>OX638407.1:4895435-6095435 GCA_951813805.1 Limnephilus auricula | reverse complement strand
AGAATTTCAGTCCCGTTTTTACGAATAAAATGATCGTATTTTAGAATAACATTTTTCTCCTTGTGGGAAAATTAAATTCTGAAAAATGGGTTTACTAGATTATGTTTTGATTTATTTTGTTATATGATTATATGCTTTGAAATTTGTGTTGTATAATACAATATTTCGTTAGAAAATTGAAAAAAATCTGACAACGACCAACTGTATAACCTTAGTATATTAAAAATTAACTTAGTTTTTCAAAATTTAAAAAGTGCGTTTACCAGATAAAATAACAAATATTTCAAAATCCATTTATGTTTTTTTGTAAAAAAGAGTCAATACGTCTAGAATTTGATTTAAAAAGAACTAATTTCCGGTATTCTCTGGTACCCTCTTAAATTACCTCGATAGAAAAAAATCGTAAAGTATGCCACGAAAATGAAAAAAAAACACTCATGGTTCTGTTATTTAACGTGCTATTAGGTATGGAAAAAAATTATAGTGTTTTTTAAATGCTACTTAACTCAAATGTCGGGACTCTTGTGAGGTGTTCCTACATCTCATTATATCGAATTCAAAGTTTTGGAAGCGATGGTATTAATGCATTGATAACAAAATAAAAATAAATATTACATTGATTTGATAAACAGACCTCGGCATCCAATCTGCCAGTCTTTGAACACTGTCACTGATTATATTATTGGAAATACCGATACATAAATAATAACTTTATGATGTTTTTTCTTTTCTATTTCAGTTGATAATGAAATTGTTGCATACGTGTTTCCGGTCATATATAAAACAAGACGATTTTTATACCAATTAAGAAAAATCACTATAAAAGTAGATAAACGGCATCTCTACAAAATTTACACAAGACTTTCGATACCTAGGCATTAGACAGGTCGACAAAATTAATTACGTGGCCAAGAAAGAATTTCGATAATATGAAAATGTTCGATTAATTTCAAAATACTTCCTTGAACACTTTAGTTTTTAATAGCCATTGACCGGCGGCTGAGAATAAACGTTTAAAAATGCTTGCAACTGTACATGGTGGTTCCAATGAGAAAGATCGATTATTCCCCGTATCAAATTTTTAAAATTAAATATTTAATATCGATTTATTTCATTCAAAACTTGCTTAAATATATTTTTACATTCAAGTAAGCAATAAAAATGCTCAAACCGCACGATGATAAATTATTAAATATAGTGTACTTCTTGTAAGTATTTTTTGATCATAAGTATTTATGATTTTTTAATAATGTCTAAACAAAATAAGTGTGTAAAAAAAATTTGAAATATTTTAATTTGTAAGACCTAAAATAAATAGAAATACTCATTTATTTTCGTCACAAAACACGTTCTCGGATTTATTTTTTAATGATTTTAATTTAACTAAAATTAAAATTCTGAAAAATGCATTTACTAGATTATGTATTGATTTATTTTGTTATATGATTATATGCTTTGAAATTTGTGTTGTTTAATAGAATCTATCGTTTGAAAATTGAAAAAATCTGCCAACGACCAACGGTATAACCTTAGTAGGTATATTAAAAATAAACTTAGTTTTTCCAAATTTAAAATCTGCGTTTACCGGATAAAATAACAATCTTTCAAAATCAAATTAAATATTTTTGTAAAAAACAGCCATTACGTCTAGAATTTGATTTAAAAAGAACTAATTTCCGGTATTCTCTTGTAATACCTCTTAATTTTTTTTAAAGATAATCTCTATACAGATGCCGAGTTGGAAAAGTAATTATATGAAATTACCTCGATAGAAAAAAATCGTAAATTTGCTAGGAAAGTGATAAAAAACACTCTTGGTTCTGTTATTTAACATGCTATTAGGTATGAAGAAAAAAATTATAGTGTTTTTTTTAAATGCTACTTAACTCAAATGTCGAGATATGTTCGCAGTTGAAACGTTGACTCTTGTGCTCACATAAAAAATATTCTGGGAAGTAAAGTTCAATTCTAATTAGTGTTCTCTCATCAGGGCAACACTGAGAGTACCTACATGTCTTCCACTCGGGGTCAAGATTCCATGACAGTTGATCCCCGTACAGTTGGTCCCCGGCATACTTATATATAAATGCAGTCGGTTTAGGGCAAATACGATAAACCTACACGGAGAAAAATGTTATTCTAAAATACGATCATTTTATTCCTAAAAACCATTAAAAACGGGACTGAAGTTCTTACGAACAAATTAACAGTGTTTCAATGTTTATTGGCGGGAAAAAGTAAGAATAAGTTATTATTATTAATTATTAGAACAAAGTCCGTACCAATAAAAATTGAAACACTGTTAATTTGTTCGTAAGAACTTCAGTCCCGTTTTTACGAATAAAATGATCGTATTTTAGAAAAACATTTTTTTCCATGCAACTGCTCCCGTCTGGAGCAGTGAGACTATGGCATCCCCAATTAGGGAATGTTGTGAGGCTGAAGGTAAGCGGGGAAGGGAAGGAGATGGGGAAGAGGAAGGTGGGGAAAGTACCTGGCTATTCAGATCTAGTCACCAAACACGGCTGAAGCCATTTCAAGCAATGTTTCAATTCTGAATGGTGGTCTTACACCAGGGCGATACTGAGAGTATCTTCCACTCTGGAACGTGTTTTAGAATAACATTTTTCTCCGTGTACTTGCACAAAATATAACTAAGTGTCCCCGAAGAGGTGTACCGAGAGAATAACAATATCAATAAAATTAATTGTCTATATACCATATTTACCAGCGAATAAGTACAAAAAAGCTGCAATTAAAATCATTAGATATCCATATAATTAATTAATATTTATTATTATTAAAGGTGTTTTTGAAGTTGATTTTATGTTTTAAATTTGTGAATAATTCACAATAAATGATAATTTTATAATAAATATCATTTCGGGGGCCAACTGTCGGGGGCCAACTGTCGGGGGCCAACTGTCGGGGGATAAAGTGTCGGGTCATCTTCATTTACTTTATTTTAATTATTTGTGTGAAATAACTAACAAGCCATAATTATACGATTTGGGAAATTACGCGATTTTTTTTAATTCTTGGAAATTCATGTTTATAAATCTTTCACACAGCCCGGATCTAGGGGGGGTTGTGTTTGATTGAACCCCCCCCCCCCTGCTGGCGAAAAGAGGCGCCAGATGGGGTTTGGGGTTTTTGCCCCGGAAGTTAGTAGAAGAAATTAACGTATTGTCAGATTATTCCTCACCTGTAAATAGGAAAACGACAGCCTTCATGGTCGAGGGACAAGATTAGCGATCCAGAGGTCGCGGGTTCAAATCCCGGCGGGCGTGTGCAAGTTAATTTTATTTCATTGATTTGTGTTTTCACAATTAAATTATTTAAAATAATATAAGATAAATTTGCGGCACGTTCCAGGGTGGAAGCCACCGTCAGTATCGCCCTGGTGTAAGACCACAATTCAGAATTGAAATGTTGCTTGAAATGGCTTTAGCCGTGTTTTGATGACTAGATATGAATTACCAGTTACTTCACCTTCCTCTACCCCGTGTCCTTCCAATTTCCAACATATAACATACAGCCTCACAACACACTCCAATTGGAAAAGCTATATACCTAGTCTTACTGGCTCCAGGAGGTTGTAAGTAGTTGAGATTCTTGTGCGGTATTCACATTTAAAAAAATGTATGTTTGTGTTTCTCTTAAAATTAATAATAATATTTATACAAGTTAGTGATTATTTAACATTATGATGCAATAATGCCAAAAGTTTCCTCAGTTATTAGGTATTACTTGTTATTGTGGGGTACAAACTACAAAATATGTAATGTCGTTTGCAGATACAAAAGTGTTATCATCATTCTAATATTCTTCTTTTCTAATATATCTAATACATAATATAATTTTTTTTAAATATATAATGTCTGTTTGTGGATTGATCTGGATTTGATTTGTAGATATACAAATCTACATTTTTAATCTGAGACTGATGAAATTTTACAGACTTGACCTTAAAACAAGAATGTATACAAAAGTTCCTGAAGAGTAGTGTACCTATGTATGTCACGGTAAAGTACATAAGAATATTTATAAAATATCATCATTGTATATTTTTTCTTATTTGCTTTCTTAGTAGTAGACAGGTACTTACTTTTATTGTATATATTTTAAAATGATATACTTTTTATATTCTTTTACATTCTATCCTTTTTATATTTCTTACTTGATATGTATTATATGATTTTAGATTTTCACGGCCAAAAGTATTTTTGTTATTTATTTTTGGGGTGTTATGCCGTGTTACGCTATCTCCTTCTTTAGCCAACGTTTCGGACAACGTTAAAGTGTCCATCATTAGGGCAGATGTGTTGATGTACACATCTGCCCTGATGATGGACACTGTTATACAAGAATACAAGAAGTACACTATATTAAATAATGTATCATCACGCGTTTGAGCATTTTTATTGCTTATTTGAATGTAAGTATATATTAAAGCAAATTTTGAATGAAATAAAGTCGATATTGAGTTATTAATTAGTTAAATTTTTGGGTACGGAGAATAAACAATCTTTCTCATCGGAATCGCCCTGTACAGTTGCAAGGGCAGGGTCTTAAATGAAGCCTAAAAACCTATCGTAATGCATTTTAAAAAAAAAGTGAGCATTGGATGACCGTGTCATTTAAGTTAAAAAAAATTAATGTATTAAAAAAAACACGTTAGAAAAAAAATTGGTCGCAATTTTATTTTTGTTCGTTTTTCTTAGGATAGACTCAGCATTTCAGCCATTGTGGACTGTACGCCACTGCAGCATTGGTGTACATTTAAAAATACATGTACACATAATAATTAAATATATTAAAAATATTTATAGGTCAGTGGGTGAGAATTCTTACATAAGTCATAATATTATTAAAATTGCTTATCAATCTTACTTTCTTAGCCCCGAAAATGTTTGTGATAACCATGGAGTGATAACCTATAATAACCCTTTAAGGTGATTGTCGAAAGAATTCATATTCTACTCTTTCATAGATGAATATTTTACGGATAAACGCTTTTTACAAGTTATGCTTTGAAATATTAAGAAAAAAATTATTGTTGGCGCAAGTACACAAGCAATATGAATATTAATAAATAGTTTTATCAATTAAAAAAACTCTAATCTTTCCAGAAAGAATCTAACAAATACAATATTTCATCGGTGACTCAATCCAATATTGTATTTGTTAGCCCTTCTTGAAAGATTAAAGTTTTATAATTAATAAAACTATTTGTTAATATTCATATTGCTTGTGTACTTTCGCGAACAATAAAATTTTCTTAATATATCAAAGCATAACTTCTAAAAAGCGTTTATAAGTAAAAATACTATATCATCAAAATATAAGGTGATTGTCGAAAGAATTCATATTCTACTCTTTCATAGATGGCGCGCGTATAATATTTTACGGATAAACGCTTTTTACAAGTTATGCTTTGAAATATTATTGTTGGCGTAAGTACACAAGCAATATGAATATTAAAAAATAGTTTGGTAAATTAAAAAAATCTTTCAAGAAAGGTTAACAAATACAATATTTCATCGGTGATTCAATCCAATATTGTATCTGTTATCTTTTCTTGAAAATTTATTTTTTTTAATTGACAAAACTTTGTATATGCCTTGTGTACTTCTGCCAACGATATTTTTTTCTTAAATCATAACTTGTAAAAAGCGTTTATAAGTAAAAAAATACTATACGCGCATCTACGAAAGCGTAGAATATGAATTCTTCCATAATTCCCCGATGATATGATATAATTAATCAAATTTCATTTATGATTGCTTTTCATACAGCAGTATATTGTACATACAACAGTAATTAAGTAGTGCATAACAGGAAAAAAAATATTATTTGCCTATTGTTAATTAGGAAGTTCAGCGAATTTTCTTGTTTTCGAACTATTAGGAAAAAATGCATAATATTCACGAAAAGAAAAAGGTTGTCACCAGAGGCCCTAGCACGCTTGCTCTATATCGATCGGTAGGATAACTATCGGTAACTTCTCATCATTCCCTAGCATGACTACAGATCGCCAACGAATAAGTGACAGTTCACAATGACTAAGTGTCGTTAACATATTCGACATCAACTGTTGTTTGTACGTTAGAGATGTGCAGTTGTCCTAGGGGTCCATGAGAAGTTACCGATAGTTATCCTACCGATCGATATAAAGCAAGCGTGCTAGGGCCTCACTTGTCACTTGTTGTTCAGGTTTCTTTGAAGGCAGACTCCTCAGCAACGGCCAAATGTGACCTTTTTGATCTGTAATTTGTAGCATCATGCTTTAAAGTCAATCGACGTTTTTTACAATTCACATTATGTTGAATTAAAGTTAATACGTTAAAGTAAAGTGGCTTTCTCAAAAGAGGCCTTTGCACCGGATTAAAAACGGCAAGAAACAAGGTTTCTAGTTCTGATTGGAAACCATAATAAATAATTATCGTATCTTGCTGGATCTCGAGGCTATCCTGCTTATATTCCATACACAAGCCGGAGCGCTTGTGAACCCCCGTTTGACCATGGAGACTGGGAACTTGGAAGTCACAGCTATCCAAGGAGAGATCTGACTCGCTAAGACGCCACATAGTCCGTTGGTTGGAGCGATCACTTCATTGTGGGATTCTACCAATCACCGGAGGATTGGACGGATGGGCGTTTAACACACTAAATAACATCACAATAGCTAGACTAGAAAAAGTGTGGTAAATTTATTTGTCAGCAACACTTCAGGGCTTACTGCATTGGATGCAGAATTAATGAATCTGTTGATGAGTCTAAATCATTTTTTTTAAGTTGAATTCGGCTATATGAAAAATTAGTAGTTTCAAGAGAGATTAGAAACTGTTTTATTTTTTTAATTGTTTAATAGCAAAGTTATGCTTTTGTTTCTTGATGTTTATATAATAATATTTAAGTACTTACGTAAGTAGACTTTCAACCGCCGACATTAAACACGTTAGTAAGAAGTCATTACAGTTTACACGATAAAAACTACCGTAAGCAACTTTAAAAACTATATTTTTGTTTGACATAAGAGCGATTGACCAGCGGCTGAGAATAAAAGTTTTAAAATGCTTGCAACTGTACAGGGAGGTTCCAATGAGAAAGATCGATTATTTCCCGTATCAAATTTTTTAAATTGAAAATTTAATATCGATTTATTTCATTTAAAACTTCTTTAATATATACCTACATTCAAGTAATTTCAAGCAATAAAAATGCTCAAAACGCACTATGATAAATTATTAAATATTGTGTACTTCTAGTATTTTTTGATTATAAGTATTTATGATTTTTCAATAATGTCTGTAACTTTTCAAATAAGTGTGTAAAAAAAAAATTGAAATATTTTAGTTTGTAGGACTTTAAATAAATAGAAAAACTGAGGTATTTTTATTACAAAACTAGTTCTCGGATTTATTTTTTTATGACTTTAATTTAAATAAAATTAAAATTAAAGTGTTGACTAGATTATGTATTGATTTATTTTGTTGTGTGATTATATGATGTGAAATTTGTGTTGTTTAATAGAATCTGTCGTTTGAAAATTGAACAAATCTGCCAACGACCAACGGTATAACCTTAGTATATTAAAAATACACTTAGTTTTTCAAAATTTTAAAACTGTGAGTACCAGATAAAATAACAATCCACAAAGCACTCTTCTTAGGGTGAATTGCCTATTCCATAAAAAAAAAAAATAACAATCTTTCAAAAACAATTTATGTTTTTTTGTAAAAAAGAGACAATACGTCTAGAATTTGATTTAAAAAGGACTAATTTCCGGTATTCTCCGGTAATACCCTCTTAACAGTTTCAGTTACTTAATTAAGTTATATTATTCATCTGCTTTCGTAGTTTATTTTGAAATACGTTCAAAACAGTAATTTTATCTGGAATCAAATGTAATGCGATTATATTTTTCTCACAGTATTCTGACAGTTCTCCATGTTCAGTACGTTAACAAAGTGTTAGAGGCTTTAGGGGTTAAAATAATGTAGTGAAAGAAAATAACAAAATTAGGTTTACACTAACATTTATTGAATAAAAACGCACGCCCGCCTTCGTTAAGACCATATAAGTATTATTGTCGGCACTTTTCCTTGACAAACCAACATTTCCATTCGTTCCTCCGCTCCATCCACTCTCTCACGCGTACCCTGGCCCAATCGCAAGCGTGGACAACATACCTCCCTCCATACTTCGCCCTATAATACAGTTAATATATAATACAGTTATATCAACATTACAATACAATCATACTTTACTTTATACTATTGAGAAAGTAGATGCAACTCTTGATGAATACAGTAAACTCTGGATCTAAATTCAAAATTTTCAAAATCATTTACGGTCATTAAGAGTTAACTTCTCGTTTCCACCAAAAGATGGCAGCTCAAATTTATACAATTCAAAAATTTATCTATGGTTATTTAACTTTACCTTTTCGCCAACAGATGGCAGTACACTACAAATGCCAAACAAGTTACTATGACAATCTGTAATGGCTGAATCAGATGGTTCACTCGGGTGAAGGCTTACTCCATAGATTTATATAATATAACATTATAAATCTATGCTTTACTCCATGTTTACTCGAGCAAATGTTACATCTTCGTTTCACTTTTGTTTCATTTCTTGTTCAGAGGTGTCACTCCGATTTAAATAGGAGGAATGAAATACAGAAATGAACGATTAGTGAACTGTCTGATTCAGCCATAACTGTGTGTTTACTGTGAAGAATATTACAAATATAATTATTTCAGACTGTTTTATTAACTCTTTGCTGCCATCTACCGAATTTGCAAAAAGCTAGTCAAATCACACACAAATTCTAGAAATATGTTTAATGTTGTACTAAGAGATTTGTGATCTATTATTTGATCTTTCTCATGAATCAAATAATGTCAAAATGTATTTTTAGCATTACGTAGTAATAACATACTCCATCCCTGTTAAAAAGGGGTTTAGAATAAATTCATTAGCCGGGTTTTGAACCCCTATAATTTTGCATACATATAATCATTATTTCAAAAAGTCTGACAAATTTTTTCTGGTCAAAAATACGTTGAAATTTTAATATTTTACTTTTAATTAGGTACCCCTGCTTAGTATTGTACGTAATATTTTCCAATAAATGTTATACAATATCAAAAAAGTGTGCATCTTTTCTCAAAAGGCCTCTCTCAAAAAACGACCGAGTACAAATAATTTATGTTTAATAATCTATTTTTTTGTTTGTTTTAAACTTCTTAACTGCTATATTTAAAAGAACCATTCCACAGCAAAATAAATATACCAAATCAATTTTACAATAATAATACTACACAATATAATATAATGTTAAAAGATTTCATATTACAACAGCCTGTCAATATAGGATGTTACGGTTAATATTATATTAATATGTTTAATAAATATTAGATATTATGTATTTCAGATTGGGTTTACATATTATACTAGGAGTAATAATAATAAAAAAGGAACAATTTCAACATGAAACTAATCGTAAATAGCTAATAACAACATGGGTATATCTCAACAGCATATTTAAATACATTATTTTACAAAAAAAATAATATACTTAGGCGAAACCAAAGTGAGAAATTCATTGAATTATTATATTTATCAAAATACGTGTAGGTTTACAGAATTTGTGGTTATTTGAAATTGAGATACTGAGATCATAAACTTGGGACAGTGCGATCAATGTACTGACCGAAGAACATATCTACAGAACACGAGAAAATAAAATAATAAAATAGGAGAAAAAGCAGCAGTCAATCTCAAATACATTTTTTCAAAGTGGTAAAGTTTTTTCAGTAGAAAAGGGACGGAAAATATCTGCATTGTGTTTGTTACAAGACGGCGGAAGATATTTCTCAAATTAAATGTATGATCATTCCAGTGTTACATCGCCAGCAAATAAAATCAATGTTTAACCCTTTAAAAGTAACAAAATTAACAATGTTACATCGCTAAGCAAATTAAAAAAAATACTATGTTTGACCCTAAGTAACAGTGTTACATCACTAACAAATTAAAAACACTATGTTTCACTCTTTAAAAGTAACAGTGTTACATCGCCAACTAATAAAAACAAATCTAAACAATACAATGACACAAAATAAGTTACTTTGGCAAAAAGGCCTTCGATCATAAAACTAATAATATCATAAAAGTTTTATAAAAAAGCAACGCATTCATAAAAAAAGACTTAATTTCCTTTCATTCCTTCATTTCTTCTACAGTAATATAACTATTTAATTTCTATACATAGGTGACATTAACAATAGTTTAAGTTTGTTCAAGGATTAATTTACTTTTGTTTAAATAAATTAATTTCATCAACATTTTAGTGAATTTTATAATCATGATGTATAACAACGCGACGCGCAATAAACTGCACAAATTACAAACATTTATCTGTCAAATTCACCATATTATAATATTTATAGTAGTAATTGATCAATAGTAGCTAAACACCAATGAGAAATATTTTTTTACATTTTCACGTTCTTTGTGTTTGTGTTCAGAATGTTACTAATATGAATGCATTCTGTCGGTGAATTGAATACGAATAATAAGGGCTGAACATAGAACAGTTTTTACACAATATTAGTTGTTGTATGTTAACAGAAAAACAGTAAAATAGGTTTAGTCACCCCAAATCAAAATCATTTGCTAATTCAACGCGAGTTAACAATCACAAAATAGCAGTCACTTTTCCTAAAGTATTCATATATAATCCCGGCCGTTACATAATATGATATGCCGCTAACAGCTGGTCTAAACCTTTACATTACACTTTTGTAAATTACTATGATGTATTCATAGATGCAAATAATTAGATGCGACACTAGGTGCCCAAAGTAGCTCCCCCTCATTTCGAGCCGGCTGTAGCCGCTAGATTCATTATTTCAGTACTTACATCAACTTCAGTACGACAACTTCAGTATATTATCAACTTAAGTATGACAATTTCAGTATATCAACTTCAGTGCAACAGCTTCAGTATGACAACTTCAGTATATCAAATTCAGTGTATGTAACAACTTCAGTAGAACAACTTCAATACATCAACTTCAGTGTAACAACTTCAGTAGAACAACTTCAGTATATCAACTTCAATGTAACAATTTCAATAGTAGAACAACTTCAGAATATCAACTTCAGTGCAACAACTTCAGTATGACAATTTCAGCATATCAACGTCAGTACAACTTCAGTATGACAACTGCAGTACATGAATTTTAGTACAACAACTTCAGTATAACATTTTCGGCAGTTCATGATATTATAAGAACACGAGAATAACTGAATGTGTTTCCAAAACACAGATAATCACTGCAACCGTCACATAGGGCAGTACACTCTTTACCGTCCGCAAAAACAATGCGTTGGTGCCGAACCGAGTCAAATTGGGCAAACCTCCCCACAACGAAATGGAACGTGGCTTGAAGTTACGCCTGTGTGATCTTGTCAACGTTTATATAATTATGTACCTCTATGAATACATCAAAGATTTACCTTCTAAAAACAAATAAGACAAATAATTTTACTCGTTGCAAAATAAAAAAAATTAGATCTTTGTCATAATGAAAAATAATTAATACATTGATATTGACCGAATACCATTTAATAACGTGAAACCAATGTCAAAAACAGCCTTTTGAGCATATTTTTAAAATCATCACAATTTAATAAACATTTCTTCCAACATTCAATTAACACATTTATCCTCCAAACAGACAATATTATTTTATAACACGTAGCATTTTCATTTTAAAGTGAATGAGATTTCAAAATGCCTTTAAAATTAAACAGATTAATCTATACAACTAAAAACTATCCAACGCAAGATAATTTTTTCGTTAAATCAAAACTATCTAATATTTATATAATTATATCTTTATAGATTTCGGACGAAACGAAAAAATGTGCAGCTATTGATAGTACAAAAAAATACACATAAATAAACAACGGAGACTTGTGACGAAATGAGGAGAATTAACTAAAAGTCAAAATGATCGGTTGGTGCCAAGCTAGGATTTGAGACCAAACTGTATTAGCTTGACAACAACCAATCTTCGGTTGACCGTAATACTAAGTAGCTATCCCGTCTCCTCATTAAAGCCCGTAATGTCTGGAAATATTTTTTAATTTGCGGCAAAAGCGGGATTTAACGTCAACGTAATTAGTTGTTAAAGCTGCGAAGAAAGTTTAGAATGTTGAAAGATAAGAGACATTATGTAAACAAAGGTATGTTACATAACTTTACATGCTTTGCAAACAAGTAAGGAAACATTACGTACATAATATTCCAGCATTATATCCAGATTCCGTTACATACTTTGCTACAAAGCAAGGTTACACAACATATCATGCTTTGCAAAGAAGTAGAAATCATTATATATTGTGCAGTAAGGCAAGGTTACACACTTTGCAATAAAGTAAGAATGTGTAACAGTAGTTTGCTGCCAAATAAGGTGACATTAGTCCACAGTTTGCAATAAAGCAATGCTACATTTCACAAATTATACAGTAATCAAGACATTACAGCACAATGACGAGGATCGAGAGAGGAATGGAACCGTCGGAGAGTCTTGATTCAGACGGGCACGTAGTTTCCCTTGGGCTTGTAGAAGAGCTGGAAGGTCAGAAGGCGACGGAGGATCTCCTTGCGTACCAGCCTCTTCTCCTTCTGCACCTTCTTCAGCACGCCCTTGTTCTCCTGCGCGCGCCGCGAAAGGTACGGCAGCACCTCGTTCACGGGGCCGTACGGGATGTATTTGTAGGCGGAATATCCAGCTTGACCTGGAAATGTCACAATTTAGATTAGTTTTGAGGTTGAAATACCAATTTATTCTGTTTGCATATAGAATATCTAATTTGAATTTGAAATTAAAAGAATTGGGCAAGTTTTGTGGTTAAAATGGAACAATTTATTAATTACAGGATGTCCAGCCTGACTTGAAAATTAAAGGCATCGGTTAAATTATATACACATCATTTTATTAATTACGGGGTGTATTTTATGCGGTATATCCGGATTGACAAGTTTTACTGAGTATTTTTGAGGTTAGAATGTGACAATTTATCCATTAAGCATAGAGCTATACAATTAGAGGCGCTTTTGCGTTCTAATAACTCTTCGAAACGTGTTGTTCTATTATCATGAAAGAATCTGTGCACGGGGACCGAATTCGGTAATTTCCGGTCTTTCGCCGTTAGAGCGTTGGGAGCATTGGAGTTCAATTGGATGTAAAAAAGTCACTTTGTGTCTCATCTAAATATGATACATTAATGTTAAGTAGAATATTGTTTGACCTTTGATCTGCCCTGATGATGGGACGCCAGTCCTTGTTAGTCAATAAATGAGTGAACTCACCCAGTGGGAAGGTGATGTAGTCGCACATGCCCAGCAGCTGGCCGAAGCAGATGACCTTATCCTCGGGGTGGACTCCGATCTGCTTCATCTGCTCGATGGCGAAGCGCACCGTGTCCTCATTATGGGAGGCCACCATGATGCCGATCTTCTTGTCCGCTCCCTGGTCCTTGTTTGCCTAAAATAAAAACATTCAATTTGTAAAAAATTACACATACAACAGTTTATCATAATTTTTTTTTACAATTGCTACAAATGATGCCCTGAGGCCCCGAGGAAAATAATTTGCCTCGGGATTATATCATCTTTGGGGATGCTTTGTAGAGGGTCTTTTAAAGGAAAGGAAGGAGTGGTTGTTCCGGGAAGGAAAAAGGTGTGAGGTATGAGTAGGAATATGTGGTCAGTGGGTCCAATAGTGATGGACGTATGAATCCATCCCTCCCACTGCGGTGCAAGGCGTTGGGTCGTGATAATCCAGCAGAAGAGGCCAAATGATCTCCCTCAACCAGTCCCTCCCGATCCGGGCTGCCACGCAGTTAGAGAGCAGATACATCCGCCGCCAAGACCTAGACAAGCCTTACCCCATGAATCCGGGCACCCCTTCTAAGTCACCAAACGTAGAAAACCACTTGGGGAGACCTAAGGCAGCGGAGTGTTATCCAATAAATGGTTTCCGGGGCGGCGGTACCTACGCCCGCCTCCCAAATTGAAATGACATTAGTATTATCAGAGCAAATTTGTTAAAGGTAGGTAATTTCCTGAATGAATTTCCATCTTATTTGTATTTTAGGTTTTGGTTTTGACGATGTATTGGCGGGAAAATATGGTTTAGGAAAGAAAACATCTTGAAAAAAGTACAGATATTTGTTATGCCTCGTTCATTTTGAAGCTCCTTACTGAAAACTCCTGAAAAGGGGATTCATTCATAACAGTCGTTATTTTTGTTACGGCAGTAGATGTCATTTTCTAGAAGAATTTGCCAGAAGCTTTTTTCATTCCGAATATGAACAAGGCATTGCAGAAAGTTTAGAGGTTTTTGAAGGTAATCAACAAATGTAAGACAAATTAATTAGTGTGGGTACCTTGATGCGCCTGAGGCACTCGGTGAGGCATTTGTGGTAGTTTTCAGTGGTGGCCTCGTACGAGGGGCAGATGGGGTCTTCGTATCCCATGGCGGCCGCTCGTGCCCTTTCCTGGAAAACAAAATAACATAAAACATTAATACAGGGTGGACGAATAGCCTCTTAACATTTGAGGAGCCCGCTGCTTCCATGCGGGTAGGGGAGGTATCGAACGCGAGAGCTGCTAATAGGGATTAATGACAACATTCACCGGAGCGCAACAAGTGCTTTGCGTTCGCGAGTACTATCAAAACAATGATTTTGCGACAGAAGCTGGATGAAAATTTTGCTGTCATCACAATATATGGAGCGCAAATCAAGCTCCAACAATCCAAACGATTCAGAATTGGGTGCAGAAATTCTAAAAGACGGGTTCAATATTAACTCAACTACGATCCAGCCGACCCAGAACATCGAACCGGAAAACGTGTAGCGTGTAAAACGTGGAGCGTGTACGAAAGTCTAATATTTGTTATATTATTACGAGAGTCTGTTCAAGAGTAACCTGGCGTATCCACTAGAAAGGGGTCTAGTGTCTTAAATGTGCCCAGAACATCTCTAAATCGTATTGAATAAAACAATAAGCTCTCAAATGAATGGCAAGCTCTGGAATCAATCTGTACAATATAATAAGTGTGTTTTATGCAGTTGTCAACAGATGGCATTCATGATGTTAAATAAAGGGTCAGGGGTTCTCATACCAATTCAATATAGGCTCCTCGCACAATCTTGGCCCCAAAGTAGAATCCCTGTCTGTCGGCCTGCTCCAGATCTGTCACCACTTCATTAAAGGCGTCCTTTAGGTAGGTCTGGTATGTGTTGAACACCACTGCTTTCTCCTGTAAATAATAAGATAACGATTTATTACACCTGACAATAATTACAGGAATGAGGTAGTGTTAAGATTGAAAATGTACAATCTTGTTATCAAACAAAATTATTGCCCTTTCAATCTTACCGGGGCGATACTTAGGGTATCGTCCAGTCTGGAATGAGGAGTGTGGCAAGCAAACACCAGAGTAGATAACCAGAATTCGCCATTGGTGACGCGCCAACAAATCAGAAGAACAACACGAAAACAAATTTTAGAATCATACATCACGGTCGAAGCTAGCCTAATGATAATCATTCCCTTCCCATGGCCCCATGTGTACTCCCATATTATTTGTATTCGCATTCAGGCTGCGCCAATTCATGAGTTCTCGACAGCGTGTTAAAAAAATTCAGAAGATTTAATTTATAAAACCCCTCATAAATGGCATTATTATTTATTTATTTTTCTTATAAATAGAATGACACAACATAGAAAATTTATATTAAATAAAAAAAAAATAAAAAAAGTTATGGTATTATTACTACATCCATAGATTCAGGAAAGTTTGCATAAAAAATAATTCAGTTGCTATGGTCAGAAGGGTGATTCTCTACATATGCAACAGCGTAACGTGTGTTAAATCAGCCGTTAATGACACATTTTTCTTAAATGCGACATTCCGTATCGCGCTTACGAGGCAAATACTGTACTTGTGTTAGGACACCAACTCTTAAAAGTAGTTACCGTCTTTAAGAGATGTCAGTAACTGGAAAATTTGCAACTGAATGTCATCGCGCATAAACATCAAAATAATAAGACAAACGGATGGTCATTTATGAAAGTAGTTGAAAAACTCATAAATGGTAATTTATGTTTTAAGTAGGTAATTAACCTGTCATTGGCCGTACATACTCCGGTGTACCATCGATTTTGGAAGCGATTTTGTCCCTTATGTATAAAGAAATTGTATGAAGAACAAGGTCAGAATCGCTTGGGCCATTCTCGTTCTTGACGTAACGAAATACTGGATAGCATCTAGCCACTCCGAATTCAAATTAATTCACAATGAAGCGCCGGGCATCAAAGATGGCGGACAAAATTGCTGCCGCTTGAAAATATGAACGGAGTCGTATTCGAAGTCTATATTTTTTCATTGTTTTTTTTATATAAATCCATTGTGGAAAGCATAGATTTGAGTGATTATTAGGAAGTTTGTTTTATCTACATTATTTAGATGTAATTTTTGTAATATATCACAAAAGAAATGTTAAAAAAATTGAGTTCGTAAGAAAGGTGAGAACTGTCAAATATTTTACGTCATTTTGAAAAAATATATTTTTCCTATGCTGGCTTTCAACAGGTTAATCCATTTCACACGATAGGCATATAGACAAGTCACTGAAAGCCATAGAAAAACGCAGAAATTTGACAGCCAATAATGCACAATAAATTTCGCCTTTTTGACTCAATTATCTCATATCGATGACCTAATGCAAAAGATAACACAGAAGATGCAGAATCACCCTTCAGCTTGCCAAAATAACTTTGGATGGGATGGGTTAAATGTCAAATAACGTAATTTTTTAATAAAAAATCTATAAGTGACCACAATGATCACCCACATTTTTCTTTTTAATTTTTTTTATAATATGTACAGGGCACCTAGAGGAGCAATACACGCTTTTAAATGCATATTGTAATGTACCATGTAAGCTGAAACTCACCGTATTGTATTTTCTCATCAACTCGAGAGTGATTCGGGAAATGGCGGGCTGGAAATAAGTGTGCTCTGCATCTACCATCACTCGCACGTCCATCTCTTTAGCTGCCTGCAAAATGGAGTTTTATGATTAAAGGGAGAAAGTAAATAATACAATGTAATTGAATTACAAAAAGAAAGAAACTGGAGACGTTTAGAAATGTGAATAATAAACTGGCGGTTTGTGATAAATCTCATCTAACTAAACCAGTATCAGTACACGCGCCCTAAATGGGGCACTGTACCAAACCCAAGAAGCCATTGTCCATTAGTATGCCGATTTATAGAATTGACTGCGTTGATGACCAACGGCTATACATTACCTGGATGGAAGCAATCGAGTGCAATAGAGGGCGATGGAACAAAAGATGGCGATAAGATGTGTATGGCGGTAACCAGCCAGCTGTTGTGTTCAAGAAAAAAACATGGCCAAAAAGCGAGTTTTATTGTATTTTGTGAAGCTCAGGCACAAATATTTAAATGTTTTATGATAATTTTTAAAAGAATTTAATTCTGCACATTATACAGAGTGTCCGGGGGTAAAGTGCATTAACTTCGGGAGGTAATTCTACATGAAGATAGGAGTAAAAAAAATTGACAACTTTTTCGAAATTCCAACTTTTTTTCTCATTCAAAAAGACGTACCTATTAAAAATCCTTAGTGTAAGGTACAAACTTACTCGATAAATTTGCTGTGAGTCACCCGGACCCCGACTGTGGCGATGTTGGTTTCGATTGGCCCGTATTGTAAATACGGCGGACTAATTTTATCTTTTTATCAAAAAAGTACCCCTAAAAGTTGGAATTTCGAAAAAAGTTATTTTTATTTTTTACTTATACTATCGTGTAGAATCACCTCCCGAAGTTAATGCACTTTAACCCCGGACAACCCTGTATAATTAAACCATATCCGAAAAGGGGTTCGTAAGTAGGAAATTAAGAATTTTAATGCAGGTTTTTATAGGCTTGATATTTTATTTTTTCTCAGCTTATTAAAAGTAATTTAAAAAATACTCAATTATTTCAAAAGCAAATATGTGTTCAGTATTTAACCGCTTGGACACATAAGCGTGTTTTCACGATAATTTAACGTAGATAGACATAGGAATGACGTATGTCCCGTACCTGAGTTATTAATTAAAGCATAAAATATTTGTAACAGCCTAATTTTCAAACCAATATCACATTATTTTGCATGACTTCTTTGGGTTTCTCACCATCTTCCCAATAGCTTATCTACCCTTATAACGAATATTATTAAAAATAAAATACTCGCAGTGGTTAGAAAATTCGGCCAACTTATCCAATATATAGCCACTATTCATAGGTTCGAGTACCGAATTATAAACTCCAACTTAATAAATAAATAAACCGTAAATCGAAAATATTCGTTATTAGTGTAGATAAGCTATTGGAGGATGGTGAGAAACCCCCTTATAGTATTAGTATTGCTTCACCTTCAGTGAGTTACAATGTAGTTCAAAGTTCAAAATTAATGTAAGTCACTCCATTTTATGGTACTCAGTGAGAAAATAATTGTTTATTGTACGCACCTGCACGACTTGGTTGAGCCTACGAATCATGTTTCGGAACATCTCCTCCTCCTTGGGCGGCAAGCGGGAGATGATGCGCCGCATCTGTCCGGTCTTGGGGTCGGGGATCCTGAACGTCTCCGACAGGGCAAAGTTCTCGTCCATGATGCCGGACCAGGGGAACAGATGCAGGATACTGTAAAAACACCACAATACGGGTTTAGATACCTCTCGTTAATGTTGCTATTGATAGATAATAAATAAGGAAGCAAACAATTTGATTCGGGAGGTGTCGACATTTCAATCTTTTTGAAAACTACATTATATAATTTTTCGCTTAGGTGCAAAAAAATATGTCATTCCGGTACCTATTGTAAACTCGGCGTAACATTCATTATTTTTACACTCGGTGTAAATAGAGTTTTCATTATTATATTAGAAAAGAAGGTAAAAAATTGCAATATCTGTAGATAAATTTGCAAGGAAAACTTCAATAGTCCTCTTTGAATATTAGAGATGGCGCCACTTCTGTTTGCAGTTAGCATGTGGGGCGATTGTGTATGGCAGACGTTGGCGTAATAATATAATAGAATATATCTACATATTATACAAATAAAATGAATATGAGTAAAATCGGCCAAGCACAATAAATCCACCAGTTATTGGGGTATTGGCAAACTTTTGCCCGATTTTTCAACCAACTTCTTTTTCTGTTACCTTTGATAAATATTTATATAATAATTTATTATTTAAACCAATACATAAATGTACTGCAGAGGATTACCTAAAATACGAACTCTGTGATTAGTATATTTAAAGAGACATTTTTATAATAATTAGTGACTATCAACTCGGTTGACAGCACAAGAAAAGAAAGGTTAAGAAGTTTAGTTTCTTCAGCCCAACTGATTATGTAGGTAAATGGTTAGTAAAAAATTCGCACAGAAGATGCAGCAGATAAAAATAATAATAATAATTTTGCAATTAACTAGAAGGTACCTAGTTTACTTGGTGAATTGAGGTGGTAGGTAGAAATCATGGTGACCGGACAACTCAACATTATGCAACTTCATCCCTACTTTGAAAAGTTTTTAAAAGTGATAAGTGAAAACTTTGTTATTTTTCAGGGCTATTATTTTTTTCATCACTTTAAATGATTTTTCAAAGGGGTGTTGAAATGCCACTTTGTTGGGTTGTCAGGGAACCAGAAAAGATAATGCAGTACTGGCAAAAAAGTCGATCATTTTTTTTTAAATAGGTAGGCTTAAAAATATTCAAGAAGAGGAAAAAATTGTATCTAACAAAATCTAATAAAATGACACTGGAGGCCTAAAAAATTGCACCTATCTCAACAAAATGATTCCAACCTAATTATAATCTGGTAAAATTATTCAAATACTTAAATAAATAATGTTGTGATGTGGTGGTTTTGATTTACCGCAATGGAAAATTTACAGGAGTCTCGGGAAATCTACCTTTTGAGTATTTATGATCTTAAATGGTTTTATTTTTCAAAACTCTTACTGAATTTTCTGAAATCAAATAGGATAATATTGGCACTGTATTCAACAATCGAAACAAAGGATAATACACACCACCTAAAGCGCCAGAAATATCTCACATCCAATACATAATATAATGCTGCATATAAGCATGAGAAAAAAGGCGCGAGCCGAACCACAAATTATAGTAAAGGAAGAAAACAACCACAAATGGCGCGAAACGCCAATTGCACTTGCTCAATCTTCTGGTTTGTGGTACGTGGTTCGACTTGAGCTCTTTTTTTTTACGTCTGTACGCAGCATAATGACACAACCATTTTTTAGGTCAATTTCGGTGGCACTTGCATGGGATGCTTTTTTTTGGATAATTTGATAGATAGCGACACGCCAAATAAAACAATCTACTAAGGGATAAAAGAAATTTTTAAGGTATAAGTACTAATTTCATATAAACTACACAGTTGGATATTTTTCAGAAAATACGGGGGTAAATTTTATTAAATTTCGGGATTTGGGGTTTGGGGTTCGGGTCCCACCATTGTTTGTTAGATTACTTTCTTACAGGTGGGGTGTTCGGCTCCACTAGTTTGTCCCAAGGAAATAAGTGCACCACACTGAAAATTTTCACAAACTCTCTGACGAAACAAAACAAGACACGGTTACATTATCTACACAGAGTTAAAGAAACTTAGAAAGAGAGGAGGAAGCAAACAAACTCTTTACAGTGCCACAAATGAAGCCCAAAACAAAACACTTATGTGCGATTTTGACGGGTTGCAGTTATGAATAAACATTTCATTAAAGTATACTTTTTTTAATTCTGTATTTGTGAGGCAACGTACAACCACAGTACTAAGATTTTTTGAAGTAAAACTTCTTTATGCACGCTTGACTTGGGGAGTAATGCGTGAAGAAAATACGAAAAGTGTGATTGGGTGAGGCGAACGGAAATTGAGAGGGAGATATAAGTTAGTGAAGATAGAAAGAGAGAGAGTTATGTTTCGTATATTGTAGGGGCAAAAGAGAGAGGTGCGAGCACACATTTTCTTTCTCTCATAGCCAGTTACGTTTCGTATATCTAAGACACAGTGCAGGCCTATTGTCTGTATCACACTGTAGGAGCAAGAGAGAACAGTGTCTTACTTCAGTTGTGTGGTCTAAAGCACACTCGTTTTTTATTTATAAAATACTTCTCACTTTCATAAACATTCAAAAAAACATTTCGTAACATGATATGTGCTCCACGATATTGGTCTTAAGCAATTAGTGAGTTTATTTCTAACAGAAAAAGGGGACATTTTCACAACCTAAAGGGAGTGGAACAAACGTAAGGTTTATTTTTCTGATTCCGATCATCGTACTAAAAGTTTGTAACTTTAATATTTTTATTTATATTTATTATTGAATTCAAAAACGATCTAAAACCACGCATTTCCTAAACGGTCAAATTGGCTACAACTTTATTGTTATATTATTATATGGCTTAGAAAACGCTACTGGTTGGTAAGACGAAAATGACAACAATAATGCGAAATTCACTAGCAAAAACGAGCATACCCTTTTGGCGGCAGATCATAAAGGGCACATTTTAAATCGTTCATACATAAAAATTAAATAAAAACTCTATGGCAATTTTGATTGACATAAAAAAAAAACTGTGAAAAAACCCAAATTACTAACAAGATTTCATACAAGTTAAGTGGGTATTACCAGAAAATACCGGAAATTAGTCTTTTTTAAATCAAATTCTAGACGTATTGACTCTTTTTTATCAAAAAACTTAAATTGATTTTGAAAGATTGTTATTTTGTCTGATACACGCATTTTTTAAATTTTGAAAAACTAAGTTTATTTTGAATATACTAAGGTTATACCGTTGGTCTTTGACAGATTTGTTCAATTTTCAAAAGACATATTGTATCTATTATACAACACAAATTTCAAATCATATAATCATACAACAAAATAAATCAATACATAATCTAGTAAACACATTTTTCAGAATTTTAATTTTAGTTAAATTAAAATCATTAAAAAATAAATCCGAGAACGTGTTTTGTGACGAAAATAAATGAGTATTTCTATTTATTTTAGGTCTTACAAATTAAAATATTTCAAAATTTTTTTACACACTTATTTTGTTCAGACATTATTAAAAAATCATAAATACTTATGATCAAAAAATACTTACAAGAAGTACACGATATTTAATAATTTATCATCGTGCGTTTTGAGCATTTTTATTGCTTACTTGAATGTAAAAATATAAATTTAATAATTTAATAAATAAATCGATATTAAATTTGTGGTACCTCCCTGTACAGTTGCAAGCATTTTTAAACTTTTATTCTCAGCCGCTGGTCAATCGCTCTTAATGTGATTTTCAGTCCAAAATATTTTACATACACTCATCAAATCCAATCCAAAATAAAACAATTTGTGCAAAGAATATTGTGAAATGGCTAATTTATTATCTTCAGCCAGTTAAATATAATAGCATGCATATTATATTATCACGTTCCTTACCGAATTCATAGAAAAAAGGTTAGTTTTTCTCAGAGTTTTAGATTAGGTTCTTAATTTATTGTTCAAGTTCGTACCCCTTGGTGTCGCTGGTGATGTTCTTGAGGAAGGCCTGGACATCGGGATTGTCGGCCTTGTCGCCAAAGTACTTCTGCAGATCGGCGATGGTCTTGTGGTGGGTCAGAACGTTGCCCTTGCCGCCCGCCAGATCGTTCATGTAGTTACGGGCCTGCATGATTACCTCCGACAGTTGGAGCTGGGAAAAGAAAGGATCATCAGTCTCATCCAGTGGCGGTTCGTGGTCTTTTTAACGGGGGGTTCAGAAATTCAAGAGAAGATATATTGTCTAATCAAAATTTACTCTTGTCACACAAATTAGATAAAGTTAGTGGAGGGGTACATAAATAGGTACTATTGTTTTTAAATAACTTGATACTCCTCGACACAATTATTAAACAACCAAAATGGTTTTAGAGGATTTAAATTGTTTAATGGTTTTTACAACACTCAATGTACGTTGCTAATTATTATTTTTTTTTCAATAAGAAAAATTGCGTAGAATGTAGAATATAATATAATTGATATTTTAAAACATAAAAACAAGAAACACAAATAAAGGTGGCCACGAAATAAAATTAGCTTTTTTCACTTTATAAAAAAAAATCCATTATACACGTATACAAAAAATAATTATATTTAATTTCCAAAATTTTTTCATAAGTATTAGCGTTATTTTTTGTATATAACACTTCCGAAAATTCCGTCATTGTGTGAAAAAATTAGGACAGAATATTCGCGACAACCGATAAACGCAACCACTTTCAATTTGAAAGCCGAAACAATACTAGGAAAGCTTAACACAAAATTGCATAACTAGCGACGTTGTTTGCCGAAACTTTAGTACATGTAGTTATAACGACTTATCTATAAACAAAAAAATACGAAAACAGAAGTCAAAATCGGTCCACATCAATAGTAGATTTACAAATGCCATTAGTAAACGGTTGGAGAAATGCAGAAACAAGAAAATAAAAAAATGTACAAAAATGACTACAAAGTTAAATACCATAATATATAACATTTAACTTGCATCCATCGGTGCAAAAGTCGACCGTCAGCCGGTCATCCTGCGACAATCTCGGGCTTCGTTTCGGCGAGACTCGTCAAAGTTCGGAGGTCACGTGAGATCTTGACTCGTGATCAGCGCACCAAGCTGCGTAGTTTTGTCCATTCTACCGTCACAGCGATTCGTATCGGCTATGATTTTTTCGTATGGACAAATGTGTGCGGATCGCAACGCGCACAAAATGGGAATAGATAGGTAGGTACCATATTTTTCGGTGGCGCGAGTTTTAAAGACGGAATTTTAATGTCGAGCTATCTGTGATGCGCTTATATTACTATACAACAAGATTGTTTTATTTTACCATCTTTTTAATGGGGGTTCACCGCACAACCGCACTTTAGAGAAAACCGTCACTGGTCTCATCCAGTATGAATACACCTAGTTGAAGTACATTATTTGAATATAAATCTAATGATTATTCGAGAAAACATATTACCATTGTTAAAATCAATAACTAGCTACCATTGCCCTCTGTGGAATAAAATATATTATAAGCTGGTTCGGCACTTAGCTAAACCCTCCTAGTGCCGTTTTTGTGAACTGATCATCCTATGGTAAAAGAGTTCCCTAACAAATCCTTATAAAAACAATGGGATGCCTCAATTCGGTCTCTTTTTACCCTTCTCAGCCACCAAACTAAGAAGTGTCATAGACAGGCATGGTACCGAACCGTGTAGATCAAATTCAGTGTAGCGTTAAAAAAGTACAATGTCATGTTAAAAGGAACTCACGCTATAGAATGAATGGACTAGTAAAAATTTTGATAAAAATTGTATATATCTATATATAAAATGAAGAGTGTCCTCGTGTGGGTTTGTTTTTTTAAAAAGTCTACAGTTTTATTCCGAGTTTCAGAAATTTTGCACATTTTTGAACCATTACAACGGCAGGAAGTTCAAAAAGTTAAAAATACTCATTGTCTAGATAATATTTTCAAAAACCACTCTTTAATCTCAACATATCTATAAGGATTCATTTAAAAAATCATTTCTCTGAATATAACTATTCTGGGAAATCAAATAATACGGAGGATTATATAGGTACTATGTTTACAAATGTAAAAGTACACTTTACAAAAATAACTTGACGAAAATAGAAGAAAATATTGCATCTGCACACCAAGAATTTACCCGAGTTCAGCCCCACTGAAACATATTTTCCTTCCCCACACCTACTCTTACACCCCCCCCCCCCTCTCATACGTATCTCTCTCTCGTCCCCTACCAAAGTTGATGTTCTATCTCCCTTTTCTATTTTTCCTTTAAATACTCTGTAACTTTGTAATTTATTTTATATGTTTTTTTTACCCCTGATGAAGGTTCAGGTCGAACTGAAACCGGTTAGTTAATATACTAAAGATATATTATATTAAAATGGTATTCAAACCAAGTTATTTTATTGTAATTATTGTTGTATATTTTATACATGACCCTAGGCAATTATTCCTCTTCACTCAATCTGGCCCGGGGAAGTCTAACGGTTGGACGCCAGTTTAACAAATGGTCCATTTTAATGTGGATGTAAATCATAAATGCAATGAAGTAGGACTCACCAGAAGCTGCGGCCTGCCAAGAGCTGTCACCTTGATGGCCATGATGCCAGTGCCAAAAGTGGCTCCTGAAAATATCAACAACATTCATTTAGTGATAAGTCCAAACCTTCAAAGTTGTTTTTGCTTTCACAAGAAAACTACATATGCGGCTCGTTTTTTTATCAATCCCCTTTAAAAAGCAGCCAATATTTTCAGAACTCTGTGCGAAATGTTTTTTTTTTTTTACATTTACTCCAGCACATTCTAGAGTGGAAGATACTCTCAGTATCAACCAGGTGTAAGACCACCATTCAGAATTGAAACGTTGCTTGAAAAGGCTTTAACCATGTGAGTAGAGGAGAGGAAGGAGTGAACATGGGTCTTGAAGAGACCGAGGACGGAGGAAACACCAAGAGGCCGGCAAATCGTTCCACAGTCGCTGTTGAACTCACGTAAAATAACTTTTGAAGTATGTATGAATCACACTCAAATAAAAATTTCAGTGCCTGACACTAATGGATTGGTGACTTTTATTATGTCTTGTTACAAATTTTTATATTTTTGAATACAAAATATACAAGGTTAAATTTCAAACTTTTGATAAAACTGCACTTTTCAGGTATTGTCTAATAATCAGTCAGTTTATGCATATTTAACATAATATACATTTTGTAAAATATAAAAAGATTAACACTACTATAGTTTCAAAGTATGATATCATTGGAAACAGTTCCCTTTATGTTATGGTACATCCGTGAAAAAAATGTAAAGATAAAAACAAAATGTTACCGTTATTTGAAGTACAGTTCAGACACATGCCCAGTCTGCCATCACCTGGCAATAATTTTAATGAGAGTTTATGTCTAATTTTTACTTCAACACGTTTTGAAATTACCCGCTGTCTACCAAAAATACCGAAATACAAAAAAAAGCGCCTAAGGTCTTTACGAACAGTGTGAAAAATAATACGGTTCCATGAAAACTCAGAATCAAGTCAAATCAACACCTCTTTCAAAAGTCATTAAGGGCTACGAATTTTAATAAAATTATTTGGCTCATAACCTAACTTGCCGTAACCTATTTGACCAATTTTTTATAGGTTTTTTTCATCACTTTTAATGACTTTTCAAAGGAGGTGTTGAGTTGAAATCATTCTGAATTTTCCGGTCACCGAAAAATCCGTGTTTTAAGCATCTCCCACAAATAATAGGTGTTAGAAAACAATAAGGAAAGGGGGAAGATCATAGATAATGTTTGTTTGTGATATGGTATCATGTTGCGCTACCTCCTTCCTCGTAAGCCAATGTTTCGGACAGCCTTGTAATTCCCATCAATGGGAAAATAATACTGACTGATAATAATGTTGTATTTACTTGACTTGATTAAAAGATTTAGACTTTATTCTAATATTACATGAACTATTACATATAATTTTCTAACCAGCCTCGTGTGCAAGGGATTTGTCAATGTGTCGGTCGGCAACTGATTTCTTGCACAAGCAGGACATAAGACATTTGAGGACATCATTTGGACCAGGACATTTGAGGGCATTTTCGTGACAGGAACGGAATTAGAAGGAATAGTGGAGGTGGGCATACATGGAACAACAAAAAAATCAGCGGTTATTTAAAAATTATTGGAATATATAAAAAGACTGAACATTCACATGGAACTCCGTAGGAAAAAACGAATATCCATCGCCTTTACTTAGATGAGAATTAATATTTATTTTTGAGGGCCTAAGTGGTCAAGGGGTAAGGCTCTCGACTCCCAATCTGAAGGTCATGGGTTCGAACCAAATAAGTTTAATTACAATTAATTAATTAAAAATAATATCTTCCTGATATTATAAATGCGAAAATTTGTATGGATGTATGTGTGTTTGTTACTCTTTCACGCAAAAACTACTGAATGGATATTAATGAAACTTTACAATAATATATAGCTCATACATCAGAATAATATATAGGCTATAATTTATTGTTATGAAATTTGGAATAGTTATGGCATTATGAAATTTGCGTAAAAATTTGAAATAGGCCAAACGCGAGTTGTTTGAAAAATGGGTGCATTTAATGGAGGGAAAAAAGGCGGGAGAGGTAGGAGAATTGGTAAAAAAGGACGTAGGGGAATTAAGTAGGGGTTCGCGGGAGGGGGGAAGGGGAATGCATGAGGGGGGTCGCGAGAACGGGACAGCGGGAGAGAGGAGGGTGAAGGTGAAAGTGGAACATGGGAGGGGAAAGATACGCGGGAGGGGAAAAATACGCGGGACGGGAAAGATACGCGGGAGGGTAAGAGGAGGCGGAAGGGGAACGGGGACAGCAACAGCAACGCGTGGCCGGTTCATCTAGTATGGTATATTTTTGCGACGTTCCAGAGTGGAAGACACTTTCAGAATCGAAGGGAGTGCTCCGCTTAATTATAGTTTTTCATTATTTTTTTTTTAATACTTCGGGAGAGGGTGGGGGAGAGAAATGAATGAACAATATGAATATAGCACCTAAATGGAAGTGGAAACAAAAAAAGCTTTATAATATTGTGGAAGGTTTAGGAAATATCTTTTCTTTATGTGTATCCCTTATAAGAGTCTTAACTGCTCACATCTCAAGGCATCCCCAATGGAAAAGGAGATGGGGAAGAGGAAGGTGGGGTAGTACCTGGCTATTCAAATCTAGTCACCAAACATGGCTAAAGCCATTTAAAGCAACGTTTCAATTCTGAATGAGGATCTTACACCAGGGCGCTACTGAGAGCATCTTGCACTCTGGAACGTGCCACAAATATATACTGTATATAATTTCTTATTAATTAACTGTAAAATAACACATATTAATCAAATGAAATTTATTTGTGAACGTCGTTGTATTTTTTATGTAGACTGCTCTTTGTGCCCAGATGAAGACATTCATATCATCAATAGTAGGTAATAAAAAAGTCACATCGAGCACATGAAGGGCGATGCCTAATTGCGTATTTGTTTACTGGTGGATCTCTTTATCTAAACGAACTCACCCGGTAAATGCAAATGGCAGTATTATTTTATTAAATGTATGTCTTCATATTAATTTAATTTGTTCATGTTCACTTAAACTTACTAATTGTTCACGTTTATTTTCAGTCGGTTTTTATTTGTTCTATTCAGTTCAATTTCGGCGCTTTTAGTGTATTTCAGAATCAGTGTATTCGTGTAATAGAATTAGTGTATTCCTTTATCCGTATACAGATATCCGTGTACATATTCATACATATATGGGATTTGAATAAAGATACGACAAGACAGGTCATCATGAGCTAAGAAGTGCCAAGAAGAGACAAGAAGGATCGGTAAGCAGTTAGAAGATTCAAGAAGAGCCTGTAGGAGACAAGACGAGCCAAGAAGGGGCGAGAAGATACAAACAGAGCCCGGAAGAGATGATAAGAATCAAGGAAAATACAAGAAGAAGCAAGAAGAGCCAAGAAGAGAGTTGGGCTTATCCAAGATGTGGCAAGAAGAGACAAGTAGAGGCAAGAAGAGACGAGACGATCCAAGATGCATGAAGAGCCAAGAAGAGACAATAAGCAGAGCCCAGATGAGATGAGAAGAGGCAAGAAGAGACAAGAATAAGTAAAAAGGGCCAGGGAGAGACGAAAAGTTCCTGGAAGAGACAAGAAGAAGCAATAATAAAAAAGAAGATACAAGAAAAACTACCAAGATCCAAGAAGAGCCGAGAAGAGGCAAGAAGAAGGAAGACATAAAGAAAGGAAATACAAAATCATAACGCTCATTCCATTCCTTTATTCCTGCCCATTCTAAATTCCAATATTGGCTTATTAGGTTGCCATGTATACCGGTCGATTAAACTCCAACCTCCTTCCTATCCTCAGAGCACTTGTTCCTAGTCCTAACAAATCAGTGCCCCCTGGTATACCGGTTTCACCGGGACAGGATTGCTCCTGGCTGGGGTGGTACAATCGTATCGTATCGTATCGAACGTCGGGTTGAAACCCGCGACCTTTGGGATTGTTAGTTGACAGTCTTACCCCTCGACCACGGAGGCCATCAATGACCATGACCTGCCTTTATTGATCAATAATATGAACATTTTCCTGAGTTTTCATTCATAGCCAACGCACGAATTCGCTAATAGTACCTAGTCACCGTGAATGATGATTTTAAGATGCTAATTTTAAAAATAAACCGCAATTTGTTAGTCTACAATAAATAAATTGTGCACATACATTAAATAAATACATAAAATCTCTCAATTCTACACTGAATCGCAATTCAACATGTTAGAGTGGAAGATATTCTCAGTATCGCCCTGGTGTAAGACCACCATTCAGAATTGAAACGTTACTTGAAATGGCTTTAGCCGTGTTTAATGACTAGATCTGAATAGCCAGGTACTTCCCACCTTCCTCTTTCCCATCTCCTTCCCTTCTCCGCTTACCTTCAGCCTCACAACATACCCCAATTGGGATGCCATAGTCTCACTGGCTCCAGACGGGAGCAGTTGAGACTCTTGTGAAGTGTTCACTATAAAAATTTTTAAAAAGATGCTGTCAATATTGCACTGGTGAAATACCACCTAGTCATTTTTAGTGACCAGATATGAATTCCCAAATTTTTTTCCGAATTGGCGATGCCATAGTCCTACTGCCTCCGAGCAGTTGGGACTCTTGTTCGTTTCTGATATAACTAACAATGTTCTATTTTGGCATCTGAATATCTAATCTACTAATATGATATCAATTGAATCATTAATTTGAAATGATGTTGTGATACATAGAAATGAATTAACAATATGAATATATGTAGCGTCCATGTAATATGAATACAGCACCTAAATGAACGTGATTTTATTTTGTGAAGTTCAGACACAAATATTATATTAAATTAAAACAAATAACTTTGTTTTGAAGTTTGAAGAAATGAAGAAACAAATATTATATTTTCCGATCATAATCTAAATAACTTAATATTCCACGTTATACAATACAACCATATATGACAATGGGATCACAATAAAGGAGATGTTGCACTTCAAAGTATTTTTATAGGCCTAATTTTTTTCTAGGCTTATAAGACAAAAAGGCAAAAAAATGTTCGATTGTAATAGATGCATCTTTATGCATTTTTTCCTAGAAATATTTCGACGAGGCATGAAAGAATAAAAAATTACATTTTTAAGGTGAATGTCCAAAGAATTCATATACTATGCTTTCGTAGATGGCGCGCGTAGGTATAGTATAGTACAAGTTATGCTCTGAAATATTAAGAAAAAATTATTGTTCTCGCAAGTACACAAACAATATGAATATTAACCGCGTGGACACATAAGCTTGTTTTCACGATAATTTAACGTAGGTAGACATAGGAATGACGTATGTCCAGTACCTGAATTATTAATAACTCAGGTACGGGACATACGCCATTCTGATGTCTACCTACGTTAAATTGTCGCTTATGTGCCCAAGCGGTTAATAAATAGTTTTGTCAATTAAAAAACTCAAATCTTTCAAAAAAGGCTAACAGATACAATATTTCATTGGTGATTCAATCTAATATTGTATTTGATAGCCTTTCTTGAAAGATTAGAGTTTTTTAATTGACAAAACTATTTAATGCGCCATCTACGAAAGCGTAGAATATGAATTCTTTTGACATTCACCTTAACTCATTTTTAGATTTATTTTCCTTTACATCATTTCAAACTTCAGTGATCAAATCATGTCTAAAATTTACTAAAAAGATATAAATTCGAGAAATTTTTAAAGATTTTTTGAAAAAGATTAATCATAAAATACTCCATTAATGTGGTTGCAGTATTTAATTAAAGCGTCTAAAATGAGCTAAGCGATCTAATTTTCAGACCAAAATCACACTATTTTGCATTGCTTAGTAGAGCATCACCTTAATATTCTATGTAAGTGCAATTTTAAAATCTTTAATCGCAGAAATATGTTTCACTATTATAAAACCCACGCACAGCCCTCATTTTTATGGATTTTTTGGAATTTTTTTTATTAGGTACCTACACCTTTTTTTGTATTTTCATTTTATGGGTCGAAACATGTAGAAAGGGGGTTTCCGAGTCGCCGCATGGGCGGCCGACACACGCAGGCACGCCGACAAGAATATTTGTATGTAAACCATTGATAAAAGAAGGTGTCAAAGATGTAAACGTACGAAACATAGTGAAGAAACATAAGTCAAGTTCAGATATCCACAACTCGGTACAAAATGGCGCCGGCGAACTCGGGCGCTGAACGCCGGTAATCTGAAATCCGAAACCCGCATTCTACGTGTTTCGACCCAATCACTGTATTTTAATACTATCCTATGTAACTAAGTAACCCTCACCGGCAACGGACTCGAGGCAGCGCAGGAAGATCTCTGTATTCTTCTCGCAAGTGGCCTCGTTCAGGTAGAAGTAAGTCCTGGCCGACTGCACCTTGTACCGCCTGTCCGCGAAGGACTTGTTGACCTGATACTGCGGCAGGGCGGCTCCCTCAGACTTGTCGCCCGCAGAAGACACTGATGAACTAAAAACAAACAACACATTATTCAATTTTTGTTAGAACAACTATCTTTTTATGACTTTTGAAGGTTATTCCCATCAATGTAATACATCATTGAAGAAGAAATAAAAATATCATAAATAAAATCGGATATATTTATCCGAGAAACTATCGGTAACAAATACGTCCGTAGAGCACTAACTTGTTTCCAATGAAAAAGGAAGCTACCGATGGTATGAATAAAAAATATTCGAGGATATATTGTTAATTCTGAAATTTGAAATATGAGATTGAGGGGATTTCTCACGATCCTCCTAATAGCTTATCCATACTATAACGAATATTATTCAAAATAAAAATAAAATACTTGCAATAGTTAGTAATCTCAGCCAACCTATCCAATATAATATAGCCACTATATATCAGTTCGGGTTACCGAATAATAAACTCGGACTTAATAAATAAATAAACCATAAATCGTAAATCGAAAATAAACTTTACAGTATGGATAAGCTATTAGAAGGATAGTGAGAAACCCGCTGACAAATATTGTGCATTATTTACCAATTTCAAACCTAAAATCGACTTCAAAAATACTTTAAGGCGATCCGCTCACTGGGACAACTGAAAACTGTCAACTGGCAACTGTCTTTGTATGACAATGTGATGGCCCGCACACTACACAATCACTCAAAAACCCGTTGTCAATGGTAACGCAAGCGGTGACTCGCGACTCGCACTGCTGATTGCCGTGGCCGGCCGCTGCTAGTTGCCAGCTGTCACCTGATTGTTCTTCGTCTATGGTTAAACAAGCTTTTTGACCAATCAAGACACAGAAACCAGCTGGTTTTGGTTTGGTTTCATTTGCCTTGTCAGCGGAGCGCCTTAAGCGGAAAGGAACACGATCTCCTAGAAATTTGAATAATAGGTATGGTTCCCGAAATACTGAGCGAAAGTGACAACTGCACCTTAATTTAAAAAATGTATATCTCATTTTAAATTGATTGATATACCCATTGATATATCAGGCTGATAATACCAAAATAAAATCGTCAAAATCTAGGTTTTGTATTCCCCAATTTTCTCCTCCAAAATTGGACCGATTTTAAAGATTTTTTTTACCAACTGTATTAGAAGAAAATATTCCAAGTCTGTACCTTTTGATTTTTCAAAAATACATTGTCTAGTTTGTATATTGATCGTCTGTAGATGTCGTTCAAACCCGGCAATTTTAACGATCTTTGGAAGGTCTCCTCCTATAAGTTGAAAACTTCTATAAGAAGTAACTTATCAAAAAAGCAAAATCTAGGTATATTATATTAAAATATTTGCACTAGCATCAAAATTCAGAGAGGAAATTAAAATTACTAAAAAAAAACTAAGACTAACTAACTAACCAACCATCACGCCGTTTCTCCGCAGGGGTAGGCAGAGAGGACGGACCGCCAAAAAAACATTCGGTCTTGGTACACACTCCTTGCCTCATTCACATTCATACATCTTCTCATACATACTGTTCTATTATTCTGGCTCTCAACATGGCCCGACTCAAGTATCTGATTCACTTGATCGTGCCACGTCTTCCTTGGGCATCCTCGGCTTCTTCTACCATTAAAAAAAAAATGTATAAAATATTATTATCATAAAAAAAACCGCCCGTTTCCTCTTAATGATAACATTTTTAGTGAATATTTTTTTATTTAATTATTTTTTCATGTTCTCCCTAAATCGGTTATACCAATATATCAGAAAGAAGAGTCAATATATATAAGTTGAGCTGTATTTATTGGAGAACCAACACAATAGGGAAGTTGAGTGAAAAATATTTTGACTTATAAAAAATATGTTCATGTAGATGACATTCAAACTTAAATACCAGTATTTTTTTATTTTTTTTTAAGTTCGTTTTCATAATTAAATTAATTCTACAAGTTTGAATTTTATTAAAGCCCGCGAAAACGGCGAATACCGTGCAGAAGAGTTCGTGACGTAACCCGGCCCTTGCTTGTGTGAAATATAAGGGAAAATATTTACAAAACCGTGACACGCTTAATATGGAGGAAAAAAATTAATTTAAAAAGTTGTAGTAGTTAGATATTTACTAGTACTAATAATTGGACGATTGAATGTCCATTTGGGCAAAATATACGTCCAAATTGACCTAATTACTTTGTAACATTAGCTCCATAAGAAAATAATACATTGGAGGCCATGAGGAAAATAATTTTCCTTAAGGCCTATGTCATATATGCCAGTGTACTTTCATTATTAATTTATTCCCATGCCCAATTATGTTCACTTGCACCAAAAAATATCCAATTGTACAAACGATCGTCCAATTGGACAAATGAATGTCCAATTGGACATAGCGAATGTCTATTTGGACAAACGAATGTCAAATGTGACAAAAAAACCTCCCATTGGACAAATGAATGTCTCTTTGGACGAAATGTATGTCTAAATTGACCCATTTATTTTGTAACTGCTCCGTATGAAAATAATACATCGGAGGCCATGAGGAAAATAATTTTCCTTAGGGCCTATGTCATATTTATTTTTATTTATTTATTTATTTACATTTGATACATTTAAAGCCAAAATAACAAATAATATTACATAATAAGAGAATATATTTAAAATGAATACAAGTGTTATTACGTTGTTTTAGGTCGATATTAGTTCCTAGCTAGGCAGATTGCCTGTTCTAAGGAACCAAAGTGTGTAAAGTGCCAAATGCAATTTAAATTATTATATTTTTTTTAATTAATACCTATGTACTAAGTTTTTACTAAATGTGCCATTCATAGGTAACCATGTATCGTTTTAAGTCACATTATGTAATAGTTTTTCAGACTCCTCCCTACCCAAGCCAATCAACCATTTAGTTATTATTGAACCAATGCAGGACATTTTGCAATTTTTAATATTTAAGTCTGGGGGGATTTTATTGTATAATTTCGGTCCCAGATACGCATACGTCTTTTGATACTTTGCCGTATTGCTCCCTGGGACGAAGAGATCCTTTCTGTTGTAATTTGTTGTTGCCAATGTAATTCAATTACTTATTTATTCCCATGCCCAATACATGTTCACTTGCACCAAACAATGTCTAATTGTACAAACGACCGTCCAATTGGACAAATGAATGTCCAATTGGACAAAGCGAATGTATATTTGGACAAACGAATGTCAAATGTGACAAAACAAACCTCCGATTGGACAAATGAATGTCCATTTGGACAAAATGTATGTCCACATTGACCCAATTATTTTGTAACATTAGCTCCTAGCAAAACAAACCTCCAATTGAACAAATAAATGTCCATTTGGACAAAATGTATGTCCACATTGACCCAATTATTTTGTAACATTAGCTCCTAGCCAAACAAACCTCCAATTGGACAAATAAATGTCCATTTGGACAAAATGTATGTCCACATTGACCCAATTATTTTGTAACATTAGCTCCTAACTACTACAACTTTTTTAATTTATTTTTTCGTCCATATTAAGCATGTCACGGTTTTGTAAATATTTTCCCTTATTTTTCACACAAGCAAGGGCCGGGTTACGTCACGAACTCTGCTGCACGGTATTCGCCGTTTTCGCGGGCCTAATAAAATTCAAACTTGTAGAATTAATTTAATTATGAAAACGAACTTAAAAAAAAAAAAATACTGGTATTTAAGTTTGCCTGTGAACATTGATAAAAAAAATAAGAAAAAAGGACTCAACTTCCTTATTGCCATAGTCACTCCAAGTGATACGTTTAGTGCGTTTTTAGCAGGGGTGACCGAGTTCATGAGGTGGGGTTTGTCTATGTCTTGGCAGCTGTTGCGTTTGCTCACCTACTGTGTGGCGGGTCAGATCGGGTGAGAGAGACCTTTAAACCTCCCCAGCGGGACACTCTCGACCCATCGCCTTGCACCGCGGTAGGAGGAACGGATTCAAATTTCCGTCACTCTTTGTCACTGTGACTCCCAGATTCAAACCCACCCTTCATACATGTTTCCTTCCCAGAACTTCCTCTATTTCCTTTCCCTAAAAAGACCCTCCACACTTCAACCCCAAATATGACATAGGCTCCAAAGGAAATTGTTTTCTTTAAGGCCATTTATTTGGAAATAAATATTGTTATAATATAATTATTATTATATATTAAAATTTTAATAATATATTGTTTTCTTACAGCTAATGTTAAAAAAAAAACCTTTAAGTCATAAAATTATGTCTGAATTCTTGACACATCTGATCCAATTTTTTAAATGAAAATTTATTAACATAATTTCCTGTTGAAATATTTTAGTAAGTAATTAATAGGCAATTCGCATTTTATGATTTCGGTAAACATCACGCGTTGTGATAATTTACCAGTCACGGCGTTTAAATATTATATACGAGTTAGCTAGAAAATATCTCATTAGTACATACGTCCTCAGCAACAGACAACATGACAATGTGCTGAATTCTTTTAACAGTCAAGGACGATGACTGAACTGCCAGGATTGCTCAAAATATTTAATAATAACCGACCGAAACTAATTTAGGCCCGAAACAATGCTACGAACGCGTAGAATAAATAGGAGCACAAGAAATATGACGTGAGCATGTTTCATGATTGTGGGGAGGGGATTGAAGGAGGGGGGAAGGCAGTGAAGGTGGAAGAGGAACGCGGGGAGGAGGAGAGGTTTACGGGACGGAGGAAAGCGGGAGGATGTGTCACGATAATATTTATTTTGGTTGAATAAATATTGTCTTGAACTTCACCTGGCTGTTAACCTTTTATTTCGATCGCCGTATTTGAGTTTTAGCGACTAGCGCCATCTAGATCCGCCGCACTTCTTGAAGGTCCGCCGTGACGGGAGCCGACGGGCAATTCGACGAGTCACTTATGTGAGAGTTTCTGTGTTTTTTTTATGATGGGATAACCTTATTTTGTTGTCGCGAAACGCGAACCAGATCTTGATGTAAGCTTTTTGAAAAGTTAACACGGCCCAACGTATGTTTTTCGATCGTAATCGCTTGCCGTTAATGTGACCTGCGCATGGCTACCTCATGCTTCAATTGTAGTTTACCTACGTAATCCGTAATCCGGATGGTGTCTTTCATTGTGAGACATAACCCGTGTGGCCTTTTACGGCCCTGGCTACCCGTATTTCTGATGGATGAAGTTCCGATGGTCATCTTCGGATGATTAACCATTTCCATACTTGGCTTAGGCCTGGTCTCTGGTACGCTCAACCGGAGCCCTGGCTTTCTGACTGACCGCGTCCTGCTGTTCCTGGTTCCTGTTCTCTGGCGAGGAGTCCCCAACCTCTGGGGCTATTCCCGGTTCCTGTTCCCTGGTGAGGAGACCCCATCCTCTGGGACCTTTCCTGGTTCCTGTCCATGGAGATCCCGCGTGCTCCTGGACCTCGATAATGCTCGCCGAATAACAGTGGTTCGCGCCAAGTTAGGTCAATAGAATTTAGCTTCATAATGGTCCACAGGTATGCTCTCTTTTTATGAGTTATATGAATCTAGCTAAGACTTCTTGTAAGTTCGTATTTTGGTATTTCTTTAGGAAATGTTGAGTTCCTGTCCCTTTGAAGGACATCTTGTATCTATATCTTAAATATAGAAAATATTGTTACTGCTATATACTCTTTTATTTCTTTAAAAATCCCTGAAGATAAAACTGTATTTTCCTTCCCACCAATCTGAGGGAGATTCTGATGCTCTACCAAAGAATATACGTTACAGATGGTAGGCGAGGAAGGTGGAAGGGAAACGCGGGAGGGAAACAGGGGGAAACAGGAACGGGGACTCACGAGGACACGCAGGGAGAAACAATTTATTTCTTTATGTTACATTCCAACCCACGCCGGGTACTCGCTAGTAAAAAAAAGTTCATTATTTAGCAATTTCAAATCTAAAATCGACTTCAAAAATATCTTTACTCAAAAGTTGGTATGGATGTCAAACGAATTTATGTACAGTGCCGATTTTGTGTACTTTTACACTGGTATATATGTACAGTATAAAGACAATATATAGGGACTTGAGGCATTCGAGATGTAGATCTACAGAAGAATACTCAAAATAAGCTGAATGGACAGAGTTACGAATGTAGATGTTATGGTTCGGAGGAATAAAGAAAAATAAGTTATTAAAACGTGATGAGACATCCGGAGAAGTACGAGATCTTGCATCTCGTAATGCAGGGAAAGATTGCCGGAAGACTGAAAAACCTGAGACAGTGGTTTGATCAGTCTACTGTAGAGCTGTTCGGGGCCGCAGTAAACAAAGTCCGCATAGCCAACATGATAGCCAACTCCCATTGAACGGACAGGGCACGAGAAGAAGAAGAATAGAGACAAATTATTTTATGTTTTACGCATTTGAATGAACATATGTTTTATAATTTTGTTATTCGGCGGTACATACTCTCTGCACACTCTTTCGTATACACTTAGTTATATTTTGTGTAAGTAGGTTTACAGTATTTTCCCTAAACTTGCTGCATTTAGTTATTTAAGTATGTCGGAAGACCAACTATGGAGGGAGTTAGTGTAAGAGAGACACAGTATGCAATGTTGATTAGCTATCTCGCTCTAATAGTAAAAAGGCATTATACCAGTGGTAACATTGGTTTACAATCCCTTCCCCATTTTTATTCCTATTCACAAATTTTCCCAAAAGAGTTTTTTATACAGCGAATCATTATTTTAGATTAATCTCTTTAAGAATCCATTTACATATATGAATACATATTTAAAAAAATATGCTTGGGATAAATTGAGGTTTTTCCTATCGTTATAAAGTAATCAAAAAAAAGTTTTTTTGATTACTTTATAAAATATATTAGCGTAAACTACTAAAGTGTGTATTTTTTCATTAGAAATGGAAGAAAGCATGAAACAACTAAAAAATACAATAGTATGGCTAAGATTATCTGTGACAGTTTCCTTTGATTAATTTTGTTTCCCATAAAATTATTCACAAAATGAATAAAAACCACTTTGCGCTAAAATCAACCGTTTATAGATTCCGTTAAGCAAGCGATTTTTATTTCTATTATGTACCTATATTCGTGGTGATATAAGGCATATACATTTGCGAATATAAGTGCGAGCCGAGCCACAAATTATGGGAAAGAAACCGCAAGGTTCGGTTAGCGTGGTGTGTACACGAAGCCTAAGGGTACACTAAGGATATATTGTCTGTCAAATAAGAGTAGAAAACATAGGAGGGCGCCACTGTTCTTCAAATGGCAATACTAAAATTATAATACAAGGTAGAAATGTAAAGCAGCGTAACCTACAATTTTGTAAAAAAACAAAAACACAAAAAAGTGGGAAAAATATGTTTTTATTGCAATATAGATACCAACTGGTCTCAAAATTAGATTTACATGTATGTAGGTATATTACCCCTATGCACTTTTCTGTTAATACAAGGAAGAATAACGATATTGTAGTAAAATAAAAAGCCGTTTAGAATTTGCTCACATTTTTTTAATACCAGCTTTAGTACCCAGCGTTATCTTAGATCATCCCCCTAAAAAAATGTACCTTATGACGAATAGCACTGATGTCAAAACTATCTATAGCTTTCGGAGTGCGACCCTTTTTTATTTTGCCTGGAGTTTCGAATTTACCCCCATTTGTTTCACTCTCCTTGACAATTCGCCTAATGGTACTTTCTGAATTAACTGAGAAAAAAATATAACTATGATAGCTAACAATATTGTATAACTACGTAAATAAAATAAAAATCATACTTAAAGCATGTATCCGTGTTTGAAAATATTTATACAAAGCGCATTAAAATCGTTATTATTAAAATAAAACTGAAAATATTTACACTTATTTAAAAAAAATGTTTTTTAAAATGACTACTTCTACATAAAAAGTGTCATTGTCAATTTACTGTCATTTTGACAGTAAAATTGGTGTTGCCAGCCTACAATTTTTTTAGTTCCGGTTTTTATATTTTCTACTCTTATTTGACAAAGTGTACACATTTTTGGATTGTATTCCTTTTTCCTGACAGCCTTTGGTTTTTCCTAATTTACGCAGGGGGCATTGCCACTGGCACGTTTTATTGTCAATGTGTACAGATTGCACGAGATGTTTAATTACATTTTCCTCGAGTAATTGTAGAGCTTCTGCCCTTAATTAAATCTGCGTTCACCTTACAGGGTCGGACTTTTCAAGTAAGAAAGAAGACATAAAAAGCATTCAGTTTTCAATTGAGCTTGCATAGCTTCGATGATGACTAGGAGATGAGACATTATTATTATATTTCTATTATTAGAGTGGTGATATAATAGGGAGTAAAAAATGTGAATGAAATTATGGTCTCCGGTGACTTTTTTGATGTTTTTTTTTCAACTTAACATAAAAAAAATCAGTAGGTATTGGACGGTTAGGGTCAGGGTGAGAGATGGACGTTTTCTTGATAGAGAGACCATGTGCAAAAATGTATTAGATTTGAAGATGTAATGTAGATTCACCAGTTCGCCGCTTGTACTTACGCGTTTTCGGACAACATGTATGTGTTGGAACGGTTCCATGAGAATTGATCCCCCTACATTCTTACTTACACAAAACATAACTAAGTGTCCCCAAAAGGGTGTGCAGAGAGGATGCATCGCCAAATAACAAAAAAATAAAACATATTTTTAATCAAATCCATCAAGGAAAAAACTACTTTTCCATACACTGAATATACCAGCGTATAAATACAAAATTACTGTAATAAATTTGTTTATATTCTTACCACCTTATTATTAAGAGCGATTGACCAGCGGCTGAGAATAAAAGTTTAAAAATGCTTGCAACTTTACAGAGAGGTTCCAATGAGAAAGATCGATTATTCCCCGTATCAAATTTTTTAAATTAAAAATTTAATATAGATTTATTTCATTCAAAACTTATTTTAATATATACCTACATTCAAGTAAGCAATAAAAATGCTCAAAACGCACAATGATAAATTATTAAATATCGTGTACTTCACGTAAGTATTTTTTGATCATAAGTATTTATGATTTTTCAATAATGTCTAAACAAAATAAGTGTGTAAAAAAAATTGAAATATTTTAGTTAGTAAGACCTTAAATAAATAGAAAACTAAGGTATTTTTGTCACAAAACACGTTCTCGGATTTATTTTCTAAAGATTTTAATTTAACTAAAATTAAAATTCTCAACACTGTGTTGACTAGATTATGTATTGATTTATTTGTTGTGTGATTATATGATTTGAAATTTGTGTTGTTTAATAGAATCTATCGTTTTAAAATTGAACAAATCTGCCAACGACCAACGGTATAACCTTAGTATATTAAAAATAATTAGTTTTTCAAAATTTTAAAACTGCGTGTACCAGATAAAATAACAATCTTTCAAAATCAAATTTTGTTTTTTGTAAAAAAGAGTCAATACATCTAGAATTCCATTTAAAAAGAACTAATTTCCGGTATTCCCCCTTAAAGGTATATTTATTATCTACGGTCCCGAAGAACAATGTCGGATCTGCTAAAAATTTAAAATTGCTCTCTTGGCTTATTTTGTTGATTTAAAAATCTGTATTTTCGGAATTTTAACTAAATAAAATAATGCTAAATATCAAAAGAACACTATACTTCTTGACCTTCAAATACTTCACTATTCTTTAAACAATCAGAATCATAGTTAAAAAATATCGAGATGCAAAAAAGACTTATACATGGTATTTAAAGACTTGGAAAAAGCATTAAAATTTGACAGGATACCCCGAAGCCCGAATGGGTGGCATTGAGATCTCGTAACGTACCAGAAAGATATGTGCTCTCCATACAAGATATGAATACAAACGTAGAAACACAAGTAAGGTGCACATCAGGGACATCACCAAATTTTCCAATTAAAGTGGGGATACACCAAGGATCTGTCCTCAGCCCACTGCTATTCATAATGGTCATGAATTATCTAACAATTGAAGAAATGAACAACAGTATTCTCAAGACTATGCTTTTTGCAGATGATGTAGTACTGATAGCAGATAATAATTGTGACTTATAGAATAGCCTGGAAAGATGGAGAAAGATCCTGGAGGATAATGGCATAAAAATTTGCAGGAAAAGACGGAATATTTGTACTTTCCATTTGAAGACACAAATGCTGTAACTCCTTCGATGCAACTGGATGGAATAACATTAGCCAACTGTAACTCATTTAAGTATCTGGGTTCACTTATTCACAGAGACGGAGGATGTGCGGCGGATGTCAATCATAGAATATGTGTGGGAAGGAGTCAAGAAGGAGGAATCTTGTATGACACAAAAATGCCTATAAATATATAACAAAGGAAAGATATACCAGACTATTCTTAGACCCGCGATAATGTATGGCTCCGAATGCTGGACTACGTACAATTCCTACTCTAGGCAACTCAAAACAGCAGAAATGCGAATGCTTAGACGGTCAGCAGGAGAATCACTAAAATATAAGATTCAAAGTTCACGCATTCGTGGTAGCCAGGGTGTCAAGGGAAGAAAGACAGTTGAGATGGTATTGGCACATAAGACGGAGACCACCAGACTACACAGTGAAGCAGGCAATGTCTATGGAGCTTCATCGACAGTCATCTAGAGGAAGACCAAAGAACTCCTGGATGACTCAATGCTCCACAATTCTAGGTAGAAACGGCCTTTGATGAAAGCGATACCCAGAACCGAAGAAGCTACAACCTGAGAACAAGAAGAGCCGACCCTAACAGCCTACCTAGGCAATGAGTTGGAACAACGCAAGGAAGAAGAATACTATACTTCTTGACAGCAAAAACAGTAAAAATGCAGAAACGAAACTTTAAACAGCTCTGCTGCAAAACTACAAAATCGTACATCCGACATTGCTCTCGAGGACGTCGAATTGAAGTCGATTTTAGGTTATAACATGGTAAATAATGCTCAAAAAATGATTATTTTATAATAATTATAATTTCGGGGGCCAACTGTCGGGGAATCAAGTGTCGGGTCTCCTGTTGAAATAAATGTATGCATAATATGTACATGAAATTTAAGCGGGAAAAGCCTCAGACTATTACGTTACGAAATTACGAAACATTACGAAACGCGCCCTATTATTCTGCGCATAAAAATACATTATTTTTATTTAATTATTAATTTTGACAAATGGATGAGACCGGCCCTGCTAGCATAATACACACCAGACTTATTTTATAGATTCTATCTGATATATTGATTCGTCTTGTATCATGTAATACAATTGTTCGTATTGCGTTACGAGAGCACTCGTGTCTCAAGGTCGTTCTGATTAAGATCTCCTTCGTGCCAATCGAATAATCATTTTACAGACAACATGACACGGTGCACTGTACAGTCAAGTGTCCACTCATTATAACATTATAGAGGTGTCATTGTTCACTGCCAAGACCAAGATCAACCCTAAATTGATGTGATCACGCACGTTTAAAGTGACAAAACTCGATTAGGCGTAGGCTACACATTCAGTATTTATCACGATCCGTATCACGACCATTACAATTTGTATCACGATCCGCATTACGATCCATATTGATGGATGGTGATCCATCAATATGGATCGGAGTGCTACCCTAGACGTTCAATATGTATTGTGATCCGTAGATATTTATCAAATATCGTGATATTTATTGAACGTGCTGGTTAGCCTGTATTGGCGGATGTGCACAGTAACGATATTTCAGTTGATTGAAATGGAAGTCATTATTTCTGATGTCCGTTTGTTTTATTTGTTTTAAGGACTCCCTAATCTAGATTTTTCAAAGAAAGCTTTCCCATTGTTTATGGTTTGCAGTTAGTCGAGCTTTTCCAACAACTTTAACAGTTAAATAAACTGCATTCTAAAAAAGCTCGTGCTATAAAACATCTGTTCCTATAGTTTAACCCTAGAAAGATAACATGCGCCTCAGAAGCACCCGCGAAATCGATATATCGCTGTCTTTTATTAACCAACTCGTGTACAGGCTTGTGTGTCCGAGCCAAGTCAGTCGTCGGTCAACACCATGTCAATATTGTCAACACTGCCGAGGGACGACCGCTGCTGTTCGGTAAGTACCACAGTTTTGTTGCTATGACAACGCGTTGCGCTCGAGAGGCGCATCTGTGTAACTTCTGTGCATGTTTATCAACTGTCTATAACTGTTGATTTTTTCAGTATGTTTTGTAATTTGAGACTGATTATATCGCAATTAATTAGTTAGTAAGACAAAAACTAAAAATGTTGACTATTTTTTTTTAAATATCCTTATATATAGTTACTACTATAAATACCTCTAATTTGTGTCACTTTTTGTAAAACCTTACATATCTCCTTACAATTAAAAAATAATAATATAAATTTGTGTTTTATTTACTTATTAAAAATGTAACACTTAATTGAAGTTATAAAAAAAGTAAAATTGTTTCATTTTGTTAATAAATCGGTTTTTTAAACTTGCGCCTCTCAGGCGCATTTTTAGCTTTTTAATACTAAAAAATAAGATTATCTTTCTAGGGTTAATGTGGACATAATACATAAAATTCACGACAGAAATAGAAATGCCTTTAGCTCTGTCTATCGGATGTGAACAGTGGTAGTAGGAAAAGCTCGATTAACTGCAAACTATAAACAATGCAAAGCTTTCTACGAAGAATCTAGAGCAGTGGGGCCTTAGAACAAATAAAACAGCTAAATGACATCAGAAATAATGGCTTCCGTTTCAATCAACTGAAACGTCGTTACTGTGCACTTATAATAAAAATACTACGTTTAACGAAGCTTTGGAGGACGTAGGTGTATAGGTACTCCGCAGTCTACACAGTAAAACCTTGATTAAGCATCGGAGAACGAAAGCTCGTTATAAAGAAAAACAATACAATCTTTTGTTTTGATTTATCTGTTTTGAGTTATCGCAAAAATACACAGTTTTCGAAGCAGTTCAAATTAATTTAATCTTCATGTTCTCCATGAAATGGTTATACACAAATATATCATGGAAAATAGTTAATATACAGGTGTTACGGGACTTTAAGGTACCCGACTTACTTTAACCAGTGATTCCTGATATTATTATTGACGGCCGGCGTAGCCCAGAGGTAGGGCGTTGGACTGCCATTCCGAAAGTCGAAAGGTTCGAACCCGGCGTGCGCAAATAAATTTTATTTAATTGATTTGTGTTATTTCACAATTAATTACTTAAAATAATATATAGTATATTTGCGGCACGTTCCAGGGTGGAAGATACTCTTAGTATCGCCCTGGTGTAATACCACCATTCAGAATTAAAAAGTTGCTTGAAATGGCTTTAGCCGTGTTTAGTGACTAGATCTGAATAGCCAGGTACTTCCCCCGCCTTTCTCTTCCTTTTCTCCTTCCATTTCCCACTTACCTTCAGCCTCATAACATACCCCAATTGGGAATGCCATAGTCTCACTGGCTCCAGATGGGAGCAGTTGGGACTCTTGTGAGGTATTCACTATAAAAAATAAAATAAATTATTTGGAGTAAAATTTTTTAATGAAATTTAGGTCTCCGATTACATTTTTGATGTTTTTTTATCAACTTAAAACATAAAAAAACCGTAGGTATTGGACAGGTGGGGTTCAGGGTGATGGGTTGGGGGGTTATTCGGCTGAATGACCAGTGACCAGTGATAACCTGTGGAAAAAAATAATTTTTGGCTTTGAAGAAAGAGAAATTTTTGAAAAAAACCAAATAAAGTCATCGGAGACTAAAATTCATTTAAAATACATTTTTTACTCCAAACAATATGAGTCACTGGTAAAAGTAAGTCAAGTACGTCCCTTAATACCTGTATGAGAAGAACTGTATTTGTATGGATAACCAACACCTCTGCGTGTAGGTCTTCACAAGTGGTTCACCACGTTGGGTGACTTGCCAGAAGTGCCCTGGTGCATGGGGTGAGGTTTGTCCGGGTCTTGGCGGCGAAAGCGTCTGCCCGCTAACTGCGTGGCAGACCGAATCAGGGAGAGCTTGTGACCACTCAAGCTGGACTCTCTCGGAACATCGCCTGGCACCGCAGTGGGAGAGATGGATTCATACGTCCGTCACTCCTGATGGACACACTGACCCAAGATTCCTAACCACCCCTAATTTTTTTTTCTTTCCCAGAATTTCTTCTCCTTCCTTTCCTAAAAAGACCCTCCACACAGCATCCACTTGAGTAATATTTCCCTCAGGGCCTTCTATATGGAACTAATGTAAAAAAATGATTTTTCTAAACTACACGAGGTAATATTTTAACCATATCAGCTAATAATTATGGAAATTTCATGAAATACTTGGTAAGTACCTACTCGGGTTCGAGGCCCAGGCCCCCTAGCACACTCAATCGATTAGAAGCGATAATAATAATAACGTAACATTTGTATAGCGCAGTTTTGTGTATCGCTAACGAACAAACAACAGTTGATATCGAATATATTAAGGACACGCAGTCATTGTGAACTGTCACTTATTCGTTGGCGATCTGCAGTCATGCTAGGGAAAGATGAGAAGTTACCGAAAGTCATCCTGTCAATCCTTATCGATCGAGGTGCCAGGGGCAGCTCTTCAGAATGAACCAATGAGTGACACAAAAACAGTTCGCAAAAAGTATTTTTGCCTTTAGTCATAATGAGGCAAACAAACAAAAAATAAACATTTTTGGTACTCGCCTAGGTACATACCTTTTTGATTTATGGTTTATAAGCTCATTTCCAATTTCAAATTCAATTATACTGGTCAAAAACATAACCGGAGCAATTCATTTATGGCGCGGCCTTGTCACACAAAACTTAATTTTACATATGAGGCCAAAATACCCAACTTCAAACTGAGATATCTTTTTTTCTAAAATTAAGGGTGTGTGAAAAATATCGCAGCAGCCATTCCTCGGGGCAAAGCATTTAAAAAAAACTGATTTTTCATACCTAACTTCACGTTCTTCAGCCTCCTCCTGTGAGATATCTTCCTCGGCAGAGTAATCAAGGATGGGTTTCACTCCGAACTGGCGCAGCCTGAAATACATTAAATAATTAATAATCGAAGCCATTTTTGTAAAAATGACGGAGATGAGTGATTGATACAAAAACACTTTATTAAAACTTCACTAATTTTATTATAGTTTCAAGTTATTATGAACTACCGGCTTAGTCCAGAGGCAAAAAAGAAAAAAAACATTTTGTGGAATAATTATGTATGTGAAATTTTCATATACAACATTTTTCCACGAATTCAGTACAAATTCTTGTTATAAATCGTAATTTAATAGCCCTTTTTCACGACTTTTCCTTTAAGAGTCTTAAGAATTGTATGCTTATTGTATTTTAAATATAAAATGTTATCAAACATAACTGGTTTCGTTTTTTTTTTCATTTTTCTTGGAACAAGAACATTGTTGGATACAACATTATTCGGCGCAAGGGCTCAATTATTGAAGGAAACCTGATTATCGGTTTGGAAGATTACAATTTTGTAAGGATACAATCTTGAAAGGACTAGATAGGCTAGAGTTTTAAAACATATGGAAAATGGAACAAGATCGTATGATAACAATTTTGTAATGACAATGTTGGAAGGGCTAGGTTGGAGGGTTGCGTTCGGAAGGTTAAATAGCTTTTAAAATGTCAGAACATTACATTGAGATTTTCAATGTTGGAAGATTACATAAGATTTTCGATGTTGGAACATTACAAGGTTATAGAGACTATCTTATAAGATAACAAGAAAGTTATGGATTTGTAGTTTACAGGAACGTGGAATGGTCGTATGGTAACAATTTTGTAAGGACAATGTTGGAAGGGCTAGGTTGGGGGGTTGCATTTGGAAGGTTAAATGGCATTTAAAAATCTGCATATCAGAAGGTTACGGGCCTCTAAGCTGTTGGAAAATTACAAAGTTATATAGACTATTTTATAAGTTAACTAGAAAGTTATAGATGTGGAAGTTACAAAGTTGAAAGAGTATAAGGATGGAAAGATACAATGTTGGAGTGGTTGATTGGTCGGAAGGTTACTGGGTTTTATACGTTAAGAATTTGAAGAGGTAGGATGTCGGAAATTTGTCACTGTCGTATGCTCATAGCAGTCATAGCATTCAAAGGTTACGGGGTTGTAAAGACACTAAAATAACGTTACAACGTTGGAAAATAACAAGATTGAAAATTTACAATATTGAAAGGCCACGGAAATTATAGGTTATTTATTTATTTTTATTTATTTATTTACACATATACGGCACAACATGTGCCATTAACATAATTGGCATAACATATAAATAGTACAACAACATGAAGAATAACTAAAAGTATAAATGTAAGTTAAATATAAGGAAAAAAAAAAATGTTAAAAGTAAGTAGTAAGGTAATAAGTAGTAGGAAAAGGGTAAAATATAAATGTAAAGTGAAAAATATGGTACAAAGTATAAGTATAAAGTACAAGCTTTAAGAGGCTAGACTTTAAACGACACGCGGAACACCCGCGTCTGTCATTCTGTCCCGCTCACAATAAGCTCACGTACACTTACAATACACGCGAATGCGAAATGTGCGAATGAGACAACGCTCAAATTTACCTACAGAAATCGCTCGAAAAGGGGTTTATGGAGAATACACTTTTCTACACCGAAAATTTCACGAAATTGAAATTTAAAAAAATATATATTATTTAGAAAGAAGAACCTACGTCGGTAGCTTTTTATAATTTTATAATTCTCTATGAGAGTTGAGTTAGCAGCACTTTTTCCTAAAATAATATTTTTTGATAAATCGTACATGTTTGACAGTGAATGTTTACGTTAATACGAAACGCATCAAAAATTCGAAAACATACCGACATAGTTTTCACCCTCTAGAAGGCAGTATAAAAAAAATATATTCATTTTGTGCAATTTTCGATGTAGAAAAGTGTTTTTTCCCGGGCGTCCTTTTTGTATGGGCCGAAAAGCGAAGTCTATCGTCTTAAATTATTAAGCAAAGATAAAAAAGTTAAAAGTTAAAAGTGAGAATAAAATAATAATAATAAAAAAGTTAAATGTAGAAATATAAGACGTCTTTAAAAAGAACAAAGATTTAAATATAAAATATAAAAAGTAAGAAGTCCTCCATTTAAATATAAAATATAAAATATAAAAAGTAAGCAGCAAAGAAAAATAAAAATAAAATATTTAATAGGTAGATATTATAGATTACAAATATTAACCGAATAGATGAATTTTACAAGTACCTATGATTTCTAATGAATTAATGTTTTGCAAGTTCTGGTAAGCATATTATGTTTACATGGTACTAGAAGACAAATTTTGTTTAATGCATCTTTTGTATGAGGCCAGATTACCGGCGTGATCGATATTAGCATATTTATTGCCAAAAGTATGTAAGCGATTTATTGTTGCATTTTGTTCTGCGGTGGTCCCAGAGGTATTACAATGAAAAGGTGTTTGGAGTCGAGTAGGTCTAAAAGGTATGTGATAATTCACCAGTGAAACTAATTCAGGGGAGTCAAACCAGTTGTTATTTATTTTAAATAAAAAAATTAGATCATTAAGTATTCTTCTATCTTTTAACGATAAGAGTCGCATTTTTTGTAATAGAGAATCATAGTTTATGTCATCCGCGGGAATTCCTAATTTGAAATTAATTGATCTGAGAAATTTGTGTTGGATTCTTTCAATGGAATTTGCATGGCTTTTGTAGACAGGGTTCCATATGGGGGAATTATATTCCAAATGACTTCTAACTAAAGTTGTATATAGTATTTTAAATGTTTGGATATTTTTGAAATCTTTACATATTCTTAAAATGAAGCCCAGCATTTTCATTGCTTTATTAGTAATTATATCAATGTGATTAGTAAATAGGAGTTTAGTATCGAAGGTTATTCCGAGGTCCCTTATTACAGGTACTGACAATAAACTGTGGTTGTTAAGTGAGTAACAATATTTGATAGGGTTTTTTATTCTGAAGAAACTCATGATTTGACATTTTTTAATGTTAAGTGTAAGTTTGTTGATGGTACACCATTCTGCGAATTTTAAAAAATTGGACTGTAGGGACAAGCAGTCGTATATATTTTTGATGATTTTAAATATTTTCATGTCATCAGCAAATAATAATATGTTAACATCGGAGAATATGAAAGTGACATCATTTATAAATAATAAAAACAGTATTGGACCAAGGTGCGAACCCTGAGGCACGCCACTAGTGGCTTCAAATTCGTAAGACAAGTGTCCTTTAATAGATACAGTTAATACACGTTTTGATAAATAATTCTTAATCCAGCATAATAATTTACCACTAATTCCTAGTTTAGACAATTTATTTAGAAGAATTTTAATGCAAACCTTATCAAAAGCTTTACTGAAATCTGTATAAATCGAGTCAACTTGTTCTCTATTAGCTAAGGCACCTGAGATAAAATGTTCGTACAGTGTAAGGTTAGTTAAGGTATTTCGACCAGAGATAAAACCATGTTGAAATGATGAGATATTAAATTTAATACAAGAACATATTTTTTGAAGAATTAACTTTTCAAAAATTTTCGGAATCGACGATTGTATGCATATTGGTCTGTAATTTTCAACTAAAGACTTGTCTCCACTCTTAAATATTGGAGTGAGAAAGCTATTTTTCCATATTTGCGGGAACTTGCCTGCTAAAAGTGATTGATTAAATAGTAGGTACAGTGGGTAAGAGACACTACCCTCACAGTTTTTAAGAAATACGGGGGGAATTTTATCTGGCCCTGAGCAAGATTTAGGTTCCAGTAGTTTAATACAAACTGCAATTTCCTTAATGTCAATATGTATCTGAGATAGTTGTAAGTTAATATCTGACTCGAAGTTTGGAATGTCTTTATCAGGGATATCTGTTTCATACACATCCTTAAAAAAGTCTGCAAACAAATTGACTATTTCTTTGATTTTACTAGAAGTTTTCACTTTGTAGTGCACAGTTTCAGGTATGCCAAGGTTGTTGTTATTTTGGGATTTACAATAGTTGAAAAAGTGTTTTACATTGTTAGCGATTGAAAATTCAACATTCTTAATATAATTATTATAACAAATCTTTGAAAATTTACTACAATCTTTTCGCAGCTTGCTGAAAACTGTGAAATCAGAAAGATTTTTTGTTTCTTTGTAAATTTTATGAGCTTTTTTCTTCTCGATTACAATGTTAATGAGGTCCTTGCTAAACCAGCTAGGGAAATTAGAAGATAATTTATAACTAATTGGAACAAAGTTTTCTATGGATTTATATAGATGATCATAAAAGGCTTTAATATTATCATCGAGATTACCTCCTTCTAGTATAGACCAGTCAGTATTATATAGATAATCACGTATTGCAACATAATTGGCTTTATTAAAGTTGGGAAATTGCGTCTGGTTTTTAATTTGGTATTTTATAGGGTTACATAATATAGTAATGTCTAAAGGTGGATGATGAGAATCAGGGGCAAGAACTGAATCGAGTGACTTTTCAACCGCAGTTGCCATGTCGGTACAAAGAACAAGATCAAGTAATCTATTATTGTCATTTTTTACATTGTTTAATTGAACTAGGTTAAGGAAATCACATAATTCAATTATTTCTTTTTCTGTTTCAGATAAGTTAGAGTTTTGTGATACTGTATAATTGTCGCGGGTGTCCCAATTGATTTTTGGTAAATTGTAGTCACCGATGATAGTGATTTTACTGTTTGGAAATTTGTACGATAGTTGTTCAATATCCTCAAAATGACTTTTGTATACACTTATATCTGATGATGGCGGAATATAAACACTGCCTATGATATTTTTTTGATTTTTACCGTTTAGTAAAATAAAAACTTGCTCCACATTACAATTTTTGGTTTTCAGAAGTTTTGAAGGATGATCCTTGTTGACAGCTATCATGACGCCACCGCCTCTAGATTTAGAGCTGGTATGTTGACTTCTGTCAGACCTGTAAATATGATGGTGGGGTAGACCGAGCTCAGCAGAGTAGATGGATGGTTCCAGCCAGGTTTCCGTTAGAATAATAATGTCATGTTGCAGTGTCGGGGCATGTATTTTAAAGTCCTTAAGTTTCGTTTTCATGCCTCTGACATTTTGGTAGTAGCATTTCAATTTATTTACATTGTGTCGTTTTTTGGAATGGTTGTAACAATAGTGGGTTTCGAGTTTATGTACTTTATGGTAATATTAGGTTCCCCATTCTCTTGGCGGTACAATAATTGCTTTCTCAGCTCCACCAATTGAGTCCGTTGGAGGATAGTTAAGTCATTACTCGCTTTGATGCCATCCTTAAATTTCATGCTATTTCGTAGCAGAGTTCTCGGTGCGATGGTGTTAGTAAATTCAATTTTAATTGGACGGTTTTTGTTGGCAATTTTTTTGGCACCCAGTCGGAATACTTTGACATTAAGCAAGTCTAATGTGGGGTCGATGTTTTTTATGGCCCAAGAAACTTTGTCTCTATCTTCCGTAATGGTGACAGCCTTTTCTTCGGAAAAGCTTTCGGGAACGTTATACAATATTATGTTTTTTGATCTAATTGCCCTCTCTTCCATTTCAGTAACAATTTCGCACATATTAATGTCAATTGGATTAGACCTGATAGGCGTCGTGAGTTGCGTAATATTTTTCAATGAATTCAATTCTCCTTGCATTACTCCGAAATCTACTACCAATTCTCCAATCGTAGCCATTAGTTCAGTGGTTTTTGGTATTATTTTTACGATATTTTCTTTAGAGAATTTATTGCTCGGATCATGAACAATTGAGATCAAACCACTGATTATCTGATTAACTTTGGTGATGTACTGCGATGCTTTGTCACTTAGAGCCATTTTTAATTTAATTTTTTTATTATTACACTTTTTTTTTTTTTTTTTAAAACAGTTGTACACCCCTGGATTTTTGGTAAGGCGTGTAAGTACTAACACCGGCGGCGGTGCAGGTAGCGGGCGCGGGGGGTTTATATGAACTGTCACTTGATTGCACTAAACGCTGTTTTATTCACTTTAAATGGACTATATACTTTTCTGGTGATTCATATATTTTTAAACCGGTATTGATTTAATATAATTCAGTGAAACACTTTGATTTTTAATACTTTTTAAGACTGCTTTAGGTGATTTTGTTAGGATAAAAGTAATGCGTGTACACTCTCCGTGTGTTGTTGTTGTAGATTGTTATAAATTGTTGTTGTAGATTGTAGTGATGGTTATAAAGTCGAATGGTAACAATATTGAATTTATCAATGATAAAATTGGATTGATCAATGTAGGGAGATTACAAAGTTGGTAGGACAAGGTTAGAAGGTTACAGGGTAGATAGGTTACGAGGCAACGAGATTACAGGGTTGGAAGGCTACAATTAAGGAAGATTGGAAGGTTACAGAATTGTGGATAACAGTGTAACAGGATTGAAAGGTTGAGGGATTTTAAGGTTACAGGGTTGGGAGGGTAACGAGGATATAAGATTAAAGAATTAAAAGGTTACAATTTTGGAAGATAGAAAGGTTGCATAGTTGGAGGATAACAGTGCAACAGGTTTGAAAGATTACATGGTTGTAAGGTTACTGGTTTGGAAGGTAACAGGGTCAGAATATTGGAAGGTTACGATACAATACATGGTTGTAAGGCTACAATGTAGGAAGATTGGAAGGTTAAGGAGTTGTAGAATAACAATATAATAGGATTGAAAGGTTACGCGTTTGGAAGGATACGAGAATATAAGATTACAGAGTTGAAAGGCTACAATGTTGGAAGATAGAATGGTTGCATTGATGGAGGATAACAATGCAACAGGGTTGAAAGATTACAAGGTTGTAAGGTTACTGGTTTGGGAGGTAACAGGGTCAGAATATTGGAAGGTTACGATACAATACAGAATTGTAAGGCTACAATGTAGGAAGATTGGAAGATTAAGGAGTTGTAGAATAACAGTGTAACAGGATTGAAAGGTTGAGGGATTGTAAGGTTACAGGGTTGGGAGGTAACGAGGATATAAGATTACAGGGTTGGAAAGCTACAATGTTGGAAGATAGAAAGGTTGCGTAGTTGGAGGAAAACAATGCAACAGGGTTGAAAGATTACAAGGTTGTAAGGTTACTGGTTTGGAAGGTTACAGGGTCGGAAGATTGGAAGATTACGGAGTTGGAGGATAACAATTTAACATGATTGAAATGTTACAGGGTTGTGAGGTTACAGGGTTGGAAGGCTACAATGTAGGAAAATTGGAAGGTTACAGAGGTGTAGGATAGCACAGTAACAGGATTGAAAGGTTACGGGGTTTTAAGGTTACAGGGTTGGAAGGTTATGGGGTTGGAAGGTTACAAGGCTGACAGATTACAGGATGGGACTGGAAGGTCAGAAGGAAACAGACCAGGGGTAAACCAGCACCAGTACCTGTCAAGGGTGGGGACGATACGTTCGCGGTCCTCCCCAGCAACGAAATGCCCGTAAAAGGTCTTCTTCATGAACAAGGTGAAAAGTCGCTCCCCCAATACGGCCTTCATCAGGTTCATCAGCTGTGGACAACAAACAAACACACCAACAGTTAGTATAAATGGCCAAAGAAGACATAATCACATTAACAGACCATCGATAAATTGGGATTGTCAGATCTCACCGCAGTAGAAACATACCTACAATTGCATTGGGAAATGGCACACAATAGAACACGAGTTTGAGCTTATGCCAACAAGAGTTTTTTTTACTTTATGGAAGACTTAATTTTGTTTATAACCGCTGGAACGACATAGAAATTTAAATCTTTTTTCTCGGATTGCTAAAGGAAAGTTTTCCGCCCACATTAAAAAAATCATACTTCCGAATTTGAATATGGTGACATACAAACTGATTATAGTTATATATAGCCAATAAATTCACCTATCTTTTGTGTATTATGTATCACATATTCGTAGGATTTATAAAAAAATTATTATTAAATCTTTAACCTTAAAACATTTTAAAGAATCCAAAGAATATTTATTTTTTACTATGAGTTAAACAATATATCAATGTTTTATTCTATTTTGAATGTACAATATAGTTCCATACAGCCAATGAATTCACCTATCTTTTGTCTATTATGTATAACATATTCGTAGGATTTATAAAAAAAGTATTATTAAATCTTTAACATTAAAACATTTTAAATAATCTAAAGAATATTTATTTTGTTACATTGAGTTAAACAGTATATCAATGTTTTGATATATTTTGAATGTACAATATATTATATAGTCGCATTAGTAAAAAAATAAAAAACAAACAAAATTTGCCACATTTTGGCAACAAAGCAATCCGTGGTTTTGGAAATAGTGCCATAATGTGACAAAAAGCGCTCGAGTGGATAAATGGCGAGGTTTTCCTAATACATACGTCAAAATACACTTATCACAAATACATGCTCGTACATATCGATCACGGAAATTTGAAATGCTCTAAAGGACAAAATACTAATGTGTTCAGGAGAGCGAAAAGTAAGTTATTTATCTTTTCAAAAAATTATATCTCCAATTTTTGTAAACCTATAATTACGATTTTTTATTATAAAATATCATCGAATGGAACTTTCAAAATACTTAGCATTTTTTTTAATGTTTTTAACAATAGTGTATAATTTATTTTTAATTTTTCAGTAAAAAATCCTCTTGCACGTCGTAAAAAACGTACTTATTTTCCTAGAAATATTACGACGACGCAGATCAAATGAGAAAAAAAATACGGAGAAAATTACATATTTCACTCATTTTGGATTTATTGTCCTTTACAGTTTTACAGAATTTCAAATTCTCGCTGTCGATATCATAGAGAACTTATGTTAAATCTTGATTCCGGGTCAAATGTAAGTTGAAGTTACAAAATTAAATAACTACATAATTCAGATACATAATTACATAATTCAGATGTTTGTCCCATGTTATGACTTATAGATTAAAGTAATTGATCTGCAAACTTATGACCGCGATTTAAAATGAACCTTTTTTTAGTAAGAGTTTTCGCAAAACAAGGAAACTACATAAAAAAAATACCTTTAATAAAAACTTCGATTAAATGCCGCCCCATAAACTTGCCGCCCCGGGCAGCTTCATTGGTGCCTAGGCATAAATACGGCCCTGTTTCTGGCAAAGACAGTAAGTAATTCTAAACGTCACTCCACACATTTAGACAACAATAACAACCATTATATTAACTGTCAAGCGCATTTCCAAAGTCACAACGACACAAGATCTATAATTACCAACTCAATTTCATTTCAAGGTCACACAAAAAAGAAAATTCCGTCAATCTACAACGTCTGATACGAGACATTTACAACAACATTAAGAGGAAACGAATACTGAGCGAAAGGAACAACTGCACATCAGGCTGATAATACCTAAATAAAATCGTCAAATTGAGGTTTTATATTCCCAATTTTTCCCGTCATGGACCGATTTTTAAGTTTTTTTTTACCAACTGTATTAGAAGAAAATATTCCATGTCCGAACGTTTGTTTTTTTTTCTAATACATTGTTTAGTTTGTATATTGAAAGTCTGTTGATGGTGTTTAAACCAGGTGATTTTAACGATTTTTAAAGGGTATTAATTAACTCCTATAAAAAGTAACTATGATTTTTTATTATAAAATATTATTATATTAACTCCTATTAAAACCACTGGAGCGATTTCGGTCCAAATTTGGACCACTTTAATATTTCTAGGATTGCTTTCGGTCCAAAAATGGACCGATTTTCGTACCATTCGTAGAACATTTATTGTAATACTATGTCTTTAATAAGACATAATATACATTTATGTCTTTTATACTCTTTATCTTCTCTCTTTTGTATTTTATTCTTTCTGTTATAGTTTTTTCAACTTCATTATATTTTTTTCTTCTACAACTTTTCCAATTTTCAAGCATGTTTATATACTTAATCCATATATGTTTACACTAGACTTCATAAAGTAACCGATTAAACTTATATATAATTGGTCACTATAAAACAGGCAGCCGCCTAGTATGGTGATTTAATATGTCATTTATATGTAAATGTTTTAATGTATATCATGTATTTTATAAATAAAATAAAATTTTTTGAAACATTTTCATGGCCAGCAATTTAGTCTATCAAATGGTTGAAAAAATAGACTTTATGGTCGATTTTCGTACCATGCCTCATCGATTGTCTTTGATTTCTTCTAGAATGAATTTTAACAGTTGGAAAGTTTTAATTCTACAGACGAACTTCAAAATAATTTTCAAACCAAACTTTTCATTTGTTGAACACATATAAAAAAATGATTTTCTAGTATATATTTGCATCTGTGATTATCAAACAGGCCATAGAGAACGTAAAAACGCAGAACAATATTATATATATTAAAATTTACTAGCGTATACTAGCGGCATTTTCAAATCTTTAGACCACTAAAGCACAAATTTCTCGCTTTTATAAAGTTAAAGATTTTTTTTTTTTCTATCAATTTAAAAAATATAGAAGAGATAGTAAAATATAGGTGAATTCATTGTCTATATAGTACTATAATTTATGTTTATATTCTTCCATACACAAATGTAGAGTAATGATGTTTTTAATGTGGGTGGGAAATGTTCAAAATTAATTTTCAAAAGTGGCTAGCACTCATGGCGATTTTTTATAATTCTCTGAGTCGCTCCAGTGGTTATCAAAAAAAAGCAAAACGTACCGACATGCTAGTTCTCGACAACTATATTATATTAAAAAATATTTGCAGTAGTGTCAAAATCCAGAGAGGAGATTGGGGAATAGGACAAAACGCCGCCCGGTTCCATCTAAGAATTCATTTGCAGCTTACAGAACGCGGAATGAAAATGTATCTATGAATAATAAGCGACCTTTTAAATAATCAAAATGTAAAATAATTACATAGAGGACTTCCGCTATAGATCAACGAAATATTTCGTTTTCCTTGACGGTTAAACTGTAATACATATTATTAGTTATGTAGGCTATAAGGAAACTTAATAAATTTATAATTATATTGGGAAAGTAGTGACCTAGTCTGATTTCTCTGTCAATTCACATTATTAGTATGAAGGTCGGCTCATAATAGATTAATGATGTCTCTGTCTGCTGAGGCTAGAAAAAAAATGTACGGGCGGGAATATTACAAAATTATAAACGATTCACTAGAAGTTACTGAGTTGTTCAGGGCCGTAGATCGTAACGATGATAGCTAACCTCCGATATGAGAGAACACCAGAAGAATTAGACGATATCACCACCCGGCTCCTCCTCAGCTTCGGGAATAATACAGAGGACCTAATAAGAATAGACAGTGGAATATTAATGAATGTATATCCGCAAAGTGTAAAATTCACCCGTCATAACACAGGGTCACCCCTAGCATGGATGGTGAAATATCACAATAAACTATATGTACTTTCGATAAATCATGTATTAAATAAATAAAATAAATACATCATAATCTTGAATTGAAATTTCAGACAAAAAGAAGTAAAAAATTCTTGACGCTCTCCATTGAAGCACGCAAGTATAATTTGCAAAAAGTGTTTTTTCCCTAAATTAATCAAATTGGCGCCATCTATGAAAGAGCAGATTACGAATTCTTTTATGTTTTCCCTTAATAATAATAATAATAACATTACATTTATATAGCGCAGTTTTGTGTGGTTTCACTTCAAGTGCGCCTAGCTAAAATAAACTTTAAAATAATCCAATAGTGCACCTTACAAAATATTAATTAAAATTTATAATTAATTTACAAAATATTAATAAAAATTAATTATTAATAAAAGTCCATTACAAGATAGAAATAAAGAATATACGGTATACACAAAACAAAACAAAAGGAGAGAATAACATTTAACAATGACAGTGCTGTTATAACACAGTATTACATAAACTAAAGTATTACATAAAACAGAAAAAAACTAAAATAATTTATGAAAAGTAGATAAATAAGGAGGAAACCGAAACCAAACAATTACCGGAAACTTGAGAACCTGGCTTATCAATTAATATATTGAAAAGAGGATTCATAAATAATATGATTTTTTAAATAATTTTGTTTTTAAAGCCCCTTAACCCTTAACACCATTCGTGGGGGAGAAGGGTCCCCAACCAAGCAGGTTATCGCTAATATTTCTTTTGTTTTATGCCCCACGTGCTTGCAGCTCCGTGTATTCACAGATTTCTCAGTATCACCCGAGAGTTCACGGAGAGCGGGCGTGCACTGGGCTGACGTTTTTGGTTGATAATGTACGCGTTTTTCTGGGACCTAGGTCCCCCACGAGTGTAGTTACTTAAATAAAATTTCTTGATTAGAAGAATAGTAACACTCCAAGAGTGTGCTCGAAATGCTAAAAAAATGTTTGCCGTATACACTCCGTCGATGTTAAAATTTGTGATGAATGTAAATAATTATCTAAAGTAATAATATATAGATAAACAAAATATTGACGCATAAGAATGCTCTTAAATTAGTGTCCCTACTAAATGACCAGGTCTAATATTGTAAACAAAAATATTGTGATTTTGTATGTTATAAATATTTTTTTATTTTTAGTTATATGTCTGATAAGGAAAAAGTCATATTTAACTTTTGAGTTTATTTTTTCATTTTCATTTTAGTACTTAAAATATAGTCTAATTTTTTTTTAGTTTGATGACACTTTTTGTATAAATTCCTAAAAATGTCACATGTTTGTTTAAAAAATGTAATAAATTAGCTGTCTTGGATTTATTAGATGTCTTTTATAATTTTAAATAAATAAATCCCAAAAAAAGTGTTTATTTCTCTTTCTATGAAGCACAAATTCATGGGGGACCTAGGTCCACCACCAGTGAATTTGTGTAGGCTGAAAATATGTAACAAAGCGAGTGTTGCTAAGGGTTAACTCACAAATAATTGCCAACGTTGCCTCTAAAATCGTGAAAAATGAAATTCTTTAATAGCCTACATTTTACAATTAAAACAACATACAATAGCTCACAGTCGTACTAGCTATACTTTTATTTAAAAAAATACGTATATTCAGTTCGGATGGGTATATTTGAGTGAATTCCAAAATTAAGTTTTGTATGAAAAATGCGCAGCCACCAGGTAAGTTTCTAGAATTCTATATTCTATAAGTAAATGAATCTGATTAAATAAATAAATACAAGACAAGTTAATTGATTCTATCAATAGGAAATATGAAACTTGACGGGATATCTAATGACATTGCGCGTCCTTGATAAAGGTTGGGTTCTCGAACTTGACCAATCTAATATCCAATCAATCACCCCCCTTACATAAACGTGTTTTAATTTTTTTACAACTGATACATACCATTTAAGTATGGTAAACTTTTGTTTATCAGTTGTATAAAATTTAAAAATTTGGTCATTTTACCTACCAAAAAATTCATATTAAAAATGTCGAAAGAATTCAACGAAAGTTTTTACGTTTTCGTTATTTGTTTTAGGGTGTTATGCCGTGTTGTGTTACCTCCTTATTTAGCCCAACACGGCATAACACCCCAAAAAACAAACAACGAAAATGCTTTTGGCGGTGAAAATCTAAAAAAAAGAAAGTTTTTACGATTTATCAGTTTTAGCTGAACAAGTTAACTACACTTTTTATTAAATATCTTTAAAATACATACAATTGAGGATCGGCAAAGGATAAGGTGACTTATTATGCTTAGTTTTTTAAATAATTGTAATTTCGGAGCTCGACTGTTCCGAATTCCTGAGTGTAGTCAATTAAAGAGTACATACTCGAGTCACCAGGCGTAAGGACCAATTTCAATGTCACCATTCAAAAACAAATTTATGTATCAAACTCACCAATCACTCGCCTACACAGTTTAGCAAACAATTATAAATTTTATTATAACAAAGATATTTACATTTTTAATGTAACAAATTCGGTGTTTAAAACGTACCTAGTTAAAAAAATAAAAATTATGTCAAGATATTATTATTTCTGATATTTTCAATTTATTTTAAAATTATTATAATTTTTAAATTTTATCAAATTGTGAACCACTGGAATGTAAGAAATAATTTTTTGCCACCTATTATTTTTTATTTATCACTATCACTAACCTTTGTATAAGTTTTTTAAACATTATATTATACCCAATGTAAAAGTCCCTTGGGTATATAAAAGATGAAGTAATAAATAATTAAGACACAAGTTTTTTAAGTGTGCCTTAAATCGCCACGTTTCGTAGGTAATATGCTTAAAAATCGCTTGACCAACGGAGACTAGAGTTCACGCTTTAAAGCGTAAAAGAGTTTTTTTTTAAAGTTTATTTTGTGAATAATTTTATTTAAAAAAACTAATCAATGAAAACTGTCATAAATAGTTTTAGACATAAACTTATATTTATTATAAGCAATTATTATCAGCCTGAAACACTCTTCCAAATTGAAACAATCTTCCGAGAAAAGATACATGCCGCCGACCGGCCCATCTTTTCTCGGAAGATTGTTTCAATGTGGATGAGTGTTACAGGCTGATAATAATTGCTGATTATAATAATTGTTACCCTTTATGCTATGCATAAAATCTTGTCTTAAACATTAGTTAATCAATCTTACTAATATTATAAATGTGAAAGTTTGTATGGATGTATGAATGTTTGTTCCTCTTTAAATCGAAATTTAATTAATGGATTTTAAAGAAACTTTACAATAATATAGCTCATACATCAGAATAACATATAGGCTATAATTTATGAAGCTAGGTATTTATTTTCAATATATTGAACATAATAATTATAGTTTAATAGAAAACGTCAAAATTTGAGAATGCCATTTTGCAAAACAATAGTTGTTACATCAAAATTCTATTTTGGAAAATATTTAAATTACTGAATTTATTTAAAGTACTCGCCTAATATCTACTTTGAATAGAATCAAGAATTATACATATTTTAAATAAATAGGTTACGAATTTTGGTGTAAACGTAGATGGGACCTAGGAAAAGAAAATAGATTATTCGAAGTACTAATCCTACGCAGACGAAGTCGCGGGCAGAAGCTTGTTAAAAATTATAAACTTATATTTTTTAAAAGTTATTCCTTATATGCGTTCATACATTACTATTGAAAAAATACATTTTTAATAGTTTACGCTGATATTTTTTAATAAGTAATTAACAATTTTATTTAAATTGCATTCAATGAAAACGGTAGGAAAAGCTTCAAGTTATCCAATGCATATTTTTTGTATTTATAATGTAAACCGATTCGAAGTAAAGATTAATCTAGAGTAATGATTTAGCAGAGTTACAATGTTTTGAACTAAATCAGTTGGCATTCATAAATTTTAATCGTGTTGATAAAGCCACTCACAAACTATCAGCTATTTTGCACGCATTTTGCTGTAAGTATAACAATCATAAAAACTTAATTGTTTTCCGCGCTTATAGCAAAAAATAATTTAATTGAGCTAAACACAATATTATACAAAATAATCACTCAATATTAGTATTCAGATAACAGACACGTGTGGTCAGTAAATATAAAAGTATAAATAACTCAGGTACGGGGCATACGTCATTCCTATGTCTACCTACGTTAAATTATCGTGAAAACAAGCTTATGTGCGGTCACGTGGGGTAACTGTAGGCGTGGGGTAAGTATGCGCGGCGATGTTCGCGACAATTTCGTGCATGCTTCAGCAGGACTATTTCCCCAATTCTTTGGGTTATTTTGAATCAGGACGTGTACACTATACAGTATTATACATATAAGTTAGCGAAAAAGGAGGGGGTTGTGACCTACGACAAAACGATAGCAGTAGTGGTTGCCAGATTTAAATATAAAAATATGGTGTTAATTCATGTTTACTATACGATATGAGCTCTACGTAGAAAAAATAAATTCACAGATAAATCACTTTTTTATAGTTTTTTTTATTATTTGTTGTCTTTATTATCGATGGGTGCTATTGTTTAATCAATTGTGTCATAACGGCGTGGTCAATGATATTTTTTGTAAAATAATGACAGTTTCACGGGAATAAAGAGACAACTCTAATGCAAATTTTATTTTTCACGACCGTTTTTTTTAATATTTTAAGGGGTATATGTAAGAGGTTTTGATAGTGCGTACACTTACCCCTATGTATAAAAATTAATTTTAAACATATCCATCATTTATCACCTGTATAATTTTTATTTTTTTAGTGCGGGGGTAAGTGTACGAGGTTTTGTTAGTGCGTACACTTGCCCCTATGTACAAAAATGAATTTTAATCATATCCATCTTTTATCACCTGTATAACAGTGTATCATATTTTCACTTGTATACTTTTTACAGTTTTATTCATCATCTAAGGTCATTTTGTCATTCCGACATGTCATTTTGCACCCAAGAGATTGAAGGCCGATTTATTTTTTTTTTTTTTTTTTATAATTGTACGACAGACAGGTAAGTCCAATTATGGTACAATTTTCTTACAACTAACAATACATAATTTTTTTTAAACATGCTATAGTTATGTTAAACACATCTATATCCGCTGGTAGAGCATTAAGCAATGTCATACCTCTTGTCATGCTATGTTGAGCCATGACATCTGTCCGCCCCTGCGGTATGTAGAATAGGGCGTGGCTCCGAGTTCGACAGTATTTGTCAGGAACGAATAAGCCACAGCATGACAGGAGATATGGACAATCGATGAAGTTTTTTATTAACTTTAATTCAAATACCATGAGACCGGCATTACGCCTGGTCTCCAGGCTTTGATAATTTGTCTCCTTTAGCAGTTCCACGTGATGCATGAATTTCGGATATATTCCGTGTGATCGCATGTAAACATACCTTAGGAATTTTTTTTGAATTTGTTCAATCATATTTATGTATTTAACTTGATAAGGTATCCAGACAGTACTAGCGTACTCCAGCTTGCTTCTGACCACTCCGTTGAACATGGCGGTCATTGCTTCTATATTATTGAATTGTTTGCAAGTTCTAATTACAAAACCAAGAATTTTGTAGCAATTTGTAGCAAGCTAAAGCTACTACGGCAAAGTGTACGCAATCGACATGTATGCCGACGGTCCTGAAGAACAATGTCGGGATCCGTTAAAAAGTTAAAATCGTTATGTTGACATATTTTAATTTCTTTTGAAAGTCTGTATTTTCGGTACTTTTAATTAAATGAAATTAAATGCAAAATATCAAAATAACACTATATTTTTTTATTTCAAAACAGTAAAAATGCAGAAACCAATTGAAGGGGTCAAAAGCAAAAACGTAACTCCCGCAAATCAAGGAAAGATCGAAATGAAAATAGGGTTTAGATAAAAATAACAAAATCATCACTCTCCACAAAAGCCAATCACAATCCTGGATTCAAAATAAATTCAACATGACCAATCAACACATTATTACAACATTTTTTATTATAATAATTCATATTGAATTATAGATACTTTTTAAGTTATTACTAAAAAATCACACGAAAAATGCGTAGCATTCTTAAATCGGTTTTTTATGATTTCCCGAAAACAGTACGTTTAAAGAGAGAGGCGTTTTTGCTTTTAACCCCCTCAATTTTAAACAGCACTTTTTTTAGCTATGAACCGTTTTCGAGCAACGTCTTGGGGTCGTCTTTCACCAGAAGATAACTACCACTAACTACCACTCCGGAACGTTCCGCAAAAATACAATACTTTTTTTTTTAAATGGTTTCTTCCCGCGACTTCGTCTGCCTAGGATTAGTACTTCTAGTAAAAAAAAATTTGTCCTTGGTCCCATTTACATTTGTACCAAAATTCTTACCATGTTTATTTAAAATATCCATAATTCTTGATTCGATTTAAAGTATTAGGCGAGTACTTCAACTAAATTCATTAATTTAACTATTTTCTGAAATAGAATTTTGATTTAACAATCATTGTTTTGCAAAATGTCATTCTCAAATTTTGACATTTTCTATTAAACAATAATTATTATTTTCAATATATTGAAAATAAATAGCCAGCTTTATAAATTATAGCCTATATGTTATTCTGATATATTATTGTAAAGTTTCATTAAAATCCATTCAGTAGTTTTTGCGTGAAAGAGTAACAAACATACATACATCCATACAAACTTTCGCGTTTATAATATTAGTAAGATACGCCATAATAAGAGTTTACAATAAAGTGATAAATGAGATTAAGTTTACATGGTTTTATATTAATTAATTGTTAAATATGTAACTGCTCTGCGATTTGACTTATGATGGAGACGATAGACAATTTCCGATAAAATAATTTAAATTTAAGAAAAATAACAAGATAGAAAACTTAATAAAAGCCTACCTTGGCTTGGACGACAGACATCTTTATAACTTGTAAAGTTTTATCAACGTGAAAAAGGAAACTTCAAGCGAGAATAAATAACTGAATAATAACGTGGTTGTGGTTCACGCAACAGTCACTGACAGTATACTATTTACGCCCCTCGGGGTTGTCAGATCTCTGGCGCCAAGTTAATGAACAAGGCTTCACTTCTATTCACTTCTATTCAACATTTATATAGGGAGTCAAGAGGGAATAACCAGACAATATCGGAAATTTGTCCTTTTTAAAACAAATTCTAGACGTATTGACTCTTTTTTACAAGAAAATATAAATTGATTTCGAAAGATTGTTATTTTTTCTAGTAGACGCACTTTTTAAATTTTGAAAAACTAAGTTTATTTTTAATATACTAAGGTTATGCCGTTGGTCGTTGGCAGATTTGTTAAATTTTCAAACGAAATATTGTATTATACAACATGATACAACACAAATTTCAAATCATATAATCATACAACAAAATAAATCAATACATAATGAAGTGAACACATTTTCCAGAATTTTAACTTTAGTTCAATAAAAAACCATTAAAAAATAAATCCGAGAACGTGTTTTGTGACGAAAATACCTCAGTTTTTCTATTTATTTAAGGTCTTGCAAACTAAAATATTTCAGATTTTTTTTACACACTTATTTTGTTTGGACATCATTGAAAAATAATAAATACTTATGATCAAAAAATATTTACAAGAAGTACACGATATAATAATTTATCATCGTGCGTTTTGAGCATTTTTATTGCTTACTTGAATGTAGTTATATATTAAAGCAAGTTTTGAATGAAATAAATCGATATTAAATTTTTAGTTTTAAAAAAATTGATACGGGGAATAATCGATCTTTCTCATCGGAACCTCCCTGTACAGTTGCAAGCATTTTGGAACTTTAATTCTCAGCCGCTGGTCAATGGCTCTTAACACCCTGATATAATACTGATAAAACTAGATTATTCCCCTTTTCTAAACGTACTATTTCTATATATTTGAGTTTTTTGCCGATTGCGAACGTCTGTTATTGTTCGGTATTGTGAATTACGCATGTTTTATAATTATAGAGGAGATATATCGAATATGGGATAGCTTAGGTAAAAAAATTCCCAAATCCAAAACTACGTTTTGTATGAAACCGGCCTCTTAAGCTCACAGTTCCTCTTAAGCTCAAGCTCACAGTTCTTACTGATTCAGTTAAGAGATTTCACCTTAGAGTTAGATTATAACAATGAGCTATATACCTACTTAGTTATTTTCCACTGCACACAAGGTTCAAGGTAATGCGAAAGAATATATTAATTTTGTTGACCGACGCACGCGAAAATACAATATTAGGCTTCCTTATCTTATCATAAAACATGTATGCCAAAATTACCCCCATTACACTCTGATAATTCTGGTTAATTAATAAAAAGCAGCACGCGGAAAGTATCGCCGTGTTTACCCCTTATGCGTTATCATTAAACGGAACACGCTTTACTCTTTGGTGGATTAATATCTCGTAACGTCGAAATTTTCTTTTTTTTTACTCACATTGCAGTCTGGTGATTGTGTAGGAGAACGTAGACGATAACACGGTGATACTAAAAGTACACCGTGAGTCATTTTTGCCGCAATTTCGAGTGGCGCCCCCGAGAATTTGTCGCTATATTCTACCCAGTGTGCCCTAAAGAAATATCTTTATTTTACGTAGCCTAACCTAAACTTGGAATTTTTTCTTTGATTTTAAATTAAAAGATATACTTCATGTAGCCTAACCTAATCTAGGTATGTTTTCTTTATTTTTAATTAAAATATATACTTCTTGTAGCCGAACCTAACGTATATACATATACTTTACGTAGCCTAACCTAACCTGGAAATGTTTGTAAATTAAACGATATAGGTACTTCACGTAGCCTCAACTATCCTGGGAATGTTTTGCTTATTTTTAAATTAAAAGATATACTTCACGTAACCACACTAAGCGGAAGATGTTGCTTGTGTTGTGATGGAGGACTTAGCCAGCCGAGGAATCGAACATGGAACGCCTGGGTGGAACCCAAACGCTATGCCCACTCAACCACTGACCGGTCATTCGCAATAATAAATATTTAGGTCAATAATCGAGATAAAAACTACCATATCTTTTAAGTTGGACCATATTACACACAGTAAGCCAAATTTCATCAAAATCGGTTTAGTAGTGGATTTTACCTTGGACGAACATTGTGACGCCAGAATTTTATATTTAAAGATAAGTTATTTTGATTAGATATCTTTCTAGAGGTGAATAAGAATGTTAAATGAGTTTTATACATTAAGATGATACCCGGTGGTGCAGAAATAGATTTTACTAAAATATTGCTGTCACTGTTGCTCTTACTCCACCGGATATTGAGCGAAAGGGACAATGCACTGACACCTAACTAAAATGGAGGTTTTGTATTCCCCACTTTTCTCCTCCAAAAGTGGACTGATTTTCAATTTTTTTTTTACCAACTACATAAGAAAAAACTATTCTATGTCTGTACGTTATGCTTTTCTTAAAAAAAACATTGTCTGGTTTGTATACTGAACATCTTTTGACGGCGTTTAAACCAGTCAACTTTATTGATTTTTGGAAGGTCATAACTTCTATAAAAAGTAACTTATCAAAAAAAACAAAAAGTACCGACACGCTGGTAGTTGATATCTATTTTATGCAAAAACAATATTTTCTCTAGGGTTAAAATCCAGAGAGATAAATAGGGAATACGTTTGTATGGAAAAATCACCGCCGGGTATCCTCTTAACCTAAGAGTATGGATATTAGAGAGACGGCATGTGAAGTGTGCCCGCGCGCTCCAAGTGTGCCTTTTCGAGAATTCTATCGACATGGCTGACATTGGCTGTCACCATGTAAAATGGCTGCTGTCGGAACGTATTAAACGTCTAAAAACCAGCAGCCAATGTAAGCCGTTTGGGTAAAATTCTCGAAAAGGCATACTTGGAGCGCGCGGGCACACTTCACATGCCGTCTCTCTAATATCCATACTCTTAGCTCTTAACTGTCAAAAGCTGACTAAGTAATTACATTAATTGGAGTGCCGTTACCTACCCAATAATTAATTCATTAAATATCACACCCAGAGCCGTAGGGAGAACCGGTAGCTAAATATTATATTAAGAGCATAAAAGTATCAAAAAAGAAAGCCTTTTTTTAAATTTGGCAATTAATTAACGCTCCGTCCGTTAGTTGACACGCATCTAAATTTAAATATAATTTAATAGTTTGTATTTTTGCGATTTCCACTGCTGTAAACTGGCGAACAGAACATTTTTTACACTAGGGATAGAATTATTACAACGTTGCGCGCTGTAAATAGCGACAACTATAGTAAAATAGTGTATTATGTGAATACCGCAAAAAGTCCTAACCATCTGGAGTCAGTAATGGGGAGGGGAAGTTCTGGAAAGGAAAAAGGTATGCATAAGGGGGTGGGTAGGATTCTGGGAGTCAATGTATCCATAAGTGACGGACGTACGAATCCATCCCTCCCATTTCGGTGCAAGGCGATGGGTCGAAAGGAGGAGAGATGTCAAAAGGCGTTCCGTAACCAGTTTCTCCCGATCCCGCCCGCCGCGCGGTAGGTTTGTAAACGCGTACATCGGCAAGACCTAGACAGACCTCACTTAACTTTGAAATTTGATGAATTGTTTTAATTCTGTTGAACAACTGACACTGGAATGGGTTGTTTCAAAAAATTTGAACAATTCATTAAATTTTTTAAATTAAATATTTTAATAAATTAACGCGAAGTTCTGTGATTATTTCAGTTTTATGAAGCAACTGACATAATGATATCATAACAAAACTTTAATAGAAATTCCACGGAACGTGAAAATTAACTTAAAAAAACGAGTGTGCTTTATACCACACGACTGAAGTAAAACTTATAGAGGGAAAGAAAATGTGCGCGCACTGCTCTCTCTTGCTCCTACAGTGTGATACAGCCCGTTCGCCTCGCCCGACTACACTTTTCGTAACGCATTCGCCAGCTTACCCCCCAAGTCAAGAGTGCGTAAAGAAGTTTTACTTCAAAGATTTGATGAATTGTTCAATTTGTTAAACAACCACCCTTCGATAATGATGGCCGTCAGAATTAGGCTTGTTGAAAAAGTATCGATATATCGATATATCGATATTTTCAATGAAATATATCAATATTTTTTGCCGATATATTTTGAACCGATATATCGATATAAAATATCCAATATCGAAAATTGTATCAAAAACGATATTTTTTCAATTTCGGGGGGGGAGGCGCCTGATTAAAATAATGTACATTGTGTAAATATACACTTTCATTTTTACACATTGTGTATATATACACTTTGATTTTAAAAACGTACAATCTAAACATTTTGACCGATATATATATATTTTTTCCTCGATATATCGACGTCGATATTGATATTTTAATAAATATCGATACATCGATATATCGATACTTTTTTCCACTTTCGACATCCCTAGTCATAATGTTGTTACAGTTATCAAAATACGTTCCATTTTCAAATTGTTTCCATTCAGATAACGTTTCGGTTATGACTCTAACTTAATGTACGACTTATCCCAATGTTTCGATTATCACCATCACTCCAATGATTCATAAAAGGGTAAAGATGCACCTGCACAATAATATAATCATTGTTTGTCTGATTATATAATTAAAGAATTACTACGAACCATTTACTGAATGAATAATAAGCAAACAAGTGTATTAGTTCAAACAATGTCTTGCGTCAAAGCAAATAATAAAACCCGCAGATGTAAAATGTAGGTACATAATTTAATTAAGGCAATGTTAAACGAGCTATTAGATTACACACCAACTGACTTACAAACACGCAAACTGACACATAAGGTAATTATTTACGTAGACTGAAAGAAAATGAGTTTCTTTTTTTAATGGAAAAATACACTAAGGGCCGGTATATCAGTCTTTGCTAAGGAGCACATTCCTCGCTCAACTTAAACCGCTGAAATCGGCCGCTTAAGCCGTGGTAAGCCGCAGAATAGTTCCTTTGCTAGACGCTGTAGCGCTATTGGCAAAAACACATCTGTCATAGATTTATATTGCTTTATATTGTCATTAGATTTCATATTGCTTCCATTTCGTAATTATTACGTAAAAACACAATAAATTACATTGGAGGAATAAGTTTAACTATCAATATGGAATTCGAACTTTCTTCGAGTGATGACGATTTAGACATCGTTTGACGTTTGGTTGTATGATAATAACCATAGAGCCCATAGATACTAACATAAATAGATTGGTTCGGCATAGAAATGACTAAAATTATCATAAACTAAACGTTTAAAATTGGTCAACTCTAGGATTACGACTGATATACGGATTGTGTGCTAAGCCATGCTGAGCTCCACATTCCGTCAAAGCCGGGCTTTAGACCAACTGATATACCGGCCCTGAGTGTCCGGAAACTCGTATTAGAAGCGGGAAATTATGAATCTACACCATGTTTTGAGTCGATTTTGTCGTATAACTTTTTTCGATTTGAGCTTCCGTTTTCGAGTAATTCGTGCCCGGATTTTTTGGTAATTTTTTTAAAAAAATCAGTCGTTACGGGGTTAGTAATCACCTGTTTAATGCAGGCATGCCCAACCTGCGGCCAAAAGTGAAGTTTTCTGTTTTAGGTTTTGGATTTTGATATTCATACAAAAAAGAAAAATCGTTCTCGTAAAAATATCACATATTTTGAGAAATTATAACTTTCTTGTTATTAGACCTAGGGTTCTCGATGTGGGTTTTGATTTATGGCTTGAAAAGTGCCAGACGCATGGCCGGACTAGGAAATTATTTTTGCAATCTATTCCAACCAGTATATTTTTCCGCACATTTCTTAGAAGATCAAATGTAACTGTCCTGATTTTAATAACTGAATGGTGAGTTCAAAGAACACACACAGGCGCGTGTGTATGTCTATTCAGTTTAATATCAGTTGTTAATTAATACCCCCCCCCCCCCTCACCCTTGCCAAGTGGCCCACCCTTTCCCTGTCTTCTTCAGAAAATATACGTCAAAAGTCCAATGCTTACATTGCGAACTGAGACTAGTTGATTTGATCTATAAATAGCGGACATAGAAAAGGCTTTTTTTTTTTAAATCACGTCAAACCTCACCGATCGATAATTTTTGTTGTTGCACGCAATATTTTGACAAAATTAAGATCGATTATATCGAAACGGAATTCTTGCTCATGCCAACTTCTTCAATTAGAAGCCAATTAAAATTTCAAGTGCGTCCTCGACATTGAAAATTCGTTAGATAACAATTTTGGCACGGACGGAAGGTCGGGAAATGTTCACAGATTTAAGGAAAGGAGAGTAAGACGGGATGTGAACGAGGAAAAAAGATAAGAAGGGATTATTTATATTGTATTGTAACATTAATTTGTAAACAGTGTCAGGAAACATTTCTCCCTCTTCCTGTGTTAACTGCGGGTCTCTCTCTACCCGGTCTAATTTTAATAAACACTCGTCAGGAGATTTAACTGGTGCAGTCAGCTCAGTCTCAAAAAACAGCAACTATATACTGGCAAAGATATAGATCTAGGCCAGATAAACACAAAGAGTTATGAACAAACTCTAAATATGTACTATGAACCCAGACAGGGGCGCTTTTGTGAGGTGTAATAATTCTGGGGCTTAATGATAGAAGTGTCTATGTCAATTTTCTGAATCTCCCAGCGATGAAGATTGTTCTTCGATTTCTGGTCGTAAAAAATGCTGAATCAAAATTTTGACTTTTACATTCGATAAGCCACAATTTCATCAATCCCGAGCACCTGACATAGGTATTCGTAGCATTAAAATAAGGAAGGTTTTAGAGCAGGTACTTTCTAATACCTAAATCAAATTATCAAAACTGACATAGGCACTTCTGGAATTAACTCGCAGATTTTATTTTTCAAACCACGTGTAGGTACTGGGCACTTTTTGGCCTATCCTGGAGATGCAGCGTATGTAGATTTTCCTCCAGTGACCGAAATACAAGTGCCGAATAAGTGTACACGTATATTCAATTTCTATTTTTGTATTACCATTTTATGTCATTGCGTTTTTTTTATATAACTAGCTGAAGTCCCCAGCGTTGTTTGGGAAAAACTGATATAAATATATGTAGTAGCACAAATCTGTACTAGATATATTATCTTTTACCTTTTGATTAAAAAAACAATTATTCATTTTGGTTGGGTATTTTGGCCTAAAATCCAAATTAAATTTTGTACGAAAAGAGCCGCGCAACCTCTTAACCCTTGATTACGCGCATGGGGTCAAGACAATTTCAAATTGAAAAAAAAAAATGTTGTGTGTTTGGAATGCGACAGCGCTCTATCTAGCTTCCTACCTTCCAGCAGGGTACGCTAATCACCAAATCAGTCGCGGCCAGAAAGCCAATGCGTACGCACGTGTCTCTGCTCTCTTGGGTGCTGACCCCGTGCGACCAATTACGTAACAACTAACGAAGTAACAAATAACCAAACAAAATGCTAAAAGTGTGGTAAATTTATTTGCAACACTTTAGGGCTTAGTTGATCTCGGCTATATGAAAAATTAGTAGTTTTAAGAGAGATAAGAAGCTGTTATATATGTTTTATTGTTTAACCGCTTGGGCACATAAGCTTGTTTTCACGACAAGTTAACGTAGGTAGACATAGGAATGACTTATGCCCCGCACCTGAGTTAGTAATGGCAAAGTTATGCTTTTGTTTCTTGATGTTAATTATTATAATAAAGTATTTTAATATTTATGATAAAACATACTTCGTTTTATTTATTTCTTTCACTCCGTTTTCATTTATATCTTTGGGGTCAGTAGTGACCCCATGCGACTAATTGTGTGATTTTCTTAATGCGCCTAATTAAGGGTTAAGGCAGATATAGTATTGCATCCACTGATCTGTTCGGCCTAATTTACCAATATTATTATGACTTTTTTATTATTTTATTTCTGATGAGCGGGTTTCCTATCAGAACTGTAGAGCGTTTTAGCCAGTTGTGGAATATTCAAAGAAGTAAGGAGGAAGGATGAAGATGGGTGGTGAATAAGGAAAGGATAGGAAAGGATTACCTGTCGAGAGTCTTGACGCAGTCCTTTAGGTCCCTCCCTCCGACAAAGTGCCCGAAGAAGGATATATCCATTAGTAATTCAAATCCCCGAGCTCCCAGGAGTTTCCTTGATATAGCGAGCATCTGTATAAAACAAGTTGTGTTTAAATAAGGACACTAAAATCAACTGATTAAATAAAATCTAGGCCAGTCTATCGAAAAATCATTTAGGGTGATTGTCAAAAGAATTCATTTATGTCGAATTCACGTAGGTATCTCTTTCATAGACGGCGCGCGTATAATTATTTTTCCTAAAAAATGCTTTTTAGAAGTTATGCTTTGAAATATAAAGAAAAAATAATTGATTGCGCCTTTACACAAGCAATATGAATATGGATAAATAGCTTTGTAAATTAAAAAAACTCAAATCTTTCAAGAAAGGCTATAACAAATACAATTTTGGATTGAATCACCGATGCAATATTGCATTTGTTAGCCATTCTTGAAAGATTCGAGTTTTTTAATTAACAAAATTATAACATATTTATATTGCTTGTGAACGGGCGCAAAAAAAAATTTTTTTTTGTATTTCAGAGCATAACTTGTAAAAAGCGTGTATACCTAAAATAATTATACGCGCGTCATTTATGGAAAATCCGCGCAACGAAAACGAAACGCTTTCAAAAGTAGGTAGGTACGCGAAACGCCGTCACCTGTTGCGACGAAAAGCTTTCGCGAGAAACGCTTTCGCCGCAACCGTTCGCCTAGAAAAGCTGCAGTTTAACGAATAATTTTGCAATAAACGAAAAACCTAGCAAGGTATATTAGTGCGATGAAAACGTAATGGCACGGACAACACATCTGAACAGCCAGCAAGAATTATTGGCAATTGACTTGACGGACCTGCGCCAAAGACTACTAACAACAAAACATTTGTTAATACTCGTAATAATAGTAGGAGTACATACAACCTGTCAACATATACCGGAAATTTTATAAAATAGAATAAAATATGTCTTTTTTTATTCATTTATTAAGTTAGTAAATGTAAAATTTCACTTTCTTAACTTAAGCACAAAGTAGTAAGATTTAATTTAATTTTGCTCTAACAACTTAAGATTAAACGGTTTTTAGGCTGTCTGGAAGGAGATATATGATATGTATATGTTATGGTATGTACTTGACTTACTTTAACCAGTGATTCCTGACATTATTTGGAGTAAAAAATGTTAATGAAATTTTGATCTCCGGTGACTTTTTCGATGATTTTTTTTTCCTTAAAAATCAAACAAAAAAAAATCTTCTCCATGTCGTCACGGGTTACTCAGAGGAGTAACCGACCAACCTCTTACCCCGCCCCCAACTGTCCAAAACCTAATATTTTTTATGTATTTGTAGAAAAGAAAAAACATAAAAAAAGTCATCGGAGACCAAAATTTTGTTTAAATTTTTTACTCCAAATAATGTCAGGAATCACTGGTTAAAGTAAGTCAAGTCCGTACCTTAACACCCTCGTGGCCAATGCTTCTATTGACACTTTCAGTCTTAACAGTGTTTGTGTACAAGTCATTATGTTGTCTAGTACAGTGTTCCGCAAAGCGTGTGCCGCGGCACACTGGTGTACCGAGGTCATTGGTTGGTGTGCCTCACCGCATTTTTTTTTTTTTACATTAGCTCCACACAGAAGGCCCTGAGGGGAAAATTCCCTCAGGGCCCTGTGTCATCTTTGAAGATGCTGTGTGGCGGGTTTTTTAAGGGAAAGGAAGGAGAGGGAAGTCCTGGGAAGGAAAAAGATTTGAGGGGTGGGTAGGAATCTGGGAATAAATATGTCCACGAGTGATGGACGTGTGATGCCATCAATCCCACTGCGGTGCAAGATGATGGCTCGAGAGGATCCGGCTGGAGAGAAATTAAAAGGTCTCCCTCATCCAGTCTCTCCCGATCCGGCCTGCCACGCAGATGGTCGGCAGACGCATCCGCCGCCAAGTCCCGGACAAACCTAACCCCATGAACCCGGGCACCCCTGCTAAGTCACCAAACGTAGCGAACCACTTGGGGTGACCTGTGGCAGAGGTGTTGGTCGTCCAATAAATGGTTCCCGGGCGGCGGTACCCATACCCGCCTCCCAAATTGAATTATTACATTGCCACTATTTTTTTCAACGTATGAAAGACCAGTCTAAGAACTCTCGCGATTTCGCCTTTCAAAAAAATAAAATAAAGCACAAAAGGCAAGGCTACGTGATCGCTAATATGTTAGTTAAATCCAAGAGGCCTCATTCTCTCGCTGACACTTTAATTTTACCTGCAAAGAAGTCAAGTTCTATCCTAATGACCGATTCACAATTATATTAGTATTCAACATAATTACTATTATTTGCGTTATTTTCGTCAGCTTTTAATTAACAAGGTTTTTTTCATACGCCATCGTTTAACCATTGTAATTTTTTTTTTTTTCAGAAAGTTAATTATAATCGTAGTAAGGCTGTTTAAGTGTAGTGTTTTTTTTTACTAGATTACATTTTTCCTTTCAACCATCTTGGTGTTGCCATTTAAAACTGTAGTAAACGTGTGTTTGGAAGAGTGGGAGCAAGAAAAAGAGAGCGACTATGTGTGCGAAAGGTCAATAAACAGACCATCGCTATTTTGGGGTAACAATTAAACCTAACATTTTGAACCTAACCTAACATTGTGAATTGTGATTTGTTAAATCTATAATATAAACATTAATGTTTGTTCGTACCTTATGCGCGGCCATACCGTTCATCCGATTGCGATGAAACGTTTGGAATATGATGTGCGCATACCCGGGATGGTTATAGGATAGTGAGCTCTGGCGTTATGAAATTATTTCCTGTACTATTATTCCATACGATTGCGATTAAAATTTCATCCGATTGCTATTAATTTTTTTTCAATTGTTGTGAACATGCTTGTGAATGCTTCTGTATCCATACTGGTGAGCTTTGGCATTATTAAATTTGCTTAAAATAATTAAATGGGTCACGCGAGTTGTTGGAAAAATGGGTGTATTTTATGGAGTTAGGTGGCAGGGAAAAAGGATGGGGGGAGGGGTATGCGGGAGGGTCGGTTGGGGAATTAAGGAGGGGGGCTTCACGGGAAGGGGGACGAGGGGAGGGGAAGGCGAAGAAGGTGGGAGCGGAATACGTGAGGGGAGGGGAAACGCGGGAAGGGGAAAAGGGAACGCGGGAGGGGAAGGGGACGCGGGAGGTGAAGAGGAAGAGGAGTCGGAAGGGGAACGGGGACAAATGGGAAATGACAAAAAGGGTGAAACAAATTTATTTATTTAATTAGCATTCAATTTATTTAATAGCATGCCGGATATCAGCTAGTATATCATAAAGTGAAGCTGGACCTATCATTAATTAACCCTGATATCTCTATCAATGATATTACAAAAGCTGTTTGAAGCGTCCTCAATTTTCGTTTAGAAATTTGTCGACAGACTGTATTTATCTTTATTGTTTGAAGTAGAAGCTGCCCACTCAGACAGTACGGAACCAAAAAGTGATTCATAACAGTTAGACTGGCCAAAATAAAGACAACGTCACTGCACTTGTGTTACGCCATGATATATTTCGTTATTCAACCGGCCACAAAAGTCACACGAGGAAATTTTAAACAGGTTCGGTCCATTGCCAAGAATTTCGGCAGGAATTTACTTGCAGGAATAATTAGGATACAACATGAAACAAATTATTGTAGTTCTACAGTACATTATCATTATGTCCACACTATTCTTCAAAAACCCTCGACTCTGTGCAGAAATTGGCGGCCTGATTGATAGATTCCAGGCAGATCGGGAGAGACTGGTTGAGGGAGACCTTTTGACCTCTCCAGCAGGGCTCTCTCGGAACATCACCTTAAACCACGGGATGGATGGATTTATTCGCCCGTCACTCCTGGACACACAGACCCCCAGAGTGTCACCCAAACCATATACCTTTTACCTTCCCTTAAGTTCCCCTACTTCCTTTCGTAAAAAGACCCTCCACACAGCTTCCCCAAAAATGACATAGATCCTGTGGGGAGTTATTTTCTTTAAGGGCTCCTTTGCGGAGCTTATGTAAAAAAAATTTAAAATCTAAAATTTTCAACCTCACGGTTCCAGTTCAAGACTCTTCTTGAGCTAAAGTGCTAAGACTGAAAAAATACTACATTATTGTATTAGCTGAAAATGATTTTTCAATTGATGTTTTTTTCAATTCAATTATTTGTATGAAGATTTTTCAACAACAGGGAAGCCCCGTCAAGGCAGTACCTACCACAGCAATTGTTATTGTCAATAGTTTTTCATTAGGTACTGAAGTATGTAAGTAAGACAGTAACGACTGATGGTAGGTCGGTATACCCACAAATTATTGCAAAATTATTGGCGTGAAAAAAAAACACGGAAAACTAATAGTACAATCATTTGGTATTTTACATGGAAAGTTTTCCGGGAATTTTAAAAATGGTGATTTTATAGATTTGTTATTTCCGAATTTCAACTTTGCCTTCTAGTAACTTTGCCGCTCGCGCCACCATACTGGAAAAATGGCGACTAATAGCAGTTTTTTGACAATATCTCCATTCCGACTCATTTCACGATAAAAACAAGTACGTACAAAATAAATTAGAGAAAATTTCCTATAGTTTATGTATTCACAATTGTTTTTTAAATCAATAGTTTTGGCATACAAGCACCGCAAAGTATACTTCAATATACAATTTGGCTAAAAAAAACTCATTTCCACACCTCCTTGAGGTAGAGATTAAGCAGTGTGTTTTTTATCGTAGTGCCTGTCCACTGTAGGCCTAATCCACATGTAACGCACAATTTCGTAATTTAGCGCAATCTTCTTCGCTTCGCTGTTTCCTGATGGACCAGGTGTTGTGAGTCGTCTTCAGTATCGAGACGTCACAGACCGAAATTTCATCCGCATCATCTACGATGGGATATCAGACTCATCACAAGCCTCTTCGTTTTCATTTCCATCATATTCCTATCATAGATGATATTAACCCCCAACCATAATTTCAATAAATTATCTAATAAAATCATCTTTAAGCTTCATTTACTCGAAAACGAAAAGTTCAAATCATAAAAAGTTATACCACAAAATCGACTCCTTGTATGATGTAGATTCTTCCACTTATACTACGAGTTTCCGGATACCGTGTATATTTAATCATAAAAAGTTATACCACAAAATCGACTCCTTATATGATGTAGATTCTTCCACTTGTACTACGAGTTTCCGGACACCGTGTATATTTAATCATAAAAAGTTATACCACAAAATCGAGTCCCTATATTTTATTTATTTATTTATTTATTTATTTATTCATATTTAAACGCCCATAGGGCTTTTACATACATAAAGCAATACATGTTTCGATTAATTACAGTGAAGAGTTAGAAGTGAATAAAATACAGGTAAGTAACAGAAAATATAAAGACACATAATATAGCTTAGATAAAATATGATTTGACAAAATGTAGGTAATAGAGAATATAAATAAAGTAAAAATAGATAGCCTGACAATATCCTCCAAATCAATAATAATAGGTATTAATAAAAATGTATAAAATTGGTAATTACAATAGTTTATGAATTAAGTAAAAATAGTTCGCACATCCGGCGTTTAAAGTTTGCCAAATTCAAATTATTGTCAAATACATCAATATTGTTTAAATATTGGTTACCAAGACTATGTAATCGTTGTATTGGGGAATGCAATTTATAGTTAGAATGAGACGTGTGTATATAAAATGTTAATGTTTGTCTAGTAGTTCGTGTAGGTACATGTAGATTTATTAAATGCAAGAGTTCACAGCAATCAAATTTAGAGTTTAATAATTTTAATAAAAAGGTTAGGTCAGTTATTTTTCGTCTGTTTTCTAAAGTTGGAATATTTAAAATATTCATTAATGATAAGTAATTTATGTGCTCTAAAGGGATGTTAAGTTTAAAATTTACAAATCTTAGAAATTTTCTTTGAATTCTTTCAATATTATGGATATGAATTTTGTAGAAGGGCGACCAGACTATTGAGTTATGTTCGATTAGGCTTCGTACTAGGGATATGTACAACAATTTTACGACTCGTAAAGATTCAAAGTTTTTAATTGTTCTTAAAATAAATCCTAATATTTTCATACCTTTATTTACAGTTTGTTGAATGTGGAGTGTGAAATCTAGTTTCTCATCCATTATTACGCCAAGATCTCGCATTTCCGTTACACGTTCTAAATTTATTTCATTTATAGAATAGTCGAACAATAGTGATGATTTTTTTCTGGAGAAAGTCAAAGTTTTGCATTTATCTACATTTAAATATAAATTATTTTGTGAACACCAGTTATTTAGCATGTCTATATTATATTGAAGAACTTCACAGTGATTAAAGAGAGATTGATTATATGATGTAGATTCTTCCACTTGTACTACGGGTTTCCGGACACCGTGTATATTAAATCATAAAAAGTTATACAACAAAATCGACTCCTCATATGATGTAGATTTTCCCACTTGTACTACGAGTTTCCGGATACCGTGTATATTTGCCAAAAAGAATAATAAATTTCCTTGGAATACGTTGTCGAATCTCGAATCATCTTCTTTCAGGAGGTTTAGCACGGACGATCGATAAAATCCTTATATGGTGCAAAATTGTTCGTTCGTTATGCAAAATTGCCGGCTTATTAAGGAACGAATTTAAACTAAGGAAGCTCTTAGAATTGAAAGTATAACGTACACGCGGTGAGATGAATCCGTTCGGGCTAATGACGCTACAATGGCTCGCGGTTGGAGACCCAGAAGATGTTCACATAATACGTTGTTAATAAAGACATCATTAACTAATAAAGTCCCCTTTTAATGTCAAAAAGGAAATGCGGCCTGCCAATGCATATTTAGGTTAGTATTTCAATTCTACTCTCTCTATGTGGTTTCAATCCCGGGATTGGTTTGCAGCAATTTCCTATATTTTTTTCTTCCATTCTTCCCTATCAATTCTACACAGCCAATTTATTAATATTTTTACGTAATTGTTTGCCGTTTGACGTTTCGAAATGTCAAATCACAGAAAACACCTTCTTATTTATTATTTTTAATTGATAAACTAATGTTTAAGACAAGATTTTTTTTATGCATAGCACAAAGGGTAACAATTATTATAAGCAATAATTATCAGCCTGAAACACTCATCCTTATTGAAAAACCTCCCGACAAAAGATACATGCCGCCGACGGGACTCGAACCCTTGTCCCTCTGATTGCCGGTCAGGAGCTCTATAGATCTACTAACCTTATAGAGTTCCTGACCGGCAATCAGAGGGACATGCGTTCGAGTCCCGTCGGCGGCATGTATCTTTTCTCGGGAGGTTTTTTTCAATAGGGATGAGTGTTTCAGGCTGATAATTATTGCTTATAATAATTGTTACCTTCTTATTTATTCCCTGTCAATATCGGTACAGCTGACAACGATGAAAACGTGTTCGAGATATCAATATAAAATCGTCTGAAATTACGTCCACCGGCCCGATATTGTAAAGTTATCGACACTGTGCTAAAGCCCCAGTCCCAGCACACTCGATCGATAAGGATTGACAGGATAACTTTCGGTAACTTCTCATCGTTCCCTAGCATGACTGCAGACCGCCAACGAATAAGTGACAGTTCACAATGACTAAGTGTCCTTAATATATTCGACATCAATTGTTGTCTGTACCTTAGCAATCTGCAACTGATGAGAAGTTACCGAAAGTTATCGATGCAATCCTTATCGATCGAGTGTGCTAGGGGGCCTGGAATTGACAATATTTTTTTAACGTCGTAAAATTGATGTGAAAAATATTCGCTTGAAATACAGTGCTGTTTTAGTATCATTCTGTTTACTTTTAATCATCTTAGTGTTGCTCTCTATTTTTGTCTACAAGTTCTTGGCAAACCGTAAATTACTACAGTGAAAATGCAGACGGGAATAAAATTACCTACTGAAATTGATATATCAAAACAAAGACAACCACAATCATAAATTTAACGATGATACAAACTTAACCGCAAAAGAAGATAATCAATAAATTATGAAACCACTGCTACGTCATTCAAAGTTTATTTTTATTTTTAAACTAACTGACCCGGCAAACTTCGTACCGCCTCAGAATCAATAAATGTTGTGTTTAATTTATTAACTGAAATAAATTAAGTTTTAATTAAGTTAAAATAAATAGGTACCTACCTACCCTAAGTTCTTAAAATAAAATTGAGCTGTTGACTAAGCACGAAATGTTCGGCACACTACACCATTGACAGTTCGAATTGATTCAAATTATGTCGACCAACGCATTAAGTAAGGCGCTCCGCCCACTGAGGCAACTGAAAACCAACTAAAACCGTCTGTTTCTCTGTCTTGATTGGTCAAAAAGCTTGGTTAACCATAGAAGAAGAACAATCAGCTGATAGTTGGCAACTATCAATGGCCGCCCAGGGCAACCAGTAGAGCAAGTCGCAAGTCACCGCTTGCGTTACCATTGACAACGGGGTTTTGTGTGATAGTGTATGTGCGGGCCATCACATTGTCATACAAAGACATTTGGCAGTTGAGAGTTTTCAGTTGCCTGAGTGGGCGGAGGCGCTTAATGCTAATCTCTTCCTAATCGATAATTCCTCATCCTTTATTTACACATGTTTTATTTTCGATTATAGAGATTTATTCTTTCTTCTTATTGATTTATTATTCTTGCAACTTGTATTTTCGTGTTTATTTTCTGACTATTTTCCTGTTTTTATCTTTTTTAATGTTTTAATTATTACCCGTCTCAAAACAGACAACGTCTAGTGAGGTAATTATGGTAGGTTCAGACTGGACGACGTACGTACGCATCGCTACTCAAACAATGCTTAGCAACCCATACATTTTCTATGAAAATGGCCACAGACATCGCACGTCGCGATGCGTGTGGCCAATGTGATTCTAAAACATAAATTTTCATTGAAAATCTATGGTTGCTAAGCAGTCCAGATATTGTTAGGCGTAGCGATGGGCACGTACGTCGACCCAGTCTGAATCTACCATAACTGTATTACCTCAAAAAACTCCCGGGTTGCCGGCAATGAAATTGAATTGAATTGAAAGCGTAGTTTCTTTATCCAAAAGTGATTTTATAACTTGGAATGTTTTGAAAATATTTTTTATTTGATTTAGTGTGATGGATGCACGGTCCAGTAGATAATTCATTATCTATGTTTAAATAGCTTCAATAATATATTTTTGTCAGTAACGTTGTACATTAACGTTGGGCGTACCGTACAGGGCCCGCAAATACTGTAATAGCTAACCCTATACAAATCGCAAGTGCGCCCCACGGTTATTTTTTTTTTTTTTTTTTTTTTTTTTATTTATAAAAGAAAATCATAAGTCTTTAATATTACATAATTCTTTGGCTAATTACAATAAAAATAGTTTTTTTTAACAAAATCTACCCAATTCAATAAAGAAAAACATTTCTCGTGTTTGAATTGGGGAGTAGTGCCATTACAAAGGTAAGAGAAAAAATAAAATAGAAGAAAAAATTTGAGGTAACAAAATACATAAACTTATATAGGATGTTAACAAATATACATTGATAGTGGAATTGAGAATCATATCAGTTATTAAGTTGGATATACAGAAATAGATAAGTAAAAGTAAGAATATAGATGTAGTGAAATAAAATAATATTTTTACATTTCAATTTATAGGTAGGTATTATATATAATTAAAAAAGGTGTTAGGTACATGGATTTGATTCTAGCAGTTGAGTAGAGGAGCTGATAATGCTGTAAAAGCAGTACATAATATTGAGTTGTGACAATAATCCTTTGGTAGTTCAATGTTGATGGAATATTTTTGGAGGATACGTTAAAAAAGAAAAAAATAAATATTTTTATATATTTATTTTTTTGGTTATTAATGTTGAAATAAAATAATTAATTATATACTAAAATACTTAATATTAAAATAAAATACTTGATCAATTGTAATTAATAGGTTACATGTAATCAGAAGATATATAAAAAAATATTTATGAAATTTAAAATTTATAGTTATTGTTGGGTTGATCTAGTAGTTGTTTGATTTGTGTTTTAAAGGCATTGTAATTTATTTCTGATTTTATTTTATATGGGAGGGCGTTAAAAAATTTTATACCTTGATAGGTATAATGGTGTTGATAAGCACTTGTTTTAAATTTAGGGATTTCTAAGTTTCCACGTGATCTTGACCGGTTACTTATTTTTGTGAATGTTATTGAATCATTGAAATGATCTTTGTGGGTTTGTAATAATGAGTTTTTTTTGAAGATTTTATTTAGGCTGAGAACTTTAAAGGAGTTAAATAATTGTGTTGTTGGAAATACAGAGGGTTTTCGTAGGATGACTTTTAGAATCAACCTCTGTGCCCTTTCTACAGGCAAAAGGTTGGTTTTGAAAGTCCCCCCCCACCCGATTATACCATATTGTAGAATAGATTGTGCAAGGGAAAAATAAATAGTTTTAATCATACTAGATGATAGGATGTTTCTCAATCTAATGAACATGTAAATAAGTTTTCTTACTCTGGTTACCGTATTTTGGACTTGTTCGTTTATATTGAATTGAACAGCCACCTCTGGTCTGGAGCCCCAAAGGACATAAAAACGACTTTGTGCAGAAACGGGCGGTCCGTTTGATAGGTTATCCCGTCTTAACAAACGGATTGCAATTTGAGGCGTCGGGTGGAAATGCTATCCTTGTTCTACCGGTAATTCAATGGAAGACGCTCCGAGGAACTAGCGTCATTGATCCCCTCGGCACCGGTGCAGAGTCGGGAAACATGCCAAACGCGCGCCAAACATATGTACACAGTTGACATTTGTCACATGAGAACAGGTCGCTTCTACGACTCGTTCTTGAGATCAACAGTTCGGCTGTGGAACGATTTGCCGGCCTCTGTGATTCCTCCTTCCTACAACATGGGTCTCTTCAAAATCCAAGTTCACTGCTTTCTCTCCTTAAAAAGACCCTTCACCCAGCATCTTCAAAGATGACATAGGCCCTAAGGGAAATTATTTTCATCAGGGCCTCCTGTGTGAAGTTAATATAAAAAAACTTCAAAGCTATTGAAAAGTTCAGTCGAAGGCGTTCTAATAGGTACTTTTAGAATAGTCTTTACGATTCCTTCCATCAGTTAAATCAAAGTAATTGTATTTTTTTAAATGTGAATCGTTTTTGTCCGTAGTTGTCCGACTATTAAGTGAAGATTAAGTAGAGGTTCCAAAAAACTATCTAATAAATCCGCCCCCCCCCCCCCCCCCTTTATCCATTGTCCCCCCTAGGATCAAACCCCCTAAAAAATTGAAACCCCCATATCAATTACTAGCTTCTGCCCGCGACTTCGTCTCCGTCGGATTAGTACTTCGAGTAATATATTTTCTTTTCCTGGGTCCCATCTACGTTTATACCAAAATTCTTAACCTAGTTATTTAGAATGTCTATAATTCTTAATTCGATTTAAAGTATTAGGCGAGTGCTTCGAATAAATTCACAAAATATTTTTTTTTCTAAAATAGAATTTTGATTTAACGATCATCGTTTTGCAAAATGTCATTCTCAAATTTTGACATTTTCTATTAAACAATAATTATTATTTTCATTATATTGAAAATTAACATCTAGCTTTATAAATTATAGCCTATATCTTATTCTGAGGCCCTAGCACGCTTGTTCTATATCGATCAGTAGGATAACTATCGGTAACTTCTCATCGTTCCCTAGGAAAACTGCACGTCGCTAACGTACAAACAACAGTTGATGTCGAATATGTTAAGGACACTTAGTCATTGTGAACTGTCACTTATTCGTTGGCGATCTGTAGTCATGCTAGGGAACGATGAGAAGTTACCGATAGTTATCCTACCGATCGATATAGAGCAAGCGTGCTAGGGCCTCTGATGTATGTTATGATCCATATTATTGTAAAGTTTCATTAAAATCCAGAAGACATGGCACGATCAAGTAAATCATATACTTGAGTCGGGCCATGTCAAGAGTCAGAATAATAGAAGAGTATGTATGAGAAGATGTATGAATGTGAATGAGGCAAGGACTGTTTGCCAAGACCGAGTTGTTTAGCGGTCCGTCCTCTCTGCCTACCCCTGCGGGGAAACGGCGTGATGGTTAGTTAGTTAGTAAATTTTGCGTGAAAGAGTAACAAACACACATGCATCCGTACAAACTTTCGCGTTTATAATATTAGTAAGATATATCTACGCCCTTGGTAGTATGGATCAACAATGTTGTGGACAAGCATTGTGCACGCAGTTTCAAACTAACAATAGTTCATGTCCTATCTCCTTTGTTTCTAATATATGCAGTATGTACCTACCTGTAATAAATTCACAGCGATTAATTTGGTAATTTGCTTAAACCTGTACAGAGAACTAGTTGATAACAAAGTTGAAGCCTTGTGCCTAACCGGTTGATAAATTATCATTTTATAACGTAACTTTTTTTAGGGCGATATTACAACACCATATTTGAAATAATATAACGCACTAACTTGAGGCATCATCGATCGGTTTAAAACCGCAGATAATTCTGTCCAAAACCGCACGATAAAATATGGTAGAAATAATATAGTGTTAGTCGTAAATCCCCGAATGTTTTCACGAATTCGACGAAATAAGTGTTATATTTTTATGAAATAAAATAAGTACCTTCACAATTTACCAAAATCTACATATCTGCCCTGATGATGGACACTGTAACGCTGTCCGAAATGTGTGCTAAATAAGGAGAAAGCACAACACTACATCTTACTAATATCTTACGTTTTACTAATATTATATATTATAATATTATAAACGCGAAAGTTTGTATGGACGTATGTGTGTTTGTTACTCTTTCACGCAAAATTTAATGAATGGATTTTAATTAAACTTTACAATAATTGTAGCTGATAAATCAGAATAACATACAGGCTATAATTTATAAAGCTAGCTATTAATTTTCAATATATTGAAAATAATAATGATTGTTTAATGGAAAATGTCCAAATTTGAGAATGACATTTTGCAAAACAATGATTGTTAAATCAAAATTAAAATTAGTGAATTTATTTGAAGTACTCGCCTAATACTTTAAATCGAATCAAGAATTATAGATATTTTAAATAAATAGTTAAAAAAATTGATGTAGACGTAGATGGGACCTAGGAAAAGAAAATAGATTACTTGAAGTAATCTAATCCTACGCAGACGAAGTCGAGGGCAGAAGCTAGTAATAAATAATAACCCAAAAATTAATAGCAAAAATGTATAGAAACATTAAGGTAGCGACAAACTCGCAGCTCACATCAAAAAGTTATTTATAACACAATAGCGCTCGCCATACAATCCCATGAGACCCGCCAGACGTAAAAAGATGATGCGCTGTGATCGCGGTTTGAATCTTCGCTAATTCGCGTTATTTTTCGTGACCGCTACGGTCGCGAATATCAGAAAATTTATGCGACCCCCCCTTCGCCGTAAACAGGAGAGGGGGTCATTTTTAATACACGGAGCATGCACGGAGCTGTCAAGTTGACATATTCAGTACAAAGAAATGATATTCTCTCGACCGCTTCCGATTTCAACTGACCCCTTCTCCTGCCGTAGGAAGGAATATTTTATAACGTAGTGTGTCGGTAGAAAAGATACTTATAACGCAGTATCTTTTTGATGTGAACTTCGGGTTTGTCGCCCGCTTTATTGCGAAACCCTTTACAACGTGACGTAGGTATTTATCGGTCAGGAAGCCAAATATTCGAGGGCTAAAGGTAGCGACAAACTCGCAGCTCACATCAAAAAGTTATTTATAACACAATAGCGCTCGCCATACAATCCCATGAGACCCGCCAGACGTAAAAAGATGATGCGCTGTGATCGCGGTTTGAATCTTCGCTAATTCGCGTTATTTTTCGTGACCGCTACGGTCGCGAATATCAGAAAAGTTATGCGACCCCCCCTTCGCCGTAAACAGGAGAGGGGGTCATTTTTAATACACGGAGCATGCACGGAGCTGTCAAGTTGACATATTCAGTACAAAGAAATGATATTCTCTCGACCGCTTCCGATTTCAACTGACCCCTTCTCCTGCCGTAGGAAGGAATATTTTATAACGTAGTGTTTCGGTAGAAAAGATACTTATAACGCAGTATCTTTTTGATGTGAACTTCGGGTTTGCCGCCCGCTTAATGAAGACCGAAGACTATACAGCGAGTCAATAAAGGGTGACGCACGCCGAACGCAAGACATGACATAATATTTATTATACGTTTTGCACTGTATTGTTGGCAACACTCAATGTACTTACAGTGCTACGCATTAGTTGGCGATGGCGTAAACATGAACTAATATTGTATTATTGAAGACAAAGATAACACTAATAATCTAAATTAAAATACGAAAATGAACAGGACACAGAAAAGAAAAGATAGTGGTCGCAACTGGGACTCGAACCCAGAACCTCTCGTCTTACCGGGACCGGCTCGTTTACCAATTCCGCTATTGCCACCTATTATAAAACCGTCATATTTGTCAAACTCATATTTCGTTTAGATGTTTTGCGCATGTTGAGCGAATGAATGAAGAAAGGAGTGTAAAGAGAATTTATGACGCGAATGTGAATAGTAGAAGAAGACGAGGACGCCCAGGGAAGACGTGGCACGATCAAGTGAATCCGATAATTGAGTCGGGCCATGTCAAGAGTCATAATAATAGAAGAGTATGTATGAGAAGATGTATGAATGTGAATGAGGCAAGGAGTGTGTGCCAAAACCGAGTTGTTTGCCTACCCCTGCGGAAAAACGGCGTGATGGTTAGTTAGTTAGTTATATTTCAAATTTCAGAATTAACAATATTATCTTGGATTATTTTTTTTTTCCATAAAGTTATAAAAAGAGAGTTTTTCTTACAAAAATTAAATATTCTTTTATACTTTTATAAAAAGTCAATATGTGTTTCATATAATAAAAAAATCGGATGTATATTATCCGAGACACCATCTACAACACGTTCTTTGAACATTTGTTTCCAGTGAAAAAAGGTAGCTGTTGATAATATGGAAAAAAAAATTAGCAACTAATAACATTTTTTTTTTGTTCTTTATTCATTTTGTTTGTTACAGGTTTGTTTTACATGGCTTTTCGACTACCAAGCTAGGCAAATGCCCGTATTATGGTAGTCGAGATTTTGGGGGGCGGGTGTGGGTACTGCCCCCGGGAACCATTTTTGGATAACCAACACCCGTGCCATAGGTCGCCCCAAGTGGTTCGCTACATTTGGTGACTTAGCAGGGCTGCCCGAGTTTATGTGATGAGGTTTGTCTAGGTCTTGACTCTCTCAAGCCATCTCCTTGCACCGCAATGGGAGGGATTGATGCATACGCCCGTCACTCCTTGATACATTGCCCCAGATTCCTACCCACCCCTCAAACCTTTTTTCCTACCCGAAACTTCCCATGCTTCATTTCCCCAAAAAGACCGTCCACACAGAATCTCTAAAGATGACATAGACTCTGAGAATCTTTCCAAATAAATTAATTTCCTGTATGATTGAAGTGTAGTACAATGAATTAAATAAAAAATAGTTAGTTTTAAAAAAAAAACAAGCGTGAACGTCATTTACGCACTTTTGGCACGAGAAAGTCGACATTAACCTACTATTTACCTTCCCTATAAAAGGCCGTTGGTTGAGATAACGAACCGATTACAGTCGTTACCCCACTCGAATTTTCCGATTAGCGCCTCGCTAGAAACAGGGGCGTGCAGCGCACACTATGTAGACACAACGACAACCTCCATATAGGCACTACCTGCCCTACTGTACTCACATAAAAATATAAAGAAACCTAGTGAGTCTTCCCAAGGGCATAACCATTGGTAAGTTAGTTCTGTACCCGGGAAGAATTAAAAGTCTGTGTTGGCGGCCTCGCGTGAAGTTATCCGGGACATAAAGTCCTATTTTAGCCAGAATGTCTGGTATTAAATCAGAAGCTTATAAGCCAACAGGCAGTAATGCGAGGTCCTGTCTGGAACTAAGGCTGCAGATCGACGACCGTCCATGGTCGAGTGGTAAGACACTTGACTCCCAATCGGAAGGTTGCGGGTTCGAACCCGGCGTGCGCAAATAAATTGTATTTGATTAATTTGTACTATTTCACAATTAATTAATAAAAATAATATATACTATATTTACGGCACGTTCCAGAGTGAAAGATACTCTCAGTATCGCCCTGGTGTAAGACCACCATTCAGAATTGAAACGTTGCTTAATAATGGCTCTAGCCGTGTTTAGTGACTAGATCTGAATAGCCAGGTACTTTCCCACCGTCCTCTTCCCCATCTCCTTCCCTTCCCCACTTACCTTAAGCCTCACAACATACTCCAATTGGGGATGACATAGTCTCACTGGCTCCAGAAGGGAGCAGTTGGGATTCTTGTGAGGTTTCTCTATAAAAAAAAAAGATACTCAGCATTCCCGAGATAAATGCTGAATGTTTTAAGTGTTGTCAAGTGGGACTCTGAAGAGTGGGCGCAGATGGGGCTTGCATATATGTTAGTGTTGGCCTTATGTTAAGTTCATATTTAATGTGACAGGTAGTCCCAACCAGCCAACAACTTGGCCATTCTTAGCGAAAACTTACAACGTATGTGGTAAGTTTTTTTTTTTTTTAACATCAATTAATTAGCTATTTTTCTACTGTCTACCTGATTCAGAAGTCGGTGCACGCCACTGGCTGGAAATAACGACTTGTAACGATAACGGATAACGGAAAGCGAATCTCCGGAGTGGAGCGGAGTGGAGTGTGTACCGTGTTATTACACCGCAAAGCACTCGAGTGCGGATAATTAGTTATGTTACGCGTCATGTTAGCAATCGAGCTGAGATAAAATAATAACCGTATAAGGATGAAAGCATAACTTGTCGTGGGAAAATAATATGAATTTGGGAGGTGGGTACGGGTACCGCCATCACAGGAACCATTTATTGGATAACCAACACGTCTGACACAGGTCAGCTACGTTTTGACTTGTCAGGGGTGCCCAAGTTCATGGGATGAGGTTTGTCCGGGTCTTGTTGGTGGATACATCTGCGGCCAACAGCTGCGTAGCAGGCCGGATAGGGAGAGGCTGGTTGAGGGAGGTCTTCCGACCTCTCCAGCAGGACTCTGACGGAACATCGCCTTGCACCGCAGTGGGAAGGACGGATTCATACGTCCTTCATTCCTGGACATACTGACCCCCTAGATTCCTTTCCATCCCTTATACCTGTTTCCTTTCCAGAACTTTCTCTTCTTCGTTTCATTAAAAGGGCCCTCCACACAGCATCTTCTAATCATAGGTCTTGTAATAAATAACATACACGGAGAAAAATGTTATTCGAAAAAACGATCATTTTAATGGTAAAAACGGTTAAAAGCGGGACTGAAGTTCTTACGAACAAATTAATAGGGTTTCAATGTTTGTTGGCGGGAACATGTAAGAATAATTTGTTGGTATACGTAATTTCGTACATATACCAACAAATTATTCTTACGTTTTCCCGCCAATAAACATTGAAACACTGTTAATTTGTTCGTAAGAACTTCAGTCCCGTTTTTAACCGTTTTTACCATTAAAATTATCGTTTTTTCGAATAACATTTTTCTCCGTGTAGGACCTGCGATGAATCAGATACTTGAGACGGGCCAAGTCAAGAGTCAGAAAAATAGAAGAGTATGCATGAGACGATGTATCAATGTGAATGAGGCAAAGAGTGTGTGCCAAGACCGAGTTGTTTGGAGTTCCGTCCTCTCTGCCTACCCCTGCGGGGAAACGGCGTGATGGTTAGTAAGTTAGTTAATTAGATCCTGCGGTAAATAATTTTCCTCATGAGACTCCTGTGTAAGGTTAATGTAAAATAAGTTTATTTGTAAGGTTTTTACATAAACGTTTATCAATTGTAGAAAATTTACACGACATTTATTAGTAAGACTAATTATATTTAAAGGGTGGTAGGTAGATAATATACGTACCTACTAATCCAAAAGCTCAGTAGTAAAAAAGTGAGAAAAAACCTCCATAAGTAAGCCAGTATAATCATCGCAAGTAAATTAGTGTATTGCGTCAATCATTATTATGGAAACCGATTTGAAATATAACCTCAATTTTAATATACGATATTTCCCACCAAGCAAGTAATTTATATTAAATTCATTGTAGATAAACCCCACTTGATTACCATATCAATTTTGACAATTAATAGATCACACGGTTTAAATTGTCACCTGCGGCCTAATAATTAATATAATATGATGTGAACATCTTTAATTTATTGACAATATTAAGGGAAAATAAGGCACGTTAGTTTAGTGTGGGAAAACCTTCATCGATCGATATTCTAATGGGGCTATTTGTGTAATATTGTATCTAATGACTTCAGAACTAATTTCTAATGACGTTCAGATGACATAATAAAAACTGGTAAACAATCCCACGAAAATAGTGAGAACGCATTATGTCATAGTGCAGTGAACAAGAATTATTGTTTTTACATACTTAGATATAAATCTAAGGCTTGGCCATCGGCTGCGCGGCCGGTTTCATACAAAACGTAGTTTTGGATTTGAGGCCAAAATACCCAAAAAAAGCGAAAAATTATTTTTATAATAAAAAGTTATGTCAAATATCTATCTCGGACAAGAGCTAATTTATTTATTTTCGCTTTAAATTATAAAAATGGGCTATTAAAGATTTTAATATTTTATGATTTTAGAGGCAACTTGGACAATTAAATAAAAACGTTAAAAAAAATAATTTTACTATATTTTTGTTTAAAATATGATGAAATAAAAATTTAAAAAAAAAATTATGTGTGTAAATTTAAATTACAAATTACCTATTTATATCGGAACAAAAACTTGTCGGTTACCTATATATTAAAATGACTACCCAAAGAAACGCATTTTTAACATTTTTTTATTTCCTATTTTATTTTTCATAATATTAAAACCAAAAATTAGGCAGATTTTTTTTTAATAATTATAATAGTTGCTTCCAAAATGAAACTGATTTCTTTATGTACCTCAACGCCATCACTTAAAAGCAAAAAAAGTAGCTCCTGTCCGAGATAGATTTTTGACACACCATTTTATTACAAAAAAATATATATTTAAGTTTGGTTGAGTATTTTGGCCTCAAATCCAAAACTACGTTGTGTATGCTCCTGGGGTGCTAGCATGGTCGATCGATATGAAGTTACCGACCGATTGTCGGTAACTTCTCATCGTTCCCTAGGACAACTGCAGATCGCTAACGTACAAACGACAGTGAATATCGAATATATTAAGGACACTTAATCATTGTGAACTGTCATCTATTCGTTTGCGATCTGCAGTTGCCCTAGGGAACGATGACAAGTTACCGACAATCGGTCGGTAACTTCATATCGATCGACCATGCTAGCACCCCTGAATTGATTGAAGATTGTTTATCGATTTCTTGGCGTAAAAAACGCGGAATATCACGCTAAAAGAGTCGTTCGTATCTAGGAATTGAACCCAGGACCATAGCCTTGCCGGGGCTCTGCTCTAACCACTGGGTTAATTCGACCTTGTCCCCTTCGATCATATTTATCTCCATCATACTTCGACTAAGAACTACCAGCATTATCTTCATTTTCTTAATGAAAATTCGTTTGAGAGTCGCTAATATTGTCTTCAATGGCTAAATATGGCGATTTGAGGTTTTACCAAAAACAAAAAAAACATGTTGTGTTCATCCACGAATAAAGAAGACTGTAAGAGCGGCAAAGAGGTTAGGCTCGTAACAGGAAGGAATATTATTAGCCAGTGGATCGATATACTACGTTGGTGAAGCGTACTGTATTCAACAATTCCCATGGCAACCGTTCTTACTAAAATCTTATTGATTTATTATGCATGCAAAATATGATTACAGCGAATTTGTCACATTTATCTCTGCAGGCGGCCAAAGGACGAACTAACGAACGAACTATATTTATTTTATTTGAGCACCACCGGCCGATGATGAAAACGGAACTTGAAAATTATCTTTGATATTTGACGAATTGTTCCAATTCGGTGAAACAACTAGCCCCTGAGGGTATTATTACCAGAGAATACCGGAAATTAGTAATTTTTTAATCAAATTTTAGACGTATGGTCTCTTTTTTATTTAAAAAAAAAACATAAATTGATTTTGAAAGATTGTTATTTTATCTGGTACTTTTTAAATTTAAAAACTAAGTTTATTTTTAATATATATAATAAGATTATACCGTTGTTCGTTGGCAGATTTGTTCAATTTTTAAACGAAATATTGTATTGTACAACACAAATTTCAAATCATATAATCATACAGCAAAATAAACCAATACACAATCTAGTAAAACACAGTTTTCAGAATTATATTTTAGTTAAATTAAAATCATTAAAAAATAAATCCGATAACGTGTTTTGTGACAAAAATACCTCAGTTTTTCTATTTATTTCAGGTCTTATACACTAAAACTTTTTTTTTTCAAATTTTTTTTACACACTTTTTTAGACATTATTGAAAAATCATAAATACTTATGACTTTTGATCAAAAAATACTAAAATACTTACAAAAGCACACGATATTTAATAATTTATCATCCTGCGTTTTGAGCATTTTTATTGCTTACTTTAATGTAGGTATATTAAATCAAGTTTTGAATGAAATAAATCGATATAAAATTTTTAATTTAAAAAATATTCAAATGATCACCATCAATAAATCAAATATTATTCAATTCAACTTATTCAGAGAAATTATACATATATTAAGAACCCACACGTCCCATACATTATTATTATTTGTTTACACATATTTATTATGCTATCTGCAGCTTTAAAACTGATTTTTTTCTTTCTCTCTATTGCATAACGCTATACTTTTTACCTACCATCTTTACTTTTATGTACCACAAGCTTCTGCCCGCGACTTCGTCTGCGTCGGATTAGTACTTTGAGTAATCTATTTTCTTTTCCTAGGTCCCATCTACGTTTATACCAAAAGTCTTAACCTAGTTATTTAAAATGTCTAGAATTCTTAATTCGATTTAAAGTATTAGGCGAGTACTTTAAATAAATTCAGTAATTTAAATATTTTCCAAAATAGAATTTTGATTTAACAACTATTGTTTTGCAAAATGTCATTTTCAAATTTTGACGTTTTCTATTAAACTATAATTATTATTTTAAATATATTGAAAATAAATACTTAGAGCTTCATAAATTATAGCCTACGTGTTATTCTGATGTATGAGCTATATTATTGTAAAGTTTCGTTAAAATCCATTAATTAAATTTCGATTTAAAGAGGAACAAACATTCATACATCCATACAAACTTTCACATTTATAATATTAGTAAGATGTGTAAAACCTATTTATTTTTCTTTGTCATCTAAACACACGGGGCGTATCGGTCCGGTACATTAGTATGACATTTTGAAGTTTCCCACTAGTGACAAAAAAACATCAACTTTTTTTTATTTCAGTACAATTTTTCTGCATTATAATTTATTTGGTTTTGATGGTGTTAATTAGTAATCTACTATAAATATTGTACCAGATTAGATGGTACACTTTTACATATAACTGCGCACTCAAATCAAATTCCGATAGTACGGAGATGTCTGACTACTAAACTGGATGATCGAATATTATTATCAGTTCCATTCAGTGGCGGTTCGTGGTCTTTTTAAAGGGGGGTTGTCTAATCAAAATTTACTCTTGTCACACAAATTAAATAAAGTTTTTTTTTTTTTTTTTTTATTCCAGAAAAAAAGAAAATAACATTTTCACTTACTTAACTAGAATTTGCATAACATTATATTATCGTACAACATATTATCATACAATATATTACAATACTATTCATTCACTTTCAATATTATTCATTTTCACTACATTGTTTTTTGTAAATAAAAATGAATAATTTTTTTTTAAATTTACAGACACTTTTTTCGTTTTTAATATCAACTGGAAGGCAATTATATAAATTGCCTTCCAGTTAATGGAGGGGTGCCTAAATAAGTACTATTGTTTTTAAATAACTTGATACTCCTCGACACAATTATTAAACAACCAAAAAAGTTTTTACAACACTCAATGTACGTTACTAATTATTATTGTTTTTCAATAAGAAAAATTGCGTATAATGTGGAATATAATATAATTGATATTTTAAAACATAAAAAAAACAAGAAACAGAAATAAAGGTGGCACGTGAATGTGTTGGATCGCAACGCGCACAAAATGGGAATAGATACTGTATTTTTTTATTAAGATTTTTATTCTTTATTAAGATTGTTTTATTTTATCATCTTTTTAATGGGGGTTAACCGCACTTTAGAGAAAACCGCCACTGGTTCCATTATAATTGCAAAAGAAATTATTGGTACTTCATTCCAAATCACAATGAGTTTCAGATAGTTAAATCTAAATAGATTTATTAAAATATTATACACTTGAAGTTTGATTAAAAATTATATCTAGTATCTTTGTCTACTTCTGATAGGTGAACAAATTAAGTTGATATTTGAGAAAAGATATAATATGAAGTGTGTTACAAACGAGTGTTGGATTATCCACAAACTTTTGAGAATTTGATTAATATTATTTCCCCAAGCAGGTTTAAAGATCCAAGTGCATTGTTTGCAAGAATATTATTAATAATAGTAACATAAGTGTATTTGATAAGGTTCTCGGAATTGCTACTGGATTAATAACGTGAATAATGAGGCATTGTATGTACTAGTAGGCCATCGTAAACACAGATTTATTTTAAGGTGAATGTCAAAAGAATTCATATTCTACGCTTTCGCAGATGGCGATATGTTGAGTATCTAATATAGATTTTCGGATGGGATATTTCATCGGTGATTCAATGCAATATTGTATTTGTTAGCCTTTCTTGAAAGATAAGAATTTTTTAATAGACAAAACTATTCATTAAAATTCATATTGCTTGTGTACTTCCGCAAACAATAAAATTTTTTTTCGTTGTTTGTTTTTAGGGTGTTCTGCCGTGTTGCGCTACCTCCTTCTTTAGCCGACGTTTCGGACAGCGTTGCAGTATCCATCATCAGCGCAGATCCGGCAGATCCGACGATGTGTGAATGTCAGATCTGCCGGATCTGCCCTGATGATGGACACTGCAACGCTGTCCGAAACGTCGGCTAAAGAAGGAGGTAGTGCAACACGGCGTAACACCCCAAAAACAAACGACGAAAATATTTTTTATGCTTTCGTCATTCGGCGGTATGTCCTCACTGCACACCTCTTCGAGGACACTTCGTTATTTTTTGTGTATTTTTTTTTATTATAATTTTTTTTTTTTTGCAATTACAGTTGTTAAACATTACATTGTATATATATATTTTAAAACATTTTTATTTATCATGATTAACCTTTTTTTGAGCAATGCTCGTGTAAAAAAGGCAGAGCAGAGTATGTGAAAAACAATTCAACAAATATTTTAAAAAAATGAAAAGGGTAATAATTATTTTTTTATATGTAGGTATACCGTATTTTTCCTAAATCGACAGCATGGGCATTTCGTGACTGCTTTAAAAAATCATTAAAAGCATTCTTCTTACTAAACTTAATATGCAGGGGGGAATCTATTTCCGGACTCGGTTCAAGGACCAGCGGCGGCTGCGACTCGAATTCTTAGGCTAGCTTTACGCCGTTCTTCCACGTAGCTATTCACAAGCGACGCTACCGCTACCTGTCAAACAAATTTGCTAGTGTAGCACCTAGCGGCGTTTTCAAATACTAATTATAGAACACAGACGACGGCGATCGCGTCGCTTGAAGGTAGCTCCATGGAAGAACGGCGTTACACTTGTAAGTTTTTAGTGAGTAAGCGACTTCTGGCCAATGCAATATGCCCATTGGCCAGAAGTCGTAAACTTACGAAAAAACTTACAAGTGTAAAGCTAACCCTATAAATAAACTCTGCGTAAGTCATATAAATATAAACGCCAGAAATATTTGACTTCTGACCCCTTTAGCACTTCGTATGTATTTTTGTATTATCTACACGAGGAAAGCAGCGGTAAGTTTTTTTTTTTTATGAATAATTCCACAAGAATGAAAAAAGTTGGTCAATGGAAATAGTCAAAAATTATCTTAGCCATCAGGGGTATTTTTTAAAAGTTGTTTCTTGTATAACTTCATATTTATGTAATGAAATAACAAATTATTTAGTGTTTTACGCTTATATTTTTTGCAACGTAATTAATAGATAGGTACTTTTATTTTAATTCCAATAAATAGAGAAGGTAGGAAGAGCTCAATGTATCTAAAGCATATTTTTTCATATTCATAATCTAAACCGATTCGTAGTAAAGATAAATCTAAATAGTAATTTGGCGTATAGTTTCATCGTAGGCGTAGTCCAGGGGCAAGGCTATGGACTCCCATTCCGAAGGTCACGGGTTTTAACCCGGCGTGCGCAAATAAATTGTATTTAATTAATTTGTGTTATTTCATTTGCGGCACGTTCCAGAGTAAAAAAATACTCTCAGTATCGCCCTGGTGTAAGACCACCATTCAGAATTAAAGCGTTGCTTGAAATGGCTTTAGCCATGTTTAGTGACTAGATCTGAATAGCAAGGTATATCCCCCCCCCCTCCACCTTCCTCCACCCCATCTCCTTCCCTTCCCCGCTTACCTTCAGCCTCACAACATACCACAAATGGGGATGCCATAGTCTCACTGGCTCCAGACGGGAGCAGTTAGTTGGGATTCTTGTGAGGTGTTCACAAAAAAAATCTTTTCCCGTGAAAGAAAACGTCTGCAGACCGGGAGGGTAATATGATGGCGCTCGGCTGTGAAACGAAATTCAACATAACCACATTTCTTTGCATTTAGTTTCTCAAAGGCGAACATCTTTCGACATGTGATTCAGTTCCACACCTGGGCTTTCAGTTCCACATCGAGAGAATCCGGCTGGAGAGGTCAAAAGGTCTTCTTTCCTCAACCAGTATCTCCCGATCAGACGCATCCGGCGCCAAGACCTGGACAAAACCTCACCCCATGAACCCGGGCGGGCACCCCTGCTTAGTCACCAAATGTGGCGAACCACTTGGGGTGACATATGGCAGAGGTGTTGGTTATCCATTACATGGTTCCTGGAAAAGCGGTATCCATACCCACCTCCCAAATAATAAATTGTATATATGCAATAGAATAAATTTTAATATTATAAAAAAAAATTTACGGGAGTACCGTGAGGTAGGCACTGTCGACATGTGCCTGTATGGAATGTACGCCTCTGGTAGTAAGCCATCATTCAGAGTGTATCTATGACGTCACCAGTCGCCACCGGACTGTACGCTGTTCCGCGTGAAGTTGAAATCAGCTGATTGTCATAAATATATTATATTATATATGGGGAGTTAATTATAACATATTTTATATAGTAGACCTTGACCGTGATTTTCGATATTATGTCGAGTAATAAATGTTGCCAAGATGGAAATCGTTTCACAAGGGCATTTGGCGTCAAACCGATAAATCATGTTGGTAGGTAGGTACTTCGATTAATTATATAAATCGGAAAATCTATTCGTATGGAATATCAAAATGTTTCAAATGATGAGCTCTGGTGTCATGAATATGGCACAGCTTTTTGCAACGCTTGGGCCAACGCAAGTTTTCGCCGCAGCATTTAATAAAAAATGCTGTGCGAATTTTGAAAATAATTGTATGAATAATGGTAGATTCAGACTGGGTCGACGTACGTATGCATCGCTACGCCTAACAATATCTGGGCTACTTAGCAACCATAGATTTTCAATGAAAATTTATGTTTTAGAATCACATTGGCCACACGCATCGCGACATGCGATGTCTGTGGCAATTTTCATAGAAAATGTATGGGTTGCTAAGCATTGTTTGGCGTAGCGATGCGTACGTACGTCGTCCAGTCTGAATCTACCTTTATAGAGACTTTGTCTACGCACACATACACGCCGCTTTTCGCGCTCATACCGCGAAACTTCAAGAATGCCCAGTTACTAAATTTAAACATTAAAAAAACAATAATTTCGTCGGAACATATGGTAACTAATAAAAATAGAGAAACTGTGGATGGCTTTGGTAAAAAAATAAATATGAAGGCATAAATTTACAAATCTACAGGGATTGATGAAATTTTGCACACAGAACCTTCAAAACAAAGGGGTGGTCACTCACCGTCTACTTGAGATTTCGTTAAACCATTCCATCCCATAAGAGGAAAATTACTGTCTTCGTCAGATTTTGAAAAACCCTGCGAAAAGCCCGGGAAACTTCCGGGACATCACTTAGTTCTAAGATAATATGAAGAAAATGTTTTTAATGTAATACCTACATATATTTTCAAATGTCTTTTACAATATAAAAAACGACTGAGGATTGAGAATTTCCTACCTAGGAACAGGAGTCAACCACGCTGCCGACAGAGTCAAATCCCGATCGGATAAGATCTACATTTAATTTTGATTGCGTAATCTCATCGAATTTTCGAATACGTATATTTTTAGCGTGTGGCTGTGCGATTGCCACCAAAAGTTGATAGAATGCATTGTGATCGACAACCAGTCTATCTGCCTATTTTCAGCTCGATTAGATCTCGGGAATTGGGTCAATTTCCACTTCCAAGATTCCACTTCATTAATTGATTCCACTTCATTCAATCAAGAAAGCAAATGTGAAATTCAAATAGTATTTTTAAAATGTTCGCGACTAAAATACCTGTGTTTTCTACAACACCTTTGAGTGAACTGAACGTACATAAAGTATGATTGTTTATTTTTATGGGCGATAAATCGACAAAACACCTTTATCAACAGACTGTTACTAATTCGATTTATCGATCTAACCAAGTTGCCAACAGCCGGTGAAATTGCACATTATCTAGATTTCTAAAACTACAATCACCTAAAGAAAAATAATATTATAACGTTATTTTATTAATTATGACTGTTACGCCGTTCTTCCACGTAGCTATTCACAAGCGACGCTACCGATACTTGTCAAACAAATTTGCCAGTGTAGCACGTAGCGGCGTTTTCAAACACTCACGCCGTTCTTCCACGTAGCTACTCACAAGCGACGCTACCGCTACCTGTCATACTATTTTGCTAGTGTAGCGCCTAGCGGAGTTTTCAAATACTAATAATAGTATGGAAAACACAGACGAGCGGCGATCGCGTCGCTTGAAGGTAGCTCCATGGAATAACGGCGTTATGAGTCACAAACAAATTGCAAGAAAAGATTTTACGAATTTCTATGTTAGCGAACAAGGACCAGTTATTTCACAGAACTTTAACAACTAATCAAATTTTTAAAATTATTTTAATTTGAATTTATTAATTTAAACTTCAAATTGTAATATCTAATCACTGAGGACAATAATTTCAAAAAGAAAAATCAAAGGACCTTTTTCTGATTTATCTGGTTTAATGTTTCGATTGAGTGTTTTTAATATTGTCTTCAGTGATTGAATATTACAATATGCAAAGCTAATATTCAAGTTCCATGAAATTTCTAATAGGTATTATTAAATTTTAAAAAAATCATTTTAATGGGCTTAATTTAGTGTACGGAGAATATACGACGCAAATGTAAATGGTAGAAGAAATTGGGGATGCCCGAGGAAGACACGGCACGACCAAGTGAATCAGATACTCGAGTCGAGCCATGTCAAGAGTCAGAATAATAAAAGAGCATGTGTGAGACGATGTATGAATGTTAATGAGACAAGGAGTGTGTGCCAAGACAGAGTTGTTGGGCGGTCCGTCCTCTCTGCCTACCCCTGCGTTAGTATATCTATAATATAAAAAATAATGTTAACTTATAAACAAATAAATACCCGGGATTGTTATAGGATAGTGAGCTATGGCGTTATGAAATTATTTCCTGTACTATTCCTACGATTGCGATAATTTTTTTTTTTACAATAGTTCCACACAGGAGGCCGTGGAGAAAATAATTCCTCTCAGGAAATATGTCATCTCTGGGGTTGCTGTGTGGAGGGGTTCTTTTTAGGAAAGGTAGGAGAGGAAGTTCTGGGAAGGAAAAATGTATGTAATTGTTAATTGTGCGGTAAGTTCTCTGGGCCAGTATTGGCGACTGAGGTGGCTCAGTGGTAGGAGTCTTCTTTGGAACAGGATATTATGATATGAATATCAAACTTAGCGTCTCAACCTACACAACCCGAAGGGCTTACTGAAAAAATTGAGCAGTAAAATTCTAGGCCCCTTCTTGCGTGAAAAGGCCCATACTGAACGCCTTGACCCGGGCGACCAAAGTGACTCACAGCAGGGCCCTTTGTATACTTCTCACAATCCTTGCTTCATCCACATTCAAACATGTTTTTTTTCTTCAGATATTTAATTTAAACAAAATTCAAGCACACGCTTTTTGCTTCATCCACATTCAAAGGTCAAATCGCTTAGTGCTTTAACTAATTAGTTGCCTGCAACCGGCAAAAGCTAGTATTTTTACTTAATTAGATTCTCAATTTGTGGATTTTATTAAGAAATTCTTTTAACATTCTCAGAAAGATTTTTTCATTTTATTTTGGACTCACGTCACTGTGGTGTGTGTATTTTTTATGTAAATACAGCACAAGAGTCCCAACTGCTTTCAACCGTCTGGAGACAGTGAGACTATGTCATCCCTAATTATGGTATTTGAGAGGCTGAAGGTAGTGAAGAGGAGGGAAAAGAGACGCGGAAGAGGAACCTACTATTCAGATATGGTCACCAAAGACGACAAAAACCATTTCAACCAACGTTTCGATGCCGAATGGTGGTCTTTCACAAGGGTCATAATGAAAGTATCTATGACTCTAGAATGTGCTACAAATATACTGCCTTTATATAGATTTAAATGAAAAAAAAATTAACTAATACAAAATAATTCAATAAAATTTACTTGCAATCTGGGATTTTAAAAATTAACTAATACAAAATAATTCAATAAAATTTACGGCAATCTGGGATTTTAACCTGCGATTTTCGAATTCGTAGTCGAGATATTTACCCCTCGACCACGGAGGCCGTCAAATCAATAAAAAAATATGTGCATCTGTTTAATCTATAGCGGATTAAAAGCAATAAAAAAATAATTGCAATGAAAATAAATTGAGCAATGGGCGATGGCCTCCGAGGCGAGTTCGTTAAGCGAGGAAACATAATCGCAATCATCAATCTGGTTACTGGTTACTAGTCACAAGGTAGGAGGTACCACTGAACGATAAACTGATATATGTGTATCGTGTGCGTTTCCGTGTGCCCAAGGCAAGCTCAATTATTCCTTACTTCTGCTGAAATTGAACAAACTTTTTAGCCCTTTAGACTTTTAAATATTTTACCTATAGGTCCCAACGACGAGCGACAACGCACAGGTATTTCGTTTCATACAAGCTAGATGTTGTAACTCTAATATGGAGAAAAAATTGATAAACAATAATATAATATTAATTTTATAAGTCAAACACCATAATAATATATTGTTATAACCAGGTTCTAGAGCATATGTGCGATGCGATTTTGACCTTTATGCTTTTTTTTATTTTTTTTTATTAGATATAAGTTACAGTTTTGTGTCATTTTTTCAACTACCATAGGTGCTAAGTGCCCGTATTGTGGTAGTCATACATCAAACGAAGTCATGTAAAAACTAAAAAATACTATTTTGTAGAAACAAATAATAAAACTTAAGAAAGAAGAAAAGAAAAAAAAACGTATTTAAGGATCAATCAAAATAAATACTAACATAAAAATTGAAATTAAACTGAATAATAAGAGAAAATATTTTTTTTTAAAAAGACAGAATTAACAATAAAAAAAACATTAAGATTAGAACACGTAAAATTAGGGGGGTTTCTCACCATCCTCCCAATAGCTTATCTATCCTAATAACGAATATCTATTATTAAAAATAAAAATAAAATACTCGCAGTGGTTAGAAAACTCGACCACCTTATCCAATATATAGCCACTATTCATAGGTTCGAGTACCGTATTATAAATAAATCGTAAATCGAAAATATTCGTTATTAGTGTAGATAAGCTATTGGGAGGATGGTGAGAAACCCCCTATATCAATTATTTTATATATGATAATAGTTTTACTCAGGTTAATCATGGAAGGTATTCATCGATGAGAGTACATATGTTTAAGGTCACACTTGAATTTAGTAATAGAAAGAAAATGGAAAAAGCTGTGTTAGAAAAAGTTTTTATAGCAGTGTTAAGAGTGCTTTGAAAATGTATAAATAACAAAATCAGGATCGCTTGCGCTAATAAAATTATAAATTCCACTTTCGATTTTATGATTGGAACCTCTCTCTTGACGGTTTAAAACATAATTATCTGTTTTCTGCTCTAGCTTTCAAGAGGTTAATCAGTCTAATCACCCCAATTGAGAATGCATTTGTCATACTGTCTATATGGTAATACCTCCATGACTTCATCCTTTAAACATTCTGAAGTTATTTATATATTATCTTCAAGCGTGATTTATATATTATGTAGAAAGGTAGGTTAGTTTTGTTTATCTTGTCAAATGTGGTAATTTGCCACCGTGTTGAGTTGCAATGGAAATACCAATTTCATCGGACTGTCTGGGGCCTCGTAGTCTAAAGTCGGTCACACTTCTACAGGTTTTAGGTTCAGTGCAAGGTACGGTGATAACAATATAAATCGAGTAAATTCATGGTCGCAACGCCACCGCGCGGTTATTAGGGCGAATTTAGGCCATTCACCAATACCGATACCTACTAACAACTACCTATCAATGTTACTGTACAATACTGTATGACTAACTTCAAACTATGAGCCATAGAGGGAAAAAAGTTCATGGGAGTCAGCACGGTCGATCGATAAAGATTTCATGGATAATTTATTTATTTATTTACGCTCTTTTTCTTAGTAGTATGGAGATTGTTTTAGGGGTGCGAGATCCCTACTCCCGAAGCACAGAGAATCCGCCACAAACATGATCTCTATGCATTTACTAAATTGGTCGAAGTCTCTATTAGCCGGTTCACACGGGGCGATTTTTGTCGGTCAACTTTTTTGTTGAAAGCTAATTGACACGTGTGAACACTTTGTCAACAAAGTTATCAACTTTTTTTGTTGCTAGCGAAAGTTGATAGCCCGTCTACTTTTGTCGTTCAAGTATGACTATCGCCATTTTGGTTTTACTAATCGTTCGAGTTTTACATCGAATCGTCGCGTCTAAACACATGTTTCAAAGTCGCTTATCATTTTTAGTTACTCGCGGGAAAAAGTAAACGTCAGGCGTTTCATTTATTCGGTACTAGTTTCTACCGTCATGGAATCCGTTTCAACCAAAAAATATCTGAAATGGTCGGACGATTTAATGTTCAGATTTATGGATCTGTACCAAAGCCATCCCTGTCTTTCGGATCAAAAACAAGAAGTATACAAAAATAGAATATTATTTTTGAAATGTAAATAATATTATTTTGAAAAAAATTGTGTTGGATGCGCCTAATTCACTCCTTCTCATGATCCATTTTCTCACCCAAGTACGACGTTTTTTTTTATATTTTTTCATAATCTCCAGCTCCTCTCACAGAACATATTACATACAACATTAGATAGACGCACGCACTAACAATTTCAGTTGACGCCATTTTGAATGTCAAAATCGGTTCAACTTAAATTGAAACGTGTGAACAAAATGTTGCTCAAATTTTTTCGTAAAATAAAAGATGGACAACAAAAATCGAAACGTCAGAACGCCCCATAAGATGGGCCGGACATTTGCACCGAATGCCAAGCACACGAGTACCGAAGAAGGTTCTAGTTCTACAAGGAGAAAAATGTTATTCTAAAATACGATCATTTTATTCGTAAAAACGGTTAAAAACGGGACTGAAGTTCCTACGAGCAAATTAACAGTGTTTCAATTTTTATTGGCGTGAAAATGGAAGAATAATTTCGTACGTATACCAACAAATTATTCTTACATTTTCCCGCCAAAAACATTGAAACACTGTTAATTTGTTCGTAGGAACTTCAGTCCCGTTTTTACGAATAAAATGATCGTATTTTAGAATAAAATTTTTCTCCGTGTAGCAGGACACAAAAAATCAAAAAAGATACAGTCGATAACATAATTGGGGGTATAGTGTTCGTGATTTTCACTTCCAAAAGTTCCTATTATCTCCACTTTTTTTGGGTTATTATGCCGTGTTGCGTTTCCTCCTTCTTTAGCCAACGTTTCAGACAGCATTACAGTGTCCATCATCGGCATAATCAATGGCACGGTAGTCCTGGCCCCTACTGGGGTTTGTTATGACGCTGAAGGAAAGTGGAATGAAAGAAGATAGGAAAGAGGTAGGTGGGGAAGTACCTGACTATTTAAATCTGGTCACCAAATACGGCTAAAGCCATTTCGAGCAACGTTTCGATTCGGAATAGTGCTCTTAATATGTCGAACAGAAGGAAGTTACATCAAATGTGTCAAATATACAATTTGCTGCATTCGAAGGCTCCTTCTTATCTGTTTAATAGACTGCAGTGGTCCCGTGACTCTCATGCACACAGTACACGCCAAAGGGACCATTTACTGATTCTCCCAAAACATAAAACGGCTGTACTTGGGGGGAGTTTTAGTTATTCATCATAAAAACTATGGAATGAAATAACACCGTCTATTAGAATATCGACATCTTTGCAGAGCTTCAGACGCTCTACGGCGAATGGTTTCTGACTGCACAGTTAACCGCACAACATTTTAATTTTAATTAATAAAATTTACAATTGAAGGAATAATTATTGTTTTTGATTCGATTTGATTACATTATTTATTTTGACTATATTTTGTACTTGAATCGATTTTATTTTGAATTGGAATTGATTATATTTTATTTGAATTCATTTTATTATTAAGGTTAACTTTTGCATTCTAATTTACATTATTATACTTCTTCTGATTTTTATGACGGGTTAAATCTTCCCCACAGGAAAAACTTAACCCTTCCACACACTTTTCCACAAATGATCATCTATTCAAACCATGCTATGTTATTGTACTATTTAAGTATAATAAATACAAAACAATACAAGAACAACACGTCAACCCACCGGAGACCAAATGGGAAAATAATTATAATTCACCGACTCCAGGTATTTATTATTGTTTTTATTTATTTTTTATATTTTTATGTCTATTTCTATTATTTATATTGTATTTTGTGTGTGTTGAATTTGAGATTTGGTTTGATTATTTTTATGTAATTTAATTTAATTGTATTTATTTGATCTTAATTTAAAAAAAATCTGTCTTTTATTGGAGGAACTGCTGAAAACCAGCTGCATTCCAGGAGAAATCTTTAATTCCAGCTGAGCAGTGACCTTTTCGTCAATAGAACCAATGAGTAATCAAAAATCTATTGATGAATAAACGATTTTATTATTATTTATTTATTATTCTCGCACCGGAGGATAATCAAAGGATAGTCAGAGTATCGGCCACTCTGGAACAAGTATGTTATTATTTAGTAATAACTCGTAAAAATCATCGATTAACATTCTATCGTATTTCTACGAAATCGCAATGTTAAATTTGCATAATTGCCAGATGCAAATGGTAGACGTGAAGCTAATTGGAAACAAATCCGTATGGCAACATATTTTTTTACGACAACGTCCCTACACAATCCTAAAAATAGACAAAAAAACAGATTTCTTCAAACTTCGCAAAATCACTTTGTGGCGTCATTTTGAATTAAATTTAACAAATAATTTTGTATTAAACCACTATTATATAATCACAATTACCCACATGTTTCGAAACCGGTGGTTTCTTCGTCTAAGTCTATACTTGTTTGTTTCTTTTGTTATCTAATGTCATTAAAACCCTGACGAAGAAACCATCGGTTTCGAAACATGTAGGTAATTGTGATTATAAATTTTATTTACATTTTTTACTTAAAATAATGTCAGGAATCACTGGTTAAAGTAAGTCAAGTACGATGCTTAACACCCTGTATAATAGTGGTTTAATACAAAGTTATTTGTTTAATTTAATAAAAACAGATTTTTATTTGTGACCCTGACAGTTGGCCCACTGAAATTATAATAATTATAATTTTTTACGCATTATTTACCAATTTCTAGCCTAAAACCGCCTTCAAAAATACTTTCTTCTTCTTCCTTGCACTGTCCCAACCAAATAGTATGGATATTATAGAGACGGCATGTTGAGTGTGTCCGCCTGCACAAAGTGTGTCTTTTCGAGAATTTTACCCACACGGCTAACATTGGTTGTCACACTTCGGTCGCGCATTGTGCTCCTGGTAAAACGTTGATAAGACATAGAAAAATGGTTCACTGTGCCGTTAAATTATGCAAAAGCAGTTCTTCAGAGACATTTAAAAAGAAAAACGGTCTTACCTTTCATATTTAAGTGTTTAAACATCGCTTAAATAGACATTTTATAATTTCTCAATGTGTTCATTTCATCCGCAATCGCGCGCCATCCCAGTGACACGTGACTTACGAATGTCAGTGGGCCGAATCAGTCATCTTAATTTATAATAATTATAAATTATCAACAAACTTTTATTATTAACTTGTGATTTACTCTATCATAGGTACGCATTATTCATCATTTAGCTCTTTCATTTTTAAATATTTTTACTTCGTGTCTTTTGGACCATTATTTTTACTTCTTTTCCTAGTAATTTAATCCCCTTTTTACTTATGTGTAAAATGTTAGTTCAAAGTAAATAATCACTGTATTGTTATGTGAAAGTCAAATCGACGTGCCTCCGTGTTCGAGGGGCAAGGCTCTCGACTAGCGATCCTGAGGTCGCGGGCTCAAATCCCGGCGCGCGCAGATAAAAATGATTCGATTGATTTGCGTTTTCACAATTGAATTTAACATTAGGTATATTTGCGGCACATTCCCAGAATGGAAGATACTCTCAGTATCGGCTTGGTATTAGACCACTATTCACAATTATTTTATTATGCTTTCATAATTTTTTAATTATTATTAATTTTTTTCTTTTTATATTTTTTTATCACTGTAAAACTGTAAATATTTTTTTTATTATATTAATAACGAGCACTCCTTTCCTAAAACTCAAGCATTAACAATTAAAACATCATAAAAGTTTAAATAATACATCAAATTATGGCTAACTAAACACGAAGATGAGGAACTAATTAAAATTATTAAGTAACCCCAACGCAACCTACATATCTGATAATAAACATACATACTTTTTGCTTTATTTATATTATTCTGAATTATTATTAAATTTCGTATCTTATCTTATTTTCATTATACTATGATATTTTGTCTTTATCATCTTCAATATTACCAGAATAAGCTTCATAAAATGAATGTTTTTCTTGCTTTCACGAACAATTTTTTGTTGTGTATAATTTTCATATAAATTTCTGTATTTTTTATTATGTACTAGCTGATACCCGGCATGCGTTGCTATGCAACTTAAATAAAGAATTTTTCACCCTGTTGTTTCCCGTTCGTCCCCGTCCCCTTCTCGCGAATCCCCCCTCTTGCATTCCCCTTCCACCTTCTCCGCCTTCCCCCCTCTCCTTCCCCCTCTCTCGAACCCCTCCTTAATTGCCCTCTGTTCCTCCCGGATTTCCCTTCCCCTCCTGTCTTTTTCCCCTGCCGAATTTTTTGGATGCGGCGCATCAAAAGTAAGCGGAGTACTACAACTTTAGCATTTTTTTCACTTTTTACCGCTATTTATTGTTCAGCTAATAATACGTTGCGTAATGAGATATTATAATTTATGTACAAAATGTGATATAAAAAACAAACGTGTTTTTAATAAAAAATAAATAAAATAATTATTCCCATTCACAGTCCGGCCTGACGGCCCAAATCGGTTGCGCAATGGGATATAATAATTTATGTCCAAAGTGTGATATAAAAAAACAAACGTTTAAAAAAATATATATATATATAATAATTATTCCCATTTAAAGTCCGGCCCTTATCTCTAAACCACCGCCCTCCCCCCGCACGCTGGCCGCAATACCCCTACCAGCTGCCCTGGCTACATCGGTTCCCGTACGATACAACACAGTATGCCGGTTCCCTAGAATCTTAGTTCCATGGTCCCAACTCATTACTTAGGTAGGGTGTTGGGGTCGGCTCTTCCCGTTCTCAGGTTATAACTTCGGTTCTGAGTATCGCTTTCATCCAGGCCGTTTCTCTGTAGTATTTTGGAGCATTGAGTCATCCAGGAGTTCTTTGGTCTTCATCTGGATGACTGTCGATGAAGCTCCATAGACATTGCCTGCTTCAATGTGTGGTCTGATGGTCTCTGTTTTGTGTGCCCATACCATCTCAACTGTCGTTCCTCCAGCTTACTGTTTATGTCCGTGATACCCAGGCTACTGCGAATGCGTGAACTTTTAATCTTATCTTTTAGCGATACTCTCATAAGGCACCTTAACTTATTTCTAAATACCTTTAATAATAAGTTAATATGGATATCAAAAGAATTTATTTACAGTGTCAAATTTTGTGTACTTATACGATGGTATATATGTACTAGACATGGGCAGATTTATTCACAGTAGTGAATCGATTCAGTCTGATTCCCTCGGCCTTTTGATCTGATTCCTTTCATTCGATCCTTTAATTCATAAAATTCCCAAAAAAAAAAAATATATATATATATATATATTTTTTTATATATAGATATATATAATAATAAAATAAAAAAATTTAGACACTGATCGACGAAAACCACGACGACGGGGTTTTGAATTTTTTAATGTGATGTTATGACAGCAAAACCGATAGAAAAATGTATTTTTATAAGTAGTTATATCCAGAATATAATAAATCAAATAAATCATCAAATTAAACAGTTTTACTAATTTTATTATATTTATTTTAAACTTAAAATAGTTCCGCTTCGCGTGATCGAATATAAAACACATTCTACCCAATTTACGCATGGCTCGAAATCGGAAGTTTTCGACCTACGATGTAACTAAATTGACGGCTCGGCCCACGGGGAAATCGCACTGCACTCCCAAAGGGATTTGCGGCAGGCATTGAGAATGAATTGTATCTTTTGAGCAGTGTCTTGTGTCTTGCCTGGGACTTGTGACTGAGAACTAAATTGACGGTTCCGCTGCGCGGGGACTAACGACGAACCGATTCGCAGCGGTCGTTAAGGATTGGATTAGGAACTTCCGACTAGCAAGTGTCTTTTGACTTGCTGTGACTTAATTTACTTGCGTTCCGCGAACCTAACGACTCACTTCAACAGAGGCAGTACATACTCGATCATGGGAGCGGGATTTGAAAAGAGGCGATCATACTAATTCGCTCATTCGTTGAATTAGTGGAACAGAAGTGACACAGAGACTGGGTTTGACCGCTTCGGTCCGGAGAGACTTGTAGGACTATGACGACACAACTGAATAAGGAATACATTTATTAATTCAATGAATGAGTGGGACATATGGGACTGTAAAAGAGAGGTGCGTTGCTCGGAACTCGGAACTACTTCGTTCGACTCGCAACGTTTTGTCGCCTGGGCTGGAGGTGTGGGGACTCTCTGACCTATGGGTTTTCGGCGCGGGATATACTATACGTGATAGAGGTAGTACAATGCATATAGCACATTACCTCCGGTATATTCGCGGCGCGCGCTTATAGATAACTTATCCGCGCAGTAAACATACAGAATAATATTAAATAAAATTTCTACGAAGCATTAAAATATGTAAATCGTTAACATAAAATATTTTTTTAATGTAAAATAAATAGAAATAAAAATATGGTGCCGTTTAAAAAATCTGTAAGGAATGAAGATTTAATTCCTTCTGAAAATGAGAATCAGATCGAGTGTGTTACAAGATTGAATTGATTCATTCAAATCATTCATTCAATTTTGCCCACGTCTAATATGTACAGTATATAGACGAATAGTTTTATCCTTGATGCATTTGAATAAAAACACGTTTTATGCTTTTGTTATTCGGAGGTAGGTACATCCTCTCTGCACACCTATTTAGATGCACTTAGTTGGTTCCATGTCTAATCGGACTATGAGATCTCAGCGTCTGAATTCCCATAGTAAATTTATTCAGACACGATACTTCCTCACATGATAATTCATCACATCATAACTCACTTTAACCTATCCTTCCATTTCCCTTTCTCGGAGGCCATCGTCGTGATGTAAACGTGATGAGTAAAATTAAGAAAGGGATGCTTAGATGAATTTTGCACGTGGATTGTCGAATGAACGAAAAATACATGACGCGGAAGTGAATGGTAAAAGAAGACATGGCACGATCAAGTGAACCAAACACTTGAGCCGGGCCATTTAAAAAGTCAGAATAACAGAAAGGATATGTATGAATGTGAATGAAGCAAGCGGTGTGAGTCAATAACGAGTTGTTTGGAGGTCCAAGCTCTGCTTAGTCCTGCGGGAAAAGCCGTCAGGTTCAAGTTAATTAGATTGCGAGTACACGGAGAAAAATTTTATTCGAGAAAACGATCATTTTAATAGCAAAAACGGTTAAAAACGGGACTGAAGTTCTTACGAACAAATTAACAGGGTTTCAATGTTTATTGGCGGGAAAATGTAAGAATAAACATTGAAACCCTTTTAATTTGTTCGTAAGAACTTCAGTCCCGTTTTTAACCGTTTTTACTTTTAAAATTATCGTTTTTTCGAATAACATTTTTCTCCGTGTATATACACATATACAGGATGTATCGCCACGTACCCGACAAACTTTAACCAGCGATTCCTGACCAAAGTCGCCATAACATTTTTTGCTCTAAATATGATCAGGAATCGCTTGTTAAAGTTTGTCGGGTACGTGCCGATACACTCTACCCGTATATATACTGTATATATACTATCTACCCGACAAGTTTAAGTAGGCAAGATTGTAATATAAATAAATGTATGGCTTTTTTAAATGCATCTAAAAAATGAAGGTCATAAGAGCATCATAATTTGAAATATAAGCGTCACGTTTATTTCATTCTTTTTTAATAGCTATAGGTAGGTTCTAAAACTTAACGACTATTTTAACTTCGTAAGTTTGACAGTTCGCGCGTTTGATATATTTAGAGATATTTCCTATACTATTATTCATCACCAGTTGTTGTGAACCTGTCCTTGAAGGTTTCTATGTAGCAATATTTCTATATTGGTAAGTTCTGGAGTTATGAAATTTGCAAAAAAAAATGCCATAGGGAACACGCGAGTTGTTTCAACAATGAGTGTATTGTATGGAGTTTAGCGGCAGGGAAAAATGATGGGAGGAGGAGGGGGTAATCCGGGAGGGGCGGGGGGGATTGAAGAAGGGGTGGTTCGTGGGAGGGGGACGAGGGAAGGGGAAGGCGGAGAAGGTGAAAGGGGAATTCATGAGGAGGAAGGTTAGTAAGAAAAAGGGAAAATTTCAGAGGGAAAATGCTATGCAATTTTCTATGGAGCGATTTCACTGCCTCAAACAAAAGGATTTTCGTTATATAATTAAATGTTTTTTCAAAGTTTCTTAGCGTCATGAAGAAAATGATTTGAGAGTAGTTGCATTGACGTACATATTCCAGAATATAAAAGCTGTGCAACTTTCAAGACGCCAGAGCTCACAGTTAGAGTGTACAATCGCGCATTTTTTGCAAGCGTTAAATTAATGTAAGCGCCTATGTATCTGAATACAACTTGTTTTATAAATTACATGTCCTAAAATTAACTACTTACCTAAAATATTTGTAGAATGAATTAATAATTCCATAATGTACAATTGTTTTAAAATGATTATATGTTATAGAGAAATAGAGATTTTTAAATACAGTAAGTAAATAAAAGTGCAATGAAAAGCGTAAAATGTTGTGGAAAATGCTTTGCAAGTAGTTAATATTGCGTAAAGGACTTCATAACCTAAAATCAATATTTGTTCACACCTCGGTTGAGGTATTAGCGTTTGGTTTACATATCAATGATTTAAATACGTACAGAATATTATTTGACGGCCTCCGTGGATAGTGGTTACGACCCTTGGCTAAGAAACTGGAGGTCGCGGGTTCAAATCCCGGCGTGCGCAAGTTACTTAAATTTATTTTATCAGAGCTATTTATGTGGATATTTTCTTAAAACTGTAACTCCACACAGAAGCCCCGAGAAAAATAACTTTCTTTTGGGATGCTGTGGGAAAGTGTTTTTATGCGAATGAAGTTTTGAGAAAGAAAAAGGTATGAGCGGTGGGTAGGAATAAGAGGGTCATTATGTTTAGGAGTTATGTACGTATGAACCCCTCCCTCTCACTGCAGTGCAAGGCGTTGGGTCGAGTTCGCAAGGAGAGGGCAAAGGATCTCCCTTAACCAATAATACCAGTGATTTTCAATGAAATCAATAAAAGCTTAAAATTTGAAAAAATGAGAGACCATGCCCTAAAGCTGTGGTTAATTAACGAAAACTTCATGTATCTTAATGTCGCTGTACCTACTCGTATCTTGTTATTTGGCAGGTATATTGATATATAAATATAGGATGCCCAATTTCAACACCTTAGAAGCCCGCAGAAATATATTTTTAGGTAAACACTTTTTTAAGCTAATCTCTGGTATCATACTCATTCCGCCTATGTTAAAAGAGGTTAATTTTTATGTCCCTAACAAGCAGACGCATCTGCCATTCAGACCTGGTCAAACCTCACCTCATGAATCCAAGAACCCATGCCAAGTCACCAAACGTAGCCAATCACTTGCGGTGACCTACGGCAGATGAGTAAATATTTTATTGGGCACAGATTTTAGATATAACACTACGTTTCAAAGTAATTACTACAAGAAACAACAAACAACTAATTATGTTTGAATAGATGCATTATAAGTAATTACATTTTTATTTAATTTAAGATAAAAATTTTCCTTAAAAAACGATCCCTTTATAGTAATTTAATTTATTTTTTGTATGGGTTGATTTTTGCATAAGTTGCGTTTCAATCTATATACGCATAAATTACTTAATTAACCCAAACTAAGAACGTAATAGCCTATTTTTTATGTTGTAGTAATTATTGAAATAAAGTGTAATTTAGAAGAAGTTTAGATTCTAAAGAATAAATTACTAAACAGTGACAGCATTTTCTTTCTTATTAGAATCTACACAGAATACGAATACCAGGGTCACATAAGTTAACAGAGATCTATTGGCAGTTCCTCTGAAGCGGGTATAGCTGTATGATTTAGTGTGTTATGTGTTATTTGTTCCTTGTCTAGCCGACGACGTCTCGTCAGCTGGATACATAGCTGCCAATTTGGTTTCGTAATAATATTGTACTGACGATCGATGGGGTAAAAAGTGCGCGCGCACACATTATGACGAGTCGACTAAACACGCAGTAAGAAGGGTGAATAAATGCTGAAATTTTCACTGAAACAATACTAAAGAAGACATGAAACATATCACAAATTATACTAAGATTACAGGACTATGTATTTGATGCAAAAAACTTTGATTTTCATATTAAATATGCTTGAAAATTCGAGATGTATTGCAGAGAAATTATATGTGCTAGATTTCAGTTAGATTTTCAATTGAATTTATGTATTTTTTTGAGTTGTATGTTAAGTAGATTGGTTATGCAACTTCCTTACCTTTGCATTGTTTTCGACCAGCACCTCAAAGGAGCATATCTGAAAGACAAAATAAGCTCGCAGCAGGTCACCAAACGTCTTGCTCTTGAAGGCAGCGATGTTGCAGTCGAACGATAAGTCCAGAGGATCTCTTGGAGGTGTTTGAGTTGATGCCGGTGGAGCAGTAGATTTGTAACTACACTGGTTCATGCGATTTACGATGGCACTGCACAGGCGAGCATCGTTGATAGCTCTTCCATACTTGGACAAATTGCCGGCCACTCCTAGGCGAACGAGTGACTGAAAGATAGCCATGTTCAATGAGGATCTTTCACGGTGTGGTTTATTAAAACTTCAGCCTTTCGGCGCGGCTGGATATCCGATAGACCACGAGCGAAGCGACCGACAAACGCAACGACAGAACGCGACTGACTGACTTTCCCGACCACGGCGCAAACTACCAGCGCATAGATCGACTCGTACACATATATAACACTCACGAAAATAGATTACGACACTGCACTATGAATTTTACCGGTAATTCGTTATCATAATTGCTTTTGTATTATGTTATATTGTTTCCCACACTATCGCCCGGGGAAATTCATGCAACATTCCATTCCTGACAGGTGACTTTGAGGAAAACCGTAAACAATTGAAGAAAAATTCAAACTTCCTAAGCATTTTTCTAAGGAAAATTTTATTGCATTTTGATTGGTCCGTGGAAAGGCGTGTCTTGTACGAGGTCTGTGATTGGTCCGCGAGGAAAATGTCAAAAGCTATGCGTTTTTTGATTACGTATTCAACAGTCACGTGTTTTTTAAAACGAGTTGGTATTCTCGGAAAACCGCGCCGCTTTTAGCGTTTTTTGCTAGCTAGACATCGTACTGTTTTTTCTATTTAAGTATTTCAGCTTAATTTGTATAAACACGTAAAAAATATACTTGTTATAATTGTATAATATTATAATATACCTACAATATTTTATTATTTGTACCGTCTATACTGTCTACAATTGGAAAACAGGTTTCTGCTTTTTTCTCTTTCTTTTTTCCTATAATACGAGTATATATTTTCATTTAAATTTACCTTTATACCTACCATTTGTATAATGTTCATTTCTGTAAGTTTATCTTTATTTTTATTTTATTTTATTAGGAACATTTACAGATTAATAACTTTACATGCATTTAAGAAAACAATAGAGTATAATAATTAAGTTATAATCCAATAACAAATGTTCACATCATGCCCAAATAATAAATAAAAAAGTCAATAATTATTAACTATATTTTTTTTTAGCACTTAGTAAAATAAAACTTTAATGATAGTACTCACAAAAAAAGATAATTGTAAAATATATTGTACGCATATAGACATATACGTATTAGGTACATTCTTTTTAAATTTTAAATACAAAAAATACATGAAAAAGTATGGTATCATTTTTTTAGTTTGGTTACAATGAATTAATCTACGAGTATTTAGTAATGAATTGGTTATTATAAAGCTCCATTAACTATATGTTTGAAAGAGCTTAAAGTACACGACAAGATATCAGCATCGATACAGCTTGTAGGTATACCTAAACATTGTGTCTCTGTTTCACATACACTTACAATATACTATACAATATCATGTAAAAGCCCGCAAGGGCGTTGAAAATGAATGAATAAAATAAAATAAATAATTGTAATTAAAAAAAATGAATACTGTTTATTTTATTACCAAAGCTAATAAATAACACGGTTATCTTCAAATGGTTTTATATATTTTTATTATTATTTGTGAAATAGGTAGGTACCTATACGCACTGCCGTATTAACTAAAAGATATGTAATGATCAACAGAAAAATATTTTGTCTTCATAATTTTTTTTACGTGAGAACCACACAAGAGTCTTAACTGCCCGGAGGCATTTTGGGAAACATTACGAGAGTATTAGTGGAAGGGGGGAGGGGAAGGAGATGATTTTGAATTACATGATAATTCAAATCTGGTCACGGCAACACGGCTAAAGCCATTTTTAAGCAACGCCAAACGTTTCGATTCTAAATGATAATCTTTCACCATTTTGACGGCCCCCGTAATCGAGGGGTAAGGCTATCGACTACGGGGATTAATTAATTTGTGTTATTTCACAAATAATTAATTAAAAATAATATACAGCGCCCTTGAGGTGATGTTTCACAAGAATGGCGCTCTACAAATTATCAAATTATTGTCATCATTAATATATGTAGTACATTTGCGGCACGTTCCAGAATGGAGGATACTCTCAGTATCGCCTTGGTGTAAGACCACCATTCAGAAACATTTCTTGAAATGGCTTTAGCCGTGTTAATATCTGTGCACATTCCAACGGCAATATCATTATAACATTAATGATATTGCCGTTGGAATATGCACAGATATTAAGATGATAGACTTCGCTTTTCGGCCCATACATAAAGGACGCCCGGGAAAAAACACTTTTCTACATCGAAAATTGCACAAAATGAATATATTTTTTTTATACTGCCTTCTAGAGGGTGAAAACTATGTCGGTATGTTTTCGAATTTTCGATGCGTTTCGTATTAACGTAAACATTCACTGTCAAACATGTACGATTTATCAAAAAATATTATTTAAGGAAAAAGTGCTGCTAACTCAACTCTCATAAAGAATTATAAAATTATAAAAAGCTACCGACGTAGCTTCTTCTTTCTAAAAAATATATTTTTTTTTAAATTTCAATTTCGTGAAAGTTTCGGTGTAGAAAAGTGTATTCTCCATAAACCTCTTTTCGAGCGATTTCTGTAGGTAAATTTGAGCGTTGTCTCATTCGCACATTTCGCATTCGCATGTATTGTAAGTGTGCGTGAGCTTATTGTGAGCGGGACAGAATGACAGACGCGGGTGTTCCGCGTGTGGTTCAAAGTCTAGCCTCTTAAGCACAGAGCTTTAGGTGCGGAGCAAGCTTTAAGTGTGGAGCTTGAAGTTTGGAGATCTAAGCTCATAGCTTTAAGTTCGTAGTTTTAATCACGGAGTTTTAGGCTCGGAGTTTTAAGTTCGGAGCTTTAAGCACGGAGCTCTAAGCACGGAGCTCTAAGCACAAAGCCTTAGATGCGGAGCAAGCTTTAAGTGTGCAACTTTCAGCTTGGAACTTTGAGCTTTTAGCCTGGAGATTTACGCTTGGACCTTTAAGCTTGGAGCTTTAATCGAAGCCTTAAGTTTGGAGCTTCAAGTTTTAAGTCTGGAGCTTTAGGTTTGGTGCTTTAAGCATTAGGCTCAGAGCCCTAACCTTGGATCTTTAGGCATGGAGCTTTAAGTTTTAAGCTTGGAGATTTTAGCTTGTAGCTTTAAACTTTAAGCTTGGAGTTTTAACTTTTAGATTTCAGCTTGGAGCTTTGATCTTTATACCGCTCGATTAAACTCCCACCTCCTTCCTATCATCAGAGCATGTCTTCCGAGTCCTAAAAAAAATAGTATCCCTGGTGTACCCGTCTCACCGGGACAGGAGTGATCCTGGCTGCAGTGATACAATCGTATCGTATAAGTAATTTTAGATAGAAAAAACGTAAGCTTAGCCATTCTTAAAACTTTTTTATGTTTGTATTAAAAATTTTAATACTTCAAAATTATATTTGTAGGTATTTCTTATAGTGACATTTGTAAATATATTTCATCACCCTTCAAAAACAGTTTTTGGTTTTCGGATTGTTTCGGATTTTATTGCAAAGTGGAATTATTTTGACCTTCTAAAAAAACGCTCGATTTCTGAGGGGTTAAAACCTACAAATAAGTTAATATATGTTTATTTGAAATATTAAAATGTGGTTGGCCTGTACAAGCTATGGACAGACTGGACATATCTCATGAATCAAAAAACTTGGCCAGACATTTTAAACATTACGCCCGCAATACAGACAGGCTGGCACCAACAAATGTAAGAAAAACACCGTCTCACTATTGGAGTAGTACAAACCAGAAACCAAGGTTCGTTGGTTCTGAGTTTGTATGCGCATACTTTAATAACATCCTCTATAAATTCGATTCTATAACTAAATGAAAAATTAACCAGTTGTTATCAACATTGGATTCACGGATTATTGTTAGTCACGCCGTCGTCCGATGGTCGTCCGCCTCGGCACGAAAATTCTACATTGATACCTACATTGACCAAAGACATTATACTTGGTCGAAGATGGGATAGCATATTATTATAAAGTATTTGAAATGTTTGTTATCTAAGTAAATAAGGAAGAATATCTTGTCAGAGAGCTGACGCCAGGGGCGTTTTAGTTTGTTTTTTGTTTTCAATCACAGCCACAAATTTATGTGATGTCAAAAATAAAATGGCTGCTGAAATTCAAAATCAAATCTTCTTTGGAGGAGTTTCCAACGACAACAAAAAATGATGCATTATTATTTATATTATCGTAAAATTAAATAATTGCAATAGAGCTAGACCGGTCAGTGGTTCAGTGGGCATCGCGTTTGGGTCCCACCCATGCGTTCCGTGTTCGATTCCTCGGCTGGCTAAGTCCTCCACCACGACACAAGCAACATCTACCGCTTAGTGTGGTGGTAGTAGGAGATTTTCAAATGTTGTTGGGTTATTCGTAACACGGGAATGTTTGTCTTTCTCGTTAAAAAAAAAAAAAAAGCTACACAAACTACCCTTTAAATCAGTGTTTCTTAACCGTATTGAAAGAATCGCCCCACTTTTCTCTATTCAATGAATTTCCTACTACAATTAAAAAATGATGAGAAGTATAAATAAAACAAGTTATTATTTTTAAAAACATTTTGTATTTATTACCTTTTTATGTTATATTAATATCACTTACATATAATATTACTTAAATAAAATAAGTAAATAATTCAATATAAAATTTTTATTTAAAAAAAGTTTATTGTGAGTAAGTTGAGCCTCGTGTGATTGCGCCAATTTCGTATTATTAGGTTAAAGTTTCATCAAATATATATTCAAATATACTTATATATCATGTTCGTAATAAGCATTAACTTTGTGGCTCGCCATAATTTACAATAAAATATATAAATTTGTTTTAGACCACTTTAAAAACGTGGCCACTGTAAAAACGTGGTCTAAAACAAATTTATATATTTTATTGTATACTTATATATACTTCAAATCTCCTATTTGGCTTATTTGTAATCGATTTCGTGATTTTTTATGAAAATAATAATATAATACTTATATTATAAGATATATTCATGATAATAATATGAAGAACATGATGTTGAGTATTATGCCGCAGTTTAAATTTTTGCGCGTAAAAGTATGGTTTATTAAACAGAACATAAAAAATCAAAGTGCCTACAGAAATTGTAAAAGTGCATCCGTGTGCATAGCTTGTGAATGAGCTTATTTTTTATTGACACAGTGCTCAATCGAACTTCTGCAGCGCCCCTTAAATGCTTAACATTTAAAAACGCCCCCCTAGACCCCCAAAACGCCCACAAAGGAGCGCTAGCGCCCCGGTTAAGAATCACTGCTTTAAATATTAAAACATCTAGTTTTTTAAAGAACAGAATCTGCAACGGCGCGGCGGGCGGATTTGATTTTTTACAAATCTTCAGTTTTATTAGGAGATCGGTGACATTTCTCATACTTGACCTAATAAGATGGAAGGTCACTGTCTGCATTAGATTTCGAAGAATTCCGGATTATTTCGGCTCAGCAAACGATACATTCGCTGAAAGAAATACGTAGGTACCCGTGCAAAAATATCAATCTTTATCGCACAACCCTAATTTTCAAAACCATAGAGAAGCCAACAAAGTCGGTAGAAAAATAAAAATTTTGACATGATTTTGACGTTTGTGAACTCTTGTTTGTGATTGTTTTGCGGTTTTGGTTTCACGGTGCCGAATTTACAACAAAAACAAAAAAAAACAGTTCAATCTAGATTTATATCACGTTCATTCGAATTTTGCAATAAAGACCATATTCCGTGCATCAAAATATCGTTGAATTGTCTCTAATGAGCTCAACTACTTCTTCTCGAATAATCGTAACCTAAAAACACGAAATGGATCGCTCTTCCATATCATTATACGTATCTGTCGACAACGACATTGTGTTTAAATACGCTCTATCCATATCTGAATTAGATGATTGCTTACCGTTTCCCGATGAAGAAGATTTAAAATATTTGCAGTCTCATTCAAATACCAATGGAGAAATTCTAGAAACGTCGAATAAAAGTCTTCCAGTCGGTTTATTTTGTATGGAAACAAACGCTCTTCTCATAAAACCATTTATCGATGAATTAAAGTCTTCCAGTTGCTATAGGAATGGTGTTTACAATAATCTTAACAATAAATTGAAAGAACACTTTGGACAGAATGGGCAGAATTTAAATCGTCAAATTGTTTTGAATGTGTCGCTCGCTGAATCCTACGTCATCGATTATGCTTGGTAATTTATTGACTGCAATATATATACTGCATTGTACTTGTTTTTACATAGGATCTGTATTGTATTATTGTCGCAATTTAAATGAATTAATGCTGTCGTTATGAACAAATGTTGCTTTGAAGTGATATCATTGGACTCTAATAAGAAACGTATATTAATTATTCCACTAACTGCCGCTCTTTTAGGCACAGATTATGGAAATTACACTTCATTTCAACAATTACTACAAGAAACATTAAATGTTCTGTAAACCCCTCACTTTTAGGCACAGATTATTTAAATTACACTTCATTTCATCAATTACTACACCGACCGCTATGTTAGGAACTGTTGCAAGTTTCGTTGAAAAATGACATTTCGTGTTTTTAAATTTAAAATATAACCATTAAAATGCACTTTTTTCGAAATTCTGGTAACTGCATTGATTAGTACTAGTTAATATCTAACTACTACAACTTTTTAAATTTATTTTTTTCGTCCATATTAAGCGTGTCCCGGTTTTGTAAATATTTTCCCTCATATTTCACACAATCAAGGACCGGGTTACGTCACGAACTCTGCCGCACGGTATTATGCTCTTGCCGCCGTTTTCGCGGGCTTAATAAAATTCATACTTGTAGAACTAATTTAATTATGAAAACGAACTTTGAAAAAAAAAAAAAATACTGGTATTTAAGTTTGCATGTCATCTACATGAACATATTTTTTATACGTCAAAATATTTTTCACTCAACTTCCCTATTACTGCAAGAAACAACCATTTAAGTGCCAAAATAGGTTATTAGTTCGTTTGGGTAAACTAAGTTATTCATTTGTTTTTAAATTGGAACAGAACGTCAAACCCATACAAGAAAAAAAAATGGCAACAAAGGAAACGTTTTATTTGGAAAAATTTTAACTTTGGATGAAAATAGAATTTAAATGCATCTTTTACCATCTATCCGACTGTAATTAGTTGTTTCTGGTAGTAATTAAGTTGAAACATATTGTAATTGCCAAAATCTTTCAATAAGAATTAGCAATATACAACAATCGTGCCCGAAAATACCAAAATCTTTTGCCTATTAAAAGTGCAGCGGCTTGTGGAATATTTAACCACATCTCCACCATCTTTGTGAATAGTTGTGATTTTGAGTGTTTGTTTTTAGGGGCTGGAGACTGTGGAGGCAGTGCCACATGGGGCTGGAGAGGGACTGCGCCTCAGCCTGGCTGTCCACCCTCGGCGGGGCCTTCTCCGCCCTCGGAGACTACTTTGACAGATGCGTGAGTTAATATTTATTTATTCATAAATCGACAGTTTACATTTTTTATTCTATACATGAGAAATGTCGCCAAAATAAAACCAATTATGGATTTCCTAATTATATTTATAAGAAAGGAATATGAAGCCAAAAATTATATAAAACAAAATATTATCAATACATTGGTAATAAGAAGACAGGTTGTACGTACAAATCAAATCATAATCTTAATATATAAAACAAAGTCGGGTTAGTTACACCATTTATAACTCAAGAACGGCTGAACCGATTTTAATGATCTTTGATTTGTTGGATTTGTCTCCGTCCCGATTAACAGAATAACTTTTAACAGTTTCGTTGCCGCCTATGCACAATATAACTGATCCTAGGTGCCAAATATTATTTTATTTTTTTTAGTTTTTAAATATACTTACAAGAATAATATATCGTTTCAAGTTTTTTTTTTCAGTGGAAATGTAAAAAAAAAAAAATCACGACTCCGGCCGGAGCCGGCGGAACCACGGTTGAAAATCACTTAGCAGGTGCCGGCGGTTTTGTCTGTTTAATCGCACTCTTTTTACTCTCTACTTTTTTATTTTGATTAAAAAAACCAATGGGTAACTATTATAATAGTTATCCATGTACAACGCGTGACCACAATTCAGATTACCTTCCAAAAAAACACAAACTTATCGTGTACTTTTTTCAATCGCCCAATAACCAACAATAACCTAATATTTTTTGAAAACCAATTGCTGTGAAATGTTGGTACAATTGTCAACAACAATGCCAGCTACAAAAACAACCATTCGACGTGAGTGCCGGCAGGAAACTTATGTTTGTGCAGACATACTACCCATGGCTCCGGCCGGAGCCGCCGGCACCCAGTGCAAGACGCCGAATGGCTCCGACCGGAGTCGCCGGCAGCGAACCTGTTAAAACATAGGAAAAAATCATGGGAAAAATAATTATGAAGAAAATTAATTTTTTCATATATTTTGTATGGAACGGCTTTTCAAATAATGTGCGTTGGTCGACATAATTTGAATTAATTCGAACTGTCAATGGTATAGTGTGCCGAACATTTCGGGCTTAGTCAACAGCTCAATTTCATTTTTTGAACTTAGAGTATTTATTTTAACTTAATAAAAACTTAATTTATTTCAGCTAATAAATTAAACACAACGTTCATTGATTCTGAGGCGGTACAAAGTTTGCCGTGTCAGCTAGTAGAATTATAAATATAAGCAATAGAAACATAACATTATTCAAGAAACATTATAGAATATTTTTTATGTACTTTTTTATATTTGGTAAGTTGCAATTGAAAATGTCCACTTTGGATAATATGTTATTGTAATTATCGCATTAGACCTGTGCTAAAAATACGCTGCTGAGACATGGGTACTAACGAAGAGGAATGAGCGAGCACTGGACGTCTTTGAAAGGAAAATTTTGAGGCGTATCTTCGGACCGGTCCTAGAAAATGGATTTTGGCATAGACGTTACAATGATGAGCTCTATACCCTGTTTAAGGAACCAAACGTAACAAAAATTATTAAGTTGGGAAAAAAAATTATTGACTTCGGTGGCTGGGTCATGTGGAGAGAATGACCGAGCATCAAGCACTAAAGTCTCTGCTAAAATCTAGACCTGTAGGGCGAAGGAGCCTGGGAAGGCCAAAATTAAGATGGAGCGACAACGTCCTCAAAGACCTGTGCACCTTGGAGCTTCGAAACTGGAGAGAGCTGGTACAAAACAGAGATGAGTGGAGGAAGACTCTTGAGGAGGTTAAGACCCACCACAGGTTGTAGAGCCAATTATGATCATGATGATGAATTATCGCATAGTCTGTTCAGGCAAGAATGTTGTTTATAGTTTGTTTTGTATTGATCTACTTTGAACAGGACAGAAGAGAGTGTTGAACGCCCAATGAATTTTCAATATAATATGAGTTATCCTTGAAATTTTGTGGACATCAAAGATCATATTTCAGACATAAACAGACCTCTAGCCAGTAGAATCTTTGTGTGAACCTATTTTATATATAAAAATTAATGTTTATTTGTTCATATCTTATGCGCTGCCATACCGTTCATGCGATCACCATGAAACTTTGGTAATTTGTTATGTGCATGCCTGCAAAAGTTTCTATATATATTAGTGAGCTCCAGCGTTATGAAATTATTTCCTATACTATTCATCCGGTTGCAATAAAAATTTGGTGAGTTGTTGTGAACATGCCCGCAAAAGTTCCTATACATACTGGTGAGCTCTTGCATTATGAAATTTGCATAAAAAACATGCAATAGGTCACATGTGAGTTGTTTGAAAAATGGGTGTATTTTATGGAGTTTAGCGGCAGGTAAAAAAGGTGGAAGAAGAGGCGGAAGGGGAATGGGGATGATTTGGAAATGACACGCAGCGAGAAACAATTTCTTTATTTAAGAGCTGGTTGTTTATAAAAGTTTCAAATCTTTTTCTAATTTTGCAGGCGAAGATGGCTCTCCGCATATCCATGCAGCAGATCCGTCTCTCTGTGATGGGCGGCGATCCGGACGGAGTGGCGCGCGGCTGGCTCTTTCTGGCGCTCGCCCTCTCGCAGCTCGGTCACGGCAACGCAGCATTCCGCCTTCTCCACCTGGCCTACGACACGCCCACCCTCGACGACCGCCATCGCCGCATGTGTCTCGGCGTACAAGCCAAGCTCAAGTACGACCGCAAAGTGCGGCGCCAAAAACGGAGAGAAGGCACTCTTTCCAGTGGAGATTCTTTACTTCAGGTCTTGCGGTCCATCACGTTATAACTGTTGTTGTCTTTGATCATTGTTGTAAATATGATATATTCATTCGTTAGGGCATCATTACAGATATGGCTTCAGAAACAAAGCGAAGATGCTCATTTCAAGGGTAATTCTTTAGCTCATGTCCTGCAGTCAATTACGTCATACCTATAACTGTGGCTTTGTTTATTAATTATTGTAAATATGAAATTGATAAAACATTCATTGAATAGTAAGTATGTGACATCAATTTTATTACCTTATCCATGGTTAATTTTCTTATTATTAATAAATTCAGTTAAACTTCTTTATAAGGTTACCACTTTTCAAAAATTTCAGTCCCTTAAAAACTAATTTCCTGTTTAAATTGTTTTTTTTTGTAGTGCCTTGAAAAAACTTATTTATTTATTGTTTATTGTGAAAAATAGTTAAAATAGTAAGTATGTGACATCAATTTTATTACCATATCCATGGTTCATTTTCTTATTATTAATAAATTCAGTTAAACTTCTTTATAAGGTTCCCACTTAAAAAAATTTCAGTCCCTTAAAAACTAATTTCCTGTTTAAATTGTTTTTTTTTGTAGTGCCTTGAAAAAACTTATTTATTTATTGTTTATTGTGAAAAATAGTTAATATACATTAGTTATATATCAGTTGAGATGCAGATTTGTGTTAAAAATATGTTTATTGCGATCTTAAAGGCACTGCGGTTTAAGTGAAGAATTTATATCTCAGAAGAAAGGTGGTTTAATAACTCAGATGCGGGGCATACGTCATTCCTATGTCTACCTACGTTAAATTGTTGTGAAAACGAGCTTATGTGCCCAAGCGGTTAATAGTGTAATCATTCTCCCCAATCATTGGTAGGTTGGTCCTGCCTCTTTTATTTAAAGTTTTTTTTATGCGTATATAGTGTTCACTTGATATTTGTAACTGTTCAAAGTTTTGCGTGAAGCTCCATCTGTTTAAAATCAACAGAAATAATATTAACACTGCAGATAAAGAACAGAATTGAGATACCAAAAAGGCGATGGGAGCGAAAACAGCTTGTGCGTGTTTAGGTTATTATTGCATCCAGCTTCTCAAATGATGAAACATGAAGGTATTCATATTATTGTTGAGGTATCAGGCGTTATGTTACCTTGCGTGTACATTGAAATAATACTCGAGATAAATTACGTTGCAAAGTTTATTTACTGTCAATATTTTGTTTTAATACGTCAAATAGCACTTAAGTCACTCTGGTTATGAGCGCCTCAAATCGTGTGGATAGAAATTAATAAATAAAACTGTTTGATCAATTATTATTATTATTATTGTTATTTCATTTTAATTATAGTCATTATTTTTAACAATTTTCATTGTATACTTTCTTTATACTGTTATTAGAAGCAATCTATATTTCATTCTTCCAAGATATACTCAAAACATGAAAAGAAATTGAAAAAATGTGGATTTGTACAGATTAACATACTTATCTCTGCGGAAGTAGCATTTTGGATAATACATACCAACCTTGCCAAATTCTGATTTTTAAGCTAATATTTATTTGTATACTAATGAGTACCAGGCATGTGTTGCAATGCCACAAGTTTCTCCCTGCGTCCCCGCTCCCACGCATTCCGCCTTCGTTCCCCTCTCCTTCTATCGGTTCCTCTCCCTTCCCTCCCCCTCCCTCTTCCCATCCCTTCTTCACTCCCTGCAGCTAAACTATGAAATTCACACATTTTTCAAACAACTCATATATATAATTTTGTAGAAATTTCCTAACGCCAGAGCTCACCATTATATAAAATACTTGCTCACCATTAAATAAATCTTCACAGATGTGTGCACAACAACTCGTCAAAGTTTCATCGCAATTGGATGAATGGCATAGGAAACAATTTCATAATGCCAGAGCTCACTACTATATAATGCATAAGCGACAAATAAAGAAACATTCATGTTTATTTTCTTTGAATTTTATAAAAATGCATATAATGTATCCATGTGTTTGTGCATGATTGCCACCAAATTTATAGAATGCATTGTCATCGACAACGATGGAGTCTAACTGCCGAGTTTCAGCTAGATCGGATGTCGGGAAGTGGGTTAATTTCGAAGATTCCACGTCAAACAAAGAAAAGCTAAATTCAAAAAGATGTATTTAAAAATTGCTTGTTTTTTCTATGGTTTCTCTTTTGGCCGCCTGCACTCTGCAGAGATAAGTATGGTATTCTATTCTGTAAAGAGCTTTTGCATAGATTTATTTATAAATAGCTGAATGAATTATTGTATTGTTCCCGCTTAAAATTGATTTGTAAGGACCGGTTGTTTCACAGAATTTGAACTATTCATCAAATTTCAAAGTTAAAATTTAAGTTCTGTTATTATTTCATTATGGGCTGGTTGTCTCACATTATTTGTATAAACAGAACTTGGCCGTCAAATTTAAAATTTGATTATTTGTATATATTCTGTGGAACAACCCGTCCTAATTCAAAAATCAACACAAATTTTAAGTTCCTGTATTTCTATTATAAATCCTCAATAAGAAATAAATTAAATTATTTTTTAAATCTGTTTTATTGAGATGGCTTTTGCCATGTTTGGTGACCAGGTACCTACTTCCCAACACTCCTCTTTCCCAGCGCCTTATCTTCACCTCCCAATATACCCCACTTGAGGGTGCCATAATTCCTCTGGCTAAAGACAGTTGGGAGAAGTTGTGTTTCTTGTGCAGTAGGTATTATAACATATATTAAAAACTTTAACATTTCACACAAAGGGAAAATTAATGCACTTCCCGACATCTGATCTAGCTGAAACTTGACAGATAGACTCGCTGTCGATGACAATGCATTCTATCAACATCATTTTTCTGAAATTTATGTACTAAATAAATGTCCGTAAAAAAACTCGGCATTTGCCTTGGTAGGTAGCGCGATCACTGGGTAGGAAGGTTCCAAACCTAGACCAACAAAAAAAAAATTAAAAGCCATTTGATAATATATATTATAGTTATTTGCGTTTTTTTTTGTAATGTTTAATTAGAAAAATGGCTTTCTACAATAATAATATAAAAACACAAATTACGACTAAAGTTCGATCACACAGAACGATCACATTTCGATCAGTTTAGTTTCTGAACGCACTCGTTTGTAACACTTGCATAATGCTTCACGTTTGTTGACTGTCAATTTAATAATATGGCGGACGGCGTGCTCGGTTTGTGATGACATCTTCTGTCAAAACTGAAGAAAAAGCAATAAAATATATTTAAATCGACTGTCACAGGTGGGTTTTATATTTTAAATGATGATATGACAGTTTTCTTCAGATTCCGAGCGCTGATTCCGCCGATAGATTAATAATTTTATTACCTATCACAATCAAGTCCACACAACAACGCCATTATTCACTAGTGTCTAGAAATGGTCATTTTACCTTCCATTGACCCCAAAAAAGCACCCAGGATCCGAAATATACTTCGTAATATGTAAAACTACCGATATGGACATGACAAATTACTAATGTAAGGATTTTATAACTTGCGACGACCATGGATAACCTACCAGATGAGATATTAATCGAAATATTCAGCTATTTTGACATAAAATCTTTTACGACAACACATATAAGAGTGTGCAAAAGATGGTACAAACTGATAATAGATACGTGCTGCCTGAGCACTCGATTTCTTCTAGAGGACAAGAAAGACCTGATTCTGTTGAAAAACTGGCCCAATAGTTCGTTTATCAAGACCTTAGACATTCGCATGCAGGTCGATCTCATCAACTCTCTATTTGAGGAGCTGGAAGCAGTCTGCCCGCACATCACATCACTCACCATGTGCAAAGGCAACGCCATGAGCGAGAGGCACATCTACAGACTGAGCAAGTGCTTCCCCCGCCTCACGCACATAGACGTCTTCCTAACCAGCCACTTCATCAGCCAACACTTCCTGGACATACTCACCGGTATGAAGTCCATCGTTCTCAACAACCACATAGACGAATCCACTCTCAGGGCCATCGGTAACAACTGCCACAACCTAAAGGAACTTCACATGTACGGCTACGTGCAATTCTATCCGATGTTTCAGCTGCACAATCTACTCACTCTGAGATACAACCAGTTAACCAACTTGACTCTGCGATGCTACGAGGTGAGAGACAGGACTTGCCAGATCATTTCTCACTGTACCAACATGCAGCACTTGCGACTCTACCACTGCTGGCTCATCACCGACTCTGGCTTGATGTGTTTAAAATCCCTTGTGAATCTGAGAACCTTGCATCTGACGGGGCTGAAGCTGGTGACGAAGAATGGACTCATACAATACATAGAGGCGTGTGACTTGAAATCCTTAACGGAACTGAATGTGAGTTCATCCGCATTCAACGATGCGCACGCTTTGGCGTTAAGCAAGAAACTGACAAACTTACGAATTCTGGAGATGTGGTACTGCTGGCGGCTGACTAGTGCAGGAATTAACCACCTGGTGATGGCTTGTAAGAGATTATTTATAATGGATTTAAACATGGAGCTATCAGACAAAGTTTTGAATAATATTATATTCCACAGTGACATAAAATACGTGACCTTCGATCATCGTAATTATCACATGACCGTTCCTCAGGACAGAAACATACAAATAAGACGGGCGTTCAGATGCTACAATGAATTTTACTTCAGAGGCAACTCTGAAGGATTCCGAGCCAATGTCTTGTGTTATTCTTACCAAAATGATCTACAATATATTAACAATTCTGTTGATTTCAATAATAGTATTATTTATAAATGAAACAATCAGTTTTTAACGTTTCTACTTTCCCGTGGAATTGTAAATAACAATCATTTGCTTGATTGAATCATTTTTAAAAAGGAAATTTTGACTGCCTGATTAAGAAAATTGACTATTCATACTTTTGGGTACCTTATTGTAAAGCAGCTGTATTGTGATTTAAATTATATATTTGTATATTTCAGAATTATCTTTTAACTTGAACAATATGTATATTTTTTTATTTTTATTTTATTTATTTGCGTTATAAACAGTCTATACATTTATATATGACAGTGAATAATATGTTTATGTCATTGACCAATAAAATAACGACATTTAAATATAGGAACATAATAAAAAAAAAATATGCAACAATATACCTAATACAAACAATTCTGATGCATCTTCAATTTATAAAGTGTTTTATGATATAGATATTTCTAAGGTTTACACTTAAATTTTAAAGGATATCAATAATATCTTTGAGGAAAAGATTTCATTAAAATACAAACTATTAAAAAAGTAAAAGAGAAAATGTGACGAATTAATAAAAAAAAAAAGAATTCAATGAAATTAAGTTTTTGGTTAAACATATGGCATTCGATGGAATGTCATTTTTTTATGAATGTTTTGAATTTAGCAAGGTTCGTGTTAAACACATCGATGTTTGGGCATAATCTATTAAATGTGCTACAGCTTCTTCTTATAAATACATTTTCAAGGTAATTCGTTTTGCTCTTAGGAATATAAAAGGTATCCATAGATCGAGTAACTCTTTTTGGACATCTAAAATGAATATTTTGTAGTAAGTATGGGCTGTCAATATAGTTATGAATTATCTTATAGAGCATTAATAGGTCTCTGGTGTCTCGGCGTTGATCAAGAGATTTAAGGTTTACGGGGACATAGTTTACATAATTTCGTACGCGAAAAGAGACATATTTGATAAACTTTTTCTGAACTCTTTCTAGATTTGCTTTATACGTAGAACAATGGGGGTTCCACACAGTTGAAGCGTACTCTAGGTGGCTTCTGACATAGGATATGTAGAGAATTTTAAATGTTTGTGGATTTTTGAAAGCTGAACTTACTCTAAGTATAAATCCCAACATTTTCAAAGCCTTCGACGTGATATGCTCGACGTGAGATTGAAAAAGAAGCTTACTGTCTAATAGAACTCCAAGATCCCTTACTACATTTACCCTGTTTAAAATATTGTTCTTAATTGTGTATGGATACAATATTGTGTGTTTCTTTCGAGAATAAGATATGACGCTACATTTATCTGCATTCAAAAGAAGGCGATTTTCTAGACAATACACATTAACCAAAGAGTCCAGGTCATTCTGGAGCTCTATACAATCCATCTCAGACTTAATGATTTTGACAATCTTTTTGTCGTCCGCATATAGGTACAACTGAGAGTTGCGGATAATTTTGTTAACGTCATTCATAAAAATATTAAATAAGAGGGGACCAAGGTGAGATCCTTGGGGAACTCCTGAGGTTACGGGGACGAAACTAGAGCAGAACCCTTGTACAGTTACAGCTTGCGTACGATTGTTGAGATAAGAGGCTAACCAACGAAGGAGGTCACCGTGTATACCCATTGCTTCGACTTTCTCTATCAAGATGCTGTGTGGGATTTTATCAAAGGCTTTGGAGTAGTCTGTGTAGACTACATCGACTTGATATCCATTATCCATAGCAACAAGGACTGTATCAACAAACTCACATAGATTGGTTTCTGTTGATTTTTTGGTGACAAAGCCGTGTTGATTTGAAATTATGTGTGGTCGTATACATGGAAAAATGATATCAAAAACAATTTTTTCAAAAAGTTTACCCATTACATTTAACTTAGAGATCGGTCTGTAATTTTCAATATTGTGCTTGTCTCCTTTTTTGAATATTGGTACAATATATGAACTTTTCCATTCCTGTGGAAAACTGCCAGAAGACAATGAAGTTTTGAATATTTGACTTAGCGGATAACATAAAACATTAGCGCAATTCTTTAAAAATACAGGGTGTATACCATCAGGCCCACTCCCTTTGGTAGGGTCTAATGATTTAAGATATTTACAAACTAGTTGAGTGTCTATATTAACATTATTAAGATTGAGAGTTGAGGTGTTCGGATTATATATTTGAGTTGTAGCCAAGGTAGACGGGGTGGGGGATTCGAAGGAGGATTGGAAGTGCGTGTTAAATAAGTTACTTAAATCTTTCCCACCCGATACATGCTGAGACTTAAGAAACATATTGTTGGGAATTTCAGATTTTTTTTGCTTGGATTTAACAAAGGTCCAAAAGTGTTTGGGATCAGTATTAATATTAATTTCAGCCATATTAATGTAATTATCATAGCACACTTTCTCCATACACTTTTGTCGTTCTCGGAGAAGAGAGAAAATTTGATAGTCGGAGTTACGGTTATAAATTTTGTATTTTTTGTGAAATTTAAGCTTATCTTTAATTACTTTTTTTAATGCGGTGCTGTACCATGGATATAGTAAATATATATGAAAAATTTAACAATCTTTGACATACCATATATTTTTATTAAAATAAGACACATTATAAAACACTAAGCTCGTCATTTCACGATTTATTTTTATAATCAAACTTTATTTACAAAAAGTGTAAAAAACTAATTATATCACATTTTAAATAATTATGTATAATATGTACATGATTTTTTCCAAATAATATTGAACTAAAAACCAAGATGGTTTTCATTATTTAGTTACCGCTACGCTAAATAACTTTTTTACAGAACACAAATACTTTTTTTAGTGTAAATACCGCACAAGGTATCACAATCTCACTTGGGGCTGGTCAGACCATGACATCCCCAAATGGGGTATTTTTTGGAGCTGAAGGTAGTGAAGGAGATGGGAAAGAAGAAGGTGCGGAAGAAAGAGAGTTTAACTCCAAAATGCAAATCCTAATTTTTCATTACAGATAGATTAGAAGTGTCACGGTGTGGATTTGTTTTTTAAACAAATACATATATACTTTGAAGAAGAAGAAAATAATAATAACATAGTGAAAACCGTGGCCGGTTATCCCATTGAGTTTCTGGACTCCCGTGGATGGATCCAGATTCCTTGATGTGATACTCTCAGTACAGGGGTGACTTGCAATAATAAGTTGTAGGTAGACTATTGATGTTTATTACGGGATTTGTACAGTGTTCCTTCTTAGGAAGTCTAACGGCAAAGAGGACAAATGGACAACAATCATACTTTTTATGCGTTACTCATGCTGTCTCACTCATACACGCAATTCTTTTTCATACCGCAAGACATATGTTCATCACATCAATCTAAATTAAAATATAAAAATGAACAAGACTGAAAAATAATAAAATATAACGGTCGCTAACAATAACGGTGTCTTGTTCATTTTCATATTTTAATTTAGATTATTATTGTTATCTTCTTCTTCAATTTGATCAAATCTACATTAATGGGAATAACCTTCAAAAGGACGGTCACCGGTCACATTATATATGAGAATTTGAAAAAGCACCTTCTTTTCCCACCCCTTAAAGAGACTTTATGATGAAATTTTGCACACCTGACATTCAAAATAAGAGGAAAATTATTTGTTATTTTCTCACTTGTCTTTCTGGACAGATAAGTTTATAAATCTGAGATTATGTATTTAATCATTTGTTAATTGTTTAGTTAAACTTTGGTAGGATCGGGTTGAGATCTGGAGATGATGGATATTCTTCTCGTTCGGACGATTTGTCGTTCTTTAAAATATGACAGTTCCGCTTTCAGGACTTCGTGGGAAAAGTCATACCTCGATGTACCCCTGGAAATGATAAAAGATAATTGTTACACATGAATACATTACTAATGACTTGTTCGCACTTGGCAAGTAGTTTAGTCGAGTGGCGAGTAACTTGCTACTTGACTGACCAAAAAACGTTCGCATTACGGTCGAGTTTAGAACATTAGTGAACGGCGCTTTGCAAGATGAACGAGCTGCAACGAAATATTCTAATTAAACTGATTGTAATGCTTATTATAGAAGATGTGGAAGAATAAATTAGTGAGATGAAAATAAATAAACTAAGGACACGAAAAGAAATTAATAGAAACAAAAATAAAGAATTTTAGAGTAGCATCTTTGCTCCAATGGTACATTTCTGCGTCTTTTAATGAACTCTGCTAAAACGACCAATTTGCGCATGTCAGTGCGCAGGGTGGGGGAGGTACCCGACTGAAAAAATAGAACGAAATGGATTGACTACTAAAGAGCTGACTTACTTTATTGTGATGTTCAGATGCGTTTAGTTACTAATTTACTTGCTAGTCGACTAAACTACTTGCCCAGTCAGAACGGGTCTTAACTTTAAGAAACATTTCTTTTAATTTAATGTTTCGAAGATCCAATCACGTCGGATTACAACTAAAAAAGATTGTAATAACAATTTAGTCTCCTTCAACGGAAGCAATGTTCCCAACATACCTTCTATTGATATGCTCGGTGTAATTTTACCTTCAGCTCCATCGAAGCCAGAGTCAAGTTGGCCTCAGATGCTGGGCTTACTGTTCAGAGCCCGCAGATACTGAGAAAGTACGCAACTGCTAACCCTGAGCACTCAGAGCCTCCTGTGTGGAGTTAACGTAAAAAAAAAATAATTTAAATATAAATTGAGGTTATTACTTCATCATGTAAAGACAGCGCCGGGACAGCAAGAAGTCGGCAAAAAGGTCGACTTTCTCGGAATGGCGGAGTCGCATCACGGCCGGCGAAAGGAGGCATACTCCCGCCACTACGTTGCCACAAAACTGCAAACAAAATATTATGTAAATAAATAACAAAATTTTAAATACACACCACACAAGAGTGAAACTTAGCATCAATGTGCAAGGAGAAGCTGGGCCTGATATCGACGGAAGCCGCTGAACGCGCACAGTACAGGTACCTGGAGAGACCTGTTTGGTTTTGAAATGAAAATATGCATAGTTCCTACCCGGGATGTCATTTTACACAGTACTTACCTCTCCCCATCCCTAACCACATCACCTTGCGAAAAGCATTTTTGAACTTGGAACAATAACTAGCAAATTGGAGGGCATTTGTTCTAGAAGCATGGAGAAGGAACACCTTGCAAGTAAGTTCCCTCTGAACCGTTGGAGTTTGTTGCATTTATTTACTAAAAAGAAGGCTTTTGAACATATCCAATTAAAACAATGTAATTTTATAATTATTTGTGTTGTGGCGATAATACCTCGAGGTATCGCGGTGAAATCTATAACAATTATTGTAAGCAATAATTATTAGCCTGAAAGACCCATCCATATTGAAAAATCTCTCGAGAAAAGATACATGTAGCCGACGGGACTCGAACCCGCACCCCTCTGATTGCCAGTCAGGAGCTCTGCCATTAAGCTACGGCGGGTTACCTCCTACCCGCCAAATGATTCAATATATACCTAGTGTTTCATTAAAAAATTATCGCTTATTACATTTTTTCACCTGCAAACAACCAACTTTATTTTTATATGAGAAAGGCATGTAAGTGCTAACTCTCACTAGGTGGCGTCGAGACATATTATAGCGATAATTGTTGAATGAAACACCAGGTATATATTGAATTATTTGGCGGGTATGAGGTAACCCGCCGTAGCTTAATGGTAGAGCTCCTGGCCGGCAATCAGAGGGGTGCGGGTTCGAGTCCCGTCGGCGACATGTATCTTTTCTCGGGAGATTTTTTCAATATGGATGAGTGTTTCAGGCTAATAATTATTGCTTATAATAATTGTTACCCTTTGTGCTATGCATAAAAAATCTTGAATAAGCTATATTTGTGATTGTGTCGTGTGCTCCTAGAAGTAAGTGAATAGTTTTCCTTTTTCCTTGTATCACTACTGTTTCCAACACATATTATCGTCACCCAATTCCAGCAAACACCATTTTCGTTTAGTTTCGTATTATTTGCAGTCCATTTATCAAGTGCATCTGAAGCTGAAATTCGGAAGGATGCAACAACACCTTTGCGAGACAATAGGTGACCGACCCAAAGCGATGATATATTTTTTTTTTTTTAAGGCGGAGACGGTTTACCAGCAGTTCCCGTGAGCACTTAGGCCATAGGCCCATTGTGCTATCTCCCATTTTACCTCAATCCTTTAACAACAAACCAGTCCCTTTAATAAAGTTCACCAGGGTTGTCATTGGATATGTGGCTACGTCTTCTGGTTCTACTGTATGTCTCCCCAGGTATCTGAGCCTAGTTCCCACCAGGGCAGGACATTGGCACCATAGGTGAATTGGAGTCTCTTCATCCTCTTCACATTTTCTGCATATATTAGTGTTTTCCACTCCCAATATCTGCATGTGTTTCCTGAGATGGCAGTGTCCCGTTAATAGTCCTACCAGTTCTCTCAGCGAGTTTCTGTCCATATCGAGTAGTTTCCTGGTTCGTCTAGGGTCTAGCGATAGCGATGATAAGATGACTAGTAAATTACCCTAACGGAATCCACATGGGGCTTGATATATCCCTTGGCGTCGAGGTCCAGCACGTGCATGTGGGGCAAGGGCACATCGGGAGGCGGGATGGAGAGCTTGCGCGCCCTCGCTAGGGCGTCCCCCCCCACACCCTTCCACACTGTCCGCTCTGTCTCTTTGAAACCGTGGATGGCCTGGAAGCATACATATTGATTATGAACGAAAAATTACTTAGAACCACATACTTCGCATTCTGTCAATCAATTATGCAATACGGCATTATAGGATGGGGCGGTACATATAAAAATCAAATACAAACAATTTACATATCACAAAAACTAATAATAAAAACCATTTTAAAAAAACCCTATTCATATTCGTCAAAACTCTTATTCGAAGAATTTAAGGTCAGAAAATTAAGTGAATTATACTTTTACCATGCAACATTACAAATTTACAAAGATAATATTCAAAATAAAACTGCACCCTTTAAAAATAACAAAAATCTTAGACAAACATCAATACTTCCTACTCCAAAATGTAAAAAAACAATAGGACAATTAAATCATAAATATCTCTGAGTAAAATTTTTAATTCATTACCAGAAAATATTAGAAACATGAATACCAATATAAAAAAATTTAAAACTCACCTTAAAAAGCACACTCAAAACCTGAACTAAATCATAACAAATAAAAACTATATAATAACACCCCTCCCCCCTTCCCCCCCATACACACAAGCCCTGCTTTTTTATGGGGGTACATCAAACATATATATTATATAATTAATTAGTGTTTAAAATGTATTTGTAATTTATGTATCTTTTTAAAATTATTAATAAATAATAAAAAAATAATAAAATGTCATAGTTCATTAGATTGAAACATTGTCATTCAACTGCCAATCAGCATTATTTAGTTTTTTTTTTACATTTGAAAAATTACCGTTAGGTACTGATTTAGGTCTGCTTAAAATTTATATCAAATTGTGATCAAATGAAAAGCATTACGATTTAACAGTTGTGCCCATTATCCCATTACTAGAAATTTTAAACCGATCGAAAATCACCGTTCATATAGGACGTCTTGTATAGGGCTAGCAGATTCTTAAATAGTGATCCACTGCTGTCCCTGTACAAATCTCGTGTAAGCGCAACAATTGAAATTGAGGTGGAACCCCAAAATACTAGAATCTGTGCAAGGGTTGATTGCCATCTTTAACCCATCGCAGGCCGCAGTCCACCCGGCGGGTCCGGATTTTTGAAGTGATTTTGTCCCTTATGTATAAAGAAATTGTATGAAGAACAAGATCAGAATCGCTTGGGCCATTCTCGTTGTCGACGTAAGGAAATACTGCATAGCGTCTAGCCTCTCGGAATAATTCAAATTAATTCATGATGACGCGTCGGGCATCAAAGAGGCCGACAAAATGGCCGCCGCGTGATAATATGAACGGAGTCGTAGTCGGAGTCTATATTTTTTCATTGTTTCTGATATAAATCCATTGTGGAAGCATAGATTTGAGTGAATATTAAGAAGATCGTTTTATCTACATTATTTTGATGTAATTTTTGTAATATATCACAAAAGAAATGTTATAAAAATTGAGTTCGTAAGAAAGGTGAGAAATGTCAAATATTTTAAGTCGAATTAAAAAAAAATATTTTTCCTATGCTGGCTTTCAAAAGGTTAATGCACAGAAGCAATGTAATGTTCTCCAGGTGTTTTAATGGAGCCATGCTCTAAGGCAGCGTGTCTTAACCTTTTTCAGCCACGGACCCCTAGGAAATCAAGCACAATTTTCAAGGACCCCATTAATAAAAAAACCAGCAATAAATTTCGGATTATTTATTTTAGTACTTCTTCTTCTCCTCGTGCCCTGTCGTTCCACGATTCAAACGTTCAACGGACATTGGCTTTCATGTTGGCTATGCGGACTTTGTTTACCGCGGCCTGGAACAGCTCTACAGTAGACTGGCTAAAACCACTTTCTCAGGTTTTTAGAGGCAGGTGCGGGTCTCCTAGATTGAGGAGAAGAATGGGCCTCCCGATTGATTGAGGAAATTTTAGGCCTCCGGTTGGAAGAGGAGATATCGGTGGGTCGTGATATCTCCGCACGTGCTGGTCGGAATAATAACACTGGGATAATGATGATGTATTTACAATAATTACATAATGCACTATATACAAATGAAGAGAGTATTTACAAATCGCGTAATATTATTCCCGACACGCGAACCGCAGATTGCGAAGTTGGATTACTCGGCCGCTTGCCGCGCGAGCACTGCGTTGAGTGAAGACTGATGAAGAACGACTGACTGGATTTGGCTTACTCGAGCCCCTATATAGGGCCGAGCCTGGTACGAGAACGGCAGGCGAAATCGTGCACACGCTGGAAGATTCCCGAAATTTCAGTGCAGCGCTACGTATTGTGTGCCGTAGAACCGAGCTCTTTCCAGAAGGTGGTCAGTAGGCGCGCAGTACTAGATGGGCCGCTACGTAAGTAGGTGAATCGCTACAGGTTTTTCAGCCACGATGTCCTTCTTCCAGGGCCCCGTCTTCTGGCAATCTTTCCCTGCATTATGAGGTACAAGATCTCGTACTTCTCCGGATGTCTCATCAAGTGTCCTAGATATTGAAGTTTTCAGATTTTTATTGTTTTAATAACTTCTTTTTCTTTATTCATCCGAACCATAACATCTTCATTTCAAAGATGAATCACATACTTCTAATCAATACTTCTATTAATTGGTTTTCTGTGCCATTGTCAATCCAGTAATATCAGTAACATCTGTCTTCCGTATTGTGAAAGGGCCTAATATTCAATTTTTATTTTTGTCGGGTTCTATAAAGTAATCCCGAAACGAAGACCTTAAAGCACGGGGGTGTTTGATTCTTTCGTCTTGTACTTGTGTTGGCAAGATTGCTCCACCAAAGGATTCCAAAAAGGCTAGTAGTGTAGGAAAGTGATTATAGTTTTTCAAATTATAGTTCTTAGTATATACGTATAATTATAGTTCAGAGATGAGGCTGCGGACCACAGATTAAGAAACACTGCTCTAAGGAGCTAGCAGCATTGATCCCCCGTGCATCAGTGCACGTGTGTGAAACTCGAGGGACACGAGCGGAACACCCGTTCACAGTTGATGTTGGCTTCATGAGAACCTACTTACCCAAACCCTGAGAATTAATACATATTCCTGCCTAAAGTGATAGATAGGAAGTGAAAAATAATCCCCAGCCCCTATATTAGATGATAAGCAACATTTCAATAATACAAATTAAAACAAACATGTATTTGAGATAAATTATTTTAATTAGAGTTATCTTACGTCATCCCAATGGTCAAATTCATATCTCAGCTTCTTCATGAAGGGTTCTACTTCAGACAATAACGCTTGCTCCTCCACTTCTGTGATGAAGTCAGGTATTATCTGCATATCCCTGAGGAGATCATTCCTAATTGTCTTTATTTCTTGATCATCTGTCTCCCAAAGGCTACAAACAGTCAGATCAACGTGTTCAGGAACTTGTCGTTGAGAACTCAATGAATCTAAAAATAATAAAAAGAAAGAACGTAATATTAGTCTTATTAAAACATGTAGGTTATATTATTATTTTATTTGGTAAATTTTTGGGTAAATTTTTACCTAACCAGGACACGCTTAATATGCACTAAAAAAAAAAAAATTATATTTTGGTAGATAGATATTAACTAGTAGTAATCAATTCAGCAACCGAAATTGAAAAATAATGGATTTTAATTGTTATTTTTTAACTTTCAAAATACGAAATGTCACTTTTCACCGACCGCCATGTTACGAATTACGACGGTAAATACGCACTAAAAAAAAGAAATTATATAGTGGTAGTTAGATATTAACAAGTTGTAATCAATTCAGCAACCGGAATTGAAAAATAATGCATTTTAATTGTTATTTTTTAACTTTCAAAATACGAAATGTCACTTTTCACCGACCGCCATGTTACGAATTTAGACGGTAAATACGAACTTTTAAAATAAAAAAAACACTTCGTATCAGTTACATAATAATAAATAATACATATTAATCATTATTTTGTTCGATTTAGAAACGCTAAAACACATTAGTCCCGATCGGTGCCATATCTGAGCGACCGACGCACATTTAGCAAATGGCACTGCCAACCTAAATACAAAAGCATCTGTGTTACCAGTGGCTAGAAACAATATTTAAACAATAATACCCATAGGTTTTAATGCAAGTTTTTTTTTATGAGAATTTTTTGAAATAACAAAAAATTATATTAAAAAAACGCCGGTTTTTAATTTCAGTAATTATTTTTTATAAATAATACGTTCACTTTTGTATCACGAACAATGTTACACAAACCTAGCGTAGCCATAAAACTACTTGAAAACTGGGATGTTTTTCTTGCCTTGACGCGAGCAGGCGCTACGAAGGGGGCACTTTCTTTTGTATCACAAACCATGTTACACAAACCTAGCGTAGCCGCTAAACTACTTGAAAACTGGGATGTTTTTCTTGCCTTGACGCGAGCAGGCGCTACGTAGGGGGCACTTTCTTTTATCTACCCTTTCATTTCCCCGCCTACCCCCCCCCCCCACCCCCTCACCTAACCTAACCTAACCTAACCTAACCTAACCTAACCTAACATAACCTCATCTGATAGCGGGAAACACGCGGAGTGATACAAAAGAAAGACCCCCTTCGTAGCGCCTGCTCGCGTCAAGGCAAGAAAAACATCCCAGATTTCAAGTAGTTTAGCGGCTACGCTAGGTTTGTGTAACAGGGTTTGTGATACACAAGAAAGTGCCCCCTTCGTAGCGCCTGCTCGCGTCAAGGCAAGAAAAACATCCCAGTTTTCAAGTAGTTTAGCGGCTACGCTAGGTTTGTGTAACATGGTTTGTGATACAAAAGAATGTGCCCCCTTCGTAGCGCCTGCTCGCGTCAAGGCAAGAAAAATATCCCAGTTTTCAAGTAGTTTTACGGCTACGCTAGGTTTGCGTAACATGGTTTGTGATACAAAAGTGAACGTATTATTTATAAAAAATAATTACTGAAATTAAAAACCGGCGTTTTTTTAATATAATTTTTTGTTATTTCAAAAAATTCTCATAAAAAAAAACTTGCATTAAAACCTATGGGTATTATTGTTTAAATATTGTTTCTAGCCGCTGGTAACACTGATGCTTTTGTATTTAGGTTGGCAGTGCCTATTTGCTAAATGTGCGTCGGTCGCTCAGATATGGCACCGATCGGGGCTAAATAGTTTTAGCGTTTCTAAATCGAACAAAATAATGATTAATATGTATTATTTATTATTATATAACTGATACGAAGTGGTTTTTTATTTTAAAAGTAGTGTTTTTTCTTTTAAAAGTTCGTATTTACCGTCTTAATTCGTAACATGGCGGTCGGTGAAAAGTGACATTTCGTATTTTGAAAGTTAAAAAATAACAATTAAAATGCATTATTTTTCAATTCCGGTTGCTGAATTGATTACAACTTGTTAATATCTAACTACCTCAATAGAATTTCCTTTTTTTAGTGCGTATTTACCGTCATAATTCGTAACATGGCGGTCCGTGAAAAATGACATTTCGTATTTTGAAAGTTTAAAAATAAGTATTAAAATGCATTATTTTTCAATTCCGGTTGCTGAATTGATTACTACTAGTTATTATCTATCTACCACAATATAAATTAATTTTTTTTAGTGCATATTGAGCGTGTCCTGGTTAGGTAACAAATTACCTAAAAGGAAACTTTTTGCATCACGGCTAGAGGAAAAAAAAGCATTTTAATTTTCAATTGCGTAAAATTTCACTTCACTTCACGAACCGATACGCCATTAAACCGCCGCCTGCCGCTGTCACTACTGTTATGTTGGTATCCCTGATACAAACAAGAGTATGCATACGACTGTAGCCGACTTCGTGGGATACATGAAAAGGCGCGTAATTGTGAAAAACGGAATAAAGTAAACGAACCTCTAATCAGAATCACTTCAGAGTCTAGCTGAGGCACTGGAATCATGGAGGTTTGTGTAACATGGTTTGTGATACAAAAGAAAGTGCCCCCTTCGTAGCGCCTGCTCGCGTCAAGGCAAGAAAAACATCCCAGTTTTCAAGTTGTTTAGCGGCTACGCTAGGTTTGTGTAACATGGTTTGTGATACAAAAGAAAGTGCCCCCTTCGTAGCGCCTGCTCGCGTCAAGGCAAGAAAAACATCCCAGTTTTCAAGTAGTTTAGCGGCTACGCTAGGTTTGTGTAACATGATTTGTGATACAAAAGTGAATGTATTTTTTTATAAAAAAAATACGATTTATTTGGGTTGATTTATCGAAATCCATCGTCAAATGGCGGTGCCACGGAAACATCTTACTCTCCCCTTATTTCCAGTATTCGCCAAACTAGTGCTCAAAACAGATTTTTAGGTAAAGCTTTTAACATAAAAAAATGAATGCAAAAAAACGTGCCTGAAGGTCTTTATTCATTTTACTGTATTTTATATCCAGAATTTCGCCAAACTAGTACTTACCTAATTTGCATAGATTGCGTAGTAGTGTCATTTCTAGCTCCTCGTTATGTTGCGGTAATATATCGGGTATACCAACATAACAAAATGACAGCGGCAGGCGGCGGTTTAATGACATATCGGTTCGCGAAGTGAAGTGAAATTTTACGCAATTAAAAATTAAAATGCTTTTTTTTCCTCTGGCCGTGATGCAAAAAGTTTCCTTTTATAGTGATTAAGGCGAATCTAAAGTTTTTTTCTAAAAATTATTCGTAACAACCGTGGCCACCAATAACAAAAAATTACCTTTTATTTAAATAGGCCTACCTTCTGCTTGTATTGCAAACTCTTGATATAGTCCAGGCAGTAATCTAAAAGATCTTTTTGAAGCTCTAATAATTGAACATATTTTTGGTAAATTATGAATTTCAGCTATCAGGGAAAACATTTTAGTTTTGATTATTTACGTTTACATAATAATGACACTGACAGTTCTGCGACGTATTTTTCTGAAAATTGTCTATGCCATCGCCATGATAACTATTTTTTTCTATGGTAATTGTTGTAAATTCAATAACCATAGAAAGAACACCAAAATAAACAGCTGTCAATTGCACGTGTTGATAAAATAATTAAGTTGACAGTTCTCCACGGGTTATCTTCGTAAATTCGATTCATATTTATTAAATTTACCTTATTGTGTAGCAAACATGCCTAACCTCAATTCAGAGATGCTTAAATGCAAGCACCCAAACAGTAGAAAAACCATCGCCCTCGGCAGAAAAACAAAAAGACTCGCAAACAAAGATGAAGCTAAACTAGGCCAACTTATTAAACAAAACATCATCGGAGAAAAGGTGCAATGGTTCAAAGAAAACCTCCCCGAATGCGACGAGTCAACTTTCAGTAAAGAAATGATCTACACTCTTATTCAAAGGTATCTTTCAAGATTTGACGAAGAACTGGCTCAAATTTCATTGAAACATTCTATCGGTGGAAGAAAAAACAGACAGCACGCTAGCAGAGAAGATGTGATCAAGATGACTAAACAACGAGAGACGGAAGAGTTTAATACTTGTGGTCTGGAGATGCCAGACCTATCAAGCGGACCCCAGGTGACTCTTCTGAAAACTTGGAATGGGGAACTGCGTTTCTTGAGCAACTTTAAATTGAAAAGATATCCCAAGAAAATGTTTGTTTGAATGTATTTATAGAAAATAAACACCTAATTTAAACATTTTGATTTCATTGTTCCCTGAACCATGAATGAACCATGAATGGTCTAGATACGATCTGTGCTGTATTATATCCATGCATGACACGGTATATTTATGTAAATATCTGATCATCACACTCAATGGACAAAACCATTTTTCTAAACTGCAGCATAGTGTGACAACTAACTTTTTTTTCAGTTTGTAAGGTAGTGCACAGTATATTATACAGAGTTTTATTTATTTAATATTCGTAGTTTTTTTTTACAATAATTATACAATTTTTACATGTTTTAGTTTTAAAATGGTAGATAAGAATAGCTTTTTCTTACCATAAGGAGACGAGGCTTTTGTGATTGGTGAAGGGATTTTAGCTCAATTATATAATATCATGTATGAAAGTAATTAATAAAATATTGCAAAAACAAGGGATAATTAAGAAAATGCAAGATTTATCAATAACGGATTTCAAGATTTGAAAGAAATAATAATAATAGTAAGATATGGACTCTAGTTTAGACAAGGGACGAACTTCGCTTAATTTCACCAGTGATTCCTGACATTACTTGGAATAAAAAATGTAAATGAAATTTTGGTCTCCAGTGACGTTTTAGTTGTTTTTTTTACAATTCTAAACTTAGAAAATCACTAGGTATTGGGCTTATTTATGGGTCGGGGTAAGGGGTTGTGCGGTTAGATCGATATGTTCACTCCTTCCTTTTACTAAGCCAACCCTCCAGACAGCATCCCCAAAGATGAAATAGACCCCGAGAAACACTCTAGGACCTCCAGTGTAGAGTGTAGAGATAATCTTTAAAAATTGTCAATGAAACAAAATAATGTTTTTAAATCGGCTACTATACAGTTACATTCCGGTTCCATTTATATTATCATGGTAATATAAATGGAACACTAACACCGTTCTTCCACGTAGCTATTCACAATTCACAAAGCGACGCTACCGCTACCTGTCAAACAAATTTGCTAGTGTAGCACCTAGCGGCGTTTTCAAACACTAATAATAGTATGGAAAAATCAGACGAGCGGCGATCGCGTCGCTTGAACGTACGTACGTATCGCCATGGAAGAACGGCGTTACGCGATTCGGAGATCGCGTGTGCAAGTAAATTTTATTTGATTGATTTGTATTATTATTTTATTTATATTATTTGTATTAGTATTTTATAATTTAATCATTTAAAATAATATAAGGTATATTTGCGACTCGTTCCAGAGTGGAAGATAATCTCAGGATCATCCTGGTGTAAGACCACCATTCAGAAGTTTCTTGAAATGGCTTTACCCGTTTGGTGACTGAATAGCCAGGTACTTCCCCACCTTCCTCATTCCTCTTACCTTCATCCTTACAACATACCTCAATCGCAGATGCCATGGTATCCAGGCTGTTGGGACAGTGCGTTATTACAATAAAAAATGTGCATTGTTTTAAAATATGAAACAAAAATAATACTTCAAACCTTTAAACTCAACTTTTGAAGTGCCTAGTTAGGCGCTCCGCCCACTGAGGCAACTGAAAACCAACTAAAACCGGCTGTTTTCTCTGTCTTGATTGGTCAAAAAGCTTGTTTAACCATAGATGAAGAACAATCAGCTGACAGCTCGCAACCTAGAAACGGCCGCCCAGGGTAATCAGCCGTGACAGTCGCAAGATGGTCGCAAGTCACCGCTTGCGTTACCATTGACAACGGGGTTTTGTGTACACATTGTCATACAAAGACAGTTGGCAGTTGAGAGTTTTCAGTTGCCTGAGTGGGCGGAGGCGCTTAGGCTGATTCTATTTTCTTATAAATTGTGGGTACCGTCTTACCAGCTAATGTTATTATACATTGATAAAAATAGTTTATAATATAACATAAGTAGTTTCCCCAGAATAGCTCGAAGAAATGATTGTTGATTAATAGTACAGTAAAATGCACAATTTAATTATGTATTCTTATAAATATATATATATATATATTTTTTATAATTTTTAATTTTAACAATATGTTTTACATGATACATTTTAATAATGTTACATCTCTGAGTTATTTACCACTCTTCCATTGGAAGCATTTGCTTGTGTATGGAAGAGGAGTGTACATAAATTCAGTTATTAGTTAGTACTTAAATAATTCATTTTACATGTATATATGTGTGTTGTCGCAAGTACATATTGTGTGATGAAGATTAATAAAGATATACAATAAATTTAATACTATATAATAAAGATATACAATAATAAAGTAGTAGTAAAGAAACATTTATATTTAGTGTGTTATGACTTATGACTAAGAAAATATATAAAAATAATGTACATGTTATGTATATATATTATGAAAAAAAGAAAGAATGTTATGGAAAATACAGGATATTTTTTGTAAGAATTAGTTTAGGTATCTAGCTGTAGTTTTTTTTCTTAAGAATGTCTTTAAAATGTTTTTTGACAGAGTGCAATATTTGGGTTTTATCATTAATTTTTATGATTTCTTCCAATAGATATATACACTGACAATAGGTCACCCCAACTGATTCGCTACGTTTGGTGTCTTAGCAGGGGTGCCCGGGTTAATAGGGTGAGATTTTTCTAGGTCTTGGCAACGGGTGTGTTTGCCCACCCAATGCGTGGCAGGCAGGATCGGAAGAGACTAGTTGAGGGAGACTTTTGACCTCTCCGCCCATCACCTTACACCACAGTGGGAGGGATGGATTCATATGTCTGTCATTCCTGGACACATTGAACCCCAGATTCCTATCCATCCTTCATACCTCATTCCTTCCCAGAACTTCTCCTCTCCTTCCCGTTCATAAAAATACCCTTCACACAGCATCCCCAAAGATGACATAGGTCTCGGGGATTTTTTTTTCCTCTGGGCCTCCTGTGTAGATTTAAAGTCTAAAAAAAAAATTGGAAGCAGAGGAAAAAACCAGAATAAATCTGAGATGCATCTAATTCAGATTATCTAAACCACAATAAATCTAAGATCATCTCTCTGGCAGGTGATATGTATAGATACCAAAGTAGACCGTATATAAGATATAAGGTTATGTAGTAGTTAAATTACATAAATGGATCATTGTGCAAATGTCCAGTTACAGGTAAGTTGTGAGACAGATTACATTTGAAAATGATTTCTCAGGCCCAGTTGTTTCACAGAAATTCATCTAAACAAAGTCATCTAATTGCCATTCAGAGCCATTATGTGTCTTTTTGTACATTTGGAAAGTGCCTTTTAAGGTGCATATCAGCTTTATATCAACTTGTTATTACAAGTTGATATAAAGCTGACAAACTTAACAACATCGTTTTGCAATTGCATCAACGGCACATTTGCAATCCCGATGTTCTGGAATGGATTTCGCTTTATTCCCCAATAACTTCACTAAAGCTAGGCATCACATGCTTGTTTTTATTTTTTAAAGAGGCAGGACCAACCTACCAACGATCATGCCTTTGGGGAGAATGAGTACACTGTTAGACCACCTTTCTTCTGAGATAAACATTTTAAATTTAAACCACACTGACTTTAAGATCACAATAAATATTAGTTTAACATAAGACTGCATCTCAACTGATATAATTAATGTACCTATGTAATTAACCTTCCAGCGAGCGCGCTGTCGTAAAATTTACGACAAATTTGCCTTATCGCTTCCCCCAGTTTTACCCCTTAGTCGCAAGCATAAATAAACCAAATATGCAAGCATCGAGCTTCGAGCTATTCGAGGGTGAGTGGCTGGTTTATTTATGGGTCAGTGTCTCTCTAAACTGCATACGTACCGGGTGTGCTTAGAAGTTTTTGTTATTCATTGATGTTTGAAAATTTCCGTAGAGCGTAAATTTTACTTTTTGTAAATTTTGAAAGTGAGAAAAACACCAGAAAGCCTCAAGTGTTACTGGACTACAACGAACCCAAAGGCGGAGTGGAAACAGTCGACAAAATGTGTGCCACTTACTCGTAGGCCATGTGTAGTTTTCTACACTCTAATGAATATTTGCGGCATAACGGGCCATACGTTAGTTTTTTTTATTTAAAAAAACCCGATTATTGATATAAAAAAATTTGGTAACGGTAGTAGGTACTCAAATTTTCACGGTTTCTACTGGCTAGATAATCAACAAGAATTGCAACCGCAAGAAAACTATTGTTGTCTATGACAGATGACAGGTTTCATGTAGAGGTGGGAATAACGGTTCTTTTCCGATACCTAATATAACGAATAACACCCTAAGCCAATAACATAGTATCATACCTGTTATTTAATAACAGCTTGTAGATAATGTAAATATGGAACGGAAAACAGAACGGCATCGTTATTCGTTGCTGGGGCTGAGTCGATAATGACACTTTATACGTCATATTGTAATACATTATTAATGTCGTTGTATCCAAAAAAAAAAAAAAAAATTTCAAATTTTTTTTTTGTATGAAGATTTTTAGGAAATTTCAGTTTTGCCGTGCGCCGCACCGATTTCCTGAAAATCTTCATATATATATACTCACAAACGATTTAAATAATTAACTTGTAATGTTAACGAAAGAATCGAATAACGGAGAATGAATTTGACGGGATAACCGAGCGATACGAATAATGAAAGTATTCTGAAATTACTAAATAACTAAACTGATCTAATAACTCAATAATGCCAATATCGAAGTTATTCAATACTCTGTTATGAGTTCCTACAGTAACAGGGTACGCCGTTATTTGAAGATACTATGTTATCCATACCTGTTAACGTTATATTAGGCACTCCTCTAGTTTCATGATCCATGTGTCTTTGAATTTCGAAAACAGTTCGCACATAAATAAACCAATCACTAGATTGATAACTTCGTGCTTTTACTATAGAGAAATTTTCGACACTATTTGACCATAGATATTGGATAAATATAGAGTATTTTATCACTTTTTTTTCGCCCCGACTTCTTGACGTCACACACACCATCGACTAGGACAGAGGAAACTAAAAAAGGTACGACCATAGACAATATAATTATCTTTCGGTACCTACCCAACTCATATGCCAAAAATATTATTTAAAAAAAAAATGATTGGTTAAACAGAAAAATAAAAAACTCAGTTATATGTTTTGGTATTTTATTATAAGCGCGTATAAACAGATAATACAAGAAAAACTAACCATCACACCAATTCCGAATATACGAAGGCGTTGTTTTAAAGGTAAACTCTTCTATTGAACAGATTATAACTTTTATCAGGTCTAAAATAAATTTACCATATTACCGAGGGTAGATATAACCAAGGTCCATAAAGACTTCGTTCGAACAAGATATTTGATGCTCCAGTCCTGGAGTTCTGTGTTCTCTCAAGGATAGAGGCACCACAGAGTGGTGGAACACGTCAACACCCCAGATGTACTGGCCGTCATATCCTGACGTGACACCACAACGTTACTGTTCTACATACCTGCAACAAACAATCATATGTCATCATTAAGATGCTAAATCAATATATTTGGGTGTGCATCAAAATAAGTCAATTGACCTTCACAACAAAAGATTTAAGAAAATTTAAAACATTAGTAGAAACGTACTACATTCGGTGGATAAAGTTCACCATTAAGCAAGCTAATCGTCGCTATATTAATATTTTTACATGGGTGATAATTTATAATAATATAGTAAAATTCAAACACATACCAAGACAGTCCTGTGAAGGAAACGAATTTCTCTTTATAACTCCAGAACTGGTAGTTGAACTAGTGCAGAACAGTGTGTCACGATTTGGTGTTCAAAACAAACATAGGCATTGTATGATCGAGCTGAAAAGATTAATTAAAACAACTTCACTATCATGACACAACTGACAGATCAAAACAAGACAAATGCATAAAAAATTGATATTTCATCACGCGTCAACTAGAAAAATAACCGTACGAAATGAGCTTAGAATTTCATATGAATAATCAATATAATTATGTGTACCTGTATTTTGGTTACAATGCATCCTCTTTCAAGAGGATATTGTCTCATTTCAGGAAGTTTAAAAGTAGACAATGAGTTATTTTTTAATACGCATTTTGCATTCGATCACCATATTCGAGTCTGCCAATTCTCATCGACCATTCCCGATTCTCCTTTCTTTCCCAGGACGGAAACTTATGCCGAATTGAATTTACGTCTACACAGCCTTTCACACTGGGACGATATTTAGGTGGCATTTCACAAAAAATAATCCAAATATTTACGTCAGAATAGTAGCGCGTGGTCGCGCGCAAAGCTGTGTCAAACATAAATAAACCATAGAACAATACTGTTTATATATAAAATATACTCGTGTTCTATTGGTCGCAGCGTGGTCGCCGCCTTCTTGTCGTCACACAGTCATAGATATTTCTCATCTTCGTTCCTGTTGAAATTTTGGATCGGAGTTATACCCCCCTGAGTTCGCAGTTCATAGAAAAACAAATTGAAATGACATACAAAAGGAAAAAATACCACTGCGGTGACACCCATTTAAAGAAACGATGGAGGTTAAGCAATAGAAGAAAAGATTTAGACGAGATTGATAAGGACATAAAACCAGGTAAATGATCTATTTTTTGTTTACTGACACCATTGGTTAGCATTATTTTGAAAGCATGCTTGAACATAACCTTAAACCCGCTATGACAACATTGCTGTTATTCTTCTGGAGGTACTGCCGTGATCATAATATTATATATTATTATGTAATTTTTCAATGTTCTCTCTCTTGACCGTTTTCAGTGCGAAGAAGTTAATAATCTAAATAATGTAAATGTTCTCTCTTTCTCCTGCTTGAAATCGCCATTTTCCAGTCTAATGTATGTTTTTAAATTTGCTGTTACAATATCTTTCATCATCTTTTGGTTTCGTTTGAATGTCATAGTCGTTTTGGTAAATTTTTGTTATTGGTGGCCACGGTTACTACGAATAATTTTTAGAAAAAAACTTTAGATTCGCCTTAATCACTATAAAAGGAAACTTTTTGCATCACGGCTAGAGGAAAAAAAAGCATTTTAATTTTCAATTGCGTAAAATTTTTCTTCACTTCACTTCGCGAACCGATACGTCATTAAACCGCCGCCTGCCGCTGTCACTACTGTTATGTTGGTATCCCTGATACAAACAAGAGTATGCATACGACTGTAGCCGACTTCGTGGGATACATGAAAAGGCGCGTAATTGTGAAAAACGGAATAAATAATATAATGTAAACGAACCTCTAATCAGAATCACTTCAGAGTCTAGCTGAGGCACTGGAATCATGGAGGTTTGTGTAACATGGTTTGTGATACAAAAGAAAGTGCCCCCTTCGTAGCGCCTGCTCGCGTCAAGGCAAGAAAAACATCCCAGTTTTCAAGTTGTTTAGCGGCTACGCTAGGTTTGTGTAACATGGTTTGTGATACAAAAGAAAGTGCCCCCTTCGTAGCGCCTGCTCGCGTCAAGGCAAGAAAAACATCCCAGTTTTCAAGTTGTTTAGCGGCTACGCTAGGTTTGTGTAACATGGTTTGTGATACAAAAGAAAGTGCTCCCTTCGTAGCGCCTGCTCGCGTCAAGGCAAGAAAAACATCCCAGTTTTCAAGTTGTTTAGCGGCTACGCTAGGTTTGTGTAACATGGTTTGTGATACAAAAGAAAGTGCCCCCTTCGTAGCGCCTGCTCGCGTCAAGGCAAGAAAAACATCCCAGTTTTCAAGTAGTTTAGCGGCTACGCTAGGTTTGTGTAACATGGTTTGTGATACAAAAGTGAATGTATTTTTTTATAAAAAAAATACGATTTATTTGGGTTGATTTATCGAAATCCATCGTCAAATGGCGGTGCCACGGAAACATCTTACTCTCCCCTTATTTCCAGTATTCGCCAAACTAGTGCTCAAAACAGATTTTTAGGTAAAGCTTTTAACATAAAAAAATGAATGCAAAAAAACGTGCCTGAAGGTCTTTATTCATTTTACTGTATTTTATTTCCAGAATTTCGCCAAACTAGTACTTACCTAATTTGCATAGATTGCGTAGTAGTGTCATTTCTAGCTCCTCGTTATGTTGCGGTAATATATCGGGTATACCAACATAACAAAATGACAGCGGTAGGCGGCGGTTTAATGACATATCGGTTCGCGAAGTGAAGTGAAATTTTACGCAATTAAAAATTAAAATGCTTTTTTTTCCTCTAGCCGTGATGCAAAAAGTTTCCTTTTATAGTGATTAAGGCGAATCTAAAGTTTTTTTCTAAAAATTATTCGTAACAACCGTGGCCACCAATAACAAAAAATTACCGTCGTTTTCTGCTGTTTGTATGAACCGGTTCTTATTTTTATGATTATGATTTTCAATGTATTGTCTTGATGTTTTTTTAGAAAATGCTGATGTACTACTGAACCAGGACGTTGACTTGGACAAAGCTGGATCCGCCCAATTCTACTGTCTGCACTGCGCCCGCTATTTCATCAACAACCAAGCATTGACGGAACACTTCAGAACCAAAGTTCACAAGAGGCGTTTGAAAGCTTTGGAGCTAGAACCCTACACCGTTGAAGAGGCAGACCGCGCAGCAGGACGAGGCAGTTTCGTGGCCCCGCTTAAAAGGAAAATAGAAACTCAACCTCTCAAATCTAGTGCTGATAAGAAAGAAGAAGAAGACGAAGATGGTGATGTGAAGATGAGTGACAGCAAGAAAAAGAAAGTTTCAGAATAAGTGAAACATTAATTACCATATATTTTTTTAAACTTAAAAGTGTTCTGTTGTATTTAAAATGGCTCTTCTGTTAAATCGTATAAGGAATCTTGTTCATATCAAAAACCTATTCCAATCGAGGTTCAATTATGGGTCGGCTCTTTTCGTAATTGGGGATAAAGGTATCGAAGTTTGTCCCCCAGTCTCGCCTTTCATTGATTTTGAAGAAAAACTCACAGATATTGAATCCCTAAAAGACAATGTTAAAAGACGGAGTATTGACATGGACGTTGACCAGATTAAAGATGTTTGGGATTTTCTTTCAACACTTAGACAGAATTACGGGGATCTTGATGAACAGCGCCAAAGGATATTTGATGAGGTACGACAATTGAATTCTTTAGGCGACGATGCTTCTAAAAAAACTATAGAAAAGTTAAAAATGCATTTGAAAGTCATATCTCTAGACATGAAGAATTTAAAAACAGGGTTGTGGTCTGTTGAAGAAAAGGCAATGGTACACGCGCTCGCATTTCCTAACACCCTCCATACCAGAACGCCGTTATTTGAACCTTTGGAAATATCTTCTTTCCAAGACAAACCTTGTCCTTTAAAAGTAAAAAGCCACATAGAAATTGCAACCGAAGCCGACCTTTTAAAATTCACAAGTCCTCAAAGTTACTATTTAAAGAAAGATGCGGCGGTCTTTGAGCTGTGTGGTAAATTTTACTTCAGTGAGAATCTTCGTGCTGCCAGCTTCACGCAGTTTTCTAATCCTGATTTTACAAAAAGCGCGATCGTCGAAGGTTGTGGATTAGATCACAAGGATTCTGATAAAGTGTTTATCCTCCACCATAATGAGACGACAAAATTAAGCGAAGATAATCGTCTTCATCTAACCGGGGGCGGATCTTTATTAGCGTTTGCCGCGTACCATGCGAAGCACGTTATTATGCCGACGGCTTTTCCTTTGAAATACTTTGCTCTCGGGCGTCAGTATGTCCCTGTCCCTGAGACATCAAAACTTGGACTTTTCCAAGTGAGCCAATCCTCCGTTGTACAGCTCTTCATAGCTGTCAAAGACTCTGTAGAAGATATGGATACAGAACTCGACAAAACCGTAACTCTAATAACAGACATTTACAAGAGTATTGGTTTTCATTTCAAAGTATGTTACCTCCCTGCGGCACTACTCAAATCCTGGGAAAGCCTGCACGTTAGTTTCCGGATGTTTTCTCCATCGTTGAGCACTTACGTAGAAGTAGGGAACATCAGCGTCAGCGATGATTATATTAGTAAGCGTCTGCATTTTAACTACAAGGAAAACAAAGTCAAGAAGTTCCCTAAAATAATATCCGGAACTGTTCTCAGCATTCCCAAATTTTTCGGTTGTGTCTTGGAACAGAATCCAGAGGAGACGTTTCAAATTCCACCAGTCATGAAGAAAACTCTTTGAGACCAAGAATAAAAAAGAGAGTTTATTATTTGCACATTGTTGTCTAATTTAAAATAGTTAAAAATGTAATTTTTTATGCATTTAAAACATGTTGTGTGATGTAATTATTGTTCTCTATATTTATTAAATTGGTAATCTAAACAAAGTTTTTATTAAGCTGTGTACTCATTTTTCTTAAATTATTACAATTTTTTTTAATATTTCAGATTTAGGGTCATTATAGAATTGCTCCGTTTTAACCTAAGAGTATGGATATTGGAGAGACGGCATGTGAAGTGTGCCCGCGCGCTCCAAGTGTGCCTTTTCGAGAATTCTACCCACACGGCTGACATTGGCTGCTGGTTTTTGTTTGCTACGTTCCGACAGCAGCCATTTTACATGGTGACAGCCAATGTCAGCCGTGTGGGTAGAATTCTCGAAAAGGCACACTTGGAGCGCGCGGGCACACTTCACATGCCATCTCTCTAATATCCATACTCTTAGGTTTTAACAATGTATTTGCAATTTCAAAAATCCCGTAAATCGTTATTGGACATGAAAACGTATCGATCTTTAGATCCGCTGCGTTTAAGAAGTATGTGGCTCTCCCCACAAGTGGGTTCGTAAATAAATTGCTGTTGCTCACTCATTCGACAAAAAAGTAAGCTGGTGATACTGTTTGTAATGCAATGTGTCTAATAAAATATGCCGATTTTTTTTTTTAGTTATCATTAATTTCAGTTAAAAAAAATGTTAATTTACATTTTTTAAACTTTTTTATGTTTACATTAAAAGAAAGGTGTTTATTCCTGTATTATTGCAGAATGGAAATATTTTGACCTTCTAACAAAATATGCCTGAGGCCTGAGGGATTAAAAGGTAATAAATATTTAAGCAGAGCAATATCTCTATATGTCTTTAAATTCATCCGAGTGCTGTAAACATTACCGCTGCATAACCAGGCTCTGGTGCATACCAGGCTCTGGTGTATACCAGGATCGTTATACAGGCTCACTGCAAATTTTAATGTTTTAATGAAAAGACAAATAACTTTGTTTACATCACTTTTATTAATACACAATCTACATGTTTCATGAACGATGTACACATCATCAGGATCAAATGTATACTAAACTTAAAAATTAAATATAGATCACATATGGGAGGAAAGTCTAGAAGGAAGGGGAAGGGGTAAGGGTGGGGGAAGTTTATTACAATTAGGGATTTCAAAGTCAATAGCAGGAAAAGACCGGTTAAGTGGGAAAAGGTTCACAGCGAATCTGATCATTTATTAAAAAATGATCATAATTTTGACAAAAACCATGGACTTAAAATATTACATACGGGTTACAAGGCATCACAGATAAATAATTTAGAGATTTTAGAAATTAGAAAAAATGTAAATAATAAAGCAGACATAATATATAAGCAGCAAATTTTTATAAACCCTCTTTTGAACCTTTTCCCACTTATTAAGCAATCTTTCCCTGCTAATGACTTTGAAATCCCTAATAGGGAAGTTGAGTGAAAAATATTTTGACTTATAAAAAATTGTTCATGTAGATGACCTGCAAACTTAACCGCTTGGACACATAAGCTTGTTTTCACGATAATTTAACGTAGGTAGACATAGGAATGACGTAGGGCCCGTACCTGAGTTATTAAATAGAAATATATATTTTTTTTTTAAAGTTCGTTTTCATAATGAAATTAATTCTACAAGTTTGAATTTTATTAAAGCCCGCGAAAACGGCGGCAACAGCATAATACCGTGCGGCAGAGTTCGTGAAGTAACCCGGTCCTTGATTGTGTGAAATATAAGGGAAAATATTTACAAAACCGCGACACTCTTAATATGGACGAAACAAATAAATTAAAATAGTTGTAGTAGTTAGATATTTACTAGTACTAATCAATTTAGTTACCGGAATTTCGAAAAAAGTGCATTTTAATGGTTATTTTTTAAATTTAAAAACACGAAATGTCATCATCCGACCGCTATGTTAGGAACCGGTCAGTGGTTGAGTGGGCATCGCGTTTGGGTCCCACCCAGGCGTTCCGTGTTCGATTCCTCGGCTGGCTAAGTCCTCCATCACAACACAAGCAACATCTTCCGCTTAGTGTGGTGGTAGTAGGAGATTTTCAAATGTTGTTGGGTTATTCGTAACCCGGGAATGTTTCTTTCTTTTTAAAAAAAAGAAATAAAAATAAAATAAAAAAAAGTTTCATTGAAACATGCAAGGACCGGGTTACGTCATGAACTCTGCCGCACGGTATTATGCTCTTGCCGCCGTTTTTGCGGGCTTAATAAAATTCAAACTTGTAGAATTAATTTAACCGCTTGGACACATAAGCTTGTTTTCACGATAATTTAACGTAGGTAGACATAGGAATGACGTAGGGCCCGTACCTGAGTTATTAAATAGAAATATATATTTTTTTTTTAAAGTTCGTTTTCATAATGAAATTAATTCTACAAGTTTGAATTTTATTAAAGCCCGCGAAAACGGCGGCAACAGCATAATACCGTGCGGCAGAGTTCGTGAAGTAACCCGGTCCTTGATTGTGTGAAATATAAGGGAAAATATTTACAAAACCGCGACACTCTTAATATGGACGAAACAAATAAATTAAAATAGTTGTAGTAGTTAGATATTTACTAGTACTAATCAATTTAGTTACCGGAATTTCGAAAAAAGTGCATTTTAATGGTTATTTTTTAAATTTAAAAACACGAAATGTCATCATCCGACCGCTATGTTAGGAACCGGTCAGTGGTTGAGTGGGCATCGCGTTTGGGTCCCACCCAGGCGTTCCGTGTTCGATTCCTCGGCTGGCTAAGTCCTCCATCACAACACAAGCAACATCTTCCGCTTAGTGTGGTGGTAGTAGGAGATTTTCAAATGTTGTTGGGTTATTCGTAACCCGGGAATGTTTCTTTCTTTTTAAAAAAAAGAAATAAAAATAAAATAAAAAAAAGTTTCATTGAAACATGCAAGGACCGGGTTACGTCATGAACTCTGCCGCACGGTATTATGCTCTTGCCGCCGTTTTTGCGGGCTTAATAAAATTCAAACTTGTAGAATTAATTTAACCGCTTGGACACATAAGCTTGTTTTCACGACAATTTAACGTAGGTAGACATAGGAATGACGTATGCCCCCGTACCTGAGTTATTTAAAAAAAAGTTAACTTAAAAAAAAAATACTGGTATTTAAGTTTGCTTGTGAACACTGATAAAAAAAAAATTTAAAAAAAGAACTCAACTTCCTTATTGTCTTGAAGAGGATTGAATTTTTTTATTTTTAATGAACTGGGCAATATAAAGCAATAAAACAGTTTTTTCAGTAACAGTCTTCATATATTTGTTTATTTAGATTTTTTTATAAAGAATACTGGACATAGAGAGGTTTGGTAAAACCATTCACAACTCTTGGATATGTATTTGTAAATGTTTACAGTATTTTATGTTTATTAGTTATTTCAGTTATTGTTAGGGCTTACAAACAGGATTCATCTTAAGACGATAGACTTCGCTTTTCGGCCCATACAAAAAGGACGCCCGGGAAAAAACACTTTTCTACATCGAAAATTGCACAAAATGAATATATATATTTTTTACTGCCTTCTAGAGGGTGAAAACTATGTCGGTATGTTTTCGAATTTTCGATGCGTTTCGTATTAACGTAAACATTCACTGTCAAACATGTACGATTTATCAAAAAATATTATTTAAGAAAAAAGTGCTGCTAACTCAACTCTCATAAAGAATTATAAAATTATAAAAAGCTACCGACGTAGCTTCTTCTTTCTAAAAAAAATATATTTTTTTAAATTTCAATTTCGTGAAAGTTTTGGTGTAGAAAAGTGTATTCTCTATAAACCCCTTTTCGAGCGATTTCAGTAGGTAAATTTGAGCGTTGTCTCATTCACACATTTCGCATTCGCATGTATTGTAAGTGTGCGTGAGCTTATTGTGAGCGGGACAGAATGACAGTCGCGGGTGTTCCGCGTGTCGTTCAAAGTCTAGCCTCTTAACCGCTTGGGCACATAAGCTTGTTTTCACGATAATTTAACATAGGTAGACATAGGAATGACGTATGCCCCATACCCGAGTTATTAAGGCTGATTTTACACACGTAACTCGCTCACGTTCAGTCTTACAGGAAAAAACTTACGCGTGTAAAGGCAGCCTAAGAGTGATTAAATAATATTTGGATGATTTGTATAGTGCTGTTTGCTAATAGTATAACCAATGCTATGTGTAAGACCTTTATTTTGTTTATCTTTGATCATTTTTTTAACATTATTTTTATATAGTTTAGTTTTACATTATCTATCTATATAGTTTTAATTTGTGTTTTTAAAAAAAAAAAAATTCTATCCATTATCGTCGTTGAAACTGCAATACGTTGTGTGTCATCTGACAAGTAACAAATTGGATTGTCCATGGTGAGATCAACTTGAGAATTAATAAATTGCCATTTAATCTGTATGTATATTATGTAGCCTGAACCGTCATTTAAAACCTTTATTGAGAGAAGCCCTTCTCAAATTCCCTTTCGCGTGGCCTTCCCCGCTCTTTTAGTACCTTGTGTCTGTCAAGTGGTCACCAGATGCTACACAAAAGTTTAAACGCAACCCCAAATCACTTTTGTTTATAGCATTCTTTCTCATTAGCGTTTTTAAATTCCGTCGCAGGCATTTTCGTTTGGAGTAGCTCCGGATTTATAACGAATTTTTTCCCGAAAAGTGAAGAATTATTTCAAAATAATACTTTCCATTATAAACAGCGAGGCTGTTCGATATATTTTAAAATAAATAACAGAGTTTATTACAGTGAAAAGACTGATAAACGTCAATTTTCGCGGTGAACACAACAAAGCTTGTCCGCTATATTGTGTTATTTGTTTGATTTTGTTTGATTTGTGTCTTGTGTCTTGTTTTGTGAATTGTACCCGTTGTGTGAATTGTGCTGTGTTGATTATGAGTGGTTCCGAGATGTCCACACCTGATTCGGTGGAGATGACGGCAGAGGAGGTGAACAAAGTAATTTTACCGCGGCAAAAAGAGCAAAAGCGAAAGTTGCCAAAATCCCCGAAAAACGATCGCATTGATCAACTTTCGGCCCAAGTGGAGCATTTAAGCTCTTTTGTTCAAAGCTTTATGGCTTCCAAAGCATACGAGGATAGAGATTTGGAGTCCGAGGGGGAAGGATCTTCGGAAGATCAAGAAATGCACGGGGAGAGAAGTGCATCAACTCCACTTGGGATCGGGCTTATAGATCCTAGCCAGGAAAAGCGGGAGTTAAACCTTTCGATGGCGGAAACGACCTGTAAGGAACCAACAGTTCCTACAGCGGACGTAATCCGCGTCAAGAAGATCGAGGGTTTGCAGCACTTCGGTTCTCCGGAATGGAACGAAGTGAGGTACGGGGATGTGGTAAGGAGATACCTTGCCAACCCCATGTTCAACCAGTTGGAGGTGAATGGAGAGTTTCTCCATTTAAATAAAAATGAGCAATATGCTGGATCCCTGGATAAATTCTGTGGGGCACTGAGCCATGCACTCTTGCAGCAGAATGAGTACCTTAAAAAATCTCTAAAAGAACGATTTTAGATCCGCTTGTAAAGGCCCAGAAATCCATAATTAGAGTCATTATGCGTAAACCCTACAGGTTCTCAAGCGACAAACTCTACAAAATATTTAACGTTCTTGATGTTCGTCAAAACTTCATAAAAAAGATTATTATCCATGTACATAAAAATATAGAAAATTTTAATAAAATTGATCACAAATACAATACAAGAAGTCACAACAGAAAGGATCTCTTCGTCCCAGGGAGCAATACGGCAAAGTATCAAAAGACGTATGCGTATCTGGGACCGAAATTATACAATAAAATCCCCCCAGACTTAAATATTAAAAATTGCAAAATGTCCTGCATTGGTTCAATAATAACTAAATGGTTGATTGGCTTGGGTAGGGAGGAGTCTGAAAAACTGTTATATAATGTGACTTAAAACGATACATGGTTACCTATGAATGGCACATTTAGTAAAAACTTAGTACATAGGTATTAATTAAAAAGAATAATAATAATTTAAATTGCATTTGGCACTTTACACATTTTGGTTCCTTAGAACAGGCAATCTGCCTAGCTAGGAACTAATATCGACCTAAAACAACGTAATAACACTTGTATTCATTTTAAATATATTCTCTTATTATGTAATATTATTTGTTATTTTGGCTTTAAATGTATCAAATGTAAATAAAAATAAAAAATAAAAATAAAAAAAAAGATCTCGTGAACTGGGGTGCAGAGGAGGGAAAGAGGTTATCTGCAGGTTCTCTCTTTAAGAAGGTAGAATCGCTGTTTGCTCCAGATGCGGAATATCAAGCGGTGACGAAAGATGTCCTGCAGATGGTTTGCGGAAGGAGAGCAAACGCAATCCAGCATCGCAGGGATGCAATCCTCAATGAGGTAAAGAGCCGATACGTAAGGGAAGCTGTCAAAAACATTCCTCCAGCAGCGGGTTATCTGTTTGACCCAAGCAAATTGGAGTCGCAGATTCAGCGAATGGGAGGAATGGATAAATGCCTCCCACATTCCAGCTTGGAGCCTCATCCATCAACCAGCACGCAGCTGCCCAAGTATAAGGGGCCAGTGAGGAAGCCTTTTCGCGAGAGCAGGCCCTTTCGGGAAGGCAGGACGTTTCGGGACGGCAAGCCCTTTCGAGATAGTAAAGTCTTCCGGGATGGGCGAACCAACCAGCAGGATTCCAGAGGGGCAGACAAGAGAGGACCAACCAGGCCAAGAAGGAACTTTGGCAACAAGGATAGGCTATGACTATCCGGAGAGGGCGTTTCAGGGGGGGCAGTTAGGACAGTGTCTAAGCAGTTGGGAAGACTTGGGAGCACCACTGACGCTGTTGACAATGTTGCGAGGGTACAAGCTACCCTTCCGGCAGAAACCCCCTCTAAGTATAGTGGCAGACACGGTAAGTTCCACTTATAAAACTCAAATCACAGAAGAAATGACGCGACAAATAGACAAAATGAAAAAGGAAAAGATATTGGAATCAACCTCAATATCTCCTTCCTTTCTGTCAAGGATGTTTCTCATACCGAAGCGCGATGGGTCAATTAGACCGGTGTTCAACCTTCGTCGCTTGAACAATTTCTTGACTATAAGTAAATTCAGACTTATTAATGTTAATAAGGTTGCATCATTTATTCAACCAGGGGACTGGATGGTTAAAGTAGATCTATCTCAAGCCTACTTTCATCTGCCAATTCACAAGAATCATCGGCGTTTCTTGAGACTCATTTTTAATGGAGAACTTCTTCAAATGACATGTTTGCCTTTTGGACTAGCATCTGCTCCAAAGGCTTTTGCTTCACTTACCAATTGGATAGCGCAAAAACTAAGAGACAAAGGTCTCAGAATAATTGTCTATTTAGATGATTTTTTGATAGTACATCAGAATGAAAATATATTGAAAATACATACATTCGAAACTATTTCAATGTTACAAACTCTGGGGTGGATAATACAATTCAGTAAATCCACTCTAACTCCAGTTCAGAAAATTGAATATTTGGGAATTATGTGGAATTCAAGGGATGACTTAAAAGGTCTCCCGCAAGATAAAACAGTGAAAATAACAAGATCACTGAAACAATATATTAATCTCGGAAAGTGGTCCCTGGAGCAGGCCCAGAGCCTCTTAGGTACCCTCAATTTTGCTAGTTTTGCCATTCATAGAGGCAGGCTTAACCTTCGCATGTTACAGTGTGCCCGTCGCAAGCTGCCCGCATTCAAACTGAGACGACTTCATCCCATACCTCGAGCAGCGATAGAGGAGCTGAGGTGGTGGAGCAGGTCCCTGCAGACATGGTCACCAATGCATCAAGCAGCAATTCGTCACACCCTCACGACCGATGCCTCGGACTGGGGATGGGGCGCGCAGCTAGACGACCTCAGATTGAATGGAGCTTGGTCCCAAACACAACAACCACTCCACAGCAATGTCAAGGAAATGCTCGCCGTGCTGGCAGCACTTACTCCTCACGGGCCAGAGCTGTCAGACTCGGGTCTTCTGATCCAGTCGGACAACAAATCGGTGGTCGCATACCTTCGCAACGAAGGCGGCACACGATCCAAGACATTGCTCGAAGCGACTCGTCAAGTCCTTCAGATGGCAGACATTTCATATCACGTTTTTATCACATTTCGTATCACATTTCACTGTCGGCCCACTATCTACCAGGAAGGTTCAACGAGGTAGCAGATCAACTCTCCAGAAAACGCGAACCTCCGGAATGGCATCTTTTACCGGCAGCAACAAGATTAGTTTTTGCAAAATGGGGGAGGCCAACTATAGACCTGTTTGCATCCGAGACAGCCCACGTCGTAGAAGACTATGTATCCCTGGATGCATTCGACAAAGAGGCAAATTTTGTCAATGCTTGGACTCAAGAGTGGGATTTTCCTCTAGCTTGGGTGTTCCCCCCGCCGTGCCTTATGCCGAGAGTTCTTGCACACCTGAACCGGGCCAAGGGCTTGTACCTGATCGTAGCCCCGAGATGGAAGAAGGTATTCTGGAGACCAGACTTAAAAAATCGAGCGACAAGTCCTCCGTTCACCATATTGAACCTGACAGAAGTGCTGATAGACACGAGAACCTTGAAACCCCCTCCACAAGTAGAGGATTTCATTTTGGAGGTGTGGAAGTGCCGGGGTGGAGTCAGTCATTAGCAGATTGGTCGGACAAACAGAAAGATTTTCTAAAGTCGGGTTGGAGAGAATCCACACTTAAAACATATAAACCAGCATGGCGTAGGTGGCAAAGGTGGGCATTAAATCACGAGATAAACCCGAATGTCCCTACAGGAAGCAACCTAGCACGGTTTTTAACAGATCTTAGTCTAGAAGACAATCTATCTCCCAGCACAGTTCGACTCCATAAATCAGTAGTGACAACTTTCAGTAGCCCTGAAGAAGGAAACCTGAGCTCACACCCTCTAGTCAGACAAGTTCTCAAAGCCGCAGCATTAAGGCGTCCTAAACTGACTAAGCCTCCTATCTGGGATCCTAGAGTGGTGTTGACCTGGTTAGAAGCTAACCCACCCAAAAAGTTGAATTTCTTTGAAATTTCAAGAAGGGCAGCGACTTTACTTTTATTAGCTTCGGGACGAAGAGTGCATGACCTGACCTTATTACAGTGTTTGCCAGATAAACTGTCCATAGATGAGGAAGGGATCTCGTTATGGCCAATCTTCGGATCCAAAACAGACTCCGCTACGTACCAACAGTCAGGTTGGAGACTTATAAACGGCAATCAGCCAAATATAGACCCAACATACTGGATTAAGAAACTGGTGGAATTCTCTAAAGAACGGAGAGAAACACAGCAGAATTTAACAGAACTATTCATCACTACATCAGGAGTAGTTAAGGCAGCTTCAAGAACAGTCGTTGCCCGTTGGGTTAAAACGATTCTAGAAGAAGCTAAGATCACAGCTGCCCCGGGAAGTGTACGGGCAGCAGTGGCGTCACTCAACTGGCTGGATAATTTTAGACTGGATGACATCCTGGCTCGAGGGAACTGGAGGAGCCGGGACACCTTTACCAAATTCTACAGAAGGGAAGTTAACACTCCTCTAGAGGTAAATAGGGCTTTGTCTGTGACTTCCCTATTCCACCCACTGTAGCACGTGAGTAGGTATTCCAGTATTAACTTATTATAATATTATCACATTAGCGTTAGTGGTCACCAGTCGATAACAAACAGATCTCAATAAAGGTTTTAAATGACGGTTCAGGCTACATAATAAGATAGTTTTACCTACCAATAAAACTTATATTATGTACCTAACCTCATTTAAAACCTAGGCAATTACTGCCTGGTGAGAACTAATGAGAAAGAATGCTATAAACAAAAGTGATTTGGGGTTGCGTTTAAACTTTTGTGTAGCATCTGGTGACCACTTGACAGACACAAGGTACTAAAAGAGCGGGGAAGGCCAAGCGAAAGGGAATTTGAGAAGGGCTTCTCTCAATAAAGGTTTTAAATGAGGTTAGGTACATAATATAAGTTTTATTGGTAGGTAAAACTATCTTATTATTGTCCTTAATACGACGTTTTGATACAATGTAAAGATCAGAGAAAAGAAAGAAGAAAGTTGAAATAGAATTTTTTGAAATATAACCTATTGCAGTGTCAACGACTTTATGTTTTTATTTAACTATTGGTGTGCCGACGCAAACTTTTCTCTGTCTAAAAGGTAGCCTGATTTAGAACCTAACTACGTTTTAGAGATCCACACATATTTAGTTATGAGAATATCAATGAGTTTTGCTAGTATTAGTAATTTCAAATGTTGGACTAGACTGGGTATTTCTTCAATAATGATTCAGTCTTAGAGTGTGATAGCAAGTATAATAAGTTTCCCTGAAGAGAAATTCTGTCAACCTTTTGTAGGCCGCAGTCCCCCCCGCGGGTCCGGATTTTTTAAGCAATTTTGCCCCTTATGTATTTGTATGAAGAACAAGGTCAGAATCGCTTTCTATTCTCGATCTTGACATAACGAATTACTGGATAGCATTTAGCCACTCTGAATAATTCATATTAATTGCCAATGACGCGCCGGGCACCAAAGATGGCGGACAAAATGGCTGCCGCTTGATAATATGAACGCTGTCATATTCAAAGTCTATACTTATTCATTGTTTTTTTTTTATATAAATCCATTGTGGAAAACATAGATTTGAGTGATTATTAGGAAGTTCGTTTTATCTACATTATTTTGATGTAATTTTTGTAATATATCACAAAAGAAATGTTATAAAGATTGAATTTGTAAGAAAGGTGAGAACTGTCAAATATTTTACAAATTGAAAAAAAAAAAATTTGTATGCCGGCTTTCAACAAGTTAAATGATAGAATTAGCATACAAATACAATTAAATGGAATTTCTATACGGATTTTCCTACATTCATTTACTTATCTAGTTTTTAGAAAATGCATTTCACTAAGGTATCAAGAGACTAAACTGATTGCCCTGGACTTTAAAATTCATATTATTTTATAAAGAAAAATACTTGAACAAGCAAGTTAAAGTTGTTCACTGGATTCCAGAAGAATGATTAGCAGATAGAACATAGGCCTATTTTTATCGTCTTAAACCATGTAATCAAGTCAAAAATCTTACATTTGAGAAAACAATGGTTTAGCATACGGTTTCATATGCAAAATTGGTGACCAGAATGTTCAGTGGAAACTTTTTAAGTGTATGAATATTGAGTAGAAACTTTTCATCGGATGTTAATTCCTCACATGATAATTCATCATCAAATTTTGAATATCAAAAATTCACCTCGAAGCGTCGAAAACTGATAATTGGGGTTTTTAACCTTAGGTTAGGTTGATGAATTAATGTTAATGGTAATGAATTATCATGTGAGGAAGTATCGTGTCTGATAACTTCTTGCAAGGGAGAAATTCAACTCCGATGGGGCAGTCCAAACCCTCTTCAAAGATTTTATTGATTCCCGTCCGAATGGTTTTTTTAGTAAAGGGTTCGATGAATTACCTATGAGATGGCAAAAGTGCATAGATAGCAATGGTACATACTTTGATTAAATAAATATATTATATTTAAAAAAAATCGAGTGTATGTTCCTCCCATACAAAACGCCAATTTCATATGTAAGGACCTAATAGTTATGCTTCCAGTTAATTTCCCCAGAAAAATCTGGGGATAACAGATACAGAAGCAGGGCCGGGGCCTGCAATAGATCAAGGCCATTAAATTATTATGTTTTAATTAGTCAATTATAATATAAATTTATTATTATTAATTATATTGTTCATTTATAAAACTCTAGACCCGTTTCGAATTCTTGAAATACTGATTCTTATAAAGTTCTGTGAATGTGGGTTTCTGCCCAATTCTCTTCTCCCAGCACCATTGTCCACTCGTAGAAGTCAAAGTTACCCTCCGCGTCCACTAAGATGATGGTATGAGTTCTGAAACAAAAATAACATATCTTAATTATAATCCGTATTATTCTTTTTAAAAAATAAATTTGATATTATTCAAGAGCGCTACTGACTACGCAGCGTAGACGGGGGAACTATATCGACACCCGGTTGGACAGATTAAGGCGATGCACCGTGTCATGTAACATATAGAATCAAGCCGCTAACAATAACACTCCATATGTAGATGACGATAAGGTTTAAATTCCCGCTTAACACCTATTGCCTGTTTTGATTTATGCAAGAAAAAAGCGTTGCCAAAAAGTGTGTATTTTTCAAAGTCCAGGCACAAATATTAAAATGTTTTACCATTTTTTTTTTTGTATTAACTCCACACAGGAGGCCCTGAGGAAAATAATTTCCAATAAACTATATAAATTTGTTTAAGACCACTTTAATTTTAATTACACTCTACCGGTTTCGGAAGAACCCTTCCTTCGTCAGGAGAATATTAAAACTAACCTATGATACAAAATATTGATAGATATATACCAAACATTTAGGTGCTGGAGTGGGAGGTCAAAGGGGGAGGGGGGTAGTTGCGGAAAATCCAGCAATAACAGAGCGGTTTATTGGAAACATATTGTTATGGAACGCCCTATAGCTGGTAGAATATACATAACAACAATCGCCGCGTCCGGTTGAGACTTGCCACAGCGTTCCCGTTCCCCACCGTTTCCTGCATCCCCTACTTCCCCTCTCCTACTCCCCGCGGCGTCCCGACCGGGCAGTTGAAGGTTGCTCTCTGGCTGAGACGCACGTAAACACGGTCGAGAATCACGCTCTGTTTCGGGCTCCCGCAAAATGAGCCGAATTGATTTCTAAGCCACGATGTTACTATTAGTCCGCATTGGAATGTAGAATCGGTTTTGTCAAACATCGGTGTTATAATGGTTCGCGGACCCCAGGAAGACTGTCGAACGTGCTGGAAGCGGAGGCCTTCGCCCCCACACATGTAAGCTGAACACCAGATTTCCCTTTCTTTCAATGTGTCTGTAAAAATACGATAGGGTCCCGCGTAAAACCATAACTCAGAGAGTTTCGATGCAGAGATCACGAGGTATAAACACTTTAGCTAGGTTTGTGTAACATGCATTCTTGTATAGCCCTGTACTGAAATAACCTGTATACTGTGTTCTGAATTGTCAATATATGAATCTATTTAAACATATCTTGTTGTCAATCTGCTCCGGCAGGAGAATCTCGTAGAGTATTGGTTCCCCAGGTGATCGAGGAGGAAAGAGTTCTGGAAGCATTCTGTTGCAACCCACGCCTGAGATTGAGGGTGCCCTTTGCTCCCGTTTGAGCTGGCTTTGGGGCTTGTTTTGGGGTAGCTGGAGCTGACAATTGGCGACCAGAGAAACCCCGTAACAATATCTAGAATGGGACTAAACGATAAATTAATTTGGTTATTCAATATATTAGCGTTATTATTTAGGAATTTTTTAATTTCAAGTGCTTCTAAGTTATCCAATTTTTTACTTTTATTATTACGGTGAAGGTTTCTTCCGAAACCGGTAGAGTGTAATTAAAATTAAAGTGGTCTTAAACAAATTTATATAGTTTATTGTAAATTATAACGAGCCACAAAGTTAATGCTTATTACGAAGATAAAATAATTTCCCTCAGGGCCTATGTCATCTTTGAAGATGCTGTGTGGAGGGGACGTGGAGACCATAATTTTCTAAAGAAATTAATTTACCACATCATACAATAAAACCATAACCGAAAATGGGTTTATAAGCAGGAGATTTTGAACATTAACCTCTTGAATTTCGGCTGACATTTGGTCACATGATGGCCGTATACCATATAAAATTAATACCAGAGCATTCCGAAAAGCTACATTACTGAAATAAAAAGATATTGGCGCAAGCGATTCTGTCCTTCCTTGTACAGTTTCTATAACCACTCGAGCGCTTTTTGCCACATTATGGCACTATTTCCAAAACCACGGATTGCTTTGTTGCCAAAATGTGGCAATTTTTTAAAATTAAAACGACTATGTAATAAATTGTACATTCAAAATATAACCAAATAACTATTCTCTAGGTTCTTTAAAATGTTTTAAGGTTAAAGATTTAATTATATTTTTTTTATAAATCCTAAAAATATGTGATAATAAACAAAAGATAGGGGAATTTATTAGCTACATAGAACTATAATCAGTTTGTATGTCTTCATATTCAAATTCAGATGTATGATTTTTTTAATGTGGGCGGAAAAATTTCCTTTAGCAATCCGAGGAAAAAATTTTAAATTGCTCTGTCGCCCCAGTGGTTATACATAAGAATTAATATGTCATTAAAAAAAAAAAAAAAATCCCGGACGCCGGCATCCGTTAAAGGACAACAGATTAAAGCAGTTTTAATAGGCCTGACACTTTATTTTTTTCTGGACTTATAAATACATAGACTTATCAAAAGTTGTTAAATTATTAATCTGTTGGTTAAATACCTTGTTCCATAAGATTTCTGAGGAACATCGACAAAGATGGAGGCCAGAGCTTCTGGTGCATCATGGATTCGCCTTGCCAATTCTGCATCTGGAAGGTGCCTGCAACAAATTAGACAGATTAATAACAATGACTAGTAAAACAACCTGTTTTAGTAGGAGGGTAATTTGTAATGTAAGGTTCCCATGCTGTCAACAAAGATACAGCGCGCTGGGAGAAATCTGGCAACACTAGCTGACTCATCAACTCCCCACTCTCTATCCCTGCCGCTCTCGCCACGCTACACCGCTCAGTGCCTGTCAGCCATCGAAGATGGAGCTTCCTATTGCTGTTTCTGCCAGATGCGAAATTCGCACTGTGATATGTTTTTTACACGCAAAATAAATTCCGCCTATTGACATTTATTGTGAGTTAATCGAAGTTCATGGGGAAAGGTGCATATCTGTCCAACATGTTCGCAAATGGTGTAGAGAATTTAGTGAAGGTCGCACGGAAATTCACGATGAAGACCGGAGCGGAAGGCCTTCAGTTTCAGACGGAATTGTCGAAAAAGTTGAGAGCATAATACTTAACCTCTCGAATGCCGTTCGCCCACCGGTGGCCGCGGGTCGAAATTAAAAACAAGTGATTTTGTCCCTTATGTATAAAGAAATTGTATGAAGAACAAGGTCAGAATCGCTTGCGCCATTCTCGGTCTCGACATAGCAAAAATCCGCATAGTGCCAACCCATCTGAATAATTTATAATAAATATCTATGGTCAACTTGGCGTCATTTTTACAAACGGTTAACTGTATTTATGTCATTACTACTTCGAAAACACCTTTGAATTGGTTTTTTTCATGTAGGGTTTGTACAGAAATAAAAAAAATTATCATTTTCGTATGAATATATTATTTACATTTTTTTGTCGAATGGGAAATATTTTCATACATTTTTTTGTTAAAAATAGCTATTCTGGGAAAACTTGTAATGATATTATCATGAAATATATATGAATAATGAGGTACATTATCTGGCAAACAGAAAACAATCACAAAAAAAAACAATTCCTTTGTTTTTATACGATATTTGAGCAAAATCCGGGAAGCTAATTTCGCGCAGTTTTTTTCCAAAAACACCTGGCTTGCTCAAGGTTAAGAATCGGAGGGTTACCATTAACGAACGAAGATTTTGGCTGGAATGTTTTGCCCCGCCCACCCTACAGTCCGGACCTAGCCCCTAGAGTTTACCGCTTATTCCCAAAATTAAAGGAACACTTGGGTGAAATGCGCTTCCATACTAATGATGAAGTCAAGGAAGAGGTTATTATAGGAAGGAGTGAACAAGGGTCTTGAAGAGACCCATGTTATACGAGGGAGGAAACACATAGGCCGGCAAATCATTCCACAACCGAGCTGTTGAACTCAAGAACGAGTCGTAGAAGCAACCTGTTCTCATGTGACGAATGTCAACCGAGTACATATGTTTAGAGCACTTTCAATGAAGCTAGTTTCTCAGCATTTCCCATTGTAATAACGGTAGAACAAAGACAGCATACTGCCTGTGACGCCTGTGAGAATCTATCAAACGGACCGCCCATTTCTTCACAGACTTAACAGTTTTTCCTGGTATTTTGGGGCTTCAGACCAGAGATGGCTGCCAAATTCAACAGTGGGGTGATCTATCAGACACAACAGGTGGGTGTACTATCTGCAGAATCTGCGGGCCCTGTACAGCTGTGCCCCCGTGCCTGAGCTGGTCACTTAGACCTACATCAAGAAAATCAGTGGAAGGCACGAAACCTCACTCGACCGCTGTAGGAATCACTCGCGCATCGCCGAATGTTCTGGAACATACCTACGACCACGAGAAAGTGTTCACTTCAAAGTCTGCAAGAGCTACTTATCAGTGGTAGTCGGTGATTTTTTGTATAAGGGATGCTGAAGTATATATTTTTTTTTTTATTTTTTTTTTTACAAATACAGTTATTATACATTGTATATATATATTTTTAATACATTTTTTAAATATTGTGATTCACCTTTTTTATGAGCAATGCTCGTGTAAAAAAGGTGGAGCAGCGAAAAACAATTCAACATATATTTTTAAAATGTGTAGTAAGGATAATGAAAATTATAATATTTAATTTTTTTATATATGTATATCATACATTATACGTGAAACAGAATTGAGTAAAGAAAAGATATAAAAGAAGAAGAAGAGAGAAAATAAAAAAGAGTATAAAAGTAAAGGGATTTCCAAAGTCACAGTCACAATGATTGTAATATGTTATTGATATATTGTTTTAATTAACCTTTTGAATTTTTTATAGTTTGTTTCCAATCTTAAGTTAAGGGGTAATTGGTTAAACCTAAATTTATAAACCTACTATCATATATAAAAATCTATAGACTAGCCCACGAACAAGATGCAATTACTAATAAAAATAGTACCTATATCAAATTAGCTCTATAAATCTTTTAAGCGCAAACAATCCGCTTCGGCTATGCTATTCTGTACAGTCGTTTTCTGTGCGTTGGATGCTCTTATCGAAAACGTATCCGGCTTCAACCAAGCTTAGGCACGCAGGACTCAATGCGCATGCGCGAATATCAAACTTCTTCTAGCTTCGTGGATACGGAACGAAGCAGAGAATCCACTGTTGCTGGTATTGGTGTGTGTGTGGTACGGTGAAGTTCAATTGCGGTATCTATTGCTGTTTACGGCTAGAAAAAAATAAGCTCAAATCTTCTTTTAATTTTGAATAAATAAATAATGATTATTATCATATTTATTATAAGCCTTGAAAGGAATAGAAGCGTAGCATCCATAGTATGTATGAAAGGACCGCGCCTGCTACCTATAGGCATGTATTCGTCTACCTAGCGCTGCTGGTAAAACTCGGCCATTCTAGAAAGCTGGCGAACGCTCCTATATGCCCCGTTGTTACGGGAAGAAAGCAGTGGAACATTCTAGACGCTTGGCGAACGCCGGGCAATTTACATGCTGACTTAAAACACTCTCATCGCCGCCTGCTTGTATAAACCCGCCGCCAGGCGGACAAGAGTTAGTTGAGCTCAGACAGTACCTAGTGACACACATATCTGCAGTCCGCACCGTGGAATTTTTACTATGTTGTTATTATTTGTAAAATCATAAGCAGTAAATAAACTTTTGAACGTAATTATTCTCGAATATCATTTAAACGAACACGTAAGACATCATCATACCCGATACTTCTAGAATGGAGAGCGACGATACCTTCACACTGCCAAGATGAATGCAAGACCAAAGTTTCATGAATGCATGGATTTTATCATTTATTGTATTAATAAAACAATGTATACACAGAAGTGGAAACTCTTATTAGACCAATGCTCACGTACGCAGCTGAGACGTGGGAACTAACTAAGAGGAATGAGCGAGCACTGGACGTTTTTGAAAGGAAAATTTTGAGGCGATCTTCGGACCGGTTCTAGAAAATGGATTTTGGAATAGACGTTACAACGATGAGCTCTATACTCTGATTAAGGAACCAAACGTGACAAAATTTATAAAGTTGGGAAGACTTCGGTGGCTGGGTCATGTGGAGAGAATGACTGAGCGTCAAGCACCAAAGTCCCTGCTAAAATCTAGACCTATAGGGCGAAGGAGCCTCGGAAGGCCAAAATTAAGGTGGAGCGACAACGTCCTCAAAGACCTATGTACCTTTTAGCTTCCAAACTGGAGAGAGCTGGTACAAAACAGAGATGAGTGGAGGAAGACTCTTGAGGAGGCCAAGACCCACCGCGGGTTGTATAGCCAATTGTGAAGATGATGATACACAGAATGTATTCTGTTGGCGAGCCAATAAATAAATAAAAAAAATAAAAAAATAAAAAAAAAGAAGTGAAAAAAAATATTTTACGCAAAAAAATTTTTTTTTATCAAATGAGCCTTGCTTGTAATGTCAACATGTAAACATGCCAACAAATTTATCTTTTCTAAGTACATACCTAGGATCTAACATTAAACACGTGTTTGTGAAATCGCTTTGTGGTTTACCATAATTAGTTAAATACACAAAAACGATAACAATGAAATAGACAGGTCAATAAAATAATATTTACCGATGAGCAAACAATCATATATCTTGCGTTTAAGTAAATATAAAGTTAATGAACCAAAACCACATAGCAATAAACTACAATGCGGTTATGTACACATTAAATATAGCAACAATATTAATTTATATTTACATTGTACATTTACATTTTCTCTTATTTGATTAATGTGGTTCTTACTAATTGCTGTAGTTTTTATTTTTTTAAATTTAATTAATTGTAGATGTCGAATATGTTAAGGACACTTAGTCATTGTGAACTATCACTTATTCGTTGGCGATCTGTAGTCATGCTAGGGAACGATGAGAAGTTACCGATAGTTATCCTATCGATCGTTATAGAGCGAGCATGCTAGGGCCTCAGGTAGATACATTACACCACACAGATACATTCATCATCTTTATTCTACAATAACAATTAACTCGATTAATGCTTTATTTATTGAAAATGATCCATTAGCAAACATTTCCATCCCGAACATTCTTTTGCGACGTAGAAACAAATATCCACCATTTTTAAGAAAACTCACTTTATTTTTAATTATTTCGACATGTAAACAGGTTAAAAACATTGATAATTCAATCACTATTAGTACTATTACACTGGTTTACAAATATATTAGAAGAAGCGACAAAAAACACATAAATTCGACATTTTAATAACTCAGGTACGGGACATATGTCATTCCTATGTCTACCCACGTTAAATTATCGTGAAAACAAGCTTATGTGTCCAAGCAGTTAAAAGAACAAGATTTTGACAGTTGGCAGTTTGAAAAAACTTGCTATCAACTGAATTGAAGTGAGTAGTACATCAAAAGTGAAGGAAAGAACAGTGACATCTTTTGATCATTAATAGAAGTAGACTTTCAGTTCTCAAACAATGTTATCTGCAGGATGCGGTAAAATTTTGAAAAAAATTCAAAAAATGTTTTACGAATGGTAGGAAAATGTGGTCCATTTTTGGACCGATATCAATCCCAGAAAAATAAAAGTGGTCCAATTTTGGATCGATTTCACTCCAGTGGATGAACACTGTATAAATGTGAGGAATGTATGCCTAGAAAGAGTTGTGCGGCAGTATATCCTCTCTGCTTACTCTTGCGGTAACACAGCCTGATGGTCAGTTAGTTGGTTAATATTTGTCTGTTTAATACTTACTGTTTTTTACACTGCAGCAGAGTTTTTAATTCTTTGACCAGCATTTCTTTAGAGCCGTCCTTCGAGGTGCAGCGATTGACAATCTCTTCAAACTTCAGTTTCCCCGCCACCACTTTCTGCAACGGGACTTCCGGAGAGCTGTTGCCAAATCCCAGAACTTCAGAATTCTCATAGCTTCTAGTGCGATCGTCAAAATTGGAGTATTGGTAAACTGTACTCGACGTATCCCTGGAATCAGTTTACACAAATATATTTTTTAGAATAACTTTTGAAGTTGAACTTTAATATGTCGATAATGGAAAAAAAAGTCTTGGCATGTATTTATTTTTCAGTTCTTGAAAACATACAACGAACAGGCCAGATTCATTACGTGTTTGCAGTCAAGTATGAATCCAATATTTTCTTTTCTTTGTTTTGTGTCGCTGTCGTAGATGGTACAAATAGATAACACAAAATGATGAGACGAGGCAGTTTTTCTGCCTACCACGGTTGAATCGTGCCAAGCGGCTCAACAGCGGCTCGCCGCAATGGCGCGGCTGACCGCTAGTGCGTACGAATTATAAGTCTTTTATAAAATTTTCACAGTAAGCATATAAACTAATCATATTTTGAAAGAGAACTTACTTGATATCAATTGTTATAACATTGAATGAAGTGTATTCATGTCCATTTTTATGGAATTCTTCGAGATATTTCCCTGTTGAATCATTTCCCAGGACAAAGTTTGACACTATAGAACCTCTACCTAAAAACATAATCTTTTAAAGATGTACACAAAAACATGCGCAAAAAAGTATAAACAACATTTTTATAAGGCTTTGATAAACGAGCAACTTTTTACGGCAATGTATTGCAATCAACTTGTTTCACCAACTGGCGTAAGAAGAAGACAACAAAAAATTGCTGTAAATGTTGCTCATTTACCCAGAGCCTATAGAATTCAGTTATCAAACTTGGCCAGAGACAAAAATATATAAAATTTTGGCTGGTTCACAGATAAATAATTTTCAATAAAGTCTAATAAGAAAGGCAAATGAAGTAATTATTGCAACAAATAATAATAGAAGTGAAGCGAAAGCTGGTCTCAGTTTTGTTTTTTTTATAATGTGAATACCGCACAAGAGTACCAACTGCCTAGAGCCAGTGAGACTACGGCATCCCCAATTGGGGTATGTTGTGAGGCTGCAGGTAATGGGTTGTGGGGCTCAAGGTAGTGATGAAGATTCTACTATAAGTACCTGGCTATTCAGATTTAGTCACCAAACATGGCTAAAGCCATTTCAAGCCTCCGTAGCGAGGGGAAAGACTCTCGGCTCGCAATCCAAAGGTCGCAGGTTTGAACCCGGCATGCGCAAATAAATTTTATTTGGTTAATTTATGATATTTCACAATTAATTTATTCAAAATAATATATAGTATATTTGCGGCACGTTCCAGAGTAGAAGATACTCTCAGTATCGCCCTGGTGTAAGACTACCATTCAGAATTGAAACGAGAGTATCTTCTACTCCGGAACGTGCCGCAAATATACCTTATATTATTTTTTAAAAATTAAATTGTGAAATAACACAAATCAATCAAATAAAATTTACTTGCCCACGCCGGGATCTGAACCCGAGACCTCCGGATCGCTAGTCGAGAGCCGTACCGCTCGACCAAGGAGGCCGTCTTGATGTTAATTTTTACTAAACCTTATTATATATTTTACAACTAGGTATCATAAATAAATAATTACAATGAAACTTTGTGGTAGAATGTTATTAAAAACTAGGTAATAACTGTGGTTTTGTAATCATCACTTTTTGTTGAAACTATTCATTTACAAATAAAATCACAATATTATCTCCAAGCCAAAAATAATGGACTAATTATTATAAATATGTTAAAATTATTTTCACTAATAAAAATGTTTAATTAACCTGTCATTGGCCGTACGTACTCCAATGTACCATCGATTTTGGAAGCGATTTTGTCCCTTATGTATAAAGAAATTGTATGAAGAACAAGGTCAGAATCGCTTGGGCCATTATCGTTCTTGACGTAACAAAATACTGAATAGCGTCTAGCCTCTCCGAATAATTCAAATTAATTCACTATGACGCGGCGGGCATCAAAGATGGCGGACAAAAGGCTGCCGCTTGATAATATGAACGGACTCGTATTCGAAGTCTATATTTTTTCATTGTTTTTGATATAAATCCCTTGTGGAAAGCCTAGATTTGAGTGATTATTAGGAAGATCGTTTTATCTAAATTATTTTGATGTAATTTTTGTAATATATCACAAAAGATATGTTATAAAAATTGAGTTCGTAAGAAAGTTGAGAACTGTCAAATATTTTACGTCGTATTGAAAAAATATATTTTTCCTATGTTGGCTTTCAACAGGTTAAAAGTACACTATTTTTCCAAATCCTTATCACCCCAAACCAAACATAACTATCTGATTTGTATTTAAATTATACAAATAGATTTATCTGATGAACTTGAACTACAACCATCCCTAAATTGTCAATTATATGTACAAACATAGAAATAAATAAATAATATAAAAAATGTAGGTAAGTATTTACAATTTATGAGGTGTAGAATGTTAACCTCTGGAGCGACAGAGCAATTTAAATATTTTTCCTCGGATTGCTTAAGAAAATTTTTCCGCACACATTAAAAAAATCATACCTCCGAATTTGAATTTGGAGACATACAAACTGATTACATTTCTATGTAGCCAATGAATTCCCCTATCTTTTGTCTATTATCATATATTTGTAGGATTTCAAAAATACATATAATTAAAACATTTTTAAAAATCTAGAGAATATTTATTTTGTTATATTTTGAATGTACAATATATTATATAGTCGTTTTAATAAAAAAAAAAATTTCAAAATTTGCCACATTTTGGCAACAAAGCAATCCGTGATTTTGGAAATAGTGCCATAATGTGACAAAAAGCGCTGGAGTAGTTATGTAAGTAATAAAAGATAAAGTGTTACAAACACTGTCAGATTATTTAATTAACGATCAGTGCCTTTTTTACAAGACAGAGTTCCCGTAAACGCTGACGCTCAACCCGTTTTTGTTTTTGATCTAATTTAATTATAGCGACTGAAATATCAGATTGACAAAAATGACTTAAAAATAAGAGGTCCCAGTGGCCGAGTTGGTTAAGGCGTTTGTCCCGGTAAGACAAGAGATCCTGGATTCGAGTCCCATTTGCAACCTTTTTTTGTGTCTTATTTTTCTGTGTCTTGTTATTTTTCATATTCTCATTTAGATTTATTAATATTGTCTTCTTCTTCAATGATAAATTTAATTGCAATCAGTTTTCATGCATAATAGCATGACAACTAACATTTGATTATAAGCTAAAATGAGCCGAAAGTCCGTGTTTAACATGAACGATTCACATGACAATTTTTTTAAATGATGATAATCATCAATTTGATCGCCGATTAAATGTGACAGAGTTAGTAACACCATAATCTAAGTAAAAAATGATTGTTTATTAATTTTAAAATGATGTGATGATAACAATTGATTGTTTTTAAAACTCGTACTGCAAACTTCGTGGGGGTAATTTATTATCTAAGAAAAAGCTCGAAATTGAATTAATCAAATGGAGCAATTTGACTTTTTACTTACTAAGGTTACCCGCGTCAATCGTATTAGCAGGTGTTTGCGTAATATCTGTAATTTAAATTTAAAACGGTTAATCGCTTAGATACAGTATTGTTTTATTTAAAGCGATAATAAAAGAAAAAAAATATCAAAATTTGTTCAGCCGAAAGCACAATGCTACAAGTCAAAATACATCCGGTTAGATTGTTAAAATATGCCCAGTTAGATTGTTAAAATATGCCCCGTTAGTTTCTTAAAATATGCCCAGTTAGATTGTTAAAATACGCCCAGTTAGTTTGTTAAAATACGTCCAGTTAAATTGTTAAAATATGCCCAGTTAGATTGTTAAAATACACCCCCAGTTAGTTTTTTAAAATACGCCTGGTTAGATAGTTAAAATATGCCCAGTTAGTTTGTTAAAATACGCCCAGTTAGATTGTTAAAATACGCCCAGTTAGTTTTTAAAAATATGCCTGGTTAGATTGTTAAAATGCGCCCAGCTAGATTGTTAAAATACGCCCAATTAGGTTGTTAAAATACGCCCAGTTAGTTTGTTAAAATACACCCAGTTAGATTGTAAAATACGCCCGGTTAGATTGTTAAAATACGCCCAGTTAGATTGTTAAAATACACCCAGTTAGTTTTTTAAAATACGCCTGGTTAGATTGTTAAAATATGCCCAGTTAGTTTGTTGAAATACGCCCAGTTAGTTTTTTAAAATACGCCTGGTTAGATTGTTAAAATATGCCCAGTTAAGATTGTTAAAATACGCCCAGTTAGTTTTTTAAAATACGCCCGGTTAGATTGTTAAAATATGCCCAGTTAGATTGTTAAAATACGCCCAGTTAGTTTTTTAAAATACGCCTGGTTAGATTGTTAAAATATGCCCAGTTAGTTTGTTAAAATACGCCCAGTTAGATTGTTAAAATACGACCAGTTAGTTTTTTAAAATACGCCCGGTTAGTTTGTTAAAATACGCCCAGCTAGATTGATAAAATACGCTCAGTTAGATTTAAAAAATTTTAAGTTGCAAAGAACCCACGCCATTGCACACTAAGCTCTTTGTAAGGGTCCCAAACATATGTATCAAACATATAAATATATATGTATATGTGATGCAAGTCTTCCCCATCTCCTTGTCGTTTGCAAGGAAATATTTTATCAAAAGGAAACTTACACTTTAGTACTGGAGATGCCAAAAATGTTTTTTTTTTGTAAAGATTTGCACCAAAATGAAAAAAAAAAATTTTAAATGGAATATATAGATACATTTTTTTACACATAAAACGTCACTAAATGGCAACGCTGCCTTAATGTATTTTTATGGAAACCTATTACAAAGTAGGCTATAATTTTGGACAATTCTTTTCTAGTTGGGTTGTGGTGATAGTACTATGTATATAACAAATTCATTATAATGTACAAATTATTTTTGAAGATATTTAAAACGAATTCCATTTTCTCAAACAGGTTCCTTGTTTTCGCCCGCCTGAAGTGTGTTAAGAAAGGGACGCTTAGAAGGTTTGGGCGTGCAGAGCGAATTAACGAAGAAAGGGGTGTAAGGAGAATATACAACGTGAATGGTAGAATATGTACTTTAGTCAGGCCATGTCAAGAGTCAGAAAAACAGAAGGGTATGTATTAGACGATGTATGAATGGGAATGTAGTAAGGAATGGGTGCCAAGACGATGGTTAGTATGATATGGTTAGTAAGCTAGTTAGTTTATCCGGTTAGTAGCTTAGTGATCAAATGCATCGGGTTCCCACCCAGGCGTCATGGGTTCATTCCTCTGCTAGCTAAGTCCTCCATCATTGCACAAGCAACATTGTTTCTTTTAAAGAGGGTTTTAAAGAACTTTTCAAGCCCATTATCCTAATGTGACATAATTTGACTAATGTCAGTGTAATTATTATTTTTTTAACAATAGACGGTGATTAATGATTTGCAATTTTGACCCATACGCCCATCGTTCACGTAGCTATTTACAAGCGAAGCTACCGCTATCTGTCATACAATTTTGCCAGTGCAGCGCCTAGCGGCGATTTCCAACGCTAATAATAGTATTGAAAATACAGACGAGCGGCGATCGCGTTGCTTGAACGTAGCTCCATGGAAGAACGGCGATACCGTTAGAGTTTGTCAGTTTGATCCACGTAGGAAACAGGAACCATAAGTTTGAGGTTTTTCCCAGAAACTCTAATGTAACTTAGTTGTCAAATGGACAAACAAAATCAACACCATTTTATCAAAATCAACGGGCGGTCCGTTTGATAGATTCTCACAGATAACAAACGGATTGCAATCTTTAGAGTACAGGCGTCGGGTGGGAATGCTGTCCTTGTTCTACCGGTATTTCAATGGAAAATGCTCAGAGGAACTGAGAGAACTTTAAAAAAAAACAAAAAATTTCTTTGATCGACCTTTTGATGACAATGTTACATTTGAATTTCTGTGAAATAACCTAATCTAAAAGATTGTAAACAAGCAAGATAAATTTTTCTTTTTTTTTTACAGTAACTCCACATAGGAGGCCCTGAGGAAAACAATTTCTCTCAGGTCCTATGTCATCTATGAAGATGCTGTGTGAGAGAAAGGAGTGAACATGGGTCTTGAAGAGGGGAAGGAGGGAGGAAACACAGAGGCCGGCAAATCGTCCCACAGCCGAGCTGTTAAACTCAAGAACGAGTAGTAGAAACGACCCGTTCTCCTGTGACAAATGTCAACCGTGTACATATGTTAAAAACTCCACTAAACTTCGCGTAAGCTTAAAAAAAAAAATCTAAATTATAAAACATGTTAATCATGTCTGAAATTATGACAGACTTGTTAGCGGTTAGTTGGCGAATATAGATGCACAAATGTAACAGGGGGAGAAGGAAATAGAACTGGCCCGGTAATATTGTCATAATATTGATAACCGAGCGAGCTCACCGTCAAGACACGGCAATAAGTCGACAAGAATATGCGATGCACAACAATTTTGTGCAATCTTTATCGACAATACAGAAATCTAAATGGAAATGCCTTGCCGGCAAAAAGTTTACCAGATACTTAAGTTTATCCCGAAGTTTGGCAGTATGAGTAAAGTGAAAGATGATTTGATGGTACCGGCACACACGCTCATTAGTAGCATGCTCATTTCCCCTTCCACCCGCAATGCTACCTAGTAGCATGTGTGCCAAGAGACGTAGCTAGTTTTCAGCACAATCAAACGAGAATGCTCATTGATTGACGGGTGGAAGAGCTCTAAGCATGTGTGAACAGGCTTGTTAATAAGCATGCTCACTTCAATCCAATCTCAGTTCGCGTCAATGTGTATTTCGTGACATATTATCGAATGTCTGTAGGGTCATCCCTGTATAAAAATAATATAGCGAGAAATAATGCGTAAGCAAATTTGTTGGATAATATAACTGACTCTAGTATGTCCTTGTAACTGTATAACCATTGACATCTTGGAACCAAACCGTTTTATTTTATTTTGCATTGCAAGAAGCAAGATTACTTTGTTTAGTTCTAGGCGAATGAAAGTGAGTATATCTGTTGCTATTTTATTTGGCATGAACATGATCATTAAAGAGCGTGTGTGTTCAATTGTTGACTTTGAGCAGGCTCATTCATAAGTATGCTCAAACCGAGCATGCTCATTTATGAGCAAATGTGTACAGTCAATGAGCACGCTCATAAATGAGTAAGCTCATGAGCATGCTCATTTATGAGCATGTGTGTTAGTACCATAAAGCAATGTGTGAGATGCCAGCATTGTGTGAGTTAGATGATAATGATCTGCAATTATGACCCCTACCCCTGGGAGTTGGTCTGTTTGTTTGATGGACACAGGGAAAGTAGACTGACCGCGCGCGTGGGACGCCTCACCGGGCAGGTTGAGGAGTGCGGCCACGCGGCGACGGGCCGGACACGCCGCTAACCACGTGCCTCCTTCTCTGCCAGGCTCCATATCACGACCTGGAATAAAAGAAACAAATTGTTAAGTATTTCTTTAAACTTCGCAAAATCACTTTGTGGCGTCATTTTGAATTATATTAAACAAATAACTTTGTATTAAACCACTATTATATAATCACAATTACCCACATGTTTCGAAACCGGTGGTTTCTTCGTCATGGTAGTAATGACATTAAATAACAAAAGAAACAAACAAGTATAGACTAAAAAGAACTATGGACAAAAATATTATAGAGATACGATACGATACGATACGATTGTACCACCCCAGCCAGGAGCAATCCTGTCCCGGTGAGACCGGTATACCAGGGGGCACTGATTTGTTAGGACTAGGAACAAGTGCTCTGAGGATAGGAAGGAGGTTGGAGTTTAATCGACCGGTATACATGGCAACCTAATAAGCCAATATTGGAATTTAGGATGGGCAGGAATAAAGGAATGGATTGAGCGTTATGATTTTGTATTTCCTTTCTTTATGTCTTCCTTCTTCTTGCCTCTTCTCGGCTCTTCTTGGATCTTCGTAGTTTTTCTTGTATCTTCTTTTTTATTATTGCTTCGTCTTGTCTCTTCTGGGATCTTTTCGTCTCTCTCTGGCCCTTTTTTACTTATTCTTGTCTCTTCTTGCCTCTTTTCATCTCATCTGGGCTCTGCTTATTGTCTCTTCTTGGCTCTTCATGCATCTTGGATCGTCTTGTCTCTTCTTGCCCATCTTGGATAAACCCATCTCTCGTCTTGGCTCTTCTTGCTTCTTCTTGTATTTTCCTTAATTCTTATCATCTCTCCCGGGCTCTGTTTGTATCTTCTCGCCCCTTCTTGGCTTGTCTCCTACAGGCTCTTCTTGAATCTTCTAACTGCTTACCGATCCTTCTTGTCTCTTCTTGGCACTTCATAGCTCATGATGCCCTGTCTTTTCGTATCTTTATTCAAATCCCATATATGTATGAATATGTACACGGATATCTGTATACGGATAAAGGAATACACTAATTTTATTACACGAATACACTGATTCTGAAATACACTAAAAGTGCCGAAATCGAACTGAACAGAACAAATAAAAACCGACTGAAAACAAACGTGAACAATTAGTAAATTTAAGTGAACATGAACAAATTAAATCAATATGAAGACATACATCCAATAAAATAATACTGCCATTTGCATTTACTGGGTGAGTTCGTTTAGATAAAGAGATCCACCAGTAAACAAATACGCAATTAGGCGTCGCCCTTCATGTGCTCGATGTGACGTTTTTATTACCTACTATTGATGATATGAATGTCTTCATCTGGGCACAAAGAGCAGTCTACATAAAAAATACAAGAGCAATTGAACCGTTTCTGTCAACGTCTCAAATCTCAAACGTTTGTCGGAATTCCAGTGCATCGCAACCTTTTCCTTCCGAGTGCTGCAAGCTGAAATTAGCAACAATTCGTAGAACTTTGTGGGACGTCAAGTGTTCCAATAGTTGAACACCTCTACCCGAGCCCACTATTCTAACATAAATAAACACATCGGTTATGAACAAAATTGAAATAGGAGAAGATCTTATCTTATTATGCCGTGGAGCGAAGATCCTTTGTCCCCAATCGAATTCAGCTGCAAACTTTAACGTCCTTTTTAGCACTTTTAGCACGATGCAAAACCAATTTTCAAGATATCATAAAAAAGCTTTCACTAAAACACGTATTTTGACACATTTTCAAAGACATTCGGCCAGAAAAGCCAGAGTTACAATAATAAATACGCGGAGCGCCAAAAAGACGTGTTGTCAGAATGAACTGCACGCTCGAACCCCGGACAAAAATATTATAGAGAGGTGATTAATTAATTAAAAAAATAATAAGAAAAAATTGTTGTGGAGGGGGGGGGGGGGGGGTGCTCTACAGGGATTTTATTCAATTATGGATTTTATTACATTTGTTGTTAAGTGGTCTTGAGTGTCCAACTATCTAATTATTTTTTTTTAGTTATTCCCAGTAGGCTAATTATATAGGGTTGGTAGCTTACATACTTTAGTATTGTTTGGGAAATACCTTACAAGTAATGTGAATTATTAGCACGTAATTTTATTGTTTTCAAGTCTATTATTAATTACAATCTTTTTTTTAGATTTGCTTTTATTTGTAAGTTACTTCTTATAAGAGTTACGACTTTCCAAAAATCGTTACAATTGCCAGGTTACAACGCCATCAACAGACGTTCAGGATACAAACCAGACAATGTATTTAAAAAAAATCAAAACGTACAGATATAGAGTATTTTCTTCTAATACAGTTAGTAAAAGAAATCTCAAAAATCGGTCCATTTTTGGAGAAGGAAAATGAGAAATATAATACCTCGATTTTGAGGATCTTATTTGGAAATTATCAGTCTGAGGTGCAGTTATCTGGTAAAGTGTGAAGAAGCCGCCACACTTTTAATAGGCATATATTTTAACCTAATTAATAGCACATTGATTTTAATTCGTCCTAAATATACTCAATTAAGTATTTATTTATTCAGAACATGAAAACTTGTATGGTGCAACCTTTAGTTAGTACCTTCCTCGAATATGTGTGATTTTTGCAATACAGCAATCTTTTTTTTAATATTTATCGATTGGTACCCTGGAAATAGTTGAAATTGTTAAGCATTATTCAGAATGCAAACAATGTAATACGAAATGTCAGCCGTAACGACAAATTACGTAAAAAAAAAATTATGAAATGTAAATTTAAATGGATATTTTTCCACCTGTCCCGACTGAAACCGATGTTTTTTTGGAAATAAGTTAGTAACTAAGTTTAAAAGTACTGTACTTTTCAAAATCTGTGCCTATTAAAAGTGTAGCGGCTTGGTAAAATTGATGAAATCTCAAAAATCGGTCCAGTTTTGGAGGAAAAAAATGAGAAATATAATACCTCGATTTTGAGGATCTTATTTAGGTATTATCATCCTGAGGTGCAGTTGTCTCTTTCGCTCAGTATTCGGGGGGAGTAAGAGCGACAGTGACAGCAACAGTTTGGTAAAATACTTATTGTTTAGATTTCTCGGCGACCGGGTTTCCTCATACAATGAATGAAAAGTTGCATAATTTTATTTACCTCCAATGACAGAGGGGTCTTCCTTCCACGGGGCTGCTTTACTAGCAGGCCTGGCGTAATATTCATCTCTATTAGTAGCCAATATTAACCTATAACCCCCGACAGCCGATCCGCCGGTGTGTATGAACAAAATACACATTTCTCAAAATTCACTGTTAAATAACGCTACCAAAACAGCTCGCAACCGACCACGATCACAACTATACCGACAATAAGATATTGAAAACAATATTTAAGAATTTAAATAAGATAGGGGGTCAAAACAGATAGTTGCTATCACAAATTCTTATCTTATAACTTCTTAGCTGAATTCATACAAAACAAGTCAATGTCAATAACAACTTAATCGCTCATCTGAAATCGACTGCCACCTGCCCAGGATTGCCAGTGCATATGTTCTAAAATACCCACAATAGATTTTCAAATTTCTTAAAAGTTCGTTCACCTCCAAAGTGAAACGAAATTATATCGAAATTAGCTTTTATTTTTTATTGTCTAGTAATTTTCGGATTTTATTTCTCGTTCAGGTTATAAAAACAGAAAATCGTTTGAACATTTTTTTATGTTAAATCTCTCTCTCTGGTTTCAATCCTGGGATTGGTTTGCAGCAATTTCCTTTATTTTTCTATTCCATTCTTCCCTGTCTTGTGCGACTCTTTTGAAGTCTGCATATGATGAGCAGCGCATGTCCATCAGCAGGTCCTCCAGGTACTCTCGGCGTGGGCGTCCCCTAGAGTTTGTCCACTCGGTCATACCCTCCATTATGGCATGCAAGAGGCCTTCTTGTCGTATTATATGGCCGATCCATCTTGTGAACAGGTGCCTTCCTCCTTCGATTCTTTGGAGAACCTTCTCATTTGTAATGTGGTATCTCCAGGAAATTCCTAATAGTCTTCTATAGGACCACATCTCAAAAGCCTCTAGTCTCCGTTTATCTCTTTCGGATAGGCACCATGTTTCGTTTCGGCTGCGAAACATGTTAAATAAAATGATGAAAGTACATTCTCACACTACCCGCATTTCCCCCACAAAAAGGTTCTTCACGGAAAATACCCATTTCTTGAAAAATCTTATAAATTCCCCGTAATTTGGGTAATTTTCCATGAATTGGCAACACTGCTATCACCTGCCACAGTGACAGGCGGTATGTCGTAGATGTCCACGTATTAGCGATGGGAATGATCGAAACTTTTATATAATCGATTTTTTTTAATCGAGACATCACAATAATCGAATGATTAATCGATTTTTTGCTCGGAGTTCGGGAGCAATAGCTACGGTCAGGGGCAGGATTTTTGTCTATGACGGGGGGGGGGGTAGGAAGCCGAAAATTATTATGGTGCATCATGTATGGCAACGCTTATTGTTTGTTGTAATTTTATTTATTGTTTTTTGGATGCATTTCACAACATAACAATTATTGTTAAGCTACTTAGTTTAGCCCATTGGTAAAAATTTCCATTAAAAATATTTATGTATGTTTAATAATATGAAAATAATTATAATTATATGACATTTTTGTCAAAAACAATAAATAATTATAATAATAATTATAACAATAATAAATTTTGATAAATAACATGTTTAAATAACGCAACATTAGTAAGTAAGTACTGCAACAATATTTCAATCACCGTTTTTATTTCCTGGCAATGGCAAATTGGCAAATTCCTTTTTGTTTGATGGCAACATTAGTGTTATTCCATTTTCCACGAATTTCAAATATGAGGGCATCTCACAACAATAAAATTACTAATAAGATATTTATTTTAGCCGGTTGGTACAAATTCCCATTAATAATATTGACAGTGTGTCTGTGTTTAATACGAAGATAATAATTTTATGTCGTTTTTGTTAAAAAATAACCTCTAAATAACATGTAGGTTATGGACACCTTTTCGTATGCAATTATTTGTATTTATATTTTTATATTTGTAGTTTATCATTAAATAAAGTTTTCTTACTATAGACATCGTTTCATTTTTATTACAAACTAAGAAACACCTGTTAATTTCAAATAAATTAAATATATTTGGTCATATAAAGCAGATATGAAAACATATTACCTACTTGCTGATTTTAGTAGAGTATTATTTACTGCCCTGAAGAAACTACGGTTTTAGCGAAACCCGGTCGGCATTAAATATAAAAATGGTATATACTAAGTTATTGTTTTATTTTAAATTAAATATACAATACCCAAATAGATGATACATAACCTCATAATAAACATTTTTAAATTGTTGAAAGCTATCACCATCGCAATCTTTTACGTATAAACTATACTGAAAACGTAAATCGTTACCTAAAAGTATTCATTCATAATTTAAAATTCACACATCAGGTTGATTATAACATGTACCTATAAAATATTTCGTTTGACAAGCAAAATCACTTTCGATGACGTTTCAAGACTATGCATTCGAATTCTGACATCGAGAAGCGAGAATCGATTCCAAGTTCGATGACGTTTAAAACCGATTGTCTCGGACTGTGCATTCGAATGGATTCTGACTAGCGATGGGAATGATCGAAACTTTTATATAATCGATTTTTTTTAATCGAGACATCACAATAATCGAATGATTAATCGATTTTTTGCTCGGAGTTCGGGAGCAATAGCTACGGTCAGGGGCAGGATTTTTGTCTGTGACGGGGGGGGGGGGGGGGGGGTGGTAGGAAGTCGAAAATTATTATGGTGCATCATGTATGGCAACGCTTGTTGTTTGTTGTAATTTTATTTGTTGTTTTTTGGTATGCATTTCACAACATAACAATTATTGTTAAGCTACTTAGTTTAGCCCATTGGTAAAAATTTCCATTAAAAATATTTATGTATGTTTAATAATATGAAAATAATTATAATTATATGACATTTTTGATCAAAAACAATCTCTAAATAACGCAACATTAGTAAGTAAGTACTGCGACAATAATTCAATCACCGTTTTTATTTCCTGGCAATGGCAAATTGGCAAATTCCTTTTTGTTTGATGGCAACATTAGTGTTATTCCATTTTCCACGAATTTCAAATATGTGGGCATCTCACAACAATAAAATTACTAATAAGATATTTAGTTTAGCCGGTTGGTACAAATTCCCATTAATAATATTGACAGTGTGTCTGTGTTTAATACGAAGATAATAATTTTATGTCGTTTTTGTTAAAAAATAACCTCTAAATAACATGTAGGTTATGGACACCTTTTCGTATGCAATTATTTGTATTTATATTTTAATATTTGTAGTTTATCATTAAATAAAGTTTTCTTACTATAGAAATCGTTTCATTTTTATTACAAACTAAGAAACACCTGTTAATTTCAAATAAATTAAATATATTTGGTCATATAAAGCAGATATGAAAACATATTACCTACTTGCTGATTTTAGTAGAGTATTATTTACTGCCCTGAAGAAACTACGGTTTTAGCGAAACCCGGTCGGCATTAAATATAAAAATGGTATATACTAAGTTATTGTTTTATTTTAAATTAAATATACAATACCCAAATAGATGAGACATAACCTCATAATAAACATTTTTAAATTGTTGAAAGCTATCACCATCGCAATCTTTTACGTATAAACTATACTGAAAACGTAAATCGTTACCTAAAAGTATTCATTCATAATTTAAAATTCACACATCAGGTTGATTATAACATGTACCTATAAAATATTTCGTTTGACAAGCAAAATCACTTTCGATGACGTTTCAAGACTATGCATTCGAATTCTGACATCGAGAAGCGAGAATCGATTCCAAGTTCGATGACGTTTAAAACCGATTGTCTCGGACTGTGCATTCGAATGGATTCTGACATCGAGAAGCGAGAATCGATTTCAAGTTCGATGACGTTTCAAACCGATTGTCTCGGCCGTGCATTCGAAAGAATTTTGACATCGAGAAGCGAGAATCGATTCCAAGTTCGATGACGTTTCAAACCGATTCTCTCGGACTGTGCATTCGAATGAATTTGACATCGAGAAGCGAGAATCGATTTTTCTATGGAAATGAATCGAAATCATTCGATGGTAAAAAAGATCGAGTAAATAATCGATTATTCATCGATTGTGCCCATCGCTACTGTGCATTCGAATGAATTTGACATCGAGAAGCGAGAATCGATTTTTCTATGGAAATGAATCGAAATCATTCGATGGTAAAAAAGATCGAGTAAATAATCGATTATTCATCGATTGTGCCCATCGCTACCACGTATACGTTATGTATATATTTAAATATTATTATCTTTTATGTGACATCTATAATCTATGGTAAGTAAACCACAGAGTCACTTGGGGATTTTTTAGACCGGAGTTTCCCAAACTTTTGTTGTGAAAAAGCTGCCGTAATATGATTTATTTAAATATTAAACAGTCATTACTTAATATAAAATGGTACAATAGAAATACGATAATGAACTGAATTAAATTGATTAATAGTTTCGTACTCCGCCTATTGGTTAATACGGAATATTTTTTATTCAAACAGTTAGCTTTGGCTTTATTATTACGAAAATTGAGTATTTATGTCGGGGGAGACGAAAACACATGCATTTTATATTTCAATTTTATAAGATTATTTCACTTACGCGAAGTGTTTGACAGCCACGTTTGGCCAAGTGAAACGGGACTTATTCAACTTCAATTACTACAATATACAACTATTTACGTGAACAAAATAGGTTATTAGGTTCTTAGGCTGGGTAAACTAAGAAATTCATGCGTGTTTATTACGAAAAAAATCGCAAATATGGCGGAAAAGGAAATGTTCCGCTCCGTATTATCCGTGCGTATCTGTGTATCAAACTTCGAATTCCGTATCCGGTAAGCGGAGTAGTAAATATTTACCTTAAATTAAATTATTTGACCGACTTAAGGTAGATTCAGACTGGGTCGACGTACGTACGCATCGCTACGCCAAACAATGCTTAGCAACCATACATTTTCTATGAAAATGGCCACAGACATCGCACGTCGCGATGCGTGTGGCCAATGTGATTCTAAAACATAAATTTTCATTGAAAATCTGTGGTTGCTAAGTAGCTCAGATATTGTTAGGCGTAGCGATGCATACGTACGTCGACCCAGTCTGAATCTACCATTAATCAGCAGGAGAGAAGGAATCGAATCATTAGAATGATGATGTTTTTCTTTTTTTGATATTTCGAAATTTGAATTCCTTGTTGAGCATTCATTGGCAGCAGGTACATACATAGGTTGCTACACTTTTATGGTTCATCGCCCCTTTTCAGATGAAATTATTTATTAAAATTAAGATTATTTTTTAAAAAACATTTACAGCTTTTAATTTTTAATTTAACTTTAAACATGTATTTTTTACATTTTCCCCTTATATTTTAGGCATGTATTTTGGCATTGTTAGTGCCCACTTTGGCAATGTATCTCCTATTTTGGAATTTTTTAGTACATACTTAACCCTTAGGCATTGGTGCACTTTTTGAAAAAGGGTGACAACTTTATGAAATCGCGATTTACCGCTCCGGGATGCTCAATATCCTCAAATTACCCAATGCCCAACAAGATGTGAGATGGTTCAAGAATGGGGTGATGAGAAACACATGGGACCCACGCAGTTCACTACCAAATTTTAAGACATTGAAGAAAGTGGATCTTGCAGTCATGCAGGAGGGTATAGGTACTAGAAAATTGGAAACTATTATCCTATTATTTATTCAATTATTTTTATCATAACCTGAGTTCTGCTATATGTTTACCTTTGGGGCATACATTAATTACGTGAGCGAAAAATAGGGGGGGTCCAGTAAAATCTCATCAAATCTCATTATATCAAGGGGGGAGCGGTCAATAAAAATCTCACATCAACTTTAAAAGAGTATATAGTAATAAAGAGATTGTTTAAAAAAAAAATTGTTTCACTTCTTTTGAAGTTTTCCATTTTGAAAAATGGCTATTATGAAAAAAAATTATTTCGAGAGTAAGAAAAAAATCTCACGTGAAGGGGGGGGGCATACTTGAACAAATAGGAATACATGGGGACCTATATCGCAGGGTGAAATCATATCTATATAACAGAACTCAATTAGTTCTTATTAATGGACACAAATCATCCCCTGTAGTTGTAACTTCTGGTGTACCACAGGGTTCAAATCTTGCCCCCTGCCTTTTCTTATATTCATAAATGACCTTGGTTCGAAATTAAAATGTGATTATGCTTTTTTCGCCGATGATCTTAAAAATTTTCGTAAAATTAAGTCTGTTTCCGATCATCAACTGCTTCAAAATGACCTCGACAGGCTCAATAACTGGTGTACTGTCAATGATATGCACTTAAATGTTGAAAAATGTTACATTTTAAACTTCACTAGAAATCGAATTATAAAAGATTTTTCCTATGTCATTAATAATATTATTCTCAATAAAGTGTCTTCAATAAGAGATCTAGGAATCATTCTTAATTCTAAATTCATATTTGATGTACACATTAACGACATTAAGTGCAAATCATTAAAAATGATGGGATTTATTCACAGAATATGTAAACCTTTCAAAGATCCTCAATCAATTCTGACCCTTTACAATGCCTTAATTAGAAGTAAACTTGAATATGGAAGCACTATTTGGAATCCACATTACTGCAAATATGAAAACATTGTAGTCAGTCCAAAAAAAAATGCTAAGAATGTTGTCCTTTAAATGTGGACTACATGACCATCTTAGATCATACGACGTACGTCGTGATTACTTCAAGATTGATACACTTAAAACTAGAAGGCAATTGACTGATCTAATACGTTTACATAAAATTATTAACGGCCATCTTGATACTAAATTATGTCTTAGCAATATTGAAATAAATGTCCCCAACTCCCATTGTTTAAGACGCCATAACATTTTTCACCTGAATATATTTAAAAATAATATCGCCTACTTCAGCACTCTGACCCAGATGTGTCGACTACATATCAAGATAGAGTGTGCTGAAGTAGATATTTTTATCGATAAATTGCACGGATTCAGAAAAAAAGTTCTGGCGCTGTTAAAAAATTATAACTAATTATATTGTGTCAATTGTCTCTCTTATGCATGCCTCTAATGTTTTTTATGCCTCTTGCCACTGATTTTGAGTGAGCTTGTATATGATTTTTTTTTTGTGATGTTTACTTTCCAAATTGTATGTGTCTGTAGATTTATTTAATGTATCTGTAGTTAATTGTATGTAATTGTAGATTTTTGTTATTGTATATTAACTGAGTTTTATAACTGGATTGTTCTCACGCAAGTGAGAACATCTGTAAAACCCAGTATAAATAAATTAATGAAATAAATTTGTATTACCTGTAGCGTCTAAAAAATTCTTAAAAGTGAACCTTTTTTGTGTTGAATTAACATTACCATCCCCAGGCGAGGAGTTGTGCTAATATTTTACTAGAGTTGGGCATATTATTTTATTCTAGGGTATTTGATATAGGTATTTATTTGATCTAGGTATTTATCAATTTATTTGATATAGGTATTTATCAATTTATTTGATATAGGTATTTATCAATTTATTTGACATAGGTATTTATCAATTTATTTGATATAGGTATTTATCAATTTATTTGATATAGGTATTTATCAATTTATTTGATATAGGTATTTATCAGAGTATTTATTTGATATAGGTATTTATCAATTTATTTGATATAGGTATTTATCAATTTATTTGATATAGGTATTTATCAATTTATTTGATATAGATATTTATCAGAGTATTTATTTGATATAGGTATTTATCAGAGTATCAATTTGATATATGTATTTATCTGTAAATTGGAAGGTTAAATAATAAAATTTGATCAAATTTTTCAGAGAAAATTAATTTTCCATGCTCCTCACTATGCAAAAAGAATGATTACATATTATTATTTTTTTAAATGCAATTTATTTTAAGGTAAAGACTGTAGTATATATGTATTGTAAAAAAACATTACATAATAAGTTACAGAAGGAATTTAACATATTATGCAACCACACTATTAATAATTCATTGCACTTATGAATGGCTGGTGACATTATTACTAGCGTTGGCTGCTGCTGGTGATTTGTACCGCACTATCCTGAAAACAGAAAAAAAAAACAAATAAAAATATCCATTGTCCAGTTGTCCAGAAAATAGGAACAAGCTCCAAAAATAGAAAATAATGCATTTTTATAAAATAGAAATAGTCAAAAAAGGACTTTGCTATGTGATTTTGTTTGTTTGCTCCATAGCTCATAATAAAAAATCACACTGCAAACAGTGTGAGTTATGGAGCAAACATAATGAGTTATGGAGCATTGAAATATCAACTTAAAAAACTCTCAAACAGACCAGTTTAAATTATTATCGATATTGGCTTGTCTTACAAAATCGGTCAAATAATTCGTCCCACCCAGGAGTAATTTTATGACTAAACCATTGCCTCGCTTCGAAAGCATAATATCTTGGACAAAAAATTTGGTCCTTACAGAACAAAAAAAAATAATGCTTCTTGCAATTTTTTGACTGCGAAACATCGTTTAAAAACAAATTCCATTTTCTCGAACTGGTTCCTTGTTTTCGCCCGATCAAAGCGCGTTAAGTTAATTGAAGACATCAGTTTTATTTCAAATCGGTAAAGATCCACACATCTAGGGTTTGTCTGTTCAGTATGGACTTTTTATTTATTTTTTTATTATTTGCGCATTATTTTTTTTGGTTTGTGGACAGTGATTCACAACAAAGCTCTCACAAATACAATTACAATAAGCATGGTTGATACTGTCACTAATTGAAAACACAGCATCGATAACATTGATGACTTACTTTTGACTGTGGCTTGGAATGGGTGTAAAATGTGTCCGCTCGTGTCGCGTTTTGTGTGATATATGTCCAAAGGTTGTATCGCAAATGCTGCAGGCGTACGGCTGCTCTTTAGTATGGGTTCTAAAATAATTAAAAAATACATACAGGGCACTGCCACTTCAGGAGACACAATAATAATGACAATAATTGGATAATGGGGTTGTCTACTAAAACCAAATTTCATATTATTTACAAATCTAATTTATAAAAAATCTCGTGTCACGGTGTTTGTGGTCCGCACTCCTCCGAAACGGCTCTACCGATTTTTATGATTTTTATTTTCACATATTTGGTAGATATGAGAATAGGTCGTAAAGTATATTTCATACTGCAAGCTCTGGCTTTATGAAATTTGCATAAACAATTTGAAATAGGTCAAAGAGTTTAGCGGCAGGGAAAAAAGTCTTGAGGGGAAGGGGAATCCGGGAGGGCGGAGAGCAATTAAGGAGGGGGGGACAAGGGTGGGGGAAGGGCGGAAAAGGTGGAAAGGAATGCATGAGGGGGGTCGCAAGATGGGGGACAGCAGGAGAGCGGAGGGAGAAAGTGAAAGTGGAACGCGGGAGGTGAAGGAGTCACTGAAGGGGAAGCGGTGGCCGAAGGGGAACGGGACGAATGGGAAAGGACACACAGGGAGAAACAATTTCTTTATTTAAGTGACATTGCAAAACATGCCGGGTATCAGCTAGTAATAATATAATAAAACAAATATAAAATAGATTTCCATTTAAATTCAAATTATTTTATTTAATTATTAATTTAATCGTCAAATGTATCAATCTTGAAAGTGGTCACCTACCTAATATGAAGAGTGAGATTATATTTCTTGAAGAATTTCCTTCCACAGTCAGGATATGTGCATTCATGTGTCTTTTCCTTTAAATGCTTATTAGCCATGTGTTCTTTTACCTACAAAAAACAATAAAACAAATAAAATTGTAAAAAAAAAATGGTTAAATTTAAAGAAAAAAAAATGTATTTAGGTATCTACAACCCAAGGTTCGTAGAAAATGCGTTTAACACGATTAGCTCATCGAGGGTTTGAGCGGTGATTGGCTAAAAATTTGTGATGTAACCTGAAGTCCACGTTCCACTGGAAGATTTGAATTAACTGCAATAAAAGTGGCAGTGTTTTACTTCAAGCTACGTCACGCGTTTAAAATTTCGACAGCGACCCGATGAGTTTTTTTTCGAAAAGGGCCCGTATGAACCAACCTTGTTAAAAGCTTTTTCTACGAACCTTATCTACCACCGCATTTTTGTAATAAAATTGCCACCATAGAAAAATAAAATTTAGTGATTAGTAATTTGAATATTCATATATTTTTTTAATTTCTGCAACCGTGGATAAATAAAAATGTAGATTCTATATTGTATTTAGTTGGGTAGGTACCTACCTTCGACGCATCAGGAAAGAGCGCAGGACAGAGAGAACACTGAGTTGGAGGGAGATGTTTGGAGGAGGTATGGCGCACCAAGCTTGAACGCCACGAGAAAGCCTCTCCGCAAGTTTCACAGACGTGTCTTTTCTTCTTCTTATTGTGAGTCGCTGCGGTTAAATGTTACAAATGGATCACTCAAAGTATCGCTATCGGAATCAGTATTATTATTAACTTATTTAACAATTATTTTAAAATATGGTGTGTTGACATATTTTATGTAAATTACTTAAGAAATTAATAAGCTCTATTTGAGTTGAGATTGAACTGAGCTAGAAAATCCATATAGAAAAAAGTGCAAATTTCATTATCTTTTACATAAATTACTTAAATGGATTTTAAAAAGCTCGACAGATGCATATGGCAGTAAGAGGTAAAACTGGTTTTATTGAGTTAGAAATCCATATAGAAAAAAGTGCAAATATCATGATCAAATAAATTATTTAAACGGATTTACAAAAGTTTAACAGCTATGGAGATAGCAATATAGCTAAAATTGGTTTAATTGAGTTAGAAAAATGTGCAAAATTTGTGATCTTTTACAGTTTATAGAATAAATTAAAGAAAATAATAAAAACACAGATTGGAAAACGCTGGACACAATTCATTTTACAGATGACCAAGGGAGGAATAATACTAAAAATAAAATTGTAATCCATAATTTTTTTGATTTTTACAAAATGTATCTACCAGCGACCAGTGGCGGCCGCTGCTCTGAAAATGTGATGGTTCACTGACAAAATCCGTACCTACTTATGACAAAAAAATTATTATGCAACATTAGTTAAAAATAATTTTTAATTATTAATTTATTTTCAAACAAACTGTTGTTTCCCCTTTTATATTTAACATTGTTGCATTCATTTTTGTAATAAAATTATTATTAACAAATTATGTTACTAGTATTTAACACAATCAATACAAAAAAAAAACAATGACAACGTCATGGGTCAAAATAACGCCGCTAGAAGCAAGCTAGACTGATCTATAATATTCGCCGAACTTCAATTATATTCGTATCACATCGGGTCATAGTTCATGGTCAATCGGTAAACTTCGGCAAGGATCGGATTATGTCGGTTGCGGGTGGCACCAACGCGACCTTGCATATTCTAGGACGTGTTGGTGGCACACGGATTCAAGCCAAATCCTGGCACAATTCGCGAGATCGACGCGCTTCCAATGTTTTAAATAACACATACAAAAACATAAATTGGTCCGTGTGCAAGCTCGTGCACACGGACGACTCGAGCGGCGCTCGGCGGCCACACTATGTACCAGGGCCACAAGCGTTCTCCCTGATAATATTCGTAGCATTATTTTGATAACTAATATATTTAAATGATTTTTATAGATTTTATAGTCTTCAGTAAGATATTATAAAGTAAATTTAGCCATTATAATTTGCCAGTGCGGCACACGTGCACACTGTGCGACCAGCCGCCCTTGCCAGCGACGCCATTCACTACACAGTTATTAGTGTCAAGTTGTAATATGGTTAAAATTTTAACCAAAACATTCAATAATGATTTATCTTAACAAATGTAAAAGAAAACCTACCCATGTGAGATTTGAAGTTGTCCTTTTTATGGAAAACCTTTTTACACATCTGACAAGTAAAACTGTTCTTATTTTTCAAATTCAAAACACCATCTTTATCTATGGTTGCAGAATGAACAATATTCCCGCCATTTTGCTTATCATCAAATATTTCACTCTGAAACATAATATTACTGTCAGATTGAAAAATATTATTATTTTGATTGTTTGAAGTTTGGTCATTGATGAATATGATTACATCATCTTCTTTGGACTTATCAATGGAATTTAGATGGTTCCAACTTTTGTCAGGGTTTTTGGAAATGATGAAAGAGGTGTCTTCAATGTTTTGTTTGTTGATACCATTACAATAATCCTCTTCTGTGATATGTTCGGTGGTGTGCTGTTTGTCTCCATCGTCGACGTGAATGCTCAAAGTGCCGTCGTTGAGGAGTTGTTTGATCCGATTGGGATCCATGTCAGAGTTTAGACTGATGATGTAGGTGTCTTTATCATCTGTGGCGAAGAATTCCACCTGGTCTTCCTCCACGATCCTGATAAGTTCATCGGCTTGGTCTTGGGAGCTTGTTTGTAGCTAAAATAAAAAATGTCATAAATTATGTTGAATATCATTTATTTTTTAACGATAAAAAATAAATTTGAAAAAAATTTTGATAAATGGCTCTTATGTTACAATATATCGTCGCAGGAAAGCAATACTGCTGTAACCACCACTATTTACGAAAATACTTTTTATACATTTTGAAGGATTTTTTTTTCTGTCTCGATCTATCTGCGTCCCGTGACTTTACAATGATAAATAAGAACTGTACGACGTTGGAAAAACTAGCCGTTTTGTCAATAATACCTTTTTTAACTGATGTACACACCTCAAAACCACGTGTTTTTTTACGTTTAGCCATTCTGACAAAATTCAATTTTGAATAGAAATGACAAAATCACTTACACGGAAACATTACACGTTCGGTTGGTGCTTACAGCATTTTCAAAGATTGCATTTGAGTGTTCGTGGCGCTAACTAAATTTTATTTGTTTGACACTTGTCGTTTACTACAAATTTTCAGCACTTTTTAGAATAAGTTAGTGTGTTTACAACAATTATAAATGTCGTGCGTTATCGTTGTTTGTACGTTACGGTGTTGTATGCCAAACGAATTTAGCCCAAAAATATAACGACACACATTGAAAGCTATTCAAAATTTGAATATTGGTATACTTTAGCGCTCACTGTTTAGTGTTGAAATAACTTTAGGACATTAATCCATTATACCCATGTTCCTTACAAAATATTCCTTCCTTCTGATTCCCTTCCTTTCACAATAAGGCCCTTACCCAAGAAGCAGAAGAAGATGATTTAAAACACTTGAAAAAATAACACTTTTGGACTTCCTTGTTTTGAATAAAAACATTCAGTTGTTATCTTGAAAATTCGACCAAGCTTGTACAAGCATTTCGCAAATCTCGCAAATAACAATAATATAAATATATTATAATTGTCGTGAAGACCATCGGGTCATCATCATTGGAAAGTGATCGTGAAAGAAGAACTGGGAGCTGTCACCTCATCATCAAGGTAAGGGCCATTCCTATCGATTCCTTCCCCCCTTGTCGATTTAAAAACACAATCTTATACACTCGCAACTCGCTTCACATAATTTAGTTTTACAGTCTACACGGTGTCATCGGACACTTAACATTTTGGTCCTTGTAGCCGGATATAAATCACATTCCCGCTAAATTACATATTGTTGTTTTTTAGCAAAAAATTCGCCAAATTGAATATCGTTTCAATTCAAATGATTGTGTTTTTAAACTCGCATCCTTTCAATTCCGTTCCTGTCGTAAAGCTATTTCAACAATAATTCATTATTACGCATAAAGATTAATAATTAATTAGGTAATCATATTGACATGATTTGTTTGTAATTTTGGTAGCATTCGATAAGTAGGCATCAGTTTGAGAGCGGTTACACGCGTCGCGTCGGTAACGTAGAGCCCTGTTAATTATAAATAAACCAATCGTCGGTAACGTAGAGCCCTGTTAATGGTAACCATAAATAAACCAATCGTCGGTAAGGTAGAGCCATGTTAATGGTAAAGTAGAGCTCTGCTTCCATAGATGCGCAGTGAAGTTTGTTTATGATTTCGTTGTCAAGGTGCTGTAAAAAGTGACAGTTAGTTTTTACGCAGTTTTGTTATTGTTTTTTGTTTGGTTTGAATATTTTTTGGTTTTAAATATTCAAAGATGGCATCCAATTCAATTAAATATAGATTGTCAGTGCTGGATATGGAGAGTATTCGTGCGTCTGCTTTGAAAGCAATTCAAACAACGAATTTGTTTGACAAAGACGCTTTTAAAATACGTTACACAGATCTCGTAACTGTACGAGAAAACTTTATTCAGGCTCATATATCTCTGGAAGCTACAAAAAAGGATGAGGCTGATGTAACGGTATTATAATCGAAATATTCGGAGATACAAAATATGTATTACGAAATACAATCATATTTTAACCAACTGTTTCCTGAAAAATCAACAGTTGCAATCGACAATAAAACAATGAACTATAATTTGACTAATGTTTCGTTACCTAAGTTGAATTTGATAGTCTTTTCTGGAATTTCAACAGAATGGATGAATTTTATTAACACTTTTGACTCGTTAATTCATTCAAATAATTCATTAAATTCCGTTCAAAAAATGCAATATTTATTAACTAGTCTCACTGGTGAGGCATTAATATGCGTGAAACATTTGCCGATTTCGGAAGGAAATTACTTTATTGCTTATCATATTCTAAAGACGAGGTATGATAATGTACGCCTAATGGCTGATATACACGTGGAGGTAATTTTGTCATCCCAGCCCGTAAAGGCTCATGACAATTTGAGGCAATTTATTTCAATGCTGAAAGAAAACATTGCCGCTTTGGAAGTTTTAAATTTTCCGGTACGTGAATGGAGTTTCATATTATTACATATTGTTCTACGCAAATTACCAAAAGAATTGCGTATTGATTTTGAGTTACAACATAAGTCGGAAAAAATTCCTTCATTCGATCTACTATTGTAGTTTTTGGAGGGACAATGCTTAGCTAAGGAAATGGCGTCAGGTATTATTCCGGAACATATGACACAAAAGGAAAATGTTAATAAAGTTCCATCGAAGGCCTATAATTTTAAAAGTCGTTCGAGCAATAATAGTAATGTTAATTCGTTTGTATCGAATATTGAAATCAAGTGTCTTGCTTGCAAATCGCCACATGCTCTTCATAAATGTGACAAATTTTTAAACCTTTCTGCAAAGGATAGATACTCATTCGTAAAAGAACATAATCTATGCCTTAATTGTTTGGTCCAAGGGAGACATAATGCGAAAAATTGTCAATCTCGCTTTTCTTGCAAGCATTGTCAAGCAAGACATCATACCCTGTTGCATTTTCCAAATAAAATGTTGGAAAATCCAGAACCTCAAGAAAATTCGTCGGAACCAATTGCTTTGACAACGGTGTACAATAAAACTAACACATCGGTGTTGTTATCTACAGCCTATGTTGAAATATTGGACAAAAATGGCGTTTTTCAAAAAGCTAGAGTTTTGCTCGATAGCGCCAGCCAGGCTAATTTCATTTCGGAGAATTGCGTCAAACGCTTAGGTTTGCCTCGTCAAAAGAAGCAGTCACTTGCAGTGCTAGGTATTGGAAACATTCCTACAATTAATTCCAACGGATTAATAAAAACACTATTTCGTCCTGTCGCCTCGAAGGAATCTGGTATTACGACAGATTTCCTTATTTTGAATAACATTTGTTCCAATATGCCGTCATCTCGTATCGTCGAGCATGAGTGGTCACACATCGCAGGACTCCAATTGGGAGACCCTACATTCTACATACCTTCAGAAATTGATATCCTATTCGGAAGTGATATCTTTGCGTCGCTATTGTGCTCAGGTAAATTAATTGGCAATCAAAATGAACCTGTAGCCATTGAAACCAAATTAGGTTGGGTTTTGATGGGAAATGTCAAACCATCAAATCATTCTATTAACTCATTTTTCACTTCAATGGAGGAATCAATAGATGAAAAACTTAAATGTTTCTGGGAAATCGAAAACGTTCCTCTTTTGAAGAAAATTCAATCGCCTGATGAACTTCGTTGTGAACAATTATATGTTGAAAATACCTACCGTATCAAAGATGGGAGATATGTTGTATCATTACCATTTAGGAAACCCCGGAGAAATTGGGAAAATCATATGACACAGCATTGTCACGTCTCACGCATTTAGAAAGGAGACTGGATCGAAATCCTGATTTTAAATCCCAATATATTTCGTTCATGAGAGAATACTTATCGTTAGGACACATGATGGAAATACCATCTCAATCGCCAATTGTTGGTAATTACTTCATACCTCATCATGGAATAATAAAGGAGACGAGTTCTACCACTCGCTTAAGGGTTTTTTTTGATGCAAGTGCTAAAACGTCATCGGGTATGTCATTGAACGACATACTTTTGGTCGGTCCCAAATTACAAAAGGACATCGTCGAATTGATGTGTAATTTTCGAATACACAAAATCGTTTTTACCGCTGACATGCGTCAAATTTATAGACAAATATTAATGGATAAGAACTCTCGCCGTTTCCAACGTATTTTGTGGCAAGAATCGCCTAGTCATCCTTTAACATTTTACATAACAGAACTTCCATCCCTCGCCAATCTAAGAATTGATCGCTATGTTACATGTCTACAAAGTCGTTGTATACTTGTTGGATTTTCAGATACCTCTGAAAGAGGATATTGTGGAATTGTATATTTAGTTGTAATTAACAACAAAGAAATATCGAGCCATATTTTGTTGGCTAAGTCAAGGGTTACACCCATCAAAGTGACATCTATCCCACGATTGGAGTTGCTTGGAGCAGTTTTATTGGCAAATTTGTTGACTTATTGTAAAGAAGTATACAAAGATAGACTTCAAATAGAAAGAATCATCGTTTTCACGGATTCGACCATTGTATTGGCATGGTTGAAGACACCTTCGTTTCTTTTGCAAACTTTTATAGCAAATCGTGTTGAAGCTATAATTGAAAATATACCGTATGAACATTTGTATCATATTTCCTCGCAAGATAATCCCGCGGATTTGGGAACACGAGGAGTTTTTCCAAATGAAATCGCTGACGCATCATTATGGTGGTACGGACCTAACTTTCTATCATCACCTTTGGAAGAATGGTTACTAGTTAAACCTCAAACTATTCCCGCAGAACAACTACCAGAATACAAATCGAAAAACTTGATCTCATTCGTAACGAATGTGTCAACTTGTGACCAAGAGTTTCTACTGAAATTTTCTTCATTATCGAAATTATTACGTGTTATATCTTGGTGTCGTCGATTTATTAATAAATTACGTTCGAAATCAATTGGCACTTTCAACGTATTTTCCCCACTCTCTTTAAAAGAAAATTCATGTTGCATCAAGCTTGTTCAAACTATTTATTTTCAACAAGATATAGACAGTATACAGTCGCATCATGTCTGTTCGACACAACTTCAAAAACTCGCTCCATTTATCGACGAAAATGGAATATTGAGAGTCGGTGGACGTATTCGTTATGCACAAATTTCGGAAAATGCTCGCCATCCTATTATTCGACATCGTCTGAGCAAATGCATTGTTTGTTTTAAAAATAACCCGCGTGGAAGTTCACCCATTCTTCTATTTAAAAAGCTTAAGCTATTTAAAAAGCTAAAGCTTCTCGCTTTCGCTCTAAATTCTTAAATGCACCCGAAAACAACGACAAACTTGTGGATGCAACTGTCACTCGTTCAATTACCTGGCACTTTAATCCTCCCTCCGCACCTCATTTCAACGGATTGTCGGAGGCTGGAATTAAGTCAACCAAACACCATTTGAAAGGGTTGTGGGAGATCAAATCCTCACCTTTGAAGAACTAACCACAGTTCTGACTCGCGTCAAAGCAATTTTAAATTCGCGACCCGTTGGAGCGCTATCGCCGGATCCATCTGAAATGGACCCGTTAACTCCTGTCCATTTTTTGATTGGGACTCCCCTCGTTTCTGTTCTTGAAGAAGATTTTGTGGATGTACCAATGAATCGTTTATCGCGTTGGCAACTATTGAAACAAATGTCTCAACATTTTTGGAATCGTTGGCGGAAAGAATATCTACACACTCTTCAACAACGAAACAAGTGGGCTACGACAAACCTTAATTTGAAAGTTGACGACCTAGTTATGATTGATGATTCGCAATCAGCCCCCATGCGATGGCCCGTCGGACGAGTCTTGAACTATTTCCCGGCGCTGATGGAATTATCCGTGTCGTTTCGGTATGTACTCCTCAGGGTGTTTTTAAACGTCCCGTGGTAAAACTGTATCGACTACCTATCGATTAAATATCTGTTTTGCTTAGTTTATAATTTTAATTTCGTTATTAATTCTACCATTTAATTTTGTTTGTTGTCGTTATCTTTTTTGCTTTCTTTTTCTTTCGTGTCGTTGATGCACAATTATTGAGAAAATTATCACATTTTCTCAAGGCCGGCGGAATGTTTAGTGTTGAAATAACTTTAGGACATTAATCCATTATACCCATGTTCCTTACAAAATATTCCTTCCTTCTGATTCCCTTCCTTTCACAATAAGGCCCTTACCCAAGAAGCAGAAGAAGATGATTTAAAACACTTGAAAAAAGAACACTTTTGGACTTCTTTGTTTTGAATAAAAACATTCAGTTGTTATCTTGAAAATTCGACCAAGCTTGTACAAGCATTTCGCAAATCTCGCAAATAACAATAATATAAATATATTATAATTGTCGTGAAGACCATCGGGTCATCATCATTGGAAAGTGATCGTGAAAGAAGAACTGGGAGCTGTCACCTCATCATCAAGGTAAGGGCCATTCCTATCGATTCCTTCCCCCCTTGTCGATTTAAAAACACAATCTTATACACTCGCAACTCGCTTCACATAATTTAGTTTTACAGTCCACACGGTGTCATCGGACACTTAACACTCACAGCAATTTATAAAGCTGAAAATAATATTGATTTTCAGTATTTATACATTTAGCAGCGGTGTTTACAATATTTTTGGCGTACAAAAAAAATTTCAACTGCTGTAAGCGCCAAAAACATTGTCCTTCTTCACTTATAAAAGATTTAAATATTGCCATTTGATAGATCAGTTTTATTCAGCTAAGCATTTTAAAAATGGCATTTCTGTAAACACTGGTTTAAAAATTATGATTTTTTTTCTAAAATATTATAAGTTTTTTGGCTCTGGTGAACAATTTGGTTTTTGGCTGTTACAGAAGTATTGGTGCTTACAGACGCTTTAATATAAAATATAATTAAAATAAGTTGTGTGAGATATCTACTCAATTTTGTTATTATTAGAAAATATATTTTATGACAATAAGTGCGGAATATAACGTTGTTCAAATGTCTGCCGCGGCTTTGGTTGGTGGCACGTATGACTGTCGCATAATTCTGGCTGAATTTGCTGGATGGCATTTGTTATATTGACTTTGAGGGCGTCAATTGTTTGCAGTTTATTCACATAGACCTGCGATTTAAGAAAGCCCAGAGGAAGAAGTTTAAAGGGGTTAAATCGCACGTTCTCAGTGGCCGTCACCGTTCACATCGTGTTAAGTTCACGTCGCTGCCAACTTGCGAGACAACCATGCTGTTTTTGATAAAATCTCATATTTGATGATTCAACGCTGTAACCTTCCATGGTGATTTGCCATACACTACTGGATAATTGACAACTAATTTTACAGATGTCACTGTAACAACATGTCTGCTATAACCTAACAAAGTTCGAGTTTCCCTATCGAAAGACACTTTTTACAGGGTGTAACAGGACGTACCCGAGAGATTTTAACCAGTGATTCCTGAGCTCATTTGGAGTAAAAAATACAAATGAAATTTCAAAAAAAAAAATTCTTTCTCATCTCATCTAATACAATCACTGGTCACTCAGCCGAGTAAACGCCCAGCCTCTTAACCCGCTCCCAACTGTCCAACACCTACAATTTTCTATGTTTTTGTAGAAAAAAAAAACATCAAAAATATCGCCGGAGATCATTGATATATATTTAGATTAGACATAAGCGGAAAAAATGGTCTTCGGAGTTGGAGGTCAGGCAACCAAGTGTCTGTTTCACCACTTTAGTAGATTTAAACCGTCGACTGCAGCTGACGGGTGACATGTCAAAATAATGTGGAAAAGGATTAAGCAATTGGCTTGACTAAAAGGACGCATCGAAAGGGTCTGACGGCCGAGCCTTTCGATGTGGTGGCTTCAGTTAGAACGAGTGATTTATTTACACCTCTTCGGGATTTGTTGAACACGAATTTCGGGGAAATATGTATGACATAACGCCTCTAAGTATATCTCTATGCCGGAGATCAAAATTTTATTTAAATTTTTTACTCCAAATAAGCTCAGGAATCTCTGGTTAAAATCTTTCGGGTACGTCCTGTTACACCCTGTATAGATGCGCTGTAAAAATCATAAGCAAAAATTACGTCAATTATTGTGGTGCTTTCAATTTAGGCAGTTTAGTACTAAAACTAGAAATCGAAAACATTACAATCGACTTGTTTTTGGGTTGCCACTTTGAGATTTCTACAGCGCATCTACATATATCGTAACGTCATTGGTGAGATGCATATTAAAAGCTTTATAGCTTATGATGAAAATTACTCAACAAAAACTAATTGTATTGATCTCTAAATTCCACACAAAAAAAGTGCAATTTAGTGAAGCCAAAGCTTACCATTCATGGCTTTTGTTGCTTCAGACAAACAAACGCATTTCCACTTTATAGTTAAGACAGTAATTTTTATAATAAATATCAAATTATTACCTGTTCAGTTTCCTCTGTAATTTCAGTGTTAATAACTTCTTCACTTGTATCTTCATTGAAAATACTTCTAACATTTAATATATTATCACTGATGATGGATTTACTTTGAGAAATGTACCCACTGCTACCTGAACCCAACTTCTTGTATTTCCTTGTATTCAACCTTGTCTTTTTTTTACACTTATTTTGTGTCGTCTTTTTGATACATATATTTTTCTTTTTACTCGATATCTCAGAGGTTTTACTTAATTCAGATTCAAGAACAGGAGACAGCAAAGGTTCAGAAAATTCAATGCGACAATCTGGTCTTTCGACATCTTTATTATGATTCGATATCTCTGATAGATTCAGTTCTTGATCGTTAAATAACTCCATATTATCCATTTGCGATTCGGATAAATTTTCCAAAAGTTCAAAGTTGACCATGTTATAATGAGTTTGCGAATAATCTGCCAAGATATCGCAGTTTTTACTGTTGTTTGTTTCGACAAGCGACGGAAAGTTTACAACATCGCTGACGCACGAATTATTCGCTTGCAATGAATGCTCGTTTAAATAATCATGTGGCTTGTCAAGGATTTTATCAGGAAATTTATCAAAAACATTGCTATTATCACGATTTTCTATCGAAGCCTCCGAGTTTTCTAAATCTGTAAAAGGTATTGTAGCGGGTTCGCCATTGTGAAAAAAGAATTTGCTTCCTGTTGACTGAGTTTCATTATCATTTAAAACAAACTCATTCGGTAACAAATTGCCATTTCCCGCTATAGTTTCATCGAATGTCGGCATACATTTTTGTACATTACTCTCTTGCAACTCAGTTTCATTAGAAAAAATTGAACTTGTGATACTGTTACCATTGCTTTCCTCATTTCCACGGAGAAAGTTTTCCAAATTAAAACCACTCTCTTCCTCAGCCGATTCAAAAGAATCTAGATTATTTTCTTGTTTGATATTGTCTATGACTTTTGAAACAAACTTTTCATTCAATGCATTATTTTCTATGTTGCTAGTGGCGTAATTTGTTTCTATGGAATTTATATTAGTAATGATTTGTATGGATTCTTTGGAGTCAATAGTATTGGTAGTAGTTGTGGTTCCCTTGATAGCACCAAATTGGGATTGTTTGATAGGAGATTGTTTTTCAGTCTTTTGAACAGTCTGAGAAATGGCATCTTTCGAAGTGGATGCCGAAGATTGCCTGGAAAAAACAAGAAATACTTTTAAAATTTACTTAACAAGAATCCAAGACCTATTTATTTATGTGAATATTTTTATTTGGGAAAAATATTAAAAAATAAAGTATGTACATATTCAGAACTGCAAATACTTCATATCAACAATACAAATTTGTCAAATTCATCTCCCTCTCTTTTGTTTAATATAGATAGTTTTAAAAATAGAAAGGAAAATGTTACTAAACAGTATCTACAGTGTATAAGTTGGCGAAAAAGAAGGTCACTGTGGTCTATGACATTACGACACGTACCGTCGTGTGCACGTTGCAGTTTACTGTGATAAGTAAATTATGAAACATTAACAAGTGTCTTAACTAAACACGGTAACAAAATATTCGACTCTCAAAACAAGCGAACCTTTCTTCATTTTATATGGATTACACAAGTTTGTTCAAACCGGGCGAACAATTCGCGCTCCCATGTAAAAAGGTCTATTCATTCAAAAGCAGATTTTACTTTTAAGAGCTAAATGGTGATATTATAATGCGTGATGCCTATATACTGTCATATTGAAGGATTAACGAATCACATATCGTTACCGTCAACTCATCCCTCTCCGCCCCGCTACAGATGGTTATTACCCCTCTCCCTGATTCTCAAGTCTATGAATAATATGTCTGTGGTCACCCCTGTGATTTGCTGGGGTGGTTTGCTACGTTTGGTGACTTAGGAGGGGTGCCCGGGTTCATGGGGTAAGGTTTGTCTAGGTCTTGGCGGCGGACGATCTGGACACACTGAACCCCATATTCCTACACAACCCTCATACATTTTTCCTTCCCAGAACTTCCTCTCCTTCCTTTCCTTAAAAACACCCTCCACACAGCATCCCCAAAGATGACATAGGCCCTGAGGGAAATTATTTTCCTCAGGGCCTCCTGTGTGGTGCTAATGTAGGTGTGGTTGTTTGATTAACCACAGCGCTAGGCGGCCACAAAGTGGGTAGATAGCTTTTATAGTTGAACACCAGGCGCACAGAACGTAGGTAGATAGCTTTCACACTTGATATTTCATATCTAAATGTCTCCCACAATGTGGGCGCCTACATTTCAAAAGTAATTTGAATATATTCAAACTTTCACGTGGCCCGAATTTTTGTAAATTGCAAACCATGATAATGCTTTCACCGGTTTTCAATAGATGGCAGTGAAATGTTTCCAATGAAATTACCAACAGTAGAAATTTGTCAAGTTATATTTAAAACAAGAGATTTTATAAGTTACCTAGCGCATCATATACGCATTTCGTCTCATTCCAGCAGCACCGTACAAACGATGCAGAGCGTCAGTCATGTGATCCGTTGGGACATGTGGAAGTGTGATCAGTGGCGACGTGTGATAGTTTTTTTTTTGTTTTCTTATGAACTGAACTGTCATTGGAGAGCAAAATGATATCTACTTTTTTAAATTCAAAATATGCTCAGAAATCGAAGGATAAAAATCTTTCGGGTGTGTGCTGATACACCCTTCTACACGCTTCTCTTTTAAACAATACTTGGGTAGATCCTTGTGCACCAATACACACAACCCAAAGAGTGCGTTGCTCGCCAGAACTCTAATTGTGACGACTATAATAACAAGTTTGACAAAAGGCTGTTCCTCAGTGACGTTTCGCAAGAACATATTTAAAAAAAAAACATTAATTTACACGAAAATGACCATGACGAAAATAAATTATCTTAGGACCTATATCATCTTTGGGGAGGGATGTCGTGGGAAGGAAAAAGGCATGGAGGTCAGTGTGTCCAGGAACGACTGGATCGAATTGAAAGCGAATGAATCCATCTCTCTCACTTGAAATCGAAAGCGAATGAATCCATCTCTCCCACTTGAAATCGAATTCGAATGAATCCATCTCTCCCACTTGAAATCGAATGCGAATGAATTCATCTCTCCTCTCGAAATCTAAAGCGAATGAATCCATCTAACCCACTTGAAATCGAAAGCGAATGAATTCATCTCTCCCACTCGAAATCTAATGAATCCATCTCTCACACTCGAAATCAAAAGTGAATGAATCTATCTCTCCCATTCGAAATTGAATGAATCCATCTCTCCCAGTGAGGTGCAAGGCGATGGGTCAAGAGAGTCCAGCTGGAGAAGTCAAAGTATGGCACACCCCATGACCACCAAAATTAGTTTACCACTTTTGGTGACCTATGACAGGTGTATGGTACTTATACCTGCCTCCCAAATGATATGAAACCTTTACCTTTCAGTTGGTTGTGTGTTGAGTTCCAGCTTTTCCACAAGATCGCACAGTGGCACAGTCGAGGAACATTTTCCATCCAATAAATCATTTCTTTCTGAAGCATCTTCATTCGTGGTTTGGGTAGATTTTTCTTTCTAAAATTTTATCAATAATAAATAATAGATAGATGAATTGTGAGGTGCAAGGTGGACAGCATAAGGAGCTGCGGAAAGTGCGTTTATAAATGGCGATACAAACCTTTCTATGAGTGCGCTCTGTTTTAATAAGGGGCGCAGTTTCAATGAACTGTTCCAAGGAGTATATTTTACTTTTCATCTTCCGGTGTTTATATTTTAACAGTTTAATTTTGGCCTCCTGTTCGTGGATGATGTTTTGAGCCACCAATAACATCTTCATGGCCTTGTCTAGGGACGTCATTTTGCTTGTTATATTTATTAACTTTCATTTAGAACTTAACTCCATCTTTTGTATATTTTCCACAACATTCTGTAAACATCTAAAGTTAACTTTTAATTTATCTAATTGCTTTCGAACTCTATATTAAAGCGTATACAAATGAATATGTGACGAGTAAAACCAAAATAATAAATATATGTACACATAAAAAAATTACACCTTGAAACTATCCCTCAGTCGAAAATTTGACAACCTTATTGTGTATTTTGACGATTTTGACAGAAGAAATCAAAAGTTGCCATATCACAAAATAATTTGAGGTGCGTTCAGGATCTATTACTGCAAAGTGCTATAACTGAAGCTTTGACTACGTACTCAACGACAGCCCCTAAGCGTTTTTTCATATTGGAAAACAATAATTTATGTATTAATATAAGGCTGCAAACGGCGCGAAACGCCGCTTGCTATTGCTTCGTTCCTTTCCCACAATTCGTGGTTTGGCTTGCGTCTCGGTTTGAAAATGCGTACGCAACATTACAATAAATTCTGGTATTCATTTGGTATGTCAGTAAATTAAGTAGATCATATTTCATTCTAAATGGGTTATCAGAAAAATTTTATGGCATAAATTTATTTCTTAAGTTAAAAAACGCGTTTTTTTAATTTAAAAACAAGTTTTAATATATAAAAAAACTATTTCATAAAATTAGAAATATCAGAAATACTGACAAATCATAATGACATCATATCAATGGTCGTCCTACACAAAAGCAAAATTTAATTTGACGTTATTGTATTAGTAATTGAGTTGAATCAAAGTGTTTTTTCAAAACAATATTCGTATTAAGCATGGCCAGCGATCCTAAAAGATTGCTTTATTTTCAACAGATAAGTTGTAGTAGCTTTTCCTTTTTAAGGAAAAAAACCGAAAAGCTACAATCAGACCTAGGTATTTATTAAGTGATCGCTCCGATCATAGCTAGTTATGATCATATATAAAGCTATTTTTGAAACCTTGTTTTCTAATTCTGGTCGTGGGTATCTATGGTTGTCAGTTTTGACATATTCAAACATTTAATTTGTATACATACAAATAAATGGTCCCTTATTATTTTTATTTGTTACCGTGCATTACCGTGGAACAACTCCGACGTTTATTACTTCCGCTAATTGAATATAATGGAGCTCGATCAGATTTGTAGGATTTGTCTAAAAAGAGGAGCTTTAAAACCATTGTTCACAACGAAATGTTCTGTAAAGAAAAATAAAGTTCTATGTGTCGAAATGCTGAAATTCTGTTGTGGAGATAATTCAGTGAGTCTTTTCAGTATATATATATATTGATTGTGTTTCCTTGAGTAGATTTGCATGAATCCATCCATTGCTTGCCACATTAACTTGTATTTTAAAGCAGAAACTGTTTTTTTGGTCTCATCAAAACCTCTTAAAAGTGGAGCTCTAGAACTATGAAATTTACCCGCTCTTTCTATCTTTATTTTATAGGTCTTTTCAACTTTTTTGGGTAACTTTCAGGGTAGCTTAATACATTTTTTTTAAATAACACATATATTGAATTTAATTACTATAAAATACAACTATTTATGCTGGTGGATATTGAAAATAAACTTTGTTTCAATTTAATTACTACAAGAAACAGCTATATACATCTGGGGACATGCACAAAATAGGTTATTAGGTTCTTAGTTTAGGTTATTTAAATGATTTGTTCGTATTTAAATTGAATCGAAACCTTTCGCAAACGTCACTCGATGCAAAAAATTCATAATGGCAGCATATTGACGGCCGGCGTGGTCGAGTGGCAAGGCTCTCAAGTCCCAATTCGAAGGGGGTTCGAACCCGGCATGTGCAAATAAATTTCATTTGATTAATTTGTATTATTACACAATTAATCAAATTAAAATAATATATAGTATATTTGCGGCACATTCCAGAGTGGAAGATACTCTCAGTATCGCCCTGGTGTAAGGCCACCACTCAGAATTCAGAATTGAAACGTTGCTTGAAATGGCTTTAGCCGTGTTTGGTGAACAGATCTAAATAGCCAGGTACTTCCCCACCTTTCTCCTCCCCATCTCCTCTCCTTCCACACAACCTTCAGCCTCACAACATACCCCAATTGGGGATGCCATAGTCTCGCTGGCTCCAGAAGGAAGAGTCCCTTGTGTGGTATTCACTATGCAACTTTTGCATCTTTTACCATCTCTTCCGTCGTAAATATTTGTTTTTTGTAGTAATTCGGTTGAAATGAAGTGTAATTTCTGTAATCTGTGCCTGTTAAAAGTATGACAGTTAAGTAAATATTAACTATATTGTTTTTCAGGTAGTCACAAATGACGGCTTTCCAAGACAAATTTGCAAGAAATGCATTTCAAAACTTACATCTGCTTACAAGTTCAAACGCCTCTGTGATTCGACGTACATGAAAATCAGCAATTTCCTGATGGTACGCTGTGTCAACAAAGAGAATGATCTAAACGAAACATTGTTATGCGGAGATGTAAAATTGGAAGAGAGTGTTTCGTGCACGGTGTTAGATCATGTGGATGACTTGTCAATGCACGCAGATGATTACGTAAATGATAATGATGATGATTTTGTTATCGGAAAAAATGATTATAAGGAGAAGAAAGAGCGAAAAGTTCACCCTGTGTATTTCTGCGAGATATGTAAAAAAAGTAAGTTGTTTATACACCATTTATAAACATTCTACTATGACTTATTAATTTGAGGTATGGTATTATTTTTAATGAAATCTTACTAATATTATAAACGCGATAGTTTGTATGGATGTATGTATGTTTGTTACTCTTTCATGCAAAATTTAGTAAATGGATTTTAATGAAAATTTCCAACAATACAGCTCATACATCAGAATAACATAAAGGCTATAATTTATAAAGCTAGCTATTTATTTTCAATATATTGAAAATAATTATTATTGTTAATAAAATGTCAAAATTTGAGAAAGAAAATTTGCAAAACAGTGATTGTTAAATCAAAATTCTATTTAAGAAAATATTTAATTTAGTGAATTCATTTGAAGTACTCGCGTAATACTTTGAATAAAATCAAGAATTATACATATCTTAAATAAATAGTTATGAATTTTGGTATAAACGTACATAGATGGGACCTAAGAGTATGGATATTAGAGAGACGGCATGTGAAGTGTGCCCGCGCGCTCCAAGTGTGCCTTTTCGAGAATTCTACCCACATGGCTGACATTGGCTGTCACCATGTAAAATGGCTGCTGTCGGAACGTATTAAACGTCCAAAAATCAGCAGCCAACGTAAGCCGTTTGGGTAAAATTCTCGAAAAGGCACACTTGGAGCGCGCGGGCACACTTCACATGCCGTCTCTCTAATATCCATACTCTTAGGATGGGACCTAGGAAAAGAAAATAGATTACTCGAAGTACTAATCCTACGCAGACGAAGTCGCGGGCAGAAGCTAGTAAATAATATTACAAAAAACTAGATTTACTATTGCTATGTGGATACGGATTTCGCAAAAATATTTTCATTAGATAGACATATCATTTAACCATTAGGAGAGTATGGCCGCACCTTGTACGTCTCTAAAAATATATCCTTAACCACTGGAGCAATTTAGGTCCAAATTTAGACCGTTTTTATTTTTCCGCGATTGATATCGGTCCAAAATTGGACCACAAACGAACCTAAAAATATGGGATAAACGGTGAAATCTAGGTGGATTCATTAGCTTTAAACTGCAGTAAACAGTTTATATGTTTCCATATTAATATTTTTTTGAATGACATTAATTAAATCGAATGGCCAAATCAAAAACTGAACACCAATCGCTCCAATGGCTACAGGAGTATGGACGCCAATGGTGCGGCGGAGTTTTTAGAAATTCTCTCCTTAAAAATCGGAATTTTGAAGATACAATAGTTTACTTAAAAGGGGGTGATCCGACGATTGATCCCCTAACTTAGCCCCCGAAATTATAATTATTATCGTGGATTATTTACCAATTTCAATCCCAAAATCTACTTAAAAAATTCCCTTAAAAATAGGTTGGTATGGATATCAAACGAATTTGAATACAGCTTCGATTCTTTGTACTTAAACTCTGGTGTATACAATATAATATAGACTAGTAGCTTTAACCTTAATACATTTGTTATTTGGTGTTACATCTTCTCTGCCCACCACTTCGGGGACACTTAGTTATATTTTGTGCAAGTAGGTATACCATGTTTTCCCTAAACCGACTGCATATTGTATGCAACTGTCGTAGGATCAACCGTCATGCTATCATGGGAGGGGTTAAAGTGTAAAAAGAAAATAAAATCATATTCTTGGGCCGAAATGGTAGGATTGGGCTGAAATGCGAGTTTCAAGTTTGAACGCTAGAAATATATATATTTTTCACTTTTATTTTTGTTTAACCAGTCAGGCCTCGACCATATTTTTTCAGAGAGTCGAAATATTGCAATAAAAACCAAATAAATGGAATATTTATTTCTGAATGTATCCGAAAACTAAAAACTGTTTTGGAAAAGTGAGGAAATACGCTTTCAAATTTAATAATTTTAAATAAACATAATTTTCTGATATATAAAATTTTTGCATGATAACATAAAATCACCTTACTTTTTTTTTTACCAAAATACTGATAATAAAAAAAAAATAAAAACACTATTTATTTATTAGACAAATGTATTATAAATGTTATTATCACCTCACTTTTTTGTCGTTTCGTGTAAAAATAATTAATAAACAATTCTAAAAGATTCATAATATTTTTTCAAATTGCGGTGGGAAACTTTGGATTCATAAAGGTGTACATTTGAATTATTTTGCAGTAAAATTTTAGATTTGAATATAGAGCGTGATATTTTCTCTTTCTAACACTGTTTAGATCTTATTTCTAACTATGATATTAAGGGAGACACAATGATTTCTCTAAGACCCACTGAGACTTAGAGTTGTCTGAAAACCGAAAAAATAGACCTGATGGGTTAACTAATTGTTCAAATGAATTTGTAGCTTTCCGCAATGAGAAACTCCACAAAGAGCGCGTTCACGGCGAACGCAGCCCCTCCCAGTGCGAACGTTGCGCGGCCGTGTTCCTGAAGCCGTACAGCCTCTCCCTGCACATGCGACAACACGAGAACGACCTGCCTTGCGTGTGTACGCACCCGGGCTGCGGACGGGCCTTTCCCATACCCAGCATGCTCAAACAACATGCGTAATATAATCTTTTCTAATTTAAGAGGATTAAATTACAAAAAAATTGCATTAGGCTTTTAAAATCTCAAAGTTGATTCATATCGTTAACCTTTTCAATGCAGAGCTCCCGCTGTTAAGATATAATTAATTCAATTTTATTTATAATTAATTATCACAACAACACTAGACAAGTTTCACAAGCAGACAAGACAGGTTTCTTTTAAAATATGGAAAGTCAGCGATTTTCTTATATTCAAACTAAGAAAAAAAAAGGTCAATTTTACGAAAAAGAAAAAGCTTGTCACTTGTTGGTCAGGGTTCTTTGGAGGCAGATCCCTCATCGACGGTCAAACGTGAACTCTTGATCTCTAAAAATATAGAATTATACGTTGAAGTAAATCAATGTTATTACAATTCACATTATGTTGAATTATCATGTAAAGAAAAGTGATTTTCTTACGAGTGGCTTTCGCTCAGAATTCAAATGGCGAAACTCACGAGCCAGATCGCTCATTTAATTTGAAGACCAGCACGGGATGAATGGCCCCCGTACGATCAGGTACACTTGGAATTTGGAGAATAAGCATCTTTTTAAATGTCACCATTCACAAACAAATTATACATGTAGCTAACTCACCGATTCTTCCTACACAGTTTAAGAAACGAATACAGCAATGATATCGACAATTTTAATGCAACAAATTCTATGTTTAAAACATACTTCAACAAGAGATACGAGAGATGGGAAGGCTGATAGAGATATTGAAAGAAGGGTAAATGCAGGTAACTCCATTAATGGAGGACTGAATGCCGTTGGCGCCAACAAAAAGCTGTCCAAAGAAGCGAAGCTAGCAGTCCACAATGGAGTGCTTGTACCTACCCTGATGTATGGCAGTAAGGCATGGAACTGGCAGAGGAAGGATGAAAGTAGACTGAATGCTGTTGAAATGAGATCCCTGAGGCGTAAGTGTGGTCAAACCATGTATGATCGTGTGAGAAATGTGGAGATTCGAAAAGAATGCAAGGCTGATGTGAGCGTAATGAGTAAAATTAAGAAAGGAACCCTCTGATGCTTTGGGCATGTAGAGCGAATGAACTAAGAAAGGAGCGTAAAGAGAATATATGATGCAAGTGTGAATGGTATAAGAAGTAGGGGACGTCCGAGGAAGACATGGCACGATCAAGTGAATCAGATACTTGAGTCGGGCCATGTCAAGAGTCAGAAAAATAGAAGAGTGTATGAGACGATGTATGAATGTGAATGAGGCAAAGAGTGTGTGCCAAGACCGAGGAATTTGGCGGTCCGTCCTCTCTGCCTACCCCTGCGGGAAATGGCGTGATGGTTAGTTAGTTAGTTAGTTATTTTAGTTACTTCAACAATTTTTTTTATGTCAATATATTATTTCTGATGGGTTTTTTTATTACTTAACCGTTGTGTAAAAAAATTGTTGACATTATGTATGTACCCAATGTGAAAGCCCCATGGGCGTATAAAAGAGTAAATAAATAAATACCTGAATATTTTCAGAACAAGCCATACAGACGAGAGACCGTTCGTATGTCAGTATTGCTCCCATGGAGCCAGAACTAAACAACAACTAATGATACACATCAGGTTTGTACTCATCCCTTCAACATTCTTTTGAAAAATGTCACATAAATATTGTCAATGACATTACAATATATCTAGACACACTGTAAAAATTTCAAAGTGACAAAAGCAAGTCAATTGTAGTGTTTTCGATTTCGCAGTTTTAGTACTAAACTGCCATGCATCTCGTTGTATGCTACCTCTAAGTAAATTGCCTTAAAAAGTGCCATAATGCCCTTGTATGTAATGAGAAAGTGTTTTAATTCCTCAGCAAACACTAGTAAAAGTCAAGGAATAACATTTCATTTGTAAAAAAACGCAAATTACTTATTATTATCAATTATTATAAGCAATAATTATTAGCCTGAAACACTCATCAATATTGAAACCTCTCCCGAAAAAGATATATGTCGCCGACGGGACTCGAACCCTATCGAACATATATCTTTTCTCGGGAGAGGTTTCAATATTGATGAGTGTTTCAGGCTAATAATTATTGCTTATAATAATTGTTACCCTTTGTGCTATGCATAAAAAATCTTGTCTTAAACATTAGTTTATCAATTTATATATAATAACTTATTATTATCGATTATTCTAAATGATAAAATTGTTTTCGTCCCGATTTATGCATCAAAGATTTTATGCATCATAGAAAAAATGCAATTCCTACTGGAGTACAGGAAATGGGCGGGCAATTGTAAATTACGAAGTCAGTGGTGTCGCTAAGTAAACTTTACTGTTTAAAATGGTCTAATCACTCTGTTTATTTAAATGTTTGCGGTAAAACAACATACAAATCAGCAGTACAACGAGTGTCAACAATAGTCGCCGCCATTTGCAAACTGTCGTTGCTTATGTGGCACGGCCACCTCAAAATCTGTCAGGCTCTCTTCTCTATTCGGCTTTGCGGTAGTATTCGATGCACATTTTGAATATGAAAACGCTGCCAGCATCCTATCGTTTATTCTATTCATACACACATTTTCTTTGAATGTCTATCTTTCTCATGCATGAACGTTTGAATTAAGAATTTACTGGAAACATAAGAGTGATTCTTACTTGCCACATTTTATCTTGAGTTTGCGAGACAATAGCAAGTCTAGATGTATTGTATCGTCATTGCATGTAGTTGGTTGTTTATTACGCCGTAAATCTCACTAAGGCTAGGCTGCTTGTCAATTGACTTGTATTCACCTTGTTTATTAAAATGACATGTCTGATTTTGTTTTACAGATATCACCATACAAAAGAAAAGAATTACAAGTGTTCATTTTGTGAGAAAGCATTTGTTTCATATCAGGCTCGCTATAATCATGAGAAGAGACACAAAAACATCAGGGATCATCGCTGTAAAGTTTGCGAGAAATCCTTTGTGGCAGCCAGGTAAAATTCTAAGCTACAATACTATCTACATCCCAGGAAGTCTAGCACGAATGATAAAACCCTACATCAATACGATATTGACTAGATCCGTCATCTATGGTCAGTTATCATTATTTGCGAGCGCTGTCAACAATTGATAATTAAGATTCCGATTGACAAATTTTAGCGCGGTCTTCTTTCGCGTAAATTCTACATAATGCAAATCCCCTTTCCTGCTTGCATCTTTTTTTTCTTTTTCCTTTTTCACTTTCTGGACACCGTGTACGTGTACATATCAGGGGTGTTAGGGATATTCGCATCCGCATCCGCAATTGCGGAACATTCGAACTAATTCAGACATCGGCATCCGCATCAATTAATTCGGAGCTTTTACGGATGCATATCTGCAACAAGTAACGACATGTAAAGAAAGTGGGCGGGGCCAGAAAGGCACGTGCCTCGCGCGTATTTGCTAGTTGCTATCTTCGTTGAACGAAGATAGCAACTAGCACAAAGTTTGTTCACTAAACTATCGACAGGAAGGCAGACATTGGTGACAAGATCCTACAGGTTTTGTTTTGGTTATCGATGTGATTTCCATTGTGAATCAATAACAGTGTTTGTTCACTGTGTTTATCTAGGTGTTTTGCGTGGTTGATGAATACTTCGATGTAAATATTCAGTGAAAAAGTAAATAAAAATGCCGCCACTAATAAAAAGCAGTATCTGGACTAATTTTGTATTACTATTTATTAAATATAATTCAGCAATTTTTAAATAATTTTTTTTATTTTTTTATTATTCATAATTTTTTAAAGTTACAGTGTTTTACTTACATTTTTTAACTACCATACTAGGCCAATGCCTGTGTTGTGGTAGTCACACATAAAATAATACATAAAAAAATCAAAAAAAATTTTTTTTATATAAAAACAGATATTAAAACATAAAAATTAAAAGTAAGCTGAAAAATATAAATATAAAGCTTCAGACTTAAAATGCTAATAAGTAAGACTAAAAACTGTTTTAGTTTTGTTCTGAAAATATGATTAAAAAAAACATATTAAAATTAAATCGGTTTCCATATATTTATGTACTTAAAATATAAATATCTTTAAAAAATATAAATATCTTTAAAAAATATAAATATCTTTAAAAAACCTGAAATGATATGAAATCCGCATCAGCGAATATGAAGCTCTAATAATCCGCATTCGCGGATGTCAAAATGTTTGCATCCGCAACAACCCTGATACATACATATTATATAATATATGTTTTGTTTTCCAGTAATCTAGTATATCATATGCTGACGCACACGGGTGAGAAGAACTTCGAGTGCCGACTTTGCGGAACGAGGTTTGGCCGCAAGGCTCACCGCAACAAGCACGAGGCCAACGTGCACGGCGTCGCACCCTCACAGGATTCCAGCTGCTCCAAGCTCAACCGGCTTAACCGACTCAAGGATGGCGATGGCCAGATGCTCAGTCAGTGTGAAAATGTCAAAGCCGTGGACCATTTTATAGAGAATAAGATTTGATAGTACCTACATAATAATATGTACATTAAGCTTTTGGATTCCATTAGGTAATACTAGAAGTCAGGCTTTATTTCAGTGAAGAAATTCTGGGACTAACTCTATTCTACTAACTATGTATTCCTCTTTGCCCAGAGTACTAATGTAGGGATATAATAAGTAAGTTGAGTCCTTTTTTTAATTTTTTTTATCAATGTTCACAGGCAAACTTAAATAGTAGTATTTTTTTATTTTTAAAGTTCGTTTTCATAATTAAATTAACACCGACCGCTATGTTAGGAACTGTTGCAAGTTTCGTTGAAAAATGACATTTCGTGTTTTTAAATTTAAAAAATAACCATTAAAATGCACTTTTTTCGAAATTCCGGTAACTGAATTGATTAGTACTAGTACATATCTAACTACTACAACTTTTTAAATTTATTTTTTTCGTCCATATTAAGCGTGTCCCGGTTTTGTAAATATTTTCCCTTATATTTCACACAAGCAAGGGCCGGGTTACGTCACAAACTCTGCCGCACGGTATTATGCTCTTGCCGCCGTTTTCGCGGGCTTTAATAAAATTCAAACTTGTAGAATTAATTTAATTATGAAAATGAACTTAAAAAAAAAAAAAAACAGGTATTTATGTTTGCATGTCATCTACATGAACATATTTTTCACTCAACTTCCCTATTATACCAAGTCTAATCTCCAATTTATCACTAAACTCTCCAATTTATCACAAAACAAAATTTGTTTTATTATTATTTATTTTATTTGTATTTAATACAACATGTTGTTTGTTACTGAGGCATTTCAGTTATGTTAAATAAATATTGTATAATTTTTCCTATTCATATGTAAACGCCCCAAGTAAATTAATAAATACATAACATATTATGCAGTACAGTCTTTATAATCCAAATAATTAAAAACCGAACCTGAGCAGTTTAAGAAATCTTTTTCGTTTTGTCAAAATAACTGTTCTTTTGTTTAGAACATTAAACTTAAAAAATGAAATACATTCAAATATGAAATAATTATATTTAGAAGGTGCCTACTTGCCCACGTTATATCACAAAATCAAATGTGCAATATTAGATTTAGTTATTGGTCTTAGTAATTTTTTATGTTGTATTATAATTATATATATATTATATAATAAGAAAATAAAAGTATTATATTATTAAAATAAAGAATAGGCAATTTTTTTGGTGTGTTTTTATTTTTTTATCACATCAAACATCAAATAACATTAAACACAGTATAATATTTACAATACATTAATAAATTATGTAATAGTTCTATTGACTCCAGTTTTTGGCGCTCTTGAGAATGTTACATTGCTGTTAAGGTAAGGCGCTCTGCTGACGAGGCAACTGAAACCAAACTAAAACTGGCTGGTTTCTATGTCTTGATTGGTCAAAAAGCTTGTTTAAACCATAGACGAAGAACAATCAGCTGACAGCTGGCAACTAGCAACGGCCGGCCACGGCAATCAGCAGTGCGAGTCGCGAATCACCGCTTGCGTTACCATTGACAACCGGGTTTTTGAGTGATTTTACCATTACCATTGACAACGGGTGTTTGAGTGATTTTGTAGTGTGCGGGCCATCACATTGTCATACAAAGACAGTTGCCAGTTGACAGTTTTCAGTTGCCTCAGTGAGCGGATTGCCTAACAAGATAAATTGTCTATAACTGATTAATTGTCTTGATTGTCAATATTGTCATGTCCCGTCAAGATTGCCGTAATATATAAGACAAATTAATATTACAAAAAAAAAAACGTCTGCAACAACTTCACCAAACATGTATAAACTTCAAAATCACAAAATTATTTATTACCCCCTCAGGCCTCGGGCATATTCTGTCAGAAGATCAGAAAATTTACAATTTACAATAAAATCCAAATAATGGAAAATTCCTGAATGTATCAGAAAACTAAAAACTATTTATGAAAGGTGATGAAATTCGATTTAAAATTTTATTATTAGGCTGCCTTCACACTTGTAAGTTTTTTCTCGTAAGCGACACCAAAAGTCACTTACCGTAATTTATATCAAGTTACAGAAGTTTTTTTTAGACAGGTCTAATCGCGCGAACTTTGAGCCTTCTCACAGCTTACCAAATCAGTTTTATAAGTTGAGAGACATACCGTAAGAAATGGTACCAAAATGCGCCGTTGCGAGAAATCAAAAATTAAAAGTCAGTGGTTTTTGTATGATTTTTTTCCTATAAAACTAGTATTTCCTATAAAGGTGCGTTAACAATAACCTTAAGGTTTTATAAAGTATGTTTCCTTACTAAACTTCAACACATATTATTATAATAAAACACCAATACAAACAGTCAGCACATAAAATAGTTGAGTAACATTTTTGATTTTTCTTAAATTTATAAATGTTTCAAACAAAATCGTTGTAAAAATTCAACAGAATATTATACTTTATATGATTAATACTGTTAAAATTGTTTCTGGATAAATATATGAACACTTAATATCTTCGTTATGTACACAATTGACGAAAAGTTGCACTTTGAACATTACATTTCATGGTCAGACAATTATTATGATTAATTTTTATTTTTTATTTTGGCCATTTTTGTAAAGTTCCATATAAATATTGACTGAAAATAATAAAAGGTTTAGTTTCCTCCTGTAAAATTCATATAATGTGACTTAATGCGTCGACTTTTGACAGTCTGAACACAGAAAAAGGAATTTCATATAAAAGTTTGTCTGGGAATCCACAGGATATGTTTGGCTTATGGGAGTAATATGCATATCAAAAATTGAGATTTGTGGGGTAATTAATATACATATTAAAAATTGAGATTTATGGAGTAATTAATATGCATATAAAAAATTGAGATTTATGGAGTAATTATAGATATCAAAAATTGAGATTTATGGAGTAATAAATATGCATATAAAAAGTTGAGATTGATGGAGTAATATGCATATCAAAAATTGAGATTGATGGAGTAATCAATATGCATATAAAAAATTGAGATTTGTGGAGTAATTAATATGCATATTAAAAATTGAGATTTATGGAGTAATCAATATGCATATCAAAAATTGAGATTTATGGAGTAATTAATAAGCGTATCAAAAATTGAGATTTATGGAGTAATTAATATGCGTATCAAAAATTGAGATTTATGGAGTAATCAAATGCATATAAAAAAAAATTGATTTATGGAGTAATTAATATGCATATCAAAAATTGAGATTTATGGAGTAATTAATATGCATATCATAAATTGAGATTTATGGAGTAATATGCTTATAAAAAATTCAGATTTATGGAGTAATATGCATATCAAAAATTGAGATTTATGGAGTAATTATGGTTATCAAAAATTGAGATTTGTGGAGTAATTAATACGCATATTAAAAATTGAGATTTATGAAGTAATATGCATATAAAAAATTGAGATTTATGGAGTAATATGCATATCATAAATTGGGATTTACGGAGTAATATGCATATCAAAAATTGAGATTTATTGAGTAATTATGGATATCAAAAATTGAGATTTTTTGAGTATTTAATATGCATATAAAAAAATGAGATTTATGGGGTAATAAGCATATAAAAAATTGAGATTGATAATATCTTAATCACAGGAATATTTATAATATTTTATAATAAATAATATCATTTGAAAAATAAATGCATTTGTTTGAAAATCTACACACAACAATCATAGAGAAAGATTACAACACGTAATACATCTAATATAATCAAAGAGTGAGTTTCGTGATCCAAAATTTGTACCAATCAGACATATATTTTAAATTAAGAAATTCGGTCTCTCCATATAAATTCAAAATCAAATGGAATGGCGAAATACAATGTCAGGCATTGTAAGAGCGACAGAGCAGACATTAGCTTTCTCTACCTCTCATCATTGTGAATTTGGGTGTGTCAGCCTTCATAATCTAAAATGTCAATTTGCTGTTTGCTGTTTAAAAATATATTGACATGGGTACATATTTATTTTGCTCATCGTAAATAATCACTTCACAGACATAAAATTTTGCAGTGGTCATAATTATATTCTCATATTAACATTTATAATTTGTAACATTACACATTACAACACGAATTACACATATACTTATTAATTAGATTCTTATATGCCGGTTCAATGTTGGTATGGTAAAGCCGGCCTTAAGCCTGGTTTAAGGTTGTTTTAATCGAGGTTTTAAGAATACAAATGCCGTGGTAATATGTCAAGTTTTTTTACTAATCTGGCCTTACTCGCTACGTTTTATTTACACCGCCTATATAAGTAACAGGTTAATGTTTAATATATGTACAAGAAAGCAATGGGGATTGTTGTAAAATTGTTTTCTGTTTTTGGGTTTCATCAACCATGCAATCACAGATCTCGTGTTTAAGTAAATTCATAAGACATTTGTTAATATAATTCATAAGATATTCACAATATTTAAATAATATTTATCTTTCTTTTAAATTCTTGTAAGTAAACAAAATTTATATATTAATCTAGGTACATCATTGTATGTGCCAACATATTTTTAAAATTATTTTAATTTGGGTATTCAATTAAAAACTTAACATTGATGATTGTGACAGACATATTTCTTTTTTAATTTAAGTATATTTTCTATCGCAGTAATTTCTTTTGGAATTTTATAATACAAATGGCATTCTGAATCATTTTTCCTGCACAAAATGTACACCTAAATCATTCTTCTAACACAAAATGGCCACTTACATCATTCTGCCAACACAAAATGGCTACCTACATCATTCTGCCAACACAAAATGGCTACCTACATCATTCTGCCAATACAAAATGGCCACCTATATCATTCTGCCAACACAAAATGGCTAACTACATCATTCTGCTAACAGAAAATGGCCATCTATATCATTCTGCCAACACAAATTGGCTAACTACATCATTCTGCTAACAGAAAATGGCCATCTACATCATTCTGCCATACAAAATAGCCACCTATATCATTCTGCCAACACAAAATAGCCACCTATATCATTCTGCCAACACAAAATGGCCACCTACATTATTCTGCCAACACAAGATGGCCACCTACATCATTCTTTCAATACAAAATGGCCATCTACATCATTTTTCTGACACAAAATGGCTGCCTGCATCATAAGCAAAACTAAGTAACACAGATTCATCATATATCTACATAGTTTGAAGACTTTTATTACATTCACAAAAACACGCTTAATTATAATTTTCATAGAATAAGTTTATAATTGATTCATTTCGGTTTGAACAATAATTGTACAAGCCTTTATTATTTATAACACATTTAATTACTTTCTTATTCATTAATAACAGCTTATATAAAATATTTTTAATATAGTAACTAAGAATATATTTTTACATTATACTGACTTTATAAATTAACTATATTTAAAGCTATTTTGTTTTTAAAGCCATAAATCAATAGTTTCTTAGATTAAGGAAAATAATAATGAAAAACATTATGGCTCAAAAAAAGTTCATATATTACAGTAGAATTCGGATATAACGAGTTAGCTTATAACGTCTTACCGGTTTTAGCGACGACAATCTAAACTCAAGTTAGGTTTCGTAGTTAGGTACTACGAAAACATATCCGTTTAGTAGGACTCTGCTTTCAGCGACCAACTGCTTAAAGCAACCTATTTTAATGTTAATTCGTCCGGTTAGAACGACACGCAGTGTTTTGTTTACAAAATCTAGGCACAATCCCTCGCCGCCCCATGCCCCGCCTACTCCCCGCGCGCTAAGGCTGCCTTTACATATGTAAGTTTTTCCCCGTAGGTGGCTCACGTAAGCGACTTCTGGCTAAGAGGCACATTGGTTTTTGATTACGTGAGCGACTTACGGGCAAAAACCTACATGTGTCAAGGCAGCCTAACACCTATCCTTATTAGCACGCCTAAATCACAGTCAGTGTTTATCATCTGTTGTGACAACCGCTTCAGAGAGTATTCCGTGGAGCAAAAGTGTTTTTCAATTGAAGATAAAAGTGCTATATTATACCGTTTAGAAGCCGCTGAATCAAATGTAACCTTCGCGAAGGAGTTCGGCGTAATTTGTATTATATGTTTTATTTACCTAAAAAGAAATTTATCTATCTATAACTGAAGACCCCAAGGCAAGAAGTTGTTAACTTACATTTTCGTAAAAAATGAGTTAGAATGCTCTCTAAACTAATTCGCATACGCTCTTTCCAATGAACACTATGCCAGAGCTTAAAAACGGCAAGAACATGCTTAAATCAATGTGATGAACATGTTAACTACGTGTTTCTGTGACATTAAGTTGATAAAATTAGGGCAAGAACTTGTTAACTACAAAGATAACAAGTTCTTGCCGTAATTCTGTAATTAACAACTTCTTCCCATCTACATTGGTTGAGATTTCTGTAGTTAACATGTTATTCACTCACTTTGACGTTTACCTTGGTCGTTTTCAAAAGTTTTGCAGTGCGTGTTTTTTATTTAAAAATCATTGAAAATGAGTTCCAGAGGTGAAAAATGGTGAAAATCTGTCAACAATTGATCACAGAATCAGGTAAGCTGTATAAAACATTAGCATTATCTTAATTTGTCCATAAAGTAGTTTGAGGTTAGGAGTAGTTTGAAAGTGGGTGAAGCATTTTTGTTTTAGTGTTTTTCTGTCTAAAAGTCAAGCATTTTTTATTGTAATGCTTATTAATTTGTTTCAGAGGGCTTAGAGGGCGAGCAAGAGAAATAGCGCGGGACGCTAGGATGAGCATATTTGGAGCAGGTGGATGAGTTTGTATATTTGGGAAGTATGTTTACGAGAGATTGGAAGGCTGATAGAGATATTGAAAGAAGGGTGAATGCAGGTAACTCCATTAATGGAGGATTGAACGCCGTTGGAGCCAACAAAAAGTTGTCCACAGAAGCGAAGCTAGCAGTCCACAATGGAGTACTGGTACCTACCCTGATGTATGGCAGTGAAGCATGGAACTGGCAGAGAAAGGATGAAAGTAGACTGAATGCTGTAGAAATGAGATCCCTGAGGCGTATGTGTGGTAAAACCATGTATGATCGTGTGAGGAATGTGGAGGTCCTAAAAGAATGCAAGGCTTATGTGAGCGTAATATGTAAGATTAAGAAATGGACGCTTAGATGGTTTGGGCATGTTGAGCGAATGAATGAAGAAAGGAGTGTAAAGAGAATTTATGATGCGAATGTGAATGGTAGAAGAAGCCGAGGACGCCCAAGAAAGATGTGGCACGATCAAGTAAATCAGATACTTGAGTCGGGCCATGTCAAGAGTCAGAATAATAGAAGAGTATGTATGAGAAGATGTATGAATGTGAATGAGGCAACTACTACAACTCTGCCTACCCCTGCGGGGAAACGGCGTGATAGTTAGTTAACCTGCCAGGTAAATAAAGCATCAATGACACGGGGCTAGTTTACTTGGCCGGCGAATTCACTAATGCGGGGAAACGGCGTGATGGTGTTCGTTAGTTAGGATGAGAGGTGATTCTTACGTTAATTATATAAAAGTCTTAAATCTTGTAGTACACCAAAACTGGAAGAGAATCTTCCAATGCTGTCATCAAAATTGAGAGATAACAAAGAAATCGATGCGGCCACATGGAATGATATCCAAAAATTGTTACCATACCTATATGAGGTTTTTTGTGGATTTTTTCAGTCTCAAAAAAAAAATTTTACTCACATGCTCTGCTACCTTTTCTTTTCAATAATTATTATTATTTAGTTACTTTATAATATTTAAAAAAATGTTTAAATTGTTTGATTAAATAAGACAACAAGAATATAACATGTTCTTGCCTTTCAATTCTGTATCTTCCTCACCTATCCCTGTAGATATCTAGATGGCATGAACATGTTAACTACATTTTTTTGTAGAAAACGTGTTTATTTTAACTTTTTGACTGCAAAACTACTTAATATTACTAGATGTAATGTAAATTTGGTTTGTTTACTACACCATGAAGGATCAGTACATTGTATATGACATTCAAGTAAAAAATTATAAGGCAAAACGCAAAAGTCTAAATATCTCAGAATGCCTTCAATGTAAGTTAACAACTTCTTGCCTTGGGGTCTTCAACTATTACATATTTCATAACAATAATTACAATAACATTAATATGTATCATATAAAAACAAGCTTAAATTATAAGTGACTTAACTTTAACAAAATTAAAATATAAAATGCATATTTTTTCATCTCACCCGATGTAAATACTCACATTTCGTAATAATAAAGCTAAATCTAATTATTTAAAAAAGACACGTTTACGAATAGTTTAACTGGTGCTTATTATCTTTGTAGACGTATTAGGAACAGAAGACGTAGATATCACGTACACCCGATCGTCGCCCAAAGAGCATTTCAAGGGGAATTCATCGTCGGTCGACCGACGGCCTGCATATTCTACGCGCTCGACCGATGATTCTCGTAGCTGCGTAGCGATATATGGTCGGTCCAACACTGTACGATTTATGAATTTTCATATGATATAATTTTTCAATTTTCGTACGCACTGACGGTCGGTCGAGTACTGTAACCGGACTAAGAGACTTAAATGCCCTGTGATAGTTCGGCGGGACAGAAGCGTCGGTCGGCTGCGTGCTTCAAGAATCGGGCAATTTTACACTGCGTGAACCCGCACACGGTATACAAATTATGTCAAAAGTATTCATCTTTTTTTAAATTCTTGCTAATGATTTATTGATTTCGTACCGATCCATGCGATGTGAATCCCGTAATTAGTTTTAAACATAGAATAGAAAGCTATCATCTTTTGAATGCTTTACAAAAGTAAAATAAATTATTTGTCGTTCTGCCATTGACAATTTTAGAAATTGTCATTCCTCTTTTACATATTTGCATTTTTTTTAATTTAAAATTTAAATTTGCATAATTTAAACCCTACATTAACAATGGAGCCCTTATAGTTATATGAAAAGGTGAGTTCCGAGATGATAAACATTTCATTTGACCGTAGCGAGCATATACACTACACACATTGAAAGTCAAATAAATTTATATCTAATAAGGTATTTCGATTAATAGACAGCACGTTTTATATATTTTGATTAATTCATTCATAAGTTTTACTGACAAAATTTTTCAAACAATTTTATATAAAAAATTCAGGACATGTTACAACATTAATTAGTAAGTGATGGCTGACTTGTATTGATAGCACGGTACCGGCCATCACCATAAGATATATGGCGCATAATTTGAATGGATCTGCATAAAAATAGCGTTATTTCAAAAACAATGTTTTCTTAATTTTTTTCTTAATTCTCCTTCAGCAAACGTTTCAGACACCATTACAGTATCCATTATCTCATCGGCTCAATGATGGAACAGTTGTTCTTCTTGCCATAAATTTTTTTTTTCAGTATTTGTACTACCCTTTGTTTTATTTCTTCTACAACTATTCCTTATCATATATATCCCAATATTGGGGTACACTGTCCCATTGGCTATAGGTAGTCAGGATTGTGTATCATCACATAAAAGAGTATTGTCATGTAATCTCAAATAAAGCAAGGTCAACAGTCACGGACATAATAATTAGCACACCCGTAAAAAAGTGTCGTAAATAAAAAAGTTAATTTTACAGGAGAGCGAAAACAAATGAATGAACGACGAACAAGAGGTACTACAAAAACAGATACTAGCGAGATCTTACGGAGATTGAGTTATCTGACTCAAATACGGTTTTCATTGGGCATAGATAATCATAATCACTTTACTTTTCAGAGATAAAAATAAATAGAAAAATTTGACTTGCGACACTTTTCTATGGGATGTGCGATATATTAAGAACATATTTATATACAGGTGTAAAAGCACGAAACCAAAGAATTTTTACCAGCGGCTAGATGAGAGGTTAAATGCTTGCGATATTAACCTTTATGTATAAAGAAATTGTACAAGGACAAGGTCAGAATCGCTTGCGACAATATCATTCCAGACGTTGCTTTTAATTTCAGCAATGTAGCTTCTCGGAATTCTTTGTAATTAATTTTCTATGGTATGCTATCATTTGGGCAAATGTCATCCGACATTCAAGAGGTTGAAAAACAAAACATATTTTTCAATCACACCGCGCCACCGATCATACTCCTATACGTTGCAACGAATTCATGTGATACGCTCACTGTTTCGTGTATTACCGTGCTGCTGGAACGAGATGGGGTGTTTATCACTAGGCTGTGGCTGACTACTCAGTTCGTCGCCTGAGTGCTTAACTGTCTAATCTCCTTTTTAGTTTTTGTTCAATCTCCATTTTAAAATTAAAAATTATGTCATTAAAAAACAATAAATAATCACTTTAGTAAGAATTATTTAAACTAACGATACCTTTTCCTTTACGGGAATAGCTTCATTTTAAACACCTATCATAATGTTTCATTGAAATAGTGAAAGAAAACCTCCTGTAAAACTTGCAAATGGTTGTTTGTACGATTAAGCACACAGGCGACGAGTTGCAACGCCCGATGAAAAAATATTTTTATTGTTTTTAATTGAAAAAAATATATCATCAGACAGCAAAATGACATCTACACTTTTTACTCGAAATATGGACAGGAATCGCTCCTTAAAATCCTTCAGGTGCGGGCTATTACACCCGGTACGTTACAAACTATTTAAGTTATGCTTAGTTTTAGGACATCTATAACATTCTAAATTAGTACATTTACAGTAGTTATATTAGACAAAATATATTTTACTAGTTATCCAATCAAGATTAATTGGTTCCGATACAGTAGAAACAAAATAAAATACTAACAGCTATTAATAGTAAATATATTGAGTACATGAATATAAGTGCGAATTAGTCATAAAGATGGAAAACATCATCTTAATCACACACACATTCGCGACCGACTTTTTTCCGCATTCGCGGCTATTTTTTTCAGCGGGAAAGCAATACGCAGGCGCATCAATCACACCACCTAGCGGATTATTATGAAAACTCCAATTTAAACAAGTAAAATACGGCGTTGCCAAATCTAAAGATTCACAAAAACAGCGTTTAACGGGCGCGGAGTGTTTTTTTTTTAGTAAGGCTGTAATAGTTTATCATTTATTTCGCCACAATAAATTGTTAAATATGTCACTTGTCACAATCATTAAGTGTGTGTCACTTTTGCAATAGCACTTCTTCTAAATCAAGTGTATTTACTTACAAAAGTATATCCATCATCAGAACATGTTTTATTTACCTTGAAAATGGAGTGCTGTTTCTTAACTTTTTGACAGTTATCTTACAAAATATTGTTGCAAACATTCCTTTGGTGCAATTTTAGGCTCCTGAATGTTGTATAGAGCTTTCCACAATGTTCGCACAAAGTGCGACTTTTCTCTCCTGTAAAAATAAAAGTACAACCGTATCTTACATTTGGTTTCAGAAATTTTGCTGGCATTGAAAATGTTCTCCAGAGGCATGCCATAGATAATACTAGAAACAAAGGGAGATTATGATGGCATTGAAGCATGCCGACTGCCAATCGGACTATCAAAGTGATAGTCCATGCATAGATGCGATTTTCAGTATTATGGGTGGACGATGATGGCAACAATTGCATACTAATATGGTTCATGGTCCATCTCATTTGTTTCAACAACTTCAAGCTCCGGACAGTTCGAACTCTTGTGCGGTATTCACTTAACAAATTATTTTTAATCTTACCTATAGGCAGCTCTCTCTAAGGTCGTCTATGTCCGCTGCCGCACCGAAGAGGCTTGCGGAGCAATTCACCATCACCGTGCTCCATTTTAATGTGTTGGGCGAGACCGGATCCGTACACATAAATTTTGAAACAACAGAAACACTCGAACTTCTTCATCCGGTGTTTTGATAAATGGTTGTAGAAATTTTTTCGAGTTTTAAAACTCCGATAGCATCTTTTGCAAGAGTAATTTGGAGAGGGATATTGCATACCAAACACATCACCAGCTCCGACCTGGTAAATTTTGTCTAATCCATCGAATTCGGAACAATGAGCCTTGTTGTGTCTCGACACCGGCACAACCTGATCTTCAACAACTTGGGAATGATTTTGCTTCCTTACTTTACCAGTTTTGGTCGGATCATGCGCGACCATTCGGTAAAATTTAGGTTTTATTTCTCGTTTCAGAGGTTCTAGATTGCTCGTTTCTTCAACGCTACCAATGTCGTTGTTGTTTATCGCGATAAGTTTATCTTTTGTTTTGAGTAAGACCAGTTTTTTGTCGTTATCTTGAGTCTCAAGCATCGTCTGAATTTCTGAACGTACATCTTTGGGAGGTTCGAACTTAGGTTGCTTTGAAAGATTGGTGATTTTGAGAGGCAACGTAAGTCCGGTAAATCTTGTGGATGGTGATTTTTTTGTTTCTTCTTTCAAAAGTTGGAAGGTTTCTGCCTCTTTAGGTTCAACATTAATGGACTGTAGACAATTTTTGTTGTTTACTTCCTCAGTTACTTGTAAAAGCTGCAGTTTGCACTTCAAAGGTTTAAGATTTTTTTGTAGATCTGTAATAAAATATATATTTTTTAATCATTAAAGACAATATTATAATATATGAAAATTTGAAACAGAAGAGATTATGTCGCATCTAGAAATTGAACCCAGGATATCAGCCTTGCAGGTTAAACCCTTCGGTTATATTTAACTGTATAAAAAAAGATAAAAATACTTTGATTAAAAACTACCAATATTATCTTCATCTTCGTTCTGGCGCTGTTAAAAAATATGTTTAACTAATTATATTGTGTTTTTGTCTCTCTTTGCATGCCTGTCGTGATTTCTAGGTCTCTTGCCTCTCATTGTAATATGTGTTACTTGAGGAATTTTGAATTTTTATAAAAAAAAAATTTATTACTTATTTTTTTTATTTGTGATTTTTTTGTTTTTCTAATTGAATTTATCTGTATTTAATTGTATGTATCTGTATTTAATTGTATGTAATTGTAGATTTTTTGTAATTGTATGTCTCTATTTGTACAATAACTGAGTTTTTATAATTGGATGTTCTCACATAAGTACGAACATCTGTAAAAACCCAGTATAAATAAATAAACAAATTATGATTGCAAGATTTTTCCCAGACTAAAAGCAATCTAGAGCAATCTAACCCCCGGAAGGCTAAGGTCCAGAGTTCAATTCCTAGATGTGACCAAATCTTTTTCTGATTCAAATTTTCATTTGTGAGTTGCTAACATTGCCTAAGTAAATATTACAATTTGAGGTTTTACTCTTTAAGTTAGGCGATCCACTCACTGAGGCAACTGAAAACTGTCAACTGGCAACTGTCTTTGTATGACAATGTGATGGCCCGCACACATCAAAATCACTCAAAAACCCGTTGTCAATGGTAACGCAAGCAGTGACTCGCGACTCGCACTGCTAATTGCCGTGGCCGGCCGTTGCTAGTTGCCAGCTGCCAGCTGATTGTTCTTCGTCCATGGTTAAACAAGCTTTTTGACCAATCAAGACATAGAAACCAGCCGGTTTTAGTTTGGTTTCAGTTGCCTCATCAGCGGAGCACCTTAGGGAACGTACCCATACTACGTGACCCACTTTTTGCAAACTTTAACCCCCCCCTCCCCCCTATATATTCCAAGTATATGTATATTCCAAGACCCTCCCTCCTACATTTTTCACGTAGTAATTCATAAAAATGGTTTTGAATCATTTCTTCCTAACAAAAATTTAAAAAAATATATATTTGGTTATATTAATACAGCGCTTGCTGTGTGATGGCAAGAGTGCGTGCATACCTATAATTACAAGTGGAAAAAATATTAAGAATATAAAACTTATGTCAAAATATATTGTAACCAGAACTTACTACGTGATAAAAACATAAGCCCCCCTCATTGTGACCAAGTGTGGTATTTTGAAGATCCCCCTCTCCCCCTGAACGGATCACGTAGTATGGGTATGTTCCCTTATTCCAAAAAAATATTAGTTTCGCCCAAGAAAGACGTGGCACGATCGAGTGAATCAAATACTTGAGTCGGGCCATGTCAAGAGTCGGAATAATAGAAGAGTATGTATGAGAAGATGTATGAATGTGAATGAGGCAAGGAGTGTTTGCCAAGACCGAGTTGTTTGACGGTCCGTCCTCTCTGCCTACCCCTGCGGAGAAACGGCGTGATGGTTAGTTAGTTAGTTAGTTAACCCCATAGGAAAAAAATAACCCAAGAGGAAAAAATTTTTCCTCAAAGCCTATATCATATTTGAGGACACTCTGTGGGGGGTCTTTTGAAGAAATGGAGGAGAGGGGTTCTGGGAAGGAAAAAGGTGTGAGGGGTGGATAGGATTCTAGTGTCAGTGTGTCCAGGAGTTAGTCTTCCTACCATTTTACCGCCTTTACTGCTATATTTTTATTTTAAATAATTATTTATTACCCAATTTCATCTCACATGCCCTGGCTTCCTTCAGTGTGATTTCATCTCCGGAGGTTTTGTCAATACCTTGTTTAGTATAAACAAAGGTCGATGGTTCATATTGCGGCATAAAAACATCTGGAATGGACATACTAACTGTACTAATACATTCTTAACACATTAATTATTTAAATAATACAATTTTAATAATATATTTTTTGAAAACCAACAGTAATGTCTTCAAAAATAGACTTAAATAAGATCTACAAGGTTCTTTGCTAATCACTGTAAGAATATGGTATTATCGGATGGGGCAGTGCAAATTACAATATTCTAAAAAATAAAATAAAAATATATACATATACTTGGATACGTTTTTAGATTTTCACGGCTAAAAGCATTTTCGTTGTTTAACTTCTAACACCTAAATGTCTAAAATCAACACGATAACATTAATTGTGTATCGTATAAAAACAAGCTTAAATTATCCGGCAGTTTGTGCGTCATCCGGTTAGTACGACAAAGTATCGTCGGTCCCTTGAGGGTCGTTATATCCGGCTTCTTCTGTATATTTGTAATATGCATTAACTTTGTGGCTCGCCATAATTTACAATAAAAATACATTACACCAAACACAAGAGCCTCGTGTCTTTATGGTAAGGAAGGGCTTTTCTTATTTTCCTTTATAACACGGTATATATAACATGTAAAAATTGTATATTTATTGTAAAAAATATACAAATATTAAATAAAAAAATAATAATGACATTCGATAAAGAAATAGCTATTACCATTCAATAACATCTCCTTGTCCCACCATTTAGTGAAGTCGGGGTAGCCAGACATCTTGAGGCAGAATTACGTTAGACCTACAAAATATACCTTTGGGTAATCATATTTTATAGGATATGGACAATTTTGTCGAATTTTTTTTAATTTTTTTATTATTATTTATATTTAAACCCGAGTTTGTCAGCAGAGACAACATTTTATACAATTACATGATACAATTTAAACGGTATATGATAATACTAATATAATTTTATGGCATTATTCTACGCTTAGGACAAACATAATATTATGGCATTATTCTCTGCTTGGGAATTTTTAAACATAATATTATGATATTATTTTATGCTTGGGAATCTTCAAACATAATATTGTGGCATTATTCTAAACTTAGGAATCTTCAAACGTAATATTATGACATTATTCTATACTTGGGAATCCTTAAAGATAATATTATGTTATTATTCCATGCTTGGGAATCTTCAAACATTATGTTATTATGTTAGGCATTATTCTACGCTTGGGAATCTTCAAATATAATATTATGGAATTATTCTACGCTTGGGAATCTTCAAATATAATATTATGGAATTATTCTACGCTTGGGAATCTTCAAATATAATATTATGGCATTTTTCTATACTTCATCAAACATAATATTATGGCAATATTCTATGATTGGGAATATTCAAATTTTATGGCATTATTCTACGCTTGGGAATTTTCAAACATAAAATTATAGCATTTTTCTACGCTTGGGAATCTTTAAAGATAATATTATGGCATTATTCTTCGCTTGGGAATCTTCAAATATAATATTATGGAATAATTCTATATTTGGGAATCTTCAAATATTATTATGGCATTATTCTATGTTTGGGAATCTTTAAACATAATATTATGGCAATATTCTATGCTTGGGAATCTTGAACATAGTATTATGGTATTATTCTATGCTTGGAAATCTTCAAACATAATATTATATAATGTTATGGCAATCAATTGACGATTCCCTATGGTTGAGAATCATCAAACATAATATTATGGTATTATTCTATGCTTGGAAATCTTCAAACATAATGTTATGGCATTATCTTATGCTTGGGAATCTACAAATTTAAAATATTATGGCATTATTCTATGTTTGGGAATTTTAACTCTTTGAACAAACCAATAATATTTAAACCGCCAAGTCAAGGGAATGGTTTAACTAAGGATGTGTTGTTTCACAATAATAATAAATAATAAATTCAAATGTAACCATTCAGTGCCATATTATTTTTTTTTATAGATGAAAGGTCCACAGTTAAGTTCCCATTTGAAAGTAATAAACGCAATCTAGAAGATCCTTTCTTAACATTATCTGCAATATTAAGCCTAAGGAGGCTTTCATTCATAATTTATTGAACAACAGCTGCTACGAATGAAGTTCGCAAAACCCTATTTTCTTGTTAGAATCCGATATAATATATCGGATTCTGCAATAATTAAGCTTGGAGAAGCTTTCATTCATAATTGAATGAACAACAGCTGCAACAAATGAAGATTGCTAAACCCCCTTGTTAGAATCCGATATAAATGTGGGTTATGCAATATAATAGAACCTTTCTTAACATTTTTAGCAATGTTAAATTTGGGAGGTCTTCATTAATTTGGCATTGAATGAACGGAAGCCGTTTCTCTTCTTAGAATCCGGTATACGAAAATGTGGATTAAATGTTATATAAATGTGAAGATGTGAAATCTAGCGGTTATTTCATTTAGAAGAAAGAGGGGGTTTCTCACCATCCTCCTAATAGCTTATTCACACTACAATGAATATTATTAAAAATAAAAATAAAATACTTGCAGTGGTTAGAAAACTCGGCCAACGTATGCAATATATAGCCACTATTCATAGGTTCCGAGTACGGAATCATAAACTCCAACTTAATAAATAAATAAACAGTAAATCGTAAATCGAAAATATTCGTTATTAGTGTAGATAAGCTATTGGGAGGATGGTGAGAAATCCCCTTAGTATCCGTATTATTTATTTTGGGGAAGCCTTCATTCAGTAGTAGGTTGAAAAAAGCTGCCAGTGGCGACGGTTTTATAATGCTTGTGATTGTATGACAAAAGGATCATTGAATAAAAGTATTGAAAAATGTCGCACGAATGCTATTTTGTGACGCAATATTAATTTCACATAGAGCTTAGAGGTCCCTGTTGCAATATGGAAGTAAATGTAATAAAATGGATGACCTAATAAATTTCAAGACAAAGAATCATTGAAATACGCAAAATAATGATTTTTACAGGTAGTAAAATATGTTACACGTACTTAGAGTTCTTCTTTGGTGGACCAAACGCTACAGGTTTAAATGCATGTGTTTTTTTACAAATAATTAGGTTTGTACGCATTTTCGCAAGCCCATCGTGAAGAGATAGAGTGGAGCCATTTTGAAACTCAAAATTAAAAAGAGTCGCAAATCAAATTGATTAACTGTCTACCTACTTACTTACCTGATTGCAGAGATTCGTTACCTTCCGACAGTGCAGTCAGCTAATGGCGCGAAATTGGTGAAGACTTTGAAATGGAAAAACTGATTGATCTTATTTGATTTTTAACTTTTCTGGAGAGGTGTAGATTGGGCGCATCCCAGGCTCTCAGGCTTGAAGTGCAGATGCGTGTAGATGCATTGATTGCAAGGATTGAAGGTCACCTGCGCACAATTCAATGCACGGCTAGGGTGTGCAATATGAAAATTGTTCACATGGCCGGCCTGTTTACAGCCTCAAAATATCAACGATAATAATAATTAAGTAAAAATACAGTGGAATCTCTGAAAACATAAAATATTACTCATAACCCATCATTGCCGTCGATATATTCAACTGATTAATTGAAATAAACCAATAAATCTGCATGCAAGTAAATTAAAGTGCGTGTTTTGAATTGAATCCCCAGACACCCCAAAGAAAACACCGGTCATGGAAAAAGCGCGGGAAGCTCCTTGCATTTTGCGTTGAATATTTCGACTACAATATTCTCTAGCGGAATAAATGTGAACTAACAATTTGAGAATAACAAATGTTCGAGGTTTAATTTTTGTTATTTACTTAATAGTAGTACTAGTTTTTACCGTTAGGATTATCACTAATTGTTGTTGTTGTTTTGGAATATATTTTCAGGTTATTTTCGAACAGTTTTCACATTCTACAGGTGGTATTTGTTTCAAAACTCAAAACATCAACATTTTATTTGACTAAATTTGACAGCATCTTTCAATGATCTTTCACCTCTCACCCGCTTTATCTATGGAGATGTTTGACAGATACCGAACAAAATAACATAACCGCGAAATTGCATTATTCGTTGTGACATTAATTTTGTATGTATATTTCAGTCTTACAAGTTTGGTTACTTTCGTTTCCGTAAATGAGTGTTCGGTTTTTGATTAATGTAACGGTTTCGTGGCAAAACATTATCGAATAACTTCTAAAATGACTTCACCGTATTCTCATTTGATCAAACTTTACCAACTCTTGGCTATCCAGAAGTAAGTTGATATATTTTTGTAATAATTAATGTGAATAATATCATTTTTATGTATCTACTGCAAATACAGGGATTATATCTCAGCCTGCACGAATTTTAAAGAATTGGATGGATGAAAGGCTATGGATGTTCTTTGCATTTGCCTATAGTGTAGACGCGTTGTAGAGCTCTCAAAGTGGCAAGTAAAAGAAACAGTAACGAAACTACACACGAAAGTACGACAATTATTATCATAATTACGATTTCGTAATCTTAGTATTAAACTATCATGCGTGGTTGTGTGCTACCTATAACTAAATTGCATTAAAAGTGCCAAAATGCCCCTGTGTGTGATGAGAAAGTGTTTGGATTGCATGGCAAACACTAGGTAAAGTCAAGGAATAACATTTCATTCGTATTTTTTTTTTTTTTTTTTTTAAGGCGGAGACGGTTTACAAGCAGTTCCCGTGAGCACTTAGGCCATAGGCCCATTGTGCTATCTCCCATTTTACCTCAATCCTTTAACAACAAACCAGTCCCTTTAATAAAGTTCACCAGGGTTGTCATTGGATATGTGGCTATGTCTTCTGGTTCTACTGTATTTCATTCGTAAATACACGCAAATTATTTTATTATCATAAAAAAATCATTTGTTTCCTGAAGATTCTCAGCGCCATTAAAGAAATTAAAATAGTGAACGTAGCAACACATAAGTATAAGGCGTACAACCTACCGGAAGTAGGTAGTCTCTTATGGCATTTTGTATTTGTAAGTAAATAAGTAAGCATATCTTAGTCTCACTGTGATGTAGAATGGTGACCAGAATGTTCAGTGGAAACTTTTTAAGTGAATGAATATTGACTACAAACTTTTCATCGGATGTTAATTCCTCACATGATAATTCATCATGTCTCAAAGCGTCGAAAACTGATAATTGGGGTTTTTAACCTTAGGTTAGGTTAGCTTAATGTGAGTTATGATGTGATGAATTATCATGTGAGGAAGTATCGTGTCTGAATAAATTAACTATGGGAATTCAGACGCTGAGATCTCATAGTCCGATTAGACATGGAACCATGTAGAATATACTTAGTAATCAACGCATCTATAAATACGAAAACACCACCCGGTCCTATCGTTTATTTTATTCATACACACTTATGTCTGTCTTTATCATACATGAAAAACATATGAATTTAAAATTTTCTGGAAACAGGAGTGTATTTTTACTCGCCTTATTTCATCAAATTTGTGAGACGATAACAAGTCTACATTTGTATTGTAATGTCGTTGGTAGAAATGGAATATTTCGATTTCAGTCTACCAAGGAAGAATCACACTCCACTTAACAAGGGGCCTAAACCATTACATATAGAAAGAAGGGGTCTTAGATTAAATTTACTAGAACAATTAGAAATCAATAAACGAACGAATAACCCTAGTTTAACACTTATTAAAAAGGCAAGGAAAATAATTTATTCCCCCTTATTAGTATGTTTACAAAACCTAAACAATATAGCAGTAACGTCATTACTAAACAATTAAGAACACATTTAGTGTGGGGAAAACAGATTTCAAAGTATCCTGCGTAATAGAGAATCTATTGTTACATTTATTATGTTTAAAACTGTTATTTTCTTTTATTAGGTATTATTATTTTTTTTAATTCTTATTTTTTATATTTTTTAATTTTATTCTTTCTCTTCTTTTTATTTCCTCCATTTCTTTTTGTTTGTACAAGACACGTTCCATATATCATCCTAATTTGACTGTCTTAATAACTCAGGTCCGGGGCATACGTCATTCCTATGTCTACCTATGTTAAATTGTCGTGAAAACAAGCTTATGTGCCCAAGCGGTTAAATCAAAAGGGCAGTCAAAACATTTTATAAATAATGTTTTTTTTTTACATTAGGTCCACACAGAAGGCCCTGAGGAAAATAATTTCCCTCAGGGCCTATGTCATCTTTGGGGATGCTGTGTGAAGGGTATTTTTAAGGAAAGGAAGGAGAGGTTCTGGGAAGGAAAAAGGTATGAGGGTTGGGTAGAAATCTGGGGTTCAGTGTGTCTAGATCATCCGCCGCCAAGACCTAGATAAACCTTACCCCATGAACCCGCGCACCCCTGCTTAGTCACCGTAGCTAACCACTTGGGGTGACCTATGGCAGAGGTGTTGGTTATCCAATAAATGGTTCCCGGAGCGGCTGTACCCATTCCTGCCTCCCAAATTAAAAAAAAAAAAATATATATATATGAAATTATTTTCTCAGCACATTGGTTTAACATATTGCATATTGGTAATAAATCATTTTATACATACACCTTCAAAATTGACATTTAAAATTGTATAAATAAGTCGCCTCAATGTGGTACAACTACAGTTTGAAAATGGCCTTGTAAGCCGAAATAGCTGTTACATAAATACTTACAGAACTTAACAATAACTTTATTAAATTTAGTTTAAATTAAATTTTTAAACAAATTAAATGGAGTTCTACGAATTAAACACAAAAATAGTAAATAAATTAGGAAGATTACTTTTCGTGCTATTGCGATCAGCATTTTGCTTGTATATTTATTTAAAATATTTTCATTATCAAATTAATGTCTGTTCATGCTGTTTGCTTTACGCATCGATTTTTGTTGTTTTTTTTCAGTTTTGCTATTGAGAAGGAGAAATTGGAAAAAAGTCTTCTGTCTAAGAAAGTGACGATGACCAAGTTTATACCGGGGCTCTGTTGCATTTGCCGCTCTACGGCTGATTTGAGGAACATCCATCACAAGTACATATATGAAGACGATATCGAAGACTATATAGATATGTTTTTCACGTGCTACAACATCGAGGTATGCAATTATATTATAAAACCTAATCTTACTTAACCTTTTGAAAGCCAGCATAGGAAAAATATTTTTTTTCAATATGACGTAAAATATTTGACAGTTCTCACCTTTATTACTAACTCAATTTTTGTAACATTTCTTTTGTGATATATTACAAAAATTACATGAAAATAATGTAGATAAAACGATCTTCCTAATAATCACTCAAATTTATGCTTTCCACAATGGGTTTATATAAAAAACAATGAAAGAATATAGACTCCGACTACGACTCCGTTCATATTATCACGCGGCGGCCATTTTGTCGGCCATCTTTGATGCCCGCCACGTCATCGTGAATTAATTTGAATTATTCGTAGAGGCTAGATGCTATGCAGTATTGCGTTACGTCGAGAACGAGAATGGCCCAAGCGATTCTGACCTTGTTCTTCATACAATTTCTTTATACATAAGGGACAAAATCGCTTCAAAAATCCAGACCCGCCGGGGAAACTGCGACCTGCGAAAGGTTAACCTAACTTTTGGCTATGATTTTAGATTTTCACGGCCAAATATCATGATTTACTCTTGGGTTGTTATGCCGTATTACAGTGTCCATCATCAGGACAGACGTATAGCTTGTGGTGAAGTGTACGTTTATGTGTGTGGAAGTGATACCGTGTTGTGCGCTGTGCAATGCTTTTTTTATTTTTTTTATGCATACCGCACAAGAGTTGCAACTGCTCCCGTCTGGAGCCAGTGAGACTATGGCATTCCCAATTGGGGTATGTTGTGATGCTGAAGGTAGTGGGGAGGGAAAGTAGATGGGAAAGAGGAAGGTGGGGAAGTACCTGGCTATTCAGATATAATCACCAAACACGGCTTAAGCCATTTTAAGCAACATTTCAATTCTGAATGGTGGTCTTACACCAGGGCGGTACTGACAGTATCTTTCACTCTGGAACGTGCCGCAAATATACTATTTATTATTTTAAATGAATAAATTGCGAAAGAACGCTAATTAATCAAATAAAATTTATTTCCGCATGCCGGGTGCGAACCCGCGACCTTTGGATTGGGAATTGAGAGCCTTACCCCTCAACCAACGGTTTTAATCAAAAAGTGTAGCTAATATCTAGTATCAATATGTGTTCGACTGGTCAGTGGCTGAGCTGGCATCGCATTTTTGTCCCGCTTGTAGGCGTTGTGAGTTCAATTCCTCGGCTAGCTAAGTCCTTCATCACGATACAAGTAACATTTTCCGCTTATTGTGATGGTAGTAGAAGATTTTACAATATTTTCAAGTTATTTGTAACCCGGAAAACTAATTGATTTCTTTTCTTCAATCCACTTTTGTTGGCCAAAAATTTTTCATTAGGCAAATTATACAGAAATTTTTACGTGAAAACTACTTTTATTTGGTTGTTTGCAGATGGTGGACAAGGAGAAGCTGGGAGAGATATGTGAGTCGTGTGTGATGAGACTGAAAGATGGAGTCCAGTTCCGCAAACAGGTGGAGGCTGCGGTGCAGCTTCAAGATGACTCTAGTGGTATTTATCCCTTTATTTTTAAATATAAAAGATTGCTTTTTGTAAGGGAATATGTGTCTAAATGTATGAAATAGACAACCGAGTATGAATGAGACAGCATGACAGTAAATCTTTACAATTGGTGACGTGCGTGTTGTTTGAAGAAGGAGTGTATTTCATATAGTTTAGCGGCAGGGAGGGAAGGCGAAAGGGGGAGGGGAACGAAGGTGGGGAGGTTCGCGAGAGGGAGGACAATGGAAGGGGGAAGGCAGGGAAGGTGGAAGAAGAATGTGGGAAGGGGAAGGCGGGGAAGGAAGGATAAGGAGCGGGAGAGGAAGAGGACACATGGGAAAGGGAGTAGTGACAAAGGGGTTGGAAGGAAAGGGTATATTGAATTATATATTGCTACCATTTTGACCGGACAGTGGTCGAGTGGGCATCGCGTTTGGGTCTCACCCAGGTGTTTCGGTCCTCGGCTGGCTAAGTCCTCCATCACAACACAAGATTCCTCGGCTGGCTTAGTCCTCCATCACTACACAAGCAACATCTTCTGCTTAGTGTGGTGGTAGTAGGAGATTTTCAAATGTTGTTGGGTTATTCGTAACCCGGGAATGTTTGTCTTTTAAAAAAAAATAATGTAATAATAATAATAATGTTATGCTGTAATAATAATAATAACAAAGCATTTGTATAGCGCAGTTTTGTGATGTTTCACTTCAAGTGCGCTTAACTATAACAAAATTTTAAAATAATCCTACAGTGCTCCTTAGAGTCCTAACAAAGTATTGAAAAGTAATTTTAAATAAAGAATATACAGTATAGGAGTATACAAGGCAATAACAAGGGAACAAAATTAACAATAAGAGTGCTGTTATAGCATAGGACAATATTAGTAAAAAGTAACGGTGCATAGGCATAGGCATAGCATCTCTATACGAACATAGTAGCAGTAGGGTCCGGATAAACGGTAAAGTTTCGGAAGAATTTGAAGTGGAAATCGGCCTCAGACAAGGATGCCCTATGTCGCCAATCCTCTTCACTATATTCATGGACCGAATCAGCCGAAACAGCCAAACACCGGATGCAGCACTGGTAGGCAATACTAGAATCAGCTCCCTACTATTTGCTGACGACATCGCGAGACTGACGACATCACAGGAAGGATTACAAGAGTGGATCAACCGATTCAGCGAAGAGTGCATGGCGGCGGGAATGAAGATGAGTACCTCCAAAACAGAGGTGATGGTTATAGGAAGGGACCAAACTCAGTGCAACATACTCGCTAATGGGACTCAGCTGAACCAGGTGGACAGGTTCAAATACCTTGGGGTCGAATTCTCCAGCGACGGTCGGCAAGACGGAGAGATTGATCGAAGAATTAGTGCGGCAAGCAGTGTGCTACGTCCTCTCTACAGCTCAGTGATAAGAAAAGCCGAGCTCAGCATCAAGACAAAGATGGCAGTGTTTAAAACGGTATACCGCCCGACGCTCACTTACGGCCACCAGATATGGATGCTAAACGAACAAACACGCTCTAGAGTCCAAGCTGCCGAAATGAGGTACTTGAGAGGAGTGGCAGGGGTTACGAAATGGGATCATATAAGAAATTCTACGATCCGAGATGATCTAAACATTGAACCACTGCTACTCTTCGTAGAAAAATCGCAACTGAGGTGGCTTGGACATGTACTAAGAATGTCTGATGACCGAATTCCGAAGAAAATACTGAGTGCCATTCCAGAGGGCAGACGTCCAGTAGGCCGCCCCAGACACAGTTGGGCGAGGCAAATCCAAAAACTGTGCGAGGAGAGGATGGATCTGCCATGGACGGAGGCCGATCAATCGGCGCAAGACAGGGACGTATGGAGGAGCCTTGTCGATGCAGTGGGTCCCCGACCCGAATAGGACAAGGGGAAGAAGAAGAAGAAGAAGAAGTAACGGTGCTATTATAGCACAGGACAAAACAAAAACATTGAAACTCTAAAATATAGTATAAAACAGGTGCAAAAATAAGAATCATTCTGAGTGGACATAAAAACATTAAAAAAAAAAAACACATAAAAATACAGTAAGGAGGAAACCGAAACCAAACAATTTCCAGAGACTTTAGAACATGTCATTACAATATATTGAAAAGAGATTAAGGTTAAGATGAATGATATGAACTTTTAAATAATTTTGTTTTTAAAGCCCGTTTAAATTCAGTCAAATTCTGAATATTGTTAACAGCTGCGGGAAGTTTATTCCAAATGAGATACACGAAAAGAGCGATCATAGTAAACGGCTCGATTTGACCTAGAAAGTTCGATTAAACGATTAGTAACATCTAGATCTGCTGACCTCAGAGTAAGCTGTCTATCGCTTAAGTTTTGACGGACACATAGTTCCGATTTATAAGCTGGCGCCATTTCTTGCAATGCTTTGTAGGTCATTAAGCAGATCTTGAACTCTATTCTTTCAGGGCATCGAAGCCAATTAAATGTAGATAACCATATTCTAAAAGGAGAAATAACTACACTTGTTTTAACTGATCTCGACTGTCACAGGGCTTTCCCACTTCCTAGTTTCTCGTAATAATTCTTATGTTATTCTTAATTTGCAGATAATTTAACATTAACCAACAACGAGGCTTCCACCGACAGGTTGGACACCATCGGAATCGAAACCTGGCGGAAGAAATGCGGCAACCGAACCATCTTCTGTACCCGCTCTGTCCCAAAACCGCCCGCGACAAACGTGAAACCGATCCTCCCACGAGACGCCACAACGTGTCCCATCTGCAACGTGGAATTCGACACGCATTTCCATCTGGTACGACACCATTCTTCGCACTATCAAAACTACATCTGCAAAGTATGCGGCAAAGGCTATCACTCGAACAGTAATTACAAGCGCCACTTATCTTTGCACGAAAACCGAAGATTTCCTTGTCAGATTTGCAGCAAAGTTTACTCAAATCGGGACGCATTAAATCAACATGTTCAGATCCACCACAAGAAGATCAAGTTGTATCGGTGTCGTAAATGTCCGGAAAGATTCTCCGCAAGTTCCACGCGACAAAAGCACATGTTTGAGAAGCACGGAGTAGACTGCCGTAGGTTTGCGTGCGCGGAGTGCGGCAAGATCTTCTTCACGATTCAGCACCATAATTCGCATGTGAAACGGACCCATCTCAATATGCGAGAGCACAGCTGTACGCAGTGCAAAAGCTCATTTCATACTGTGAGAGAGTTGAAGTCACACAGCATCAAACACACTAGTAAGTTAATATTTTTTAAATTCTTGTTAAAAAAAATATATATTATGAGCATACTCACATTCCGATTCTTTCAAGTTTTTCACATCGACTGCCATTTATTGAACTATTATGAGACGTGATTATTAATTTAGAGTGATCATTGTGGATTTCAAGGCTTCTCTCATCACTTAGGCAAAGGATGTGCCGATGGGTTTTGGACCAGCAGGCGCCTAATGAGCCCGGTACTCTGTTTGTCAATTTATCAAAAGTCACAAAGGCATTGTATAATTTTAATCTTTTGCGTAATTTGCAAAAAATACCTTCAACGTGCCGTCCTGTAACGCAGCGTTACTGTATTAGATTTGGATCTTGTTATGGAATTTTTGTAAAAATGTTGTTTTGAATAAGTTTTCGTCTATTGTAAAACAAAATGGTGATTTTGTGCATAAAACCTAAAATACATTTATAAGATAATAATAAATATCATTTGCTAACGGCCCAATTCGGCAATCATCATGCTGCCTCGTGTGCGGTGTGTGTTTTTGGAATGCTAGTGCGCGTGGGAAGGGGGGGCAATACGAGGGGTATATTTATATCAGCTGTTCAAATGTACTTTCTCATTTTAAAAACAATTAAAAAGAAACTTTAAAATTAATAGAATACTTACTTTTAACCACGTATATATCCGAGGCGTAAACCAAAATTGTTTGATGTAACAGAAGAACCAGTGGGTTAAAAAGTTTGAAAGATAGAACTACCGGTGAAAACATATTTTCATGTGTATCGGAAAGTATTAATGACCTAAAACTTATCTGGAATCTATTATCAGCGGTTACAACGGATGGTGCTAAAAACATGATTGGCTCAAATATTGGATTTATCGGCTAGAAAGGTATTAGAAAACCTTTGAAATTTCATTGAATAATTATTTCTAAATGGATTCTGATCTGAATAAGAATTTATTTTTCATCCCGCCCCCCCAGGTTTTCAAAAAACGCCTTTTTTTCGCCGGCGGGCTTACGACAAATGAGAGGTTAAACAACGAAAAGCGTTTAATATTAAGTATTTTATTAATTTTGAATCAAAACGGTGCCACAAAATAAGTTTGCTGTATTTGAAGAAAAAACAAACTTTTTTGTGTGAAAGCTTTTTTATAATTAATGCACTATTGTCATGAGATTTAATAATATTGTAACACTTGTGGTTGCAAAGAAAATTATATTAAAAAAAAATTACTTAGTAATGCACAATCCTTCAATACAACACTCGAATTAAAAACTACATTTTATAAAAAACAGTCAAGAGCATGGTAGACCAACGTTACATTATGGATATGGCAGAGTTATAGATCTATTCGAATGATTATTTGTAAAAAAAGGTTTGAAACTATGATTCCAAGATTTGCTCACTAATAATGCTACTAATTGTCAATAGATGTCTCTGTTGTCACTTTGATTTATCAACAGAGCATTGGATACAGAGTAACTCCCTGTTTTACCATTTGGAACCATCTTCTGTTTTTTTATACAGAATCAAATTTTTTCTTTTCTAATTTTAAACTCTAAACTCTCAACAGCTTGGAATCAAGGCGCCTTGTTCTGTATTATTATATTGGAAGTTAGGTTTGTTTAGGTCTTAGGTCTAGAGCGGCGAATTCGTTTGTGACTGCGTTTCGGGCCGGATTGGGAAAGACTGGTTAAGAAAGACCTAATCTAAACCTCTTCAGCCGGATTCTCTCAACGCCATCGCCTTGCACCGCAGTAGGAGAGAAAAAAACATTGAACACATTGACCCCCAGATTTTTACATACCCTCATATCCTTTTACTTTCCAGAACTTCCTCTCCTTCCTTTCCCTAAAAAAACCCCTCCACACAGCAACCCCTAAAAATGACATAGCCCCTAAGGGAATTACTTTTACTCGGGGCCTCCTGTTTGGAGCTAATGTAAAAAATATGTTGTGTCCCGTCGGCGGCATGTATCTTTTCTCGGGAGATTTTTTTAATGTGGTTGAGTGTTTCAGGCTAATAATTATTGCTTATTATAATTGTTAAAAAAAAGTGTTTTGTGCCATTAATTGATGCAATTATCATTTTCCAGCTCTTAGAAGTTTTGCCTGCACTCAGTGCGACAAGAAGTTCAAGATGCAGAAGACTCTGAAGAGTCACATGCTGGTGCACTGCCCGGAGCGCCGGTTCCTGTGCCACTGCGGAGCTGCCTTCAGCCATCGGGCCGCCCTCGCCGCCCACGTGCGGACGCACGCCTCCGACTGGCAGCTGCTGGATCCCGAGCCGGTCGAGGAGTACGCCGCCCCGCTGTTCTACGTCACGCCCTATGACACCGGCTAGACACTTTCATTTTCGATAGTCTTCGGTCAGGGTATTTTAAACTCCATAATGTTAATTTTATAGCAATTGCCAAAGAAAAAAATACCAAGTAGTTGGTCCATTATCCATTCTGATTTAGGTTTATTTACAAAATGAAACAAGCTACTAACCGTTACGCCGTTCTCCGCAGGGATAGGCAGAGAGGACAGACTGCCGAACAAATCGGTCTTGGCACACACTCTTTGCCTCATTCATATTCATACATACTCTTCTATTCTGACATGGCCCGACTCAAATACCTGATTCATTTGATCGGTGTCTTCCTCGGGCATCTCCGACTTCTTCTACCATTCCCACTTTCGTCATATATTCTCCTTACACTCCTTTTTTCGTTCATTCTCTCTACATAACCAAACCATCTGAGGATCCCTTTCTTAATCTTACGCATTACGCTTACATCAGCCTTGCATTCTTTGCGGATCTCCACATTTCTCACACATGCATGGTTATTTATTTCGTATTGCAAACATAAAAAAGTTTTAAAAATGGCTCACCTTACGATTTTTCTAGACATTCTAGAATTTTTTATTAGACAAATGTATTATAAACATTATTGTCACCTCACTTTTTTTGTCATTTAATGTAAAAACAATTATTAAAAAATTCTCAAAGATTTATAATTTTTTTTAAATTGCGGTCGGAAACTTGTGATTCATTAAGGTGTACATTTTTATTATTTTGCGGTTAACTTTTATGTTGGAATATAAAGTGTGGTATTTTCTCTTTCTAACACCTTTTAGATCATATTTCCAACCATGATAGTAAGAGAGACACAAAGATTTCTACGAGACCACCTATATCCGAAAACCGAACAAATAGACCTGACAGGTTAAAGAAGGATTAATACCAAACTAAATGTACATATTTAGTTTTTGTCACATTCATTGTTAATGTATTACAGCCTTACTAAAAATAAACACTCCGCGGCCGTTAAACGGTGTTTCTGTAGCACGTTGTGTAAAGTCTGTACATTTCGTTTTTCAAATTCTTACTAAACAAAATATATGGTTTTGATCTGACAACGTCGCCATTTTACCAGCCTTACTAATAAACTTTCTGAAAAATTTGTACAGTGGTCAAACAACCATGTATGAAGAATCCTTACTAATTAAGAACTGACAAAAAATTTTTCATGGAAAGATATGTACATTGCTTACACGGCCAAGGAGGGTAGTTTATCTGTTGTATATATTTGTTCCATTTGTAATTTTCAACGAATTTAGAATTTCTTTTTTTAATGTCCTATATATTTATTATTTTTTGAGATGTCGTAAAAACAAATACCATTTTAGAACCAAAATGTAATTACCTTTAAGATTTTCATATCTAAAATATACTTAAATGTTTAAAAACTGTAGTATTTTAAGATTCAAACATCAAGTTGAAAAAAAAAACTCACTTACCCCAAACACTTTCTATTAAAACATTGAAATATTTGGAAAAATTCAAAATTCAAAAAACACAGTCCTTTTATTTAATGATTTTAAAATAAATCTGTCACCTCACTTTTTACTCCTTCAAACAATAAAAAAATATAAAAAAATCTTGAAATTAGCTTTTCATTTCCAAAAATTTACAATAAAAAAACTTACGTTTGAATACATTGCTTGCACATCTTAAGGCATTAATTTCTTTGATACGTTTACTAAAATATGTATTAGACATTTTAGTCACCAAAAAACATCACTTTCAAGAATGTATAATAAAATAAAGATCTTAAAATGCAAATTATTTCTGAACATAACCTATGAACCATTTTCTGACAGCTTAATTTAGAACAGACGATTTTAGTGCCACAATTTGACTTAAACTAACGAAAAACAACACAAATTAATAGTAAATATATTGATTACATGAATATTAGTGCGAATTAGTCATAAATATTGAAACCATTAACGAAAACATCATATTAATCACATACAAAATCGCGACCGACTCTATTCTGCATTCGCGGCTATTTTTATTCAGCGGGAAAGCAATGCGCAGGCGCATCAATCACACCACCTAGCGGATTATTATGAAAACTCCAATTTGAACAAGAAAATACGGCGTTGTCATATCTAAAGATTCACAAAAACACCGTTTAACGGCCGCGGAGTATTTTTTTTTTAGTAAGGCCGTTATTGTCTAACCATATTTTAACAACAGTTTGCTTTTAAATTAACATCATTCCAGTTACTTGATTTGAAAAGAAGAATCGTATAATTAGCGAAATTTTGGCATTTAAAACTTACTTTTTTTTCCCCGGTGTTGTGCAGTTTTTCGAAATCAAATGTAAACAATAATTTTCCTATTATTTTTAATGTCAAGTGTGCAAAATTTCATCAAGAAGTATCGAAATTTTGCTTTAACGAGTCATCTATCGTAAGCCCGCCGGCGGGCGGGTGACATCTGAGAGGTTAAAAAATTTAATTGCGATTTTAACCCTTATGTATACAGAAACTGTACAAGAACAAAGTCAGAATCGCTTGCGACATTATCATTCCAGACTTTTGCTTTTTATTAAAGCTCTCTAGCTCCTCGGAATGCTCTGATATTAATTTTTTATGAAATACTGCCTTAACCTCTAACTGTCATTTGACATTCAAGAGGAGGGGGTTGGAAAAGGGGATGCTCATTTAGACAGTCATCTTCCTCTTGTTTTGAAGGTCAAGTGTGTAAAATTTCATCAATCTCGGAATATAATTGTAGATTTGTATAAGTAACACAAAATCTGCATCGCCGCCACAGATAACTTTATTTGAATGGATGATGAAGAAAAACTCATTTCTGTGAATATAAGCAACTAACCTCTTGTATGTCGGCTGAGATTTGGTCACATGATGCCCGTATACCATAGAAAATGAATGTCAGAGCATTCCGAGAGGCTACAGTGATGAAATAAAAAGCAACGTCTGGAATGATATTGGTAAACAGTATCTAACAAGATTACTCAGGCCCGCTTGCTTTCTCAACGGTTGTCGCAACTTGTGTGCGCCTGGGCTAAGTTGTAGTTGTGATTCACCAAAATTAAAAAGTGTACAATATGTGTTGTTACATATATACTTATGTAATAAAGAATTTCAGTTCGTTTTAAACAAGTGTTGTTTTTATTCTGTTTGATTTTCAGAGATTTATTATTTATTAGATATAATTACATCTAAAAATTATTACTATAAATTTGACAGAATTAAGCAACCTTACAGTCTACTTTAAAACACTGGAACACTACACCATCATCTCCAAGCAGCGAAAATTCCAGATTCACGGCAATCTGAAATGAGGGCAAATATATTACTTAAAAAGATAAATTGAGTCACTAGTTTAGAATTCACAGCTGTAAAAATGTGAAATTGGTGAAGAAATTAAGACATGTCGTCTCTTCAGTTCGTTTTTATCCAACAGACCAAAACGTAAATCGGGCGAAATGGCGCTTTGAAGTTTTTTTTATGATAAAATCAGATACATTTTGGAGGATGTAAGACAAAGCGCGTTTTGAAAACCCCTTAAATAATCTTTTATAATTTTTTTTAACGAGTATCGTATAAATAAACGGTTGTTGAGAACAACTGCATACTTAACTTAATATCACGAAAAAATGGTCTGTTGGACAAAAACGAACTAGAGCGACGATGTATTGTCACAATATCCCGCTTTAGTAGGAAGAAGGGTCAATTCTGAATTGTGGTCTTTTACCATAACGATATTAACCTCTCGTTATTTTTTTTTTAATTTGCGATTTTAACCCATAAGTATAAAGAAACTGCATGAAGAACAAGGTCAGATTCGCTTGCGCCAATATATTTCTTGATGTAACAGTTGATTTGATTAATCTAGCTACTCTGAATATTTTTTAAAGTAATTATAAATGTCATTTGGAAGTCATGCTTTTTCCCGCTTTAACAGATGTCAAATTTTTAAAGAAGTATCAAAGTCATTAATTCTTCGAAAACACCTTTGAATTGTTGGTTTTCATGTAGGGTGTAGATTCAGATTTGTGTAGAAGCAATAAAATCTGTTCCCCTGCTTACCAATATATATATTTTTTGATATTTGTTTGCCGAATGGGAGAATTATTTTTTTTTTGCTCAAGTTAGCTTATTCTGGGAAAACTTGTGACGATATTATCACGTAATACAATATATGAAAAATAAGATACATTATCTAGTAAACAGAAAACAATCGCAAAAACAAACAATTTCTTTGTTTTTATATGGCTATTTGACCAGAAGTTATCAAGGTAATTTCCGTGCGGTTTTTTGAAATATCATCCGACATTCAACAGGTTAAGAATATCTTTCGCTCTGGGACGTGCCACAAATATAAATGAAATTTATGCCGGGATTTAAAACCGTGATTGCTGGTCACGAGCCTTACTCCTAACCAGTGGCGGCCAGCTCTAAAGAGCGCTAGTGCGACGCACTCCCAGAATTTCTGCCAATCCAAAAATTCCCTAGCGCCGAATAATATATTTCCGACACGCCTCGTCACAAATCACAATACACACTTCGCTAATGCATACATAATATGTCCATATAACTGTGTGTGTATCGAAGCAGATCATTGTGTGCCTATATTCCGAGCGCTGGATCGTTTTTAAAATCGCTCCAAAGAGTCCCTTCATAATTATCTAATAAGTTCAAACCGTGGGTAGGTATAATATGGGTAATATCCTTAACAAATCTTACGTGTACGAGATCGGCGATCTGAAAATTTCCACCACATCAAAAGGAACGGTTTGTTCACCAGCAGATTAAAATGAGACGCGTTTGTGTAATATTATTTTCGATATTGTGTATTTAATTTAACATCTACTCTTTCATTTAATGTTCCGCTTAGCATAATTAACAAAAACAATGTAGACATGTTGTGACAGGTCACAGGTCCAATACGCTATTGTGATCCGTTTCTTGGATGAGTAAGGAAGATTTAAAAATGGGCTGAACTTTGAAAAACGGTTAGAAATTAAACATTGTGATCAATATCTATTTTACAACTCTTTTATAGTAAGTAATAAATTATCGGATGCTTTTTCGTGAGTTAAATTGTTAAAAATCGTGGATACCATCCCTATGACGCCGAGGAAAGTTGTTTCGGTGATTTTCAACTTTAAAAATAATTTAATTATTCTTGAGAAACACAATTAGCCAAGATAGACTCAATGCATTGTCAGTGCTAAGCATTAAATAATGCCTAAATCTATACCGGATTTTAACTCCAGGCTCATTGATGTCTTTGCTACTCAGAGACGGAGAATGGACCTAATATACTATAGGTGGGATATTTTCATAATTAAATTTATTTCAAAGGAGAAAGGAGTGTAAGGAGAATATATGACGCAAGGTTGAATGATTTAAGAACATAGTAGAGAACATCCGAGGCAGACATCAGACACTTGAGTCGGGCCATGTCAAGAGTCAGAAAAATAGAAGAGTATGTATGAGACGATGTATGAATGTGAATGAGGCAAAGAGTGTGTGCCAAGACCGAGTTGTTTAGCGGTCCGTTCTCTCTGCCCATGGTTAGTTGGTTTAAATTTATTTTAATTAGAGTAGGTATATGTACAAGATTTTCAGCGCACCACCGATTTTTGTGAGCACCAGCCGCCACTGCTCCTAACCACTGAGGCCATAGAATTTGTTTATGTATTATATTCATAACAGTACCTTTGGGAAAGTATCAACGGGCATAGAAAGGTGGTAGACCAAAACTTCACTCTGGGCAACTGGGCAGTACCCATTCAAAAGGGAATTACACCCATCAGCAAGATCTCCTGCCAAAGGATAGGTGATAGTAAGAGGTCCTACTTTGGCTCGTACTTTAGGCAGCAGGGTGTAAGAATTGTTCGCTGAAAAAGACAAGAAATTAATTACTATTTTCATATGATTTCGTATTACGAGGGTCGTCCTAGAATTAAAGACCGCAACGCCGATGTTATTTCTCAAAATATGGCGGCACTAGCTTGTAGCTCAGACTTTCCCCTATAAAAAGAGTGTTGATCTGGCTTAGTAGCTGCTTCAGTGTGATCTTTGCATCTGTCGAATCCCACCGCCTGCGAGGTGTGTTCAATTATTTGCTTCCTCAACCAGGGGGCCTAGTCTCTATCTCTCACAACGGGCTTAACTACGTCACGAATCCGTATTAACCCACCTCTAACCGTGCGAAAAACTTTCTTGCGCTCCGATGCTGTACACTCAGTAAATATCTATATGTTGTATTTGTTTGATCCAATACATAAATGTATTGTGGAGGAATACAAAATATTAACTCTATATTTAGTATATTTACAAAGATATTTCAGTAAGTACAAACCATGACCGCTTAGTTGACAGCACCGTCAAGAAAGGTTAAACGGCAAACGTGCTTGTTTGTCAAACCGAAAGACAGAGACTAGGCCCCCAGGTGAGAATGCGCTCTATTGAAGTGCATGTCGACTTCAACAGGGTTCGTGCTCGCAATTTTGATCCCAGACGTAAGTAAGTCTTCAAAAGATTTTGAGGGAAAAATTGGCATTCACAAAATGTAAGCTTGTTTGGTGCCCAAAATGCTGAAGAGCAACAACTTTTTGAACCTTTTTTCCAACCAAGGCGAGGCAATTTTGGATTGAAACATGAGTTCACCATGACCCCGGAATCAAATAGGCAATCAATGGTATGATTTTTTTCATTTTCTTCACCTGAAGCAACATTTGGCCAGAAAGGAGACCGACGAGGATGCGGAGGAAGATGTGAGAACATTTTGGCCTGTGGAGTTGTACGACAAGGGAATCAGAACCTAGTGTATGGCTCGCCAAATATCGATCGTCGATTCTGCGTGCGATTCTAATTAACTCCGCGCAGGATGCCCTGAGGTAAATAATTTCTCACAGGGCCTATGTCATCTTTGCGGATGCTGGAGTAAATATGATTCTCGAAGAGATCCACCTTGTAGGAGGGAAGATCAAATAATAACAACCGTGTACAAATTTTGATTTATATTTAAATGAAAAAACACAATTTACACCACTTTTATTTTTGAATTAATATTCAACAGCCAACCAGGTTACGCTTAGCTTAAGCTTCGTCAGAACTTATTATATCAACCAAAAAAGTTGATATTTTTAGTTGATATAATAAGCCCTGATGAAGCTTGAGCTAAGCGAAACCTGGTTGGCTGTTGAATATTAATTCAAAAATAAAAGCGGTGTTTTACAAAGTGTGTTTTTTCATTTAAATATGTAATGTCACACCCCAAAGTATTTGCTTCCTTTGATAAAATTTTGTTTTAATTCTAATTCTAATTTTCAGTCAGTCTACTACTTTTTCTACAGTCAGTCTACTGCCTCCTGCAGGCTTTAGAGAAGTCTCTGAAAGTTATCACCTCATTAGAAAAGTGTTTATTGTGTACTTACTGACTCTGAAGGTGATGAGCAAATCGGCAAAGTCCACAAGTTGACATGGTTCCACGTCACAATTAGCTATTTCCACAAATATCGGTTCGTCTCCAGCAGGGCCTGAACATTCGATAAACAAAAATACGTTCATATTTTTTTAGGGTTAAAAGGAATGGCTGTGTGGCCATTTCATACCAAACTTAAATTTGGATTTGAGACTAAAATACGTAACCAAACTGAATAATAAACCAAATAAAATATCATCTTAATCACACACACACTGGCGACCGACTTTTTTCTGCATTTCCGCGGCTTTTTTGTGTTCAGCGGGAAAGCAATGCGCAGGCGCATCAATCACACCACCTAGCGGATTATTATGAAAACTCCAATTTGAACAAGAAAATACGGCGTTGTCAAATCTAAAGATTCACAAAAACACCGTTTAACGGCCGCGGAGTGTTTTTTTTTTAGTAAGGCTGTTAATGTATAATATATGTTACATTATATTATGTGATTATGGTGGTTTATACAAAGTAATTTGTTTCATTTAATTAAAATGATGCCACAAAGTAATTTTGCCGAGATTAAAGAAATATGTAATTATATAATATTTTTGACTACTGTTCTTTTTCGATACTTGTTTGTTTCTTTTGTTATTTTTATTCATGTTATTATTCTAAAGAAGTAACCATCGGTTTTGAAACATGTAGATATTATAACATGTGATTATAGTAGTTTACACAAAGTAATTTGTTTCATTTAGTTAATAATTATATTTATATTAAAAATTAAGAACATTAAAAAACAAAATAAATAAATTTGAAGAAATTCACATAATTTTTTAGCTAATAACGTTAATAAGAGTTAATTTATCACAACACAGTGATTGACAAAAGGTCAATTTATCCCTTTCTCATTTTCTTTAAATAATATTTGAATAACATTTAGTGAATATTTACATTTCTGGACGACGGTAGCAGACGCAAGAGAAATTGTAGCCAAGATGGCCACAATGAAAGAAGTTTTAGAAAACATGGTTGCTAGGAACACAACACTCTTTTCGGAATTATATTTTCAACTAAAATCAAACTGAATATTATCTCAAAGTTATGTTATATATTATATTTTTTAATCTTATCTTTTTTCAATCAAATACGAAATCTCTGTCCGTAATGAACACCTGTAAATTAATACTAAGTATTTCCTGAGATAAGGATGAGTAATAAATCAATAAGCTACTTGCAGTATATATTTTTTTCAAATAGTTTTTCTAAACATCAGCAATTTATTTATTTGTTGTTATTGAGTTAATTTGGCAGAACTCCATTTTAATTTCTTTTATATCGTCGTTGCGTGTTTGGTATGAACAATGTGACGATTTTGACGAAAATGAGTTAAATATACAGTTATTTTGCTTTTTTTTTTCTCCATTTTCTACAATATGAGCCATGTAAAAATATCAAATATTTAAGGCGATAGAAAATAAATCATGTGAGGACAATCAAAATAGTATATTTTTTAAAAGTCATATCCTCTGCATACCACTACACAATTCAATTGCCTTTGTATGCACAAATCATTTTGTGATGCCTAGCTATCAAATTGCTTTTACACACCTCATATAACCTAAAGCCTGCACTACATGATGGGCCATCCGATGGGCCACGCAATGGGCCATCCGATGGGCCACTCGATGGGCCACGCAATGGGCCATCCGATGGGCCACTCGATGGGCCACGTGATGGGCCACTGTGTGGAGGGATAGTGGCGTGAGATTGCCCATAGTGGAGGTGGAATGGCCGGGCGTGGCCTGGGATGGTGGAGTGGCCGACGGAGTGGCGGAGTGGGCCATTCAATGGGCCACGCGATGGGCCACTGATGGCGATGGGATGGCGACGGGATGGCCTGGGATGGCCTTAAGTAACTAATTTTGTAATATCACATGGTTGGGCCTTGACACAATACACAGCTACACTTACTTACATATTGAACCACTGTTCTTGGTAGTTAGTATTGTTACATTTCCTAACCTACCCTCTTCCCGTACACCTGTCATTTTTCATTACCCACATTATCAGTCACAAATTGATCCTCGTACAATCAACATCTCCGCTTCAGTATTCCGCTCTTTCGCTCCTGCCGGTGTAAGTCCGCCATCGCTAAAGAAAGCACCGCTACAAAACAATACAAATATTCCGCTATAAATGCAGTGCAATATATGAACCAGCTCGTGTAAGTCAATCGTGTATATAAACTGGGCGCATTAGGCGTGTTTCCCGTCTATGCACCGGTGCCGAGGAGATCAATGATGCTCCTCGGAGCATCTTCCATTGAAATACCGGTAGAACAAGGACAGCATTTCCACCCAACGCCTGTGCTCTAAAGATTGCAATCCAGAAGATTGCTCCACATTAGAGTTGGCTGTCAAATTCAACAGTGGAGCGCACTTACGATTTGTACAGGGTCAGCAGTTGTGTACTGTCTACAGTATCTGCGGGCCCTGTACAGTATGCTCAGCTTTTGAGAGAGTAACTAGATTCTGGCTTCAATGGAGCCATGGAGCGATTGCATTACAGTAAAAAAAAATTCCATTGCAGTAGAATCCGGATATAACGACCCTCAAGGGGCCGGAAATACTTTGTCTTACTAACCGGATGACGCACAAAATGTCCGGATAATTTAAGCTTGTTTTTATTATGATACTTATTAATGTTATTGTTTTTATTGTTATGAAATACGTAATATTATAAGATAGATAAATGTAATATTACACATTTTAGTACAAATTACGCCGAACTCCTTCGCGAGGGATACATTTGAACTTATTTGAACAAAAATTGAACCATTTTTCTTCAATTGAAAAAAACCTGCTTCACGGATCTCATTGTGTCAAGCAGTTGTCACAACAGATGAAAAACGCTGACTGTGATTTACGCTTGCTAATAAGGATAGGTGTTAGGCTGCCTTGACACACGTAATTTTTTTTTTCCGTAAATCGCTCACATAAGCAAAAACCAATGCAAATACCCCTTGGCCAGAAATCGCTTATGTGAGCCACTTACGGGAAAAAACTTACGTGTGGCAGTCTTAGCGCGCGGGAGTAAGTGGGTGCAGGGAGTAGGCAAGGCGCGGGGCGGCGAGATATTGGTGCGAAGGTTTTGTAAACAAAACACTGCAGTCGTTTGAACCAGATGAATTATCATTAAAATAGGTCGCTTTAAGCAGTTGGTCGCTTAAAACGGAGTCGTACTACTAACTAACTAACTGACCATCACGCCGTTTCTCCGCAGGGGTAGGCAGAGAGGACGGACCGCCAAACACCTCGGTCTTGGCACACACTCTTTGCCTCATTCACATTCATACATCGTCTCATACATTCTCTTCTATTTTTCTGACTCTTGACATGGCCCGACTCAAGTATCTGATTTACTTGATGGTGCCATGTCTTTCTCGGACGTCCCCTACTTCTTATACCATTCACACTTGCATCGTATATTCTCCTTACGCTCCTTTCTTTATTCATTCGCTCTACATGCCCAAACCATCTGAGAGTTCCTTTCTTAATTTTACTCATTACGCTGACATCAGCCTTGCATTCCTTTCGAATCTCCACATTTCTCACATGATCATACATGGTTTTACCACACATACGCCTCAGGGATCTCATTTCAACAGCATTCAGTCTACTTTCATCCTTCCTCTGCCAGTTCCATGCCTCACTGCCATACATCAGGATAGGTACAAGCACTCCATTGTGGACTGCTAACTTCGCTTCTTTGGACAGCTTTTTGTTAGCGCCAACGGCATTCAGTCCTCCATTAATGGATTTACCTGCATTTACCCTCCTTTCAATGTCTCTATCAGCCTTCCCACCTCTCGTAAACGTACTACCCAAATACACAAACTCATCCACCTGCTCCAAGTATTCATCATTCACAACTATATTTCACACCGTTTTCGGACTCTCTCTTTCAAACACCATGACTTTAGACTTACTTACATTCATCATTAACTCATTCTTCATACATACTTCGTTCATTCTAGACACGAGCGACTACAGATCTTCCATACTGTTAGAAATCAGCACCGCATCATCAGCATACAACAGGCAACATACTTTCATATTACTCAATTTCGCGCCTAACCCTACCTCTTTCAATTCTTGCATACAATTATCCACGTATAGATTGAATAACCACGGTGACATTACACAGCCTTGCTTAACACCTTTTGTGATACTAAACAGATAGATTTCCCTAAGACATAGCGCTAAACATTGAACAGATTTAGAAAAGTCCCATTTTACAATGAATTTGAGAAGTTCCAATGTAGACCATTGAACCGCTTCACGGTAAAAATTGTTGTTTCTTCTTTTCTTCTCATTTGATTTGTTCTGTCGTGTCACAGTTCTGTTTCATCATTATTATTTTTGTCACTGTCATTTTTCTGTCCAGTGTTTGTTCTGTTTTGTCTCAATTATGTTTTGAAACTGTTCTGTTATGTCACTGTTCTGTTTTATCACTGTTCTGTTTTACCAGTGGTCCCTTTTTGTAACTGGTCTATTTAGTCACTGTTCTATTTCATCACTGTTCTGTTATTTCACTGTTTTTTGTTATGTCACTATTCTGTTCTGTCACTGCTGGTTACCTATGTAATTTTTCTGTCAAGTGTTTGTTCTGTTTTGTCTCTGTCCTGTTTTGTCTCAGCCCTGTTTTGTCTCAGCCCTGTTTTGTCTCAGCCCTGTTTTGTCACAATTATGTTTTGAAACTGTACTGTTATGTCACAGGTATTTTTGTTACTATTCTGTTATGTCACTGTTCTGTTTTGTCAATATTCTGTTACGGCACTGTTCTGTTTTGCCCTCGGTCTATTAGTTACTGTTCTGATTCGTTACCGTTGTGTTTAAATGGAACCGTTAGCTTCAACCTTTAGCTTGCTGCATATCTATAAAGGTGGAATCAGACAGTTCACTCGAGTGAAGGTTTACGCCATGTTTTTTCGGCCTAATGTTCCATCTTCGTTTCATTCCATGTTCAGATGGCACTATAGAAATAAGCTTTCACTCGTCCATTCCCACCACAGCGTCGCCGAGCGAGGTCAGGCAAATCAAACGAATTCCAGCGCGGTCCGGCCTCGAATTTTAAGGTAAAACATGTCAGATGCTTCGATTTTTACGAAATTTTGTTGACACAATTAAATAAATTAAAATAAAAAAAAAACAGTATTTTTTCGTCTTATAAACCTTTTTATTTTTTATGACATAATAACACAATTTGATTTTACTTTTTTTATAACAAATTAATAATCTTACATATATTAAAAAAAATATATAACACATGGATAAAAAAGGAGACCCACAATTTCTATGAGACGTGTTCCCAAAAGCAAACAAATTAGCTGAACGAATACCATTTGCGTACGACGTGATAGCGTCCTTCCAGTACAAGACGCGAGACAAACTGATTGAGATTTCACTCCATGTTCAGACGTTTCACTTTTCTCTCTTCCGCGCGCGAGTGAAGGATGCCGAATGAAAATATCCAACATTGTTGGATCGGTTCACTTGAAGATTTCATTCGGCAGTATTCGGCACTTTCGTTTCATTTCATGTTCAGACGTGTCATTCCGAGTAAAATAGGCCGAATGAAATGCGGAAATGAACCGTGAACCGTCTGATTCGTGCAACATAAAGGGGGGTGTAACCGGGGCTGACCCTATGCAGGTGCAAATAGATCAGTCCACTCCGGGCACCAAGGAGCCAAGGCGATGATAGAACCTAACACAGCGACCTTTAGGTTTTTACTAGCTCCGGACTCTGGGTCTAACCAATTTTGCTGCGCCCTTAAAACAAACCAGCTTTTCATTATCCTTTCCCATTAGGGAGAATTCAATGTCAACACCGAAGACCTGTAACAAAATAAATTATTAATTAATAGGAACTTTAAGAACTAGAGGCTAGGCATAATTTTTTTATTATTTATTTTTTTTATTTAGGAAACATACAATTGTATATAAAATTATTGAACATAAAATAGTGAATGTAATATAAACCAAAAAACCTTGGACACACACGGCATTAATATCAAAAGATACTTTATAACACAATAGCGCTCGCCATACGATCCAATACAGACCCGCCACACGTAAAAAGATGATGCGTTATAAGCGCGGTTCGGGTCTTTGCTATTTGCCGTTATTCTCCGTAACCGCTGCTGATGCGACATTTGAGGAGGTATGCGACCCCCTCTCCGCCGTAAACAGGAGACAGGGTCATTTTATTTTATGGAGCTGCCGTGCTCGAGCCTTTTCTTTATTCTAAGATGGTTGTTATAAAATCTGTCAAATTAGAGATTTATTTGGAAATGCTCCACGCTGGTAAATTTTTAAATGAAAAGACAAACTTTTTTAACATTAACTGCACAAAAGAGGCCCTTAAGAGAAATCACTTCAGCGCACTTTAGGTGATTTTCTCACGAAAACGGTGCTATATAAATTATCTGAACATTATTGTTACAAACAATTTCCCTCAGGGCCTGCGTTATCATTGAGGACGATGTGTGGAAGGGGTCGCGGGAGGGGAAGGGGACGCGGGAGGGAAAGAGGAGGCGGAAGGGAAACGAAGACGAATGGGAAAGGACACGCAGGGAGATACAAGTTTTTTATTAAAGTGACATTTCAACGCATGCCGTATTAGCTAATCTTATATTAAAATAACAGATAAAACCTGACAGACATAACATAATATATCATAAAAGAATATAGGTTAGGCTTATCATTTATTTTTCCTTTGATTTGCTTTTCTTCGATGCTACAGTAATCAATAATAAAATTAACGATAAGTTTTGTCCGTCTTACAAATAGCAATTTAGGAACTGGCAACTTCAGTTTGTAAGTGATTTTTTGCCCTTTAGTCAGTGGGCACTTTCCATTGATCAGAGACTCACAGCCGTCGAGTTGGTTCTCAGGAAGCGAAATCTCCTTTTTGATCCACCCAATGGAGATCGTGACCTTGGGATATAGCTTGGCACTGTCTCTGGCTAAAAACATAAAGAAAGCAATGTTTCCAATAAGAAAAAATACAGAATAAGTGGTTCCATGGAAAGAAATAATGATTTAATAAATTAACGTCTTGATAATCAATAAAATTGAGCAAAAAAAAATCATTACTACGGCAACATTGATTTTAGAATAAATGATAGTGAACAAATAATTATTTATTATTTTTAATTGATAAACTAATGTTTTAAGACAAGATTTTCTTATGCATAGCACAAAGGGTAACAATTATTATAAGCAATAATTATTAGCCTGAAACACTCATCCATATTGAAAAAACCTCCCGAGAAAAGATACATGTTAATAATAATTAATGTTAATATACATTTATTAATTATGTATTTATTTATTTATTACACATCCCAATGGGCCTTTACATTCTAGTTTATAAGTTGTGTATCACAGTTATTTTAAATACTTTAAAATTAAAATAATAAAAAAAAACATAATACATTGAAAAAAAAAAATGTTATAACAAAATAAAATACACTGGTTAAAATGATAAGAAGTCTCACATAAATAGATATTCAATATAAACAAAAATTGCTGAAATTATACATTTACGTTTATTTGTGAAGTAAACAAAAAATATTTATAATGATTATTTTTAAGGTGAAATATATCTCCCAGATAAGAATATTTATTTGCGAGATTACGCCGAGTTCTGCTTCATCCTACTTTAGAATAGGGTTTCTTACAGTGTTGCAGTGTCTATCATGAGGGCAGATGTGATTATGGAGAGTGTAGCGGTGTTCAAAACGTTGACTACAAAAGGAAAAGCGCAACACACATTATTAATAGCCCAAAAATTAATCACAATGATACTTTTAGCCTCAAATTTAGCAAAAATCTCAAACCACACCAAATTATAGTAGATTAAAGGGTTAAAAATTAAATGTAAGAGGTGATAAGGTCTTTACCGGGTTAGCGCCAAGATTTTGAGGTTAAAGGGTCAGATGTCGAAGGTTTAAAAGTTGTAAGTTGTATAATAGTTATATAATTATTTTCTTGTATTTTAAAATGTGTCAAAATACTGCTCAAAGTCAAAGTGCTGCTCCAACTGCTCATGCTTTTTCAGGAAAATAATTTCCCTCAAGGCCGTCATCTTTGAAGGATATGCAAAAGGTCTTTTTAGAAAAGGAAGAAGTTCTGGGAAATGGTGGGTAGGAATCTGGGGGTCAGTGTCTCCAAGACTAAGGGACGTATGAATCCAACTCTCCCACTGCGGTGTAAGGCGATGATCCAGGAGAGTCCTGCTGGAGAGATCAAAGGGTCTCTCTCAACTAGTCTCTCCCGATCTGGCCTACCACGCCAAGGCTCGAACAAACATCACCCCATGAACCCGGGCACCCCTGCAAAGTCAACAAAAGTAGTGAACCATTTGGGGTGACCAATATGTGTTTTCTGGGGCGGCGGTACCCATAACCGCCTCCCAAATTGAGAAATAGATAAAATAAGTGCTATAGGAATAGGAAAAGATGAACGATTAAGGTTACAAAATGAATAGTTACGCATTACGAAGGTAACCACCATGACTCCTTCTCCTCCTTGCTTAAAGACACATGGCTCCCTGTTACACCCCTCCACATCCACACTGATAGGCGGAGGGCCCCCATCACCTATCAATATCAAAAAAAAAAAATATATATATATATATATATCCATCGTCCAGTTTGTTTTTTTGTTTTCATTTATCCAGTTGAGTGATTATTACTATGATATTATTGATTAGTCAGATATCTCCGAAAACTTGAAATTTGAGTTGAGTGTGCAGTTATATGAGTCATGTAATTTCTATATTCACTATATCAATTTTCATTGATTTGGAGAAAACCGCAAAAAACTGTCACATCTCTAGCATAAATAAGTAATTGCATTTCAATTTTTTACACAATGAATTGGGGTAGTATAATTTCGAAAGTTGTTCATTTTTATATATGTCTAGCAATATTTAAGTAATTTCGATAAATAAGTGGGATTCAGTGAATTTTGAAACTCGCGCGTGAATAATTTTGACATACGATTAGCAAAATAACTGATCGTGATTAGTTGAATCCAATATGGCGGGTTTTGATAGTAACATTCTGTGGTTTATTTATGTGTGTTATGTAGCGGATTTCATTTCTCACTGACGAGGCAACTGAAAAAACACCAGTTTGCAACTAAACTCGTATCCTGTGTATGTCAATGTGATGGCCCACACACTACACAATTTCTCAAAAACCCTGAAAAAAAACCAGTTTGCAACTGAACTCGCTATCCTGTGTATGTCAATGTGATGGCCCGCACACTACACAATATCTCAAAAACCGTTGTCAATGGCAACGCAAGCAGTGACTCACGACTCGCCCTGCTGGTTGCCGTGGCCGGCCGTTGCCAGTTTGCTCGGTTGTCATGGTTGTGCCAGTTTTGTTGTCTGTTTTCTAGTTTTTTCTTGTTTTTTCAATTTGATAGCAACAGATGAATACGATGACAGCTGATTGTTCTTCGTCTATGGTTAAACAAGCTGAGAAAATTACAGAAATGGTAAAATTGAGTAGGCAGTCATAGAAGTTTGATGGAAGTTTGGTTGGAAGCCATAGCAACCATAGCCGATTTTAGCGCCTCCGCCCACTCAGGCAACTGAAAACTCTCAACTGCCAACTGTCTTTGTATGACAATGTGATGGCCCGCACACTACACAATCACACAAAACCCCGTTGTCAATGGTAACGCAAGCGGTGACTTGCGACCATCTTGCGACTGTCACGGCTGATTGCCCTGGGCGGCCGTTGCTAGTTGCGAGCTGTCAGCTGATTGTTCTTCTTCTATGGTTAAACAAGCTTTTTGACCAATCAAGACAGAGAAAACGACCGGTTTTAGTTGGTTTTCAGTTGCCTCAGTGGGCGGAGCGCCTTAGTTTGATTTCAGTTGCCTCATCAGCGGAAGCTCTAAAGGAGGTTTTATAACTCAATTTTAGGTTCTCTCGTTCCTCGCAAAAATGTGAACCAAATGTCATACTCCGATCATTTTGTCAAAAAATCGGATATAGCGGGTATAGAAATTTTAGGATTTATATGTAAAAGTGTACCTCTATCTGGTACAATACTCAGATTACTCATAAACACTACAAAATCAATTATCATACAGAAAAACCTAAAGTAAAGTTTTTTTAAATTATTTTTCTGGCTTCCACCGTTCAGTGATATTTGGAGTTAAAAATGTAGATTTTTTTTCAATTTTAAACAAAAATATGTTTTTACATCACACGTCGCCACTGAGTACAACCTAGTGGGTCACAAGGTACGCATTCCGTCTCGTTCCAGAAGCATTGTACAGACGAACGTGTATCGCATTTTCCATTACTATGCAGACAAGCTACTTGCAGTAGCTTTGCAGGTATAATGTTAACATGAAAAAAAATCTGTTTTTCTGTAATAAAAAAAAAAATAAAAAAATGCGTGACAGAGTGATCAATTTGACAATTTTCTTAACATGTTTATATCATTTAAAATTTATAAATTGTTGCATTTTAATTATATCTTATATACCAAATTATTTAATTGTGGCATGCTTACATTTGTGGAAAGGGGTGGCCATATCTTCAGAAATGAAAGTCAAAACGGTGATAAAGAATAAGACTTTAGAAAACATGTTTTTACTTTAATTTTTCTTAATAAATTGGATAAAACGTTCAAAAATGACAAATGTTCAACATCAAATAGTTGGCATTAAATGAGATCTTGAATTAACAAATTCTTTTTCCCATAATTCTAAAATTAATCAGAAACCATTCAAGAATATAGAATGGGGTTGCTTTGGACATTTTTTAGAATAACCATTAGAAATTGAATACCTATGTAACACCCAAATTTGGGTGTTTTTCAACTTTGAGTGATTTTATTAATTAAAATGAATTTATTGTTTTTTTTATAACACCTACATGGTATAAATGGTGAAATAATTGTCTACATCTATGTACATAAAAGTTTCACACTAAAAAAAGCCTTTGTGAAAACGCTCGTCAATTTATGGAAAAATTAATTTTGGTGAATGTTTTCCAATTTTTATTGTTTTTTTTGCACAATAAAATTAATCAAATACTTGAATCGGGCCACATTGTCGTCAAGTTGCAGAATAGCTTGTCGTAAGTGAGGTTGAAAATTTTATTAAAACTGTAATACCTAACATGTGAAGAAACAATAAATAAAATAGAAGGGTATGTTTAAGACTGTATTTTTTTTTTTAAAGAAAGACTAACGCCGTTCTTCCATGGAGCTACTTGCGCCGCTCGTCTGTACCTTCCATACTATTATTTAGCCTTTACGCACTACACTAGCAAAATAGTATGACTATGGTAGCGGGTAGCGGCGATTGAGTCACTTGTAAGTAGCTGCGTGAACGAAGGGCGTTAGACTTCCTGGGTTACGAATAGCACAACAGTAAGCGGAATATGTTGCTTGTGTCGTGATGGAGGACTTAACCAGCCGAGGAATTGAACACCCAAACGTGATGCCACTCAGCCACTGACCGGTCTATGAGTGGGAACGAAGCAAGGAGTGTGTGCCAAGTCCGAGTTGTAGCAAACTTGCGTAAACTTGGAATATTTATTAATATTAATCACATTCGATGTTATGACAGGGTAGGTGGCAAAAAGAGCAAGGAAATTGATTTGCCCCGGAAAAATTTTCGTAATATCGGTAGCCGAGGAAACTCACCGGCAAAACTGGGCAATAAGTCGACAAGAATAGACAATACACCACAATCTTTAAATTGGTGTAAAAACTTGCTGGTTTACTTGATTGTTCGGCTTCACCTGATCCGCCGAGAGTCACTCCATTCTACTGCACTTTTAGTGTAATAAAAACAAATCAAAGTTTTAATATGTTATTTCTCATTTTATTTATTACAACCTAATAAAATTATAATTTGTTAACTTAATGTAATATGGTAAATATTAGTACTTTATTATTACTTCAGTACCCGTATAAAATCGCAGAATATTATTTGACTTGCCAAAAGTAATTATATTCAATGTAAATGAGTTAATTAATCGCTAGGGGCACATAAGCTTGTTTTTATGACAATTTAACATAGGTAGACATAGGAATGATGTATGCCCCGCACCTGAGTTATTAAATACAATATATTTTATAAATAAAATTTAAATAAATAAAATAATAATATATATTAGATCATTGAAGAAGATTATAATATTATGATGGGTAGCCAAATGTTATTTAAATTATTTTTTTAATTGATTTTAGTGTTCCGTACCCGATTGTGATATGTTGTGAGTTGGAATGGAGTGGGGAAAGGAAGGAAATAAGGACTAATACATAGATTATTACATTATGTTATTATGTTTATTTCTTAAACTAATTAATATCAATACAAAACACCTATGTTTTACAACTTAAATTTAAAAATGTACAAATGTATTTTTAGGCACCAACGACTTTACAAGCCACTTTGAAGCATTGAAAAACTTCATTATTGTCTCCCAGCAGAGAGAATTCTAGACCCACGGAAATCTGGAAGTACAAAAGGTAAGCGTTACATACTTATTGGAGGTTGATTAGAATATTTAATAAGGAGAAATTTAATCAATAATTAAATGAAAAATAAATTGGGGTATGTTGTGAGGCTGAAGGTAGTGGGAAAGGGAAGGAAATGGGGAAGAGGAAGGTTTGAAAGTACCTGGATATTCAGATTTGGTTACCAGACAAAGCTAAACCTTTTTTAAGCAACATTTCAATTCTGAATGGTGGTCTTACACCAGGGCAAACATACCGCAAATATACTAAATTGTGAAACAACACAATTCAATCTTCCGATGAACGCTAAGTGTAGCGAACCATATAGGGTGACCTATAACAGGGGTGTTGGTTATCCAAGAAATGGTTTCTGGGGCGACGGTAAGATAGCATATTTCTTAGCTCTGCTATTTTTTTTATTGATATGGTCTGAAAATATTATGTCACATTAATAATAATAATTAATTTATCTTACGTGAGGGAATCCGGCGATGGGCATGGCCAGTCTGTAAGTAGTCTCTTCATCCTGAACCAGCGGGCAGCTGTCTCCATTGAGAAGTGAGTTGCAGCCATCCTGAAGAGCTCCGGGCAGCGGATAAGTCACCGTGATGATGCCCACTGTGGCTCGTACTTTGGGCACCAGCGTGGAACTATTGTGAGCTGTGAAAGATAAGGTTATTAATAAATTTTGAGGTTAAACTTCTCAACAAGAGAAGTTTAGTAATGAACAATTACGTGTTAAAATAAACTATGTTGCAAAAAGTGATGTGCTAGTTCATTGCATAAAATATCACATATTGTTCACACTGTAACTACCTACTAGAAATTACCTACCTACTGGCAACTATCTACCCACCTTCAGAGGCCCTAGCACGCTTGCTCTATATCGATCGGTAGGATAAGTATCGGTAACTTCTCATCGTTCCCTAGGACAACTGCACATCACTAACGTACAAACAACAGTTGATGTCGAATATGTTATGGATACTTAGTCATTGTGAACTGTCACTTATTCGTTGGCGATCTGTAGTCATGCTAGGGAACGATGAGAAGTTACCGATAGTTATCCTACCGATCGATATAGAGCAAGCGTGCTAGGGCCTCTGGAATTAAAACAAATATTGGAACAAGAAACAAAAAAAAAGCTACACAAGGAAAATTTTCAATCTCTTCCTCCCCTTTCTTCGGGAAACAACTATTTACGTGCACAAAATAGATTATTACGTTCTTAGTTTGGGTTAATTAAGAAATTCATGCGTATTTAGATTGAAACAAAACTCATGCTAATGTCAATCCATACAAAAAAATCCAAAATTGAGGCAAAGGGATCATTTCATATGGGAAATTTTCAACTTTGAATAAAAATGGAAATTTAATGCGTCTTTTGACATTCTTAATGTAAACGTGATTAGTTGTTTCTTGTTGTAATTATGCGAAATACATTTTGACCTTTTTCCCATTAAGTCTTAGTGTAAAATTTTCGCTTTCTATTTGTTTCCATTTTCATCATAACTCACTTATTTTTTTGCAAAATAATGTTTTTGTAAATAATTGTACAGGATAATGTATTTATTGTTTATATATTTTTAAATAAATAACATATAATCATCCATATTTAGTTTTCCCAGAATAGCTAATTATATTCAGAGAAAGAATTTTTTAAACATTTCCAAGAATATACTGGCGTTCAAGAGGTTAATTTGTAAATAATAAGCAAAATATTGCAGATTATTCTAAAGGCTTAGAAATTCATATTTTTTCATGAAATATTTACATAATACAATTAACCGCTTGGCCACATAAGCTTGTTTTCACAACAATTCAACATAGGTAGACATAGGAATGACGTATGCCCCGTACCTAAGTTATTATTTTTAAAACAAAAAATCTATTTATTCATCAATGAACGCAACTCGCGTCAACATGGCTTATACCATAAATAAACCAATCCCGCTTATACTGAATTACTTTAGTCTGTACATTGGTACCTACTGTCAGCCAGCCCATTTTTGTCAAAATTGGACAAGCGATAAAGTAGGTACCTACCTATAAACAAAATTATTTTTAGTAATTTTTTATTTATAATTTTGACAGGTGATTTTTCAAGTTTACTAAAGGTGTTCACCAGAAAGATGAATATCAGGCACCCTAGCACACTCGATCGAAAGGATTGTATCGATAACTTCTCATCGTTCCCTAGGACAACCGATGATCGCTAACGTACAAACGACAGTTGATATTGAATATATTAAGGAAACTTAGTCATTGTAAACTGTCATTTATTCGTTGGCGATCTGCAGTCATGCTAGGGAACGATGAGAAGTTACCGAAAGTTATCCTGTCAATCCTTATCGATCGAGTGTGCTAGGGGCCCAGAGGCGCTCGATAATGATCGATAGGATAACTATCGGTAACTTCTCATCGTACCCTAGGACAACTGCACATCACTAACGTACAAACAACAGACAATATAATAACAGAATTAGAATATGTTAAGGACACTTAGTAATTGTGAACTGTCACTTATTCGTTGGCGATCTGCAGTCAAGCTAGGGAACGATGAAAAGTTACCGAAAGTTATCCTGTCAATCCTTAACGATCGATAGGATAACTATCGGTAACTTCTCATCGTTCCCTAGGACAACTGCACATCGCTAACGTACAAACAACAGTTGATGTCGAATATGTTAAGGACACTTAGTCATTGTGAACTGTCATTTATTCGTTGGCGATCTGCAGTCATGCTAGGGAACGATGAGAAGTTACCGAAAGTTATCCTGTCAATTCTTATCGATCGAGTGTGCTAGGGGCCCTGATTGTCAACCAAAAAATATTTCTGAGGCAAATATTTTATAAATTCTTTATTTTTCAAGGGTCTACACTAGTTATTAACACTTTAATTGGCTTCATACAAGTGTGAGCTTGACTTTGAAAAAATTCTGACAAATTAAATCTGTTTTTAGGAATGGAACCGGTGGATGTACTAAGGATATCTTTACGCGCATATGTTTTAACCATTAAGTTGCCCAGCCCTATAAGATCATAGCTAGAGCTTTACAATAAATTGTGGCCCATCGAAATTCAGTATTTATAAGTGTTAATACAGTAAGACTTACGATTTGCGAATGTAACATCCATAATGGCATCAGTCCCATCGATAAGATTGCACGGTTCCTTTTCACATCCCTTAATGTCCACACTAATGGCCTGGGGACCATTAGAGCCTGAAAATAATTTTTATTTATTAATTAATTTTCAATTCCCTGTTTGGCTTTTACATGATTACTGTAATGACAGACACAATGTTTATAAAAAAATTAAAAACTTAAAGAAATTAACATTATACAGTGAAACCCTCTTAAGAAGTTCTCTCTTAAGAAGTTTTCCTTCTTAAGAAGTTTTCCTTCTTAAGAAGTTTGGTTTTTCAGTTCCTTGAAAACTGAATGGACCAATTTTTCCCACTTGTAAGGTTTTCCCACCTAAGAAGTTTTTTTTGGTCCCTTGGAAAACTTCTTAACAGGGTTTTACTGTATATGGTAGGTATAAAGGTATATATAAATTAATATAATGGCAAAAAAAACAATAATATAGTGTAGGTTAAGAGGATACCCGGCGGTGATTTTTCCATACAAACGTATTCCCTATTTATCTCTCTGGATTTTAACCCTAGAGAAAATATTGTTTTTGCATAAAATAGATATCAACTACTAGCGTGTCGGTACTTTTTGTTTTTTTTTGATAAGTTACTTTTTATAGAAGTTATGACCTTCCAAAAATCAATAAAAATTGACTGGTTTAAACGCCGTCAAAAGATGTTCAGTATACAAACCAGACAATGTTTTTTTAAAAAAAGCAAAACGTACAGACATAGAATAGTTTTTTCTTATGTAGTTGGTAAAAAAAAATTGAAAATCAGTCCACTTTTGGAGGAGAAAAGTGGGGAATACAAAACCTCCATTTTAGTTGCCACCTCGGAACAGGCTCAGCCTAGTGAGGTGGCATATACCTAAAAGAATGTACATAACATGTATTTTTTGGTTAATAAATAATAAAAATAAAAAAAAATAAATAAAAAGTTAGGTGTCAGTGCATTGTCCCTTTCGCTCAATATCCGGTGGAGTAAGAGCAACAGTGACAGCAATATTTTAGTAAAATCTATTTCTGCACCACCGGGTATCATCTTAATGATACAAAATTTACAGATGAAATACATGATACAAAAAGACGAGAGAAAGGAACAAGTTTTTACATTATAGGTAAATAGAAAGAATATAAAAAATATATGCAATAGCTCCTTAATCATAAAAGTATGCTACATAAAAATATCATTCACCAAATTGGGGTATAATGTGAGGCTGAAGGTAGCGGGGAGGGGAAAGAGATGGGACAAAGGCGGGGAACTATCTAACTATTCAGATCTGGTAAGAAAACAAAAAAACCATTTTAAGAAATGTTTCGATTCTGAATGGTGGTCTCTTACCAGGATGATACTGAATGCATTTAAAACCCTGGAACATGTCGCAAATATACTGTATATTATTTTGAATTAATAAATTGTGAAATAACAAAAATTAATTTAATTTAGGTGCTTGCACACAATGGATTTTGAACCAGCGATCTCTGGATTCGTAGCAAAAAATCTTAGCCACTCAACACAAAAGCCGAATACTGTTGAAATGAGACTCTGAGAGGCGTGTGTGGTAAAACTTTGTATAAATGTGTGTAAAAAATTTTGATCCGGAAAGAATTCAAGATTGAAATAAGTGTAATGGTTAAGTTTAAAAAAGGGACACATGGTTTGGGCAATTAGATCGGATGAGTATAAGGAAAATAGGTTTATGAGGCGGAAGATACTGGTAGAAGAAGTTGGGGACAACCAAGGAAGACATAGCACGATCAAGTGAATCAAAAAATTGAGGCAGGTCGTGTCAAGACTCAGAATAACAGAAGATTATGTATGAGATGATATACAAATGTGAATGAAGCAAGGATGGCAGCATATTCTCTCTGCCTTCCCCTGATAGTTCGTTAAAACTTACATTTTTGAACAACGGTGGCCGAAGCAGTAGAAATGAGAGCCAAAGCGGCAATCAGGTAGAAGATTTTGCAAGACATTTTGTTAGTTGATTTGATATTAAGTTACACACAACAAAACAAAGATGAAACTGTATCGATTGAAGTAAAACCATCAGTATTTATACTTCCCGCAACATAGATTAGGATTAACACATGTTGACTGGATGAATCAACTTTTAACAGGTGTTAAAATTAAGTATTATCTATAGAGGAAGTGTTTCTTTGGAAATCTGCAAGGTTAAGGTCATAATTTAGGGCTAAATAAATCGAATCTATTATTAAGGTATTTACAAATTTCGGTAAATATTCCCCTAACTGCCGCACTTTTATAAGGCACAGATTTTGAAAATTACACTACATTTACTACAAGAAACAAGTAATTACGATTGGATAGATGGTAAATGCTGCATTAAAATTCCATTTTTATTCAAAGTTCAACATTTCCCTTATAAAATTATCCCATTGTCACCATTTTGGATTTTTTTTGTATAGATTGATGTTTGCATGAGTTTTGTTTCAATCTTATTACGCATGAATGACCTAATTAACCTAAACTAAGAACCTAATAACCTATTTTGGGCATCTAAATAGTTGTTTCTTGTAATTGCTGAAACAAAGTGTATTTTCCATAATCTGTGCCTAAAAGTGTGTCAGTTAGTGGAATAATTAACCAAATTTTTATTAAAAATATTATTGAAAATCATATTACACAATTTTTAACTACCTATGTTATGTAACCATTGCGCCTTTTCTTCAAAGGGGCAGGCAGAGAGGATGGATCATTACAAAACTCTGTCTTAGCACATTCTTACTGCTTCATTCAATTCATACATACTCTTCTGTTCGTACTATTCTGAATCTTGTCATAACCCGACTCTAGTATTTAATTCACTTGTTCGTGCCATGTCTTCCTCGAGAGCCCCTTTTTTATTTTTTCAAGAGTCACAATTGCTCCCGTCTGGAGCCAGTGAGACTATGGCATCCCTAATTGGGGTATGTTGTGAAGCTGGAGGTAGTGAGGAGGGGAAGGAGATTGGGGAGAGGAAGGTGAGAAAGTACCTTGCTATTCAGATCTGGTCACCAAACATAGCTAAAGCCATTTCAAGCAACGTTTCAATTCTGAATAGTGATCTTACACCAAGGCGATTCTGAGAGTATCTTCCACTCTGGAACGATCAGTAAATATTCCATAAATTATTTTTTAAATAACATAATTTAATCAAATAAAATTTATTGGCACATGCCGGATTGGGAATCGAAAGCCTTACTCCTCGACCACGGAGGCCGTGGACGAGGGCCCCTGACTTCTTTTACCATTCTTTTTACTCTCCTTTCTTTGTATATTTGCTTTACTTTCCAGAGTGGTAGATATACTCAGCATTCAGAACTGAAAAATTCCTTGAAATGGCTTTCCTCATATTTGGTGACTAGTTCTGAAGAGCCGTTGGGGTAAGTTTTGAGGCTAAAGGTAGTGGGGAGGGAAAGGAGATGCGGAATATGAAAGTGTGGAAGTTCCTGGCTATATAGATCTGGTCACCAAACACGGCTAAAGCCATTTCAAGCAAGGTTTCAATTCTGAATGGTGGTCTTACACCAGGGCGTTACTGAGAGTATCTTCCACTCTGGAACGTACCGCAAATATACTATTTATTAATTCAATAGAATAAAATTTTATTCCTGTGCGTTATAATACAAAAAATGTGTATTTAAAATTTTCATTGTGGTTCTGCATCCTACACATTTCTTTATACACTTTAACAAAATTGTATTATGTGATAATCAATTATAACATAAATATTATTTTTATCAAGAAAGCCAGTTAAATAAAAAGGAATTAAAGATTTTTCTTATGATAAGAAAGATTATTTTCTGAGAATTTTTTATTTTTCAAATACAAAGGCATAGCATAAGCAAACGTATATATTTTTATTTTTTCAAACCTAAATGATGTGGGAAAATCTATTCAAACATTGTTTCAGAAATAAAATGTGGTTTGAAATGTTGTTAGTTGTGTTTAGTGACCAGATCTGAATTGCCAGATATTCTTTCTTTACCATCGATAAATTACATCACCTCTTCATTTTGTTTTAAAACAAGCTTCTGCCCGCGACTTCGTCTGCGTAGGATTAGTACTTTGAGTAATCTATTTTTTTTTCCTAGGTCCCATCTGCGTTTATACCAAAATTCTTAACCTATTTATTTAAAATGTGTATAATTCTTGATTCGATTCAAAATATTAGGCGAGTACTTCAAATAATTTAAATATTTTCCAAAATAGAATTTTGATTTAACAATCATTGTTTTGCAAAATGTCATTCTCAAATTTTGACGTTTTCTATTAAACTATAATTATTATTTTCAATATATTGAAAATAAATAGCTAACAATAGGCTATAATTTATAAAGCTAGCAACTTCGTCTGCGTAGGATATTAGTACTTCGAGTAATCTATTTTCTTTTCCGAGGTTCCATCTACGTTTATACCAAAATTCTTAACCCATTTATTTAAAATATCTATAATTCTTGATTTGATTCAAAGTATTCGGTGAGTACTTCAAATAAATTCACAAATTGAAATATTTTCTAATATAGAATTTTGATTTAACAATCATTGTTTTGCAAAAAATCATTCTCAAATTTAGACATTTTCTATTAAACAATAATTATTATTTTCAATATATTGAAAATAAATGGCTAGCGTCATAAATTATAGCCTATATGTTATTCTGTTGTATGAGCTATATTATTGTAAGGTTTCATTAAAATCCATTCAGTAGTTTTTGCGTGAAAGAGTAACAAACATACACACATCCACACAAACTTTCACGTTTATAATATTAGTAAGATATTGTTAGTATTAGTAAGATTCAATTAAATAGTAATAATGACTTTTCACACAAAATTTAAATTTGGATTTTAGCCCAAAATAACGTAGTACTTACTCTACTAAACTGAATAATATTTTTTTACCAAAAATATTAAGAAATATCTAGGATATGTGCAACATATACAGGATGTAACAGGACGTACCCAAGGGATTTTAACCAGTGATTCCTGAGCTTATTTGGAGTAAAAAATGTACATGTCGTTTTGCTCTCCGATGATATTTTTTTTGTAGCTGCCGGTAATATGGAAAAATAAAAACATTAGTCGAAGATAATATTGTTAATTCTTAAATTTTAAATATGAATTTGATAATTACGGCGGTTTTATAATTGGACGCAGTGGCTGAATTGGGTAATTGGTCCCAGTAAGACGTAAGATCTGGGTTCGAGTCCCAGTTGCGACCATTATGTTTTGTTATTTTTCTGTTTCTTGTTCATTTTCATATTTTAATATAGATTATTATTGTTATCTTCGTCTTGAATGATAAATTTTTTTCTATTAAATTTTTCAATACTATCTGGCTATTGTGATTGGCGAAGTGGGGGGATAATGTGCAGTTATTACAGCGGTGATTATTTATAATAAATATACATAACACAGCATGTATGACGTACGAAGCAATGCAACAATTTCACAATATCTTTACCAAAGTAGCTCTAAATCAGGTACTATTTATTTGTATTCATACTTTCTGTTTATATTCTATATTTATAGTTATTGTTTTTATATTTCAGCATGAGTTGTTCAAGACATGAGCGCAATGTATACTCGTATTGTCGTATAATATATTTTGTACTGAAAACATGTTTTAAATTAGTGAAAATAATCATGCTTATATCTATATGTATTATAAGTTCACACTTCTTAACACATTTCTATATCTTTATATTGTAAATCTTATTGTTATTCCTCTATCTTGTTATCAGATACCTTGTTTACACTTTTCAATACTCCCAACTTACATACTTATCCCATACTCTGTAATTCTGAATATATTATTTGTTACCAGGTTAATTCGGTAAATCCGAATAGCTAATATGCTAACAGATGACTTTTTTGCATAGTCACAAAAAAAATGTATGTATCTTTTTTATATATTTCTTCGTAACACAACTCAATTTAAAAAAAAAAAGAATTTTCTTGTTTTTATCTTTGTTTTTATTTTTGTTTGCAATTATGTACTTAAGGAATAATATGAACTAAACCTGTCAATTTGTCTGTCCTGGAACGGGAAATTTTCCTAGTTGGACAGGCAAAGCTTCCTAATGTGTAACTTGTACTTTCTTTTGTATCTATAAATAAATAAATAAATAAAATGTTACAAGTCCACACGTGCACGTGTGATCTTGAGGCGCGTACACAAGGTAAAGGGAGCGAACGTGAGGGAGCTCGCTGCCAACCTGCGGGGGGTTGGCTGGCAGATAGGGGGGAGAGGTCTGCGGGGTTTATACGAAATCAGCGACGGTGTGTGGAAATACATAATAAAAATGTTTTTAATTTAAAAAAAAATGTCGCCGTATTAATATACTAGTGACTGATTTTTCAAATTTGAACTAAAAAACTTCATACTCAGTATACTCGGAATGATTGCCTCGAATCTATATGTTATAAATATAAATATATGTATATTTTTTTTTGAGTTTAACTGATTACATTATTGATAATGAAGTCCGAAACAGTTCATACCTAAAATATTTCTAATGGCTGAATCAGAGGGTTCACTAATCGTTCATTTCTGTATTTCATTCGGCCTATTTTACTCGGAATGACACGTCTGAACATGAAATGAAACAAAAGTGAAACGAAGATGGGAACATTTGTTCGAGTAACCATAGAGTAAACCTTCACTCGAGTGAACCGTCTGATTCCAGCCTAACTGCCTCAATTTTGTGTTTTAAAAATGACCTTCACAAATATTTTTTGATAGATGTTTTCGTAAACCAATATTTTTGGTTCCGGTGTCATTTTTAAGACCAACATGGCTTGTCTTGATATACTTGATCGAAGCTTTGAATACAACAAAATCTATGGTTTCAAAGAGTAGTTGCCTGCAAAGATAAGTATATCAATGAGTAAGTACTTTGTTCATGGCAACAAGGAATTAATTTGTCAGTAAATAATATTTGATTAAACACCTGCGGGATATATAATTGTCTCACAGGTGTGTTGATATCTACAGGTGACTTAAATATGATTACTATTATTATTTTATTTTATGTGTCACTCACAGCAGTCCCGAATGCCTGAAGCCTGAGGGATTATGTATTATGTCATCCCCAATTTGGGGCATTTTGTAAGTTTTAAAAACTCGGAAGGGAAGTGTGAAAATAGGATTAAAATTGAGAAACACCTTGACATCAGGTCACTAAACACTAAACACAGTAAAAGGCAAATTCGGTATTTTTAAATTCTCAATGGCGGTTGTAAGCTCTACTATAAAGGAATCAGTTGGCCAGGTAGTAGCTGAACGGGCAAATGTATCTGTTTTCCGCCAAAGGTCTTGGGTTTAATTTCTCTATTACTTAACTAGCCCTCCATCATTACTCCAGCAACATTTTCCACTTATTAAAATAATATGTTCAACTGCATGGCATTTACAAACTGGCTATAATAAGGTACCTCAATAATAATAAACGATTGTGATTTATAACAAGTAGGATTTATCGGTCAAATTAGGAATTCCACCGAGCCGAACCCTCTGATTTGAAAATATCTGGAGTCGGTGAATTATTTTCCCATTTAATAGTTTGGTAGATTAACATGTTGTTCTTGTATTGTTTTGTATTAATTATACTTATATAATACACTTGCATAATGTGGATTTACTAGATGATCATTTATATGGAAAAGTGTGTGACAGACCTGAAAGTCTGGTGCGTAAAAAAAATTAATAATTTTGAGGTATGTTTTTATTATTATTTATTTATTCTTCTTCATGGCTATTTGGATCTGGTCACTGAACACGGTTATTGCAGTTTTAAGCTATACTTAGGGAGTATCACATCATTCTCTTGATAACTTATCCAAAGGATAAAGCATATTGATAAGTAAACAAATAAATACTCGCAATAAGTAGAAAATTTGGCTAACTTATCCTACATACAGCTGAATAGTAGCGGTAGGTTTGAGTACCGAAGAGTAAACTAGGATTATATAAATAAATTGTGAATCGAAAATCCAAAATGTACTTTATCCTATGGATAACTATGTATCACGAGGATCGTGAAATACCCCTTTAAGTATCTCTAAAATGTATGCAATTCAGATCTTCTGATAACACAATTCATGCAATAAAAGGTGTGTTCAAAAAATATATAATCTTTGCGACTTATTTTACTATCAAATGACATGACATTGAAGAAAAAACAAATAATAAAGCAAACGGCAGGTGGCTCACTTCCAGGTGTAAAAATTTATTAACAGGTGACCAGATAATGGAATTCTTATCTTCATGTTTATTCAACACCTGGTTTTTCAATATTGTCCACCTGAAAAGTTGACAATGTTTGTTATTTATTTTATCTTTCGTCTAGATTTTAGACACATGCTTTGTTTATCGATGTATTATTGTGCCGGACAGGGTGAGTCACACAAGTACTGTAAGAAAGGCTGGAGATCCCAATCCACGGAGGCCCAAAATGTCGCTTCTTTCACCACATGTGAAGGGAGAACACTTGTACTCAAGTGACTTTTGTATACAAAGTAGTCTGTAGTGTGTTTCCTTTGTAGAACTGGACTGATATGCTGGAGAGGCTCCTTTCGTTCGACGTAGACGGGTCTGGTCCAGAGAGCGGTAAAATAGTCCGTGGCCCAGCGTGAGGTAAGGTCAGAAGAGAAAAAAGGCGTGTAGAGGCAGAGTCGGAGCGAGGTAGAACGGGCAGGGCAAAGAGGTGTAGACTTTTTTTTTATGTGAATACTGCACAAGGTTCCCAACTGTTCCCGTCTGGAGTCTGGAGTTGTGAGGCTGAAGGTAATGGGGAGGGGAAGGAGATTTGGAAAGAGAAAGGTGGGAAGTACCTGGCTATTCAGATCTGGTCACCAAACACAGCTAAAGCCATTTCATAAGGGTTCTTACCATAACATAAGGTTCAACACAACGACTTAACTCAAGGGCGATACTAAGAGTATCTTTCACTCTGGAACGTGCCGCAAATATACTATATATTGTTATATAGTATACTTTCTATTTATTTTTTATTATTTATTTTCAATGTACTATATATTTTTAATTAATTAATTGTGAAATAACACAGTTAATTAAATAAAATTGCACACGCCGGGATTAGAACCTGCGACCTTCGGATTGCGAGTCGAGAACCTTACCCATCTACCACCTAGGCCGTCGACTAAATGAGGATTGATGGTTATCTGATTAGAGGGTTGCCAGCGGTTCCACTTTACCGTTGCCTTTGCTCGGACATAATTCATGGAACTGGAATTCAAATTCATATTTCAAAATTCAGCTCAAAAATGAAAGCGCCTGAGCAGAACGCGATGACTGGCGATGACTTTCTCTGTGAAAACATCTCTGTGCGCTTGCTTCCCTCTAGCCCTACTCCGATGTTGAATTATTTTACAAATAACATAATATATAACAATTACAAACACCCTGTGACAGAAAGTGGGAGTTTTACAAAGTTAAAACACATTTTTGAATCGGAAACCGAGTCTAGCCCACCTTCCCGGGCTCGCGTTACTAGTTATAACCATGCCGTATATGGTGACATGGTTTCACAGTCAGCACGTCCATTACAGTTATCTTATAATGGGACACTTAGAAGTGTAAGTAAAATATATGATATGAAATTGAATGATAGTAACCTTGCTTGATCGAGTGAATCTAAAAATAGGGATCATGTCAAGAGTCACAATAACAGAAGAAAGAGTATGTGTGATGTAAGAATGTTAATAAAGTGTGAATGTACCAAGACAGAGTTAAATGGCGATCTATGCTCTCTGCCAACCCCTGCGGCGTACATTGTAATGGTTCCGATAAAAAATAGCGGTTCTTGCTTAGTTCTGTAAACGAAACTGACCACTTACTTCATCCATGGCTGAGAAGTTAAAATCCTCGGCTTTGAATTCAGAGGTCGCAGGCTCAAATCCCAGCGTGCACAAATAAAATAAATTTAATTTGTATGTTATTTCCCACATAAAAATAATATGTAAGACATTCGCAGCACCTTCCAGGGTGGTTGACATTCTCATTATCGCTTTGATGGGAGACCACTAACCAGAATCTGGACGTTGCTTTTTGTTTTTAGGCTTTACGATAGAGCTATACTGTAAAGGCCCTATTGCATACTAATATCTCTTTGAAACGTGTTCCACTAATAGAATGCGATAATCAGTGAGGGTAGACTGGATTTTTTTAGTTTACCGTCATTCTGCGTTGGAGCTTTGGGAGCATTAAAGGCCAAATCGGACTAATTGGACGTACAAAATTGAAACCTAATTTTGGCTTCAAGTCTCATATAAACATATTATACCAATGGGCTTTAGTTGTGTTTGATGACCAGATCTGAATAGTCAGGTACTTCCCGACCATCCTCTTCTTCCTTCCCCACCATCTTCTTCCCCACCCCACTCCTATCAGTTTCATAACATACTCCTTTTGGAGATATCATAGACTCACTGGCTCGGGTCAGTTGTTCCGGAATGTGGGCAGGTTTGTGGAATCCCACACATCCCAAAGTATCTTATGCATAACTACATACAATAAAAATAAGAGTGAACATGTATAAAAAATAATCATAGTGAACAGGATGACATGTTGTAAAATATCCAAAAACAAAACTCAAAAATATTGTAAGTAAAAAATAATATATAACACCAAACACTAATTTTGACAATTTTGATACTGGGAGTGCCATCTGTGTACATGGTTTTAAAGTAAACATCTTGGTTACTCGAAAAATAATTATTTTAGCACAAGAAAATATCAACAGAAGTCTATACGAATAACCTGACAATATTTGGAAAACTCCCTTCACTCCCTTCTCCTTCTACCATCATTATTCTTGGACTTAGCTAGCAGAGGATTTGAACCCACAATATCTGGGTGAAAACCCGTCGCGCTTGTTAATTTACCCGCAAACTAACCGATCAAAAATGTGAGTTTTTATAAAAAAATTATAGAAATATTATAAAAAGCATACGACCGAGTCGACAGGAATAAGCTACGGAAGGTGTTGTCCAAGTATGGAGTGAATACAAATCTTATACAGGCGATTGCGGCTCTATATGAGGGAAGCGTTGCATGTGTGAGAGTGAACGGCGGTTTTACGGGGTGGTTTGACATCACAAAAGGTGTTAAGCAAGGCTGCGTAATGTCACCGTGGTTATTTAATCTATACATGGATAATTGTATGCAAGAATTGAAAGAGGTAGGGTTAGGCGCGAAATTGAGTAATCTGAAAGTATGTTGCCTGTTGTATGCTGATGATGCGGTGCTGATTTCTAACAGTATGGAAGATCTGCAGTCGCTTGTGTCTAGAATGAACGAAGTATGTATGAAGAATGAGTTAATGATGAATGTAAGTAAGTCTAAAGTCATGGTGTTTGAAAGAGAGAGTCCGAAAACGGTGTGCAAGATAGTTGTGAATGATGAATACTTGGAGCAGGTGGATGAGTTTGTGTATTTGGGTAGTATGTTTACGAGAGATGGGAAGGCTGATAGAGACATTGAAAGGAGGGTAAATGCAGGTAACTCCATTAATGGAGGACTGAATGCCGTTAGCGCTAACAAAAAGCTGTCCAAAGAAGCGAAGTTACCAGTCCACAATGGAGTGCTTGTACCTACCCTGATGTATGGCAGTGAGGCATGGAACTGGCAGAGGAAGGATGAAAGTAGACCGAATGCTGTTGAAATGAGATCCCTGAGACGTATGTGTGGTAAAACCATGTATGATCGTGTGAGAAATGTGGAGATTCGAAAAGAATGCAAAGCTAATGTAAGCGTAATGAGTAAAATTAAGAAAGGAACCCTCAGATGGTTTGGGCATGTAGAGCGAATGAACAAAGAAAGGAGCGTAAGGAGAATATATGATGCAAGTGTGAATGGTATAAGAAGAAGGGGACGTCCGAGAAAGACATGGCACGATCAAGTGAATCAGATACTTGAGTCGGGCCATGTCAAGAGTCAGAAAAATAGAAGAGTATGTATGAGACGATGTATGAGGATGAGGCATGGATGAGGCAAGGATGAGGCATATATGCATGTGAATGAGGCAAAGAGCGTGTGCCAAGACCGAGGTGTTTGGCGGTCCGTCCTCTCTGCCTACCCTTGCGGAGAAACGGCGTGATGGTTAGTTAGTTAGTTTGTTAAGTTTTTCTTTTTCCTTCTCTCTCTCTCTTCTTTATAAATACTATTTACCTGCACTATTTAACAATCGAATAGTTACGTATTATTTTGTAATCAAATAATTAAAATATGTGTTTAAGAAAAAAAAAAATATATGTACAACAGTACAACCAAGAAAATTGTTTTCTAAACACCTCCACAAGACCACAAGTTTCCATTTATCTATGGTTTTGGTAATCATCGTCTGTCTGAGTGAATCTTTGAATCCACCATAAATGAACCAACACTGAATCCACTATGAATCGTGATTGGTTTTTATGTATGAATCGTATGAATATGGTATGAATCCAATCATCCAATGAATCATGAATCCACATGAATCTGTGGAATCCACTATGAATCGTGATTGGTTTTTATGTATGAATCGTATGAATATGGTATGAGTATGAATCCAATCATCCAATGAATCATGAATCCAATGAATCTGTCTGACGTTTGACAGAAGATCTGTTGCTCTGTTATCTCTGTATATAGTTTAAATTCAATTTAATATATTATGCATTATGATCCTTATCATGTCCTTATCTATCAATGTATACGAACAAAACTATTCATTTGTATTTATAAAAAATAGTGTTATACCCATCAGAATCTAATGTTTGTTGTGTTATCAGTTAAATACACTAGCATTACTTTATCACACAAAACACGATAATAATAATAATGCTATTATTTATGACAAGGTATGATTATAGTGCTACGTTATTGAAGAATTAGCATTAGTTAAGAGTCACGCGGTAACAATAAATTATTGTGCACTTTTGCAGACATTATTGATTTTTGATATTATATTATAATTTATAATATCTGCCGTAAATTATGGGCAAAATAAGTTGCGTCATTTTGACGGTAAGCGATTCATGCAGCGCCGGGGAGAGCAATGACACCTCGGGCCCATATCTTCTCGAATCCGTGGGGAGGACTTTTACTCACGCAGGGGTCGCCCTGCATCTAATACCTGATGACATGGATCGGATAGAGAAGACCCTGATTCATTTTGCAGACGTGTTGCAGGCAGACTTGATCATCACAACCGGTGGGACTGGTTTCACCAAAAGGGATGTCACCCCCGAAGCGACGAGGAAAGTCATCGACAAAGAAGCGGCGGGAATATCTACGGCCATCTGCGTAAAAAGCCTCCAGATTACCGAGATGGCGATGTTGTCCCGGGCAGTCTGCGGAGTGAGGAAGAACACCCTCATCCTTAACTTTCCTGGCAGTCTCAAGGCTGTAAAAGAATGCTACTCCATCGTGGAGAAAATCCTTCCTCACGCTTTAGATCAGATTCGAGGGGAGACATCTACCGTCAAATCTGCGCATTCCAAAATGCAGACGACTCAACCAGTGATAATTAAATTACCAGAATTGAAAAAAATTCCATTTGTCTGTCCGCACAAAGCCGGGAAAGGCGATGATGTAACGCGTGTAGCGTACAGAAGCCGCGAATCAAACTATCCCATGGTAGAAGTTGAAGATGCGATAGCCTTGATTCAAAAGGAGTTCAACTATGGGGTCATATCGTCAGAAACAGTCTCGTTAGATGATTGTTTGTACAGGACTATAAGCGAGAAAGTGAAAGCGAAGGAGCCATATCCACCATTCCCTGCCTCCACGAAGGACGGGTATGCATGTCGCAGCGAGAATGGGATGGGAGTGCGTGCTGTGCGTGAGGAGGGCGTGCTAGCGGGGGACGAGGGAGGGGCAGGCCCCCTGCAGTCTGGAGAATGCTCTCGAATCAGCACTGGAGCCCCCGTGCCTCCCGGAGCAGACTGCGTAGTGCAGGTTTGTTAATTTCTTATACTTTTGTAACACTGTATCCTGAGATACTTTGAACAAGTCGCTCACCTGGATAAACTCTTAGTCACTGGCAAAGCGGAAGGCAGGAGAGGCAGAGGAAGGTCACCGATGCGTTGGACTGATCAAGTATCACAGACGTCTGAAAATGACTGCGTTTATTCGGTTCCATTTATTGGGAATAAATTACATAGACTTTAGGCAGTGCTGACGACTGTGAAATCCTAGAGAGCAGTTTGAGTGGTTACTCATAGATGGCTCTAGATAATTGTTTAATAGGTTACCCATAGATAACAAATAGCTGTCGATAATGCAGGGATTGAGAGTATAATAAATACTGTTGCAACTTCAAGGTCGGGGTCCGGAATAATTTCTTTCGCCTGCTAAATACGCCATCAGAGCTCATTGGTATCTATCACAAATAAAGTCCAAAGTGTTTGGTTGACCCTGGAGTTTTACTTTCAGAATTATAAGACAAACCCAGAATTGTTTACAACAACGGAAACAATGAGTTTGAGCATCTGGACGTGGTAAAGACCAATCTGAATAGTTGCTAAGTTTTATTTTGGAAATGTGTAACTATTGTCAGTGTTTTAACTTTGGAAACCCAGCCCGTTGCTGGCATTGGTTAGCAATATTATAATGATATGAATTTTATTTTTTTAAATGGCGCTTGACTAATTATTGGATTGAAGTGTGTGCTTGTCGAGTGAGGACGTGAATTTTTTGGTCCTAGTTTCTTTTTAAATTACCCGGCGTTTTCGTGAACCGATTTCCCCGAAAAATGATACATACACGCGTTACGATCAGTACAATTTGCTGGACTTTGCGATTTAATTTTACCTCATTGCGTTAGAAAGTTATGTTTGATTTTTAAATAATATTTCAAAGCGCATTCCAAACACAGTTGGTAGTTTACAGAATCACACAAAGCTTATCGGGTTAGGGATGAACCTAGGAACGTAGACATAACATTTCGAGTGTGAAGCAGAGTTTACAATAAGGTGTGAAGTGATTTAATGTGACTTGAAGCTAAACAAAAACAGACTAGTGTATCCCGAGACACCAATCAGCAAAAGATAAGATTTTTTATTTTTTAAATAAAACCATTTGTGTCAAAAACAAAATTAATGTTTATTGCTTTCAGATTTCTCGGATATTGTTTATTTAAGAGTAGATCTTGAAGATTGTTTTTGTTAACATAATAGTTCGGAGCACTGAACTCGGAAAGCAATCTTACAAAATAAATAATGCCACTTAGATGGCACATTTTTAAAACCCTTTTCTTAATTGTTTATGTTTTTTCCAGCCGTTCTTTATTCATCACATTTCAGAGGAGTGTTCTTTGTTCGTACACAGAATTTGTGTAAAGATAAATGTAATATTAAAAAGTTTTAAGTTCTTTGTTATGTTTATATTTTATTTAGATATTATCGGAAATTAGAAGATCAAGGAAGGAGAAAAGGAGAGAGCCGACAGGCTTCTGAAATAATCCTATCCACTGGGAAAAAAATGTCAGTGTATGGGTGTGAGTGGGGCGGGGTTGCATGCAGGGACGAAGTGGCTTCTCGGTAAGAAGATCCAAGAAGTGTTACGAATAGGTGGTACGAAGTAAGAAAATTCAAGAAAAGAGAAGACGAGCAAAGAAAAGACAAGACGAAGGAGGGAGATGGGGGGAAGATGCAAAAAGAGCCAATAAGAGAAGATGTAAGAAAAACCAAGACGAGTCAAGAAGTAGCATGAAGAACCAAGAGAAACAGGAAGAATAGCCAAGGCGAGGCTAGATGAATCAGCAAGCGCCAAAAAGATGCAAGGAGAAATGTAAGAAGAAGGAAGATATAAAGCAGGAAAAAAAATACAACGCTCAATAAATTCCTTTATTCCTGCCCATCCTAAATTCCAATATTGGCTTATTAGGTTGCCATGTATACCGGTCGATTAAACTCCAACCTCCTTCCTATCCTTAGAGCATGTGTTCCTAGTCCTAACAAATCAGTGCCCCCTGGTGTACCGGTCTCACCGGGACAGGATTGCTCCTGGCTGGGGTGGTACAATCGTATCGTATCGTATCGTAAATGGCGCTTGACTAATTATTCAATTATTATTATTATTATGGTCTTATTTTTTCTATTCTAGGTTGAAGATACCAAACTGTTGAATCATTCCGAAGATGGAACCGTTGAACGTAATATAGAAATCATGGTGCGTCCCAGCAAGGGCCAGGACATCCGGGAAATTGGCTCCGACATCAAACAAGGAGAGACAGTCTTGGAAGAGGGTACCGTGATCGGAGCGGCAGAGAAGGGACTACTGTGTACCCTGGGAGTGAAAGATGTCGGAGTCTTTGCAAAGCAGAATATCGGCATTCTGTCAACTGGGAATGAGCTTCAGAATCCAAGTGATGCAGTTTTGAAGCCCGGTCATATTAGAGACTCTAATAAATCCATGTTGATAGCTTTACTGGGGTAAGTTTAAAAAAATTCTAATCTATCCATTCAGATTGTATCTAATTTGAATGTAAGTTTAGTGACCAGTATATGTATTCTTTAGAGTAAACTTTTTCAAAATAATGGGTTGAGTTCCCTCGATCTTTGCCACTAGGTGGCGGCACTTGAAAGACAATCCCATTAGGTTGGAAGAATTGTTAAATCTCATACGTTTTCTATGCCATTTGAAACAATTTAAAGTTTTCATCTTAAGAAGATACCCGGCGGTGATTTTTCCATACAAACATATTCCCTATTTATCTCTCTGGATTTTAACCCTAGATAAAATATTGTTTTTACATAAAATAGATATCCCCTACTAGCGTGTCGTTACTTTTTGTTTTTTTTTGATAAGTTACTTTTTATAGAAGTTATGACCTTCCAAAAATCAATAAATTTGACTGGTTTAAACGCCGTCAAAAGACATTCAGTATACAAACTAGACAATGTTTTTTTTTAAAAAGCAAAACGTACAGACATAGAATAGTTTTTTCTTGTGTAGTTGGTAAAAAAAAATTGAAAATCAGTCCACTTTTGGAGTAGAAAAGTGGGGAATACAAAACCTCGATTTTAGTTAGGTATTAGTAGCCCGAGGTGCATTGTCCCTTTCACTCAATATCCGGTGGAGTAAGAAAAACAATTTAGTAAAATCTATTTGTCAAATTTCTCCACCACCGGGTTTCATCTTAATGATGCCATCAACTTGTTGTGTTCCAATGTGTAGTAATTGGGATGGACATGTCGTCGCTCTAGTTCGTTTTTGTCTTACAGACCATTTTTCGTGAACTTTAGTTAACCGCTTGGACACATAAGCTTGTTTTCACGATAATTTAACGTAGGTAGATATAGGAATGACGTATGTCCCGTACCTGAGTTATTAAGTATGCAATTGTTCTCAAAAAGCCTTTATTTATACGATAATCGTTCAAAAAAAAAATTGTAAAAGATTAATTAAGGGGTTTCAATACGTACTTTGTCTTACGTCCTCCAAAATTTATGTGCTGTTATCGTAAAAAAAACATTAAAGCGCCATTTTTCCCGATTTACGTTTTGGTCTGTTAGATAAAAACGAACTAAAGCGACGATGTGTTTCCAGAATTGATTCAATTCCATTAATCATTTGAATTGATTGAAGTGCGCACCTTAGATGAATTGTAATCACTCTTCCCTTTGTAGACTATAATTCTTATGTTAGAGATGCAGTTATTTAAAGTGATATCTTCTTAATCTTCTCATAATTGAATACCAAATATAAAGAATAAGTATAATATTATATTAAAATGCAAAGAATTTTTTTATGTAGAATGTATAACTAGTTTATGATAATTTTATCTGCTATTTCCCAGATAACATTTTGATATTTTTTGTTTTACATTTGCAGCAATTTCGGTAAGTGTGTGGACCTTGGAATTGCATCAGACGATGTCAAATCATTAAAAGACATTCTGACGAATGCCTTTAAAGAGTGTCGAGTGATTGTCACATCCGGAGGTGTGTCCATGGGCGAAAGGGATCTGCTAAAACATGTGCTAATCAACCACTTTAACGGGGAAGTAATGTTTGGACGTGTAAACATGAAACCGGGCAAACCGACAGTGTTTATCAAGTGTAATAACGGATGTTATGTGTTTGCTTTGCCTGGGAATCCAGTTTCTGCTTATGTGACAAGTCACTTGTTCGTTATTCCCGCTCTGAAGAGTATGACGCGGCTGCAGTGGAAGTGGCCGAAGATCAATGTGGAACTGGACAGAGACTATCCCCTGGACAGCCGGCCAGAGTATGCGAGAGCTAACTTTGTTCTGGAAGACGGGAAACCTCTTCCGATTGCTACACTTACAGGGAACCAGGTAATTATTGTAATATCTTAGATTTTTCATAGAAATTCAAATGTAAATTACGGCCATTTTCTTTTTTTTTTTACATTGAAAAGATCTACGTTAAACTGCTGATTCTAAGTTCGTTTCAGCTTTCTATCAAAAATCAGCTGACAAGTATAACAACAAGATAGTTGTGCTATTTTGCTTATCACAATTTGTTCAAAACCTGAAGGACCTAGACTTGTTGCAAGCCAGCATATGAAAAATATATTTTTTCAATACGACGTAAAATATTTGACAGTTCTCACCTTTCTTACGCACTCAATTTTTATAACATTTCTTTTATGATATATTACAAAAATTACATCAAAATAATGTAGATAAAACAAACTTCCTAATAATCACTCAAATCTATGCTGTCCACAATGGATTTATATAAAAAACAATGAAAAAATACAGACTTCGAATACGACTCCGTTCATATTATCAAGCGGCAGCCATTTTGTCCACCATCTTTGATGCCCGGCGCGTCATTGGGAATTAATTTGAATTATTCGGAGTGGCTAGACGCTATGCAGTATTTCGTTACGTCAAGAACGAGAATGGCCCAAGCGATTCTGACTTTGTTCTTCATACAATTTATTTATACATAAGGGACAAAATCGCTTCAAAAATCCGGACCCTCCGGGGGGACTGCGGCCTGCGAGAGGTTTTAATAGGGATCTTTCAAATGTAAAAACCAACAAAATGGCATTCATAGACCATTTAATGACAATCTGTAATACTTTTGAATTTCTTAAATAATATTTTGTAACTATATTCATCTTTGTTCATAATATTTCTTTGGTTTCATAAAGATGCACATTTTAATTACATTGTGGTTATTTATTGGATTTGAATATAAAGCGTGATGTTTTCTCTTTCTAACACCATTTAGATCATATTTCTCACCGTATGAATTGTTCCTAAAAGCGAACAAATTAGCCTGCGGGGTTAAGAGTGTGTTTCTGTATTATAATATATTATTATATTTTTCAGATTAGCAGTCGGCTTGTCAGTGCCGTGAACGCCCCATTACTGGTGCAACTACCCAGTTCCCTGAAATATGGAGCTGTTCTTCCCAAGGGGGCGGTGGTCCCCGCTTTGATCATCGGCCAATTTTGATTGACTCCCCAGATTAGGGAATTCCTGATACAATTCCCCAGTTTAGGGAATTTCTGATTCACTCCACAGTGGAAATCTGATATAAATAAGAATGCACTTTTAATAAGGTTATGGGTAGTTCACAGGTTCACACCAGTATTCAATAGCCTTTTATTTTTACCAAATGAAACAAATACTTAGTTTTAAACCACTTTTTATAAAGTGGTTTAAAACTAAGTATTTGTTTCATTTGGTATAATGTCAAGCCACAAAGTGTTTGCTTTCTTCGATAATCTTTTATTTTTATATTGTTGTTTAAAACTCGAATATTTTTGTTACTACATTTCATAAGCATGTTTCAAAATAAAAGAAATATATATTTTTGTTACAATATTTTATAAATTTTGGAGTTAATTTAAGATTTTTTTCAACTGGAAACCAAAAAATACTATTAGATCTTGTAAACTAGTAAATTTATACATGTAAACCTCACTTTTTTTACCTTTAAGGCCCATTGTCATTGCCCGACTCGTCAGACGGACGCTTGCTTTTTGTGTTTCAAAATGTTGCCTGTCGAGCTCTTATCGGTACATTTTACGAAATAACACGGCAAAAATGGTAACTTGTGCTATTAAAACATGTAAAAATAGAAGTGAAAAAGAGTATAAACCCAATTGTCGTATTACCTTCCATATGCAGGCATTATTTGTCAATATTTTAAGCTTATTCACATCATATAATATGATCAGTTTTAGACATGAAGCGGAAGCAACCGAAATTCCCGGTCCCGTCGTGTGCACGTTGCAGTTTACTGTGATAAGTAAATTATGAAACATTTGTAAAAGTGTCTTAACTAAACACGGTAACAAAATATTCGACTCTCAAAACAAGCGAACCTTTCTTCATTTTATATGGATTACACAAGTTTGTTCAAACCGGGCGAACAATTCGCGCTCCCAAGTAAAAGGGTCTATTCATTCAAAAGCAGATTTTACTTTTAAGAGCTAAATGGTGATATTATAATGTGTGATGCCTATATACTGTCATATTGAAGGATTAACGAATCACATATCGTTACCGTCAACTCATCCCTCTCCGCCCCGCTACAGATGGTTATTACCCCTCTCCCTGATTCTCAAGTCTATGAATAATATGTCTGTGTTGCTTACGTATTTCGGTACATCGAAGTATATTAATACGGTAATGCCCGTACTGTTCAAATTAAGGAACCCGACTCCGAGTAATCTCCAACGCCACACTATATGGAAACCGTTCTGAGCCATCCGTGAACGTGCATTTTTTCACATAGCTACTGCCGTAATATGCACACTTATCACTCGCTCACAAATGCAATATGCAAACGGAAGTGGCGCCACCTATAATACTATATTTAAGGAAAAAAGTATGAAGAAGAAGAAACATTTTTCGCTTTCATTCAATAATAACAAGATTTATGTTGGGGTGAAGAGTGTTCCTCTCATTATTCACGGTCTTAATGTAAGAATGTCTACTATTACATATCTACCTATTAAATATAAGTATTCTGTAGTGTTAATAGTAGTTAGTTTTTCAAAAGGGTGATGCCTTATAAATAGTCACCAACACTTAAACTGGGCGAAGCAAAACGAAAAGCCGCCCGCAGGGCCTAGCAGCAAAAGCCCGCGGAGCAGGTTTTTCACCGCTAGTATATAATAATAATAATAATAAGCCCTTTATTCTGGACTTCGGTTAGGTACATGAATTTAGACATTTTTTGTTTTTTATAATATGTTTGTTATAATATGTCCCGAAGCTCAGTTTGCCTCTTGGCATAGGCCTCCTCTAACATTTTCCATTGGGACCTGTCACGCGCTACTCTTCTCCATTGATGTCCAGCCGTGAGTTTTAGGTCGTCTTCCCATCTTATGTGTTGACATCCTCTACTTCTCTTGCCATCTCTGGGATACCAGTCAGTGACATTTTTGCACCATTTCTCTTGTGGATCGCGGATCATGTGACCTGTCCATCTCCACTTTTGTTGGTCTATTCGGGTAACTATATCGGCAACTTTAGTTTTCTCCCTTATTATGTTACATCTCACCCTGTCCTGTTTCCTTATTCCTGTCAAACTTCTCTCCATGGCTCTCTGGCAGCGTTCCAACTTTTCTCTGTGGCGTTTGGTGAGTGCCCAAGTTTCACATCCATAGGTTATGACTGGAAGTACACACGTGTTGAAAACTTTCCTTTTTATTTGCATGCTTAGTTCTTTGGATTTCAAGACTTCTTTCAAAGACCAGTATTTCTTCCATCCATTCGCTACCGCTAGTAATCATTATAAATTTAACATTCAAATCATGCTCAGACACCATTTCTATCAAATGAGTAGAAGCATAGCATGCTACCAGCACTGTCAGCAGTGTGCAACTGACGTCAAACCTGATATCGATGTATATGATAACTTGCAAAGTAGTATGGTGTATACTCACAAGCGACTTGTATGCTGAGCACAGGTAATCGCATATGCGAATCGCAGGTAAGTATCTCCATGTACAAATGGCCTCAGGGTACTCTCATCACAAATAAGTACTAAATATGGTTTTAAATTATTTTATTATTAAATTTAGAAATACGAAAAAACAACGATAAGAATATTGACACTTGTTAATTCTGGTAGTTTAAATCAACAAACAAAGAACTCACCAGCGCAAAGTGAATGCCTTTTTTATTGCATTTATGCGATATTGTACAAGAATTTCAATTGCTGGCAGCCAGAGGAACTATGGCTTCTTGTTATGGGAATGTTAAGGCTAAAGGAAGTAGGTGAGGAGAAGAAGAGCAGGAAGAGAAAGGTTTAGAAGTATCTGGCTATTCAGATTTGGAAAATCTAGAAACATCTTAACTTTTGAACATTCAATCAAAGAGCCAACAGACGCATTCAAATTGTATCGATCGTTGATACAAGACTAGTAACTTCCAGAATTAACAAGCACCGCAAGATTTTTACAACCCACGGATGATTGCGATGGATTAAACCACTCTTCGGACCTCGAAGAACCGTTTCAGGTAGTAGACCTGTCCAAGAGTCATGGCCACAAGCACGGTGGCCTCGAACACGGACCACAGGACCACGCGTGAGTTGGTGCTCTCGTTGATGGAGCGGTGGATTCGATCGCGGATCTGGAAACAAAAAACAGAAAACCGGTCACCTCTGAGTAGACTTTTGAGAGTAAACGTTTAAATATCCTATATAATAGGTTTGTCTGACTGAATGTGTTTTTCAGTTTCATAAATAAAGTTTACAAGAAAAAAACACTGGTAAATGTTAAGCTGTTTGTAACTGGTACTCCTATTTATAGGGACAGCCGATTATTTGAGCCAAAACCCAAGGAACTTCGGTTATCTGGGATATCATTCTGTTTAATTGGAAAAAATCCTAACTGAAGTTGATGCAAAACATGTCTCAGTATGTAAATGAATTTTATGCAGTAATTCGGTAGACTAAGCCCACGCTGGCTGTGCAATCTGCTGACATTCTGCTGCAGTACACTGCCGCAGGTATACGAAGTCTTTTTTTGTATTACTGTTATAATAACAATGTAATTTTATTAATTTGTATATTTTTGATTATTTTATATTTACATGTACCCATTATAGTTAGTACATAATTATTTTACTGTAATTTTTAAAAATTTAATAAAGTTTAAGAACGCATTCGAGAGAACTCAAATGAATAGTGGGTCCAGGAGTGATGGAGATATGAATCCATCCATCACGCTGCGGTGCAAGATGATGGGTCGATAGAGACCAGGAGGAGAGGTCAAAGGGTCTCCCCAAACCATCCTCTCGTGGGGCAGGCGCATCCGCTGCCAACACCTGATAACCCAGGCACCCCCCTGCTGTGCCACCAAACATAGCGAACCACTTGGGGTGGCCTATGGCAGAGGTGTTGGTTGTCTGATAAATAGTTCCCGGGGCAGCGGTACCCATACCCGCCTTCCAAATTGTTAACTTCCTACATTGACACAGCGCCCTTGAGGTGATTTTTCACGAAAACGGTGCTATATAAATTAGCCAAATATTATTATTATTATTATTGCTTATTTTGGACAAAATGTTTGGGCCCTAATTTAGTGGAATCGACTGTATTAAAATCTGAGAGACTTTCGTATGCTTTCAAAAACAGATTTTCCTTTTGGGACACGTAAAAAAACAGCAAATCTATTCGAAATTGAATGTCAAGCCGGGAATATTTGATGAGATGACCGGTCAGTGGCCGAGTTGGCATCGCGTTTGGGGCTAAGTCCTCCATCACGACACAAGCAACATTTTCTGCTTACTGTCGTGGTATCGGGAGCTTTTCAAATATTGTCAGGTTATTCGTAACCCGAAAACGTTTTACTTTCTATATTAAAAAAAAATGTTACTGTCAAGACGATTGCAATCAAACAGCTGTTGATAGATATTACCTGCATGTACTCCTGCTCGTGCTTGACCCCCGTTAGAGTTCCGGAGAGTTCCCGGATCATGTCCTCCAGCTTGGTGTGACCAACCTCCTTCTCCTCTTCGGCTCCCGGGGGACGGTTCGGGCTCTCGCCGATTTCCATGTTGAACATCACAACCTAAAATACCCAATCAACATCACCGTGATTATTTTTTCGATTATCATGCCACGTCAATTAATTTTTGGGTTATTTTACCATATCGTGTTTCTTTATTTTTGACCAACATTTGGACAGCATTACAGTTACATCAGGAGAGATGGGATAGATGTTGATGATGGACACAATTCAATTAATTAAATAAAATGTATTTGAGCAAATGCCTTATATAATAAAACCACAACACGGGCAATTATCCTATTGTTATAGTTAAAAAAATGACAAAAAACTGTAAAACTTATATATATATAAAAAAATAAAAATAATAAGTATGTAAGTACAAATAAATTTATAAACAAATTATTATTATAATCAACAAGTACATCAATAGTTTCATATATAGAGGTAGGGTAGGGATAGGGCGGGGATAGTTGAACATGATTTTGTTAATTTGACCCCAGACTCGAAACTCTTAGGGATATTTTTGTTTTTTAACTTGTTAAGATAATTTAATTATCTGGCTTTTTAATGATATTCATGAATTGATGTAATACATTGACCTTATGCAAGACATTTTAATTTTCACGGAAAAGGAGGAATGGTTCAACATGCACGGGGCTTGTTGAACAACATAGTGTAAAATATTTATTATCATTCAAACTTATGCCATGTTCTGACTGGGAGAGTATTTTAGTCAAGTAGCGAATATATTAGAACACCACAATTTTAGTAGAGTAGGCTAGTCAGCTCTTTAGTAGACTAAATCCATTTGGTTCTATTTTTTCGGCGAGTAGAGTCCCCCTCCACGCGTCCCTGCACACTGACATGCGCAGTTCATTCATAGACGCAGACACGCGCACTATGTCATCCCGTTGGAGCGAAAATGCTACTCTAAAATTCTTTATCGGCTAATAATCTATTATTGTGACTATAATTTATTTTTTTCATCTCACTAATTTATTCTTACACCTCTTTTAAAATAATCATTACAATCAGCTTAATTAGCGTATTTACTTTATTGCGTTGCAGCCCGTCATGTCGCGACGTACCGCTTACTAATGAACTCTACTTGACAGCAGTGCGAACACTTTTTGGTGAGTCAAGTAGCGAGTTACTCGCCACTCGACTTACTACTTGTCAGGTCAAAACAAGGCATTTTGGTTTAATTAAAGAAATTAAGTTATTAAACTAAAATTATTGAAATCATGAAAGAATACAAAACAACATGTGTTTGACGGCGTCATCATATGATAGACGATGGACGTTTACGGTAAAGTTTAGAAATCACTGGACACGCTTAATACAAATATTTTTTAGAAAAAACCTTTAGATTAACCCACCTACCACTTTAAGACAACTATATCTGCATTCGGGGTGATGAAAGATACTGCATTCATATGAAAATTTGCTTTAGTCATATGAGATTGAGCCCATTGTCTTTTACACTAATTAAGGTGAATGAATAAGTTTTTTTTCTAAATATATTCGTATTAAGCGCGTCGGCGATTTCGAAAGTTTACCAAAATAGATTAATAGTTTCATACTCCGCCTACTGGTTAATACAGAATATTTTTTATTCAAACAGTTAGATTTTGCTTTATTATTACGAAAATTGAGTATTTATGTCGGGGGAGACGAAAAAACATGCATTTTATATTTCAATTTTATAAGATTATTTCACTTACGCAAAGTATTTGACAGCCACGTTTGGCCAAGTGAAACGGGACTTATACAACTTCAATTACTACAATATACAACTATTTACGTGCACAAAATAGGTTATTAGGTTCTTAGGCTGGGTAACCTAAGTAATTCGTGCGTATTTAGATTGAAAAAATCGCAAATATCAAATCCAAATAAATGGCGGCAAAGGAAATGGGAAAAAATTCGGTACTTGGGAAACACTCCGAAAAAATAAGTTGAATTATTTTTATACTAACTTTGGGCTGGAAAATCCGAATCTGAAGGAATTAGGTTGGGGAGGTCAATATCAACTGAGTTACAGGACTTTAAAGTTTCGTACACAGGAACAAATCCGCAATGCATTTTTGACATATTGTACTGAAGAAGTCAAAGTGATTCAATGATGCCAACCTCAGAAAATTGCAAAGTGTTGCCATTAAGCAATAATATGCTAGGTTTGTGTAACATGGTTTGTGATACAAAAGGATGTTCCCCCTTTATAGCGCCTGCTCACGTCAAGGCAAGAAAAACATCCCAGTTTTCAAGTAGTTAAGCGGCTACGCTAGGTTTGTGTAACATGGTTTGTGATAAAAAAGTGATTGACAAATTCTATTCACATAATAACATTGATCAATATCAACTGAGTTACAGGACTTTAAAGTTTCGTACACAGGAACAAATCCGCAATGCATTTTTGACATATTGTACTGAAGAAGTCAAAGTGATTCAATGATGCCAACCTCAGAAAATTGCAAAGTGTTGCCATTAAGCAATAATATGCTAGGTTTGTGTAACATGGTTTGTGATACAAAAGGATGTTCCCCCTTTATAGCGCCTGCTCACGTCAAGGCAAGAAAAACATCCCAGTTTTCAAGTAGTTAAGCGGCTACGCTAGGTTTGTGTAACATGGTTTGTGATAAAAAAGTGATTGACAAATTCTATTCACATAATAACATTGATATTATTGCTTAATGGCAACACTTTGCAATTTTCTGAGGTTGGCATCATTGAATCACTTTGACTTCTTCAGTACAATATGTCAAAAATGCATTGCGGATTTGTTCCTGTGTACGAAACTTTAAAGTCCTGTAACTCAGTTGATATTGACCTCCCCAACCTAATTCCTTCAGATTCGGATTTTCCAGCCCAAAGTTAGTATAAAAATAATTCAACTTATTTTTTCGGAGTGTTTCCCAAGTACCGAACTTTACCCAGGAAATGTTCCGCTCCGTATTATCCGTGCGTATCCGTGTATCGAATTCCATATTATCCGGTAAGCGGAGTAGTAAACATTTACCCAAAATAGTATCTGAGCAGAATATTATAAATTAAAGATATATTATTGTGGTAGAGTATTAGAGTCGATGAAATTTTACCTTCGGCGTCATGGTGGACATCTGATTGCTAAAGCAGTACGTATAGCGCCCATCCATATAGGCGGCGAAGGTGTACTTTCCTGAGGACTCTCTTTCACCCTGGTACATAATTTTTCCATCAGGTCCCGTTATTTTAACGTCAATATCCAGAAAGCCACCATCGGCAATTTCGAAAATCAAACCTAAAATAAAGAAAAACCCGTGTAAAAATTCGCTAAACCGATTTTAAAAGTACAATATTCGAATTAACCTATGAATAAACATACCCATTTTTGAACCGGAAGAAACATTGTCAAAGAAACATTCTTCCGCGTGAGCGTCTACGGTTATCGTATAAGCATTTGAAGGGGAAGAATATTGAGCTAATACTAAAATAGCCGACGCTAATAGTAAACGAAACATTTTGTATAATTTAAAGCTGTCACTTGTCAGCCACGTAATTTTATATAGACATAGAAAATATAAAAGATGTGATGTGTGCCGATTGGATTCATAGACAATGTAGAACATAGACAACAGTACTAGTGTTGAGCAAAATATAAATTTCCGATTCCAAAAAGGTGAGAGAATTTCTAATTTCGAATTAAACACTCGCATGCAGACGAAAAGGCCAATTTTTATTACAAAAAAAATCTATTGTTGAATTTTAACAAATCCTGACATTTATTAAGGACCCGTTGTTTCACGAAAATTGAACAATCCATCAGTTGATTTTCAAGTTCTGTGAAAGTTTTATTCAAGTTTTGTTAATGTTTCTGAACAATTCCATTCTGATATAAAAATAAAACTTGAATAGAAGGATCACAAAACTTAAAATTTGATGAATTGTTTAAGTTCTGTGAAACAAACTTTTCATGTGCTGACACACCGCGGTGCACCAGATGGTTGAAATTTTGTGATAACTTACTTGTTTTTGTCAAATGATGTTTTTGTAAAATGTACCTTCTTACCAGATAATGTGTTTTTATATTTATAAAAATTGTATATAATCTACCATTAGCAATTTCCCCAGAATAGCTAGTTATATATAGAGAAATGCTTTTTTTTAAATCGTACCTTAGGATACTAGGAACGTAAGGTTTTTTTTTAATGTGAATACCTCACAAGAGTCCCAACTGCTCCCTTCTGGAGCCAGTGAAACTGTGGCATCCCCAATTGGGGTATGTTGGGAGGCTGAAGGTAGGTGGGGAGGGGGAGGAGATGGGAAAAGAAAAAGGTTAGGAAGTACCTGGCTGTTCAGATCTAGTCACTAAACACGGCAAAAGCCATTTCAAGCAATGTTTCATTTCTGAATGGTGGTCTTACACCAGGGTTGAAAGTATCTTCCACGCGGGGATTTGATCCCGCGATCTCCGGATCTCTAGTCAGAAGCCTTGCCCCTGGACCACGGCGGCCGTCAAGCTTAGATTACAACTACTATCTACAAGAAATTAATGATAATAGCAATCAAAAGGAAAATGAATTAATGTTACCGTCATTCTGATGAATTTCATAATTATTCAAGTCTTTGGCTGAAAATTGGAAGTTTCTTTAAAAAAAACTGCCTTTTTGCAGAAATTTGCTGGGTGTTTATTTTTATTACACAAAGCAGCTTGTCGACAGGTAAGGTGATATCAATAATAATAAGTAAGTCCAGGGTCCAGGCCCACAAGCAGTTTTAGTTGCGGACAACATTTGAGTCGCTGCATCAAAATCCATTATGGTATAAGGAGGTGTGCAATACCAAGATTTTTTTTTTAACCACTCGAACGCATTTTGCCACAATATGGCACTATTTTCAAAACCACGGATTGCTTTGCTGCCAAAATATGGCAAATATTCTCTAGATTCTTTAAAAAGTTTTAAAGTTAACTAATTAAAAATATTTTTTATAAATCCTACAAATATGTGATATTAAACAAAAGATAGGTGAATTAATTGGCTATAGAGAATTATAATCAGTTTGTATGTCTCCATATTCAAATTCGGAGGTATAATTTTTTTAATGTGGGCGGAAAAATTTCCTTTAGCAAACCGAGAAAAAGTTTTAAATTGCTCTGTCGCCCCAGTGGTTAACACTATCGCCGGTAGACTCCAATCGATACTTAGTCGTTGACCTAGTAGTCTTGTCTTGCTACTATAAACTTTATCTAGTAAAACTATATATTACAAATCATTCTCTTGTGAAAGATAAGCAAAAAGAAAATGATGATCTATTACATATATGTATGTCACCTGAGTCACCCAAAATTATAAGATGCATTCTTTTGCACTTAAATCATACAAAAATTTATGTTGTGAGACCAAAGTTCTAAGAATCCATCTTCCCCAGTAAAAACTTCAAAAGCCTCCATTTTTGTTAAAATAATTATGTACAAGTAAAATCTACTAAATCTGAAGCGAGCGCAAATGCGACTCTGTCGCTATTACTAGCAGCGCCGGATCTGCCATACGTTCAAAAACGTGCAAAAAACCTGGCGCCCACTACGAAGGGGCGCCGTGATAAAATAAATATTGTTTTAAAATTCAATTAAAATATTCCCCGAATCGTTTAAAAATTACTCGTAATACGGAATTATTAGTTCGCGCTAGCAACACTCACTTTCCATATGCGTGAACCTAATGCGCGCGCATCGATGGTTAAAATTTAACGAAATACGGATTTGACTTACGTCAAGGAATTTTTTTCCAAATACAATATATTTCATACGAAAGTAAGACCTATTTTTCCTTGTTGCTCTTACGACCATTGTATCGTTCGAAATTCAACAAACATTGTGATTGGTTCATTAATCGCTTCTCCTACGGATCTCCCTTCGTTGATACAAGTTGCTCTTTGATGATAGTTCGTCGCCATTTGTCGCTTTCGCCGCGTTATTGGTTTATTTATGTTGCCATTCGCACGCGATTTGGCACCATATTAAACAAACTGATCAGAATATTATTATTTCTGAACTAAACTGCCTCATGTTTTATATTATATTTTGTTATGATGTTATTATTTTGTCCAGTGTCATAGATAGCTACCGCCAGGTCACTTGGAAAAGTTACTCTTGATTCTTGTTGGCGGGATATTAATTTATTTTAAACGTATTGCATAATTTTTTTTTTTTTTTTTTATATGTATATAAATTTTTTATCTGAATTTTAAAAAAATGTTGGGGGGGGGGGGGGCGCCATCGGTACTTCCTGCACAGGGCGCCAGATTTCGTAGAACCGGCGCTGATTACTAGTCATTGTTTCAGTGACGCCGCATCAGTATCATTTCGTACAAGCACCTGTAGATGTATAATACCGTCGTAGCGATGCTAAAATGCTCGGAACTCAACCTTTAAGAGGCGAGAAGAAAAATGTTCAATAATTTGTCTTTGATATTTTATTCAGTTTCTTCAATGTATTATTATGTAAACATATTAAATTAAAAATAAAAACAGTTAAAATTAAAACATTAAATTTATTAGGGAAATTAATACATACACAAACACTCAAAGATAAAACAAAAATATACTTATGTTACGAAAATAAATTAAGAAACAAAATGTTAATATAAACAGTAATTTGTAAATTATTTGTATTTGTTTCATATAAAATAAATAATATTAAATTCATTTCTCCTTTCCAGTTTTTCTTTTATTTCATTTGTTTCTTTTTTAAGATTTTAAAAAGAAGCGGTTACAAATCGATCTCCAGTAATTGGAACCATAATGACAGCCTACTTCAGATATCAACCATCTCTATTTTTAATTTCTATGCCACAAGAACGAGACTCGAGACCACCAATCTATAAAATTTGTAAATCTATGGTAAGCTTACCAAGCCCCAAGCCTAGATGGCTAGATGGAATCATTTTTGAAAAAGTGATTTGATCGATTGTTGGTGGTGTGTGATCGATCAAAGTTATTCGATCTATTACGACTATGATATGCAGATGACCATTGAAATTGCAGTATCATCAGATAACATCCTCAGGTGGAAAAGCAAAACAGAAGTCAATTTGAAGAAAACTGCAGGTTTCAATTGGGTGCGAGCTGACAAAGATCGACATATCATAACAAAAAAATTGAGAGAGGCCCATGTCCAGAACTGGACAGCAGAAGGTACATGAAGAAACAACCATATATCATGATGGTTATTACCTCAAAACTTGTATAATCTTTTCCCAATCAAACTGGCCGTCTTTTTGCAGTTTTGCAACACTTAGAATGTGTCCTAGGGATTGTTTGTTCAGTGTCTCAAGGGGAGTATTGAGACTATTGATGAGTTTTCTGAGCGGTGTGTACTGGTTGAGGGTTGTCACATCTCCAACCATTATGAGTTTGTGCTTGGATCTTGTGATGGCCACGGTGAGACGGCGATGGTCTTCGAGGATTTCATTTTCCTGTAATATTGTGGAAAATATTTATTTGTCAGAGGAAAAGAGATGGAAATTTAGATGAGCTTTTCTAGATACTTAGATTGAGGTGTTTCAAACTCAATCGACGATCAGCGCCATTTTCATTTTTTTACATTTGAATAGTCCCCAAAAATGCTGATACTCTGCCTTTTTCAGCTTTCGATCAGCTGACAAGCATAACAGCATGACTGTTATACTTGACTGAAGATCACAATTTGATCGAAAGCTAAAATGGTTCGAGAATCAAATGTCAAAAATGACGATGTCAAGAGTGACTAAGTCAAAAGTAACTATGTATGTCAAGAGTGACTAATTCAAAAGTAACTATGTATGTCAAGAGTGAAGATATCAAAAGTGACAATGTCAAAAGTTCAAATGTGACATTGTCAAAAGTGACAATGTCAAAAGTCACAATGTCAAAAGTCACAATGTCAAAAGTCACAATGTCAAAAGTCACAATGTCAAAAGTCACAATGTCAAAAGTCACAATGTCAAAAGTCACAATGTCAAAAGTCACAATGTCAAAAGTGAAAATGGCAAAAGTGACAATGCCAAAAATGATAATGTCTAAAGTGACAATGCCAAAAGTGACAATGTAAAAAGTGACAATGTCAAAAGCGACGATGTCAAAAGGGAAGATTTCAAAAGTGACAAGGTCGAAAGCAACAATGTCAAAAGTGACAATGTCGAAAGTGAAAATGACAAAAGTGACAAAGTCAATAAGACGGTGGTGCAAACAGCTAAGCCTTAGTATTTGTAAGACATATTTTAAAATAAAATTGAATTATTATGAAAATATTACAATCAGCTTACTCTAGATCTTTGTGTATCATTCTGTTCCCTGCTCCGACTCTTGGTGCAGGAGTAGATGATAATGCTCTTGTCCCTGCCCTGAAACTGGTCTACCGTGTTGACCTCCAGCGGGTGCTGATCTCCGCCGCTGCTATGCACCTCGAGATGCTGTTCCTCGGAGCAGACTTTCTTCAGCAGGGCCACCTGGTCCCGGTACGGAGCTATCACTCCCATGTCGGCGGGAAGTATGCCAACCTGACATTATAAAATTTATTATTATTGGACAATTTTTATAGTTGAATAAAAACTAACTAACCATAAAACTATTTCTGCGCGGGTAGGTAGAGCAAATGGACTACACAATTCCATCATGGCACATACTCCTTGCTTCATTCACATTCATACATCGTCTCATAATCTGTTATTCTGACTCTTGAGATGATCTGACTAAGCATTTGGTTCATTCGGTCGTGTCGTATCTTTTTCGGGCATCCCCAACTTCTTTTACCATTCACATTTGCATCAATATTCTTCTTACAATCCTTTCTTCGTAATTTCGATCTGCATGCCCAAATTACTAAGCATCCTTTTCTTAATCTTACTCATTATGTTTACATCAGCCTTGCATTTTATGCTCGGTTTTAATGTTTTTTTTTCAATTTGGGAGGAGGGAATGGGTACCGCCGCACCGGGTTCCATTCATTGGATAACCAACACGTCTGCCATAAACCATAAGTCACCCCAAGTGGTTCGCTTTGTTTGGTGACTTAGCAGGGATTCCCGGGTTCATGGGGTGGGGATTATCTAGATCTTGGCGGCGGATGTGTCTGCCCACATACCGTATGGCGGGTCGGATTTGGAGATACTGGTTGAGAGAGACCTTTTTACGTTTGTTTCTACCTCTCCAGCAGGACTCTCTCGACCCATCGCTTTGCACAACAGTGGGAAGGATGAATTCAAAGATTTGTCACTCTGTCGATCTGAACAGCCAGGTACTTCCCCACCTTCCTCTCCCCCATCTCCTTCCCCACTACCTTCAGCCTCACAACATACCCCAATTGGGGATGCCATAGTCTCACTGGCTCCAGACGGGAGCAGTTGCGACTATTGTGCAGTATTCATATTTTATAAAAACTCTATGGTATTTGTATAAAAAAAACAGGCACTGACCCCCAGATTCCTACCCACCACTCTCTTTCCCAGATCTTTCAATTCTTACTCTCCTTTAAAAAAAAAAAAACCTCCACACTTCATCCCCAAAGATGACATAGGCCCCGAGGGATAATATTTTCCCCAGGGCCTCCTGTGTGGAGATAATGTAAAAAAGTACTATTATTAATAAATACTTATTTTGTGATATAAAATATGTATTTATTAAAAACTACTAACCGCAAGTAAACCATTGACGATAGTTTTAACCAAGGCCGCTTCGTAGATGTTGGCGCATTTATCCCTTTGACGGAGAATTTGTTTATCCTCGCCATTGGCGGCGGTGAGATTCTCGGCGTATCTAGCGCAGAGATCCAGAGTGCTGCCAGTGTCCAGGAAAATAACCGAGTCACCCAACGCTGGCGACACGCAACACTTCAGCCAACTTTCAATCGGTTCTGTGTAGTTGGAAACCTGGAATAAAATATTATGTAATGGGCTGTTTTCAGGTGGTCCTGCTGTCATGAATTTTGGTTGTGATATCTATGGAATAAAGAGTGTCATTTCAAGTCTGCATGTGGCACAATTCTTTCACATAAAACGGAATTTGATTCCGCAACCTTTGGTTTTAGAGTCAAGGAATTTACGTCTCTGCTACATAGTTTGTCAAATCTGAATGAATCGAAACCGATAATGAATGCATCAGTGCAAAATTAAGGTTAAAATGTAGCATGAAATCATAGAGAAGGATTTTCCCTCCATTTTATAATCATAGATAAAAAAATATGAAAAAATCTAATCTATGAAATAATAATCTTGTGAGTTTTTAAAATTCTGAAACTATAAAGGCTGCATATACATGCATGTAACAAAACGCCACGCGAACCACAAATAATGAGAAAGGAATGAAGCAACAGTAAACGGCGCAAAACGCCACTTGCAGTTACTCCGTTCCTTTTCATTAATTCGTGGTTTTGTTACATGCTTTATACGCAGCCTAAAGGTAGGTACATACTGGGTCGACGTATGAACGCTACGCTACGCCTAACAATATTTGGGCTACTTAGCAACCATACGTTTTCTATGAAAATATATGTTTTTGAAACACACTGACCAGGTCCAGTATGATTCTAAAACATATATTTTCATAGAAAATGTGTGATTGTTAAGTAGCCCAGAGGCCCTAGCACGCTTGCTCTATATCGATCGGTAGGATAACTATTGGTAACTTCTCATCGTTCCCTAGCATGACTACAGATCGCCAACGAATAAGTGACAGTTCACAATGACTAAGTGTCCTTAACATATTCGACATCAACTGTTGTTTGTATGTTAGCGATGTGCAGTTGTCCTAGGGAAAGATGAGAAGTTACCGATAGTTATCCTACCGATCGATATAGAGCTAGCGTGCTAGGGCCTCAGATATTGTTAGGCGTAGCGATGCATACGTACGTCGATCGGGTATGTATCTATCTTAATATGAACAGATAACTTAATTGTGCAGTTGGTGGCTTCGCTACTTTAGATTTTGTTGATATAAGAAATCAATTGCATTAAAAAACAAAACAGTTTGTTAGTTTGTAAGTTCCTCCTTTGACTGCCTGCAAATTCAGTTAAGTTAAGTGTAGACATCTAAGCAGAGTTGCCATTTGGCGGATTTATCAGAAGAATGGTGATTATTTAAGTACTTAAAAAAGAAGAACTACTGACCCCTTTATTTATTTTAATTGTGGCTTGTTCCACGTTCGAATTGGCGGCCTGCAGCTTTCCCTCATAAGAGAGTTCATTAGCAAGCTCCATGATTGGTCGGTTCATCCGGTACTGCAGGCAGAGGGAGAATGTAGATTTGGCATTGTCCAATCGCTTGAACAGACTTTCGTCCAATCCGTGAAACCTGAGAAAAGTAGGTTAGATTTTTCTGTTAAACTGTCAGGGTTCTCTCTTTCAAGAGATGCGGGCCGCTCTAAACTACCTAAAAAAATTATGTGTCAAAAAAAATAATAAAGATAAATTTTTTAACAGATGGTTTTTATCGATAAACTATAATTACCACTTTACATGAAACTAAATAACATATTTAATTAGACAAAGGTATTATAAAAGTTATTGGCATTTTACTTTTTAATCGATTCGTAAAAAAATATTTATAAAAAAATTTGCAAACATAGAAAATGTTTTTTTTTTTAAATTGTTAACCGCTTGGACACATAAGCTTGTTTTCACGATAATTTAACGTAGGTAGACATAGGAATGACGTATGCACCGTATCTGAGTTATTAATGTTGTTTCACAGAAATATTTTAAAAATTTCAGGTGTCTAATGTAAATTTTTAAATGCGAATACAAAGGATTGTATTATCATATTATTGTAGAAAGCAATCACTTTGTGGTTTGACATATTTAATTAAATAAAATACTTTTTTGTTTAAAACCACGAGATTTATTAATTTATGAACCGACCGGTTTCGCTTTACTCAAGCATCTTCAGGGAACAAATTAATACTAAACAACAAGTACATAAGATGTGTTTATATATAACAAAATATAGAGGGAGACAACATGATACAAATATAAGAAATACAAAGACGGCCATAAAACACATTAACATAAGTACGCAAGTAATGGGAAAAATCGAAAGATAATTATGTGACTAATGGGTTATAGTAATACATCTGGAGAAACAAAGCATCAACTGGCATGGTGGTAAGGAGCACTGGGAATTTTATTTTATTATTATGGGTTTATTGGAAACAGACCTAATATTGGACTACTTGATATGCCAATTTAGAGGCACTAGAAATTAAAAAAGCCGTAAAAACCAAAAGTCATATACTTAATAATCAATTAGACATATCAAGTAGTCCAATATTAGGTCTGTTTCCAATAAACCCATAATAATAAAATAAAATTCCCAGAGCTCCTTACCACCATGCCAGTTGATGCTTTGTTTCTCCAGATGCGTTATTATAACCCATTAGTCACATAATTATCTTTCGGTTTTTCCCATTACTTGTGTGCTTATGTTAATGTGTTTTATGGCCGTCTATGTATTTCTTATATTTGTATCATGTTGTCTCCCTCTGTAATATATTTGTATCATGTTGTCTCCCTCTATATTTTGTTATATATAAACACATCTTATGTACTTGTTGTTTAGTATTAATTTGTTCCCTGAAGATGCTTGAGTAAAGCGAAACCGGTCGGTTCATAAATTAATAAATCTCGTGGTTTTAAACAAAAAAGTATTTTATTTAATTAGATTGTATTATCTCTTTCTAACATTGTTTAAATCATATATCTCATGTATAAAAAGTACAATTAATTAATTAATTGAACTCACTTGGCTTGATTGCTCCTGACGATGGGCGGAAGTTGATCGGGGTCCCCCACAAGCACAAACTTGTGAGCTGCGTACAGTGGCCGCAGCACGGAGCACTGCAGGACCTGCGTGCTCTCGTCCACTATGCACACGTCAAACTTACGCTGGGTGAAGAGTGAGTGCCCGGAACCCAGGCAAGTCACGCCCACCACAGACTGGAAAAAAAAAACAATAATGATTAATATATTTATATTATAATGTGGAGGCTGAGTTTCAAGGCCTCCTGTGATAAGGAAGAGATTTTGGGCCTCCGGTTGAAATTGGGAGATATCAGTGAGTCGTGATATCTCCGCGAGCTGCAGGTCGGAATAATAAACGCTGGATGTTGATGATGATGTATTTACATATTTACATGATGCGCTATTTACAGATGTGGGTTATTTACAAGATTATTCTGACATTGCACGGAACTGCAGATATGTGTACGGGAGATGCGCGCGGCATGTTACGCGGCCGATTCCCTTAACCGAGTATTGAGTGAGACTAACTGCTGACTAAGCTTGCTGGAGCCCTTATATAGCCCGACCTGGCTGGTAGGGTGAATTGCAGGCTAAATGCGCCCTCGCCGAAACATTCCCGAAATTTCGGCGCATCGCTATGTGTCGCGTATTGCAGATTCCAGACCTTTCGAGAAGGTGGAACATTATTATGCGTAGCGAGGTAGTAAGTAGGTGCAGAGCGCGGGGCAGTGCTAATTAGTGCGACGTAGATATCGGTAGGTCCTGCAATGCAAGTATGTAGCGAAAGCAGTGCGAAGATACTAGATAGCCTTACTTAATCTGTATTATCAATGTTGAAAGTTTAAATATACTAGTATATTGGTATTGTCATTCAAAAACATATTTTTTCCTAAATTGTATACCTATGTTAAATGATGTTTGTATTTATTTCATAAATCTTTGATTACATATTTATTTAGAACATTTTTTTTTTTTGCATGTAAATACTCCTCCCATAAACACGAGCTCCTAGAGCTCAACTTATGGAGTAGTAGAATAATGATGAATAATTGTATAACTTTGCATAATGTTCACTTGTAATGTAAAACTTTTTTTCTTATAAATAAATAAAAAAAAAAATAGTTCGCTACAATAATATCTCAGAGGCCAAATTGGTAGAGGCGTTCGTCCCGGTAAGAAGAGATCTTCTGGGCTTGAATGCCAGTTGCGACTATTATCTTTTATTTTTCTGTGTCTTGTTCCTTTTCATATTTTCATTTAGATTATTAGTGTTATCTTCTTCAACGATTAATATTTTTGTTGTTTTTTAAAAGAAAGAAAATATTTGAATTTCTCCTCTTTATTCTACAATCATTATTTTTCTTAAGTCGGTTCCTCTCTGTATCGTGACCCCTACTCCAGTTTCCACGGTGGACAAGGCTGCGAAGAGAGCTGCAGACATCAACGTACCGGGCGCCTGTGATACTTGGTCACTCCAGTGTATTGGTGACTTTCCTCTGCTTCTTCTGCCTTCCACTTTGCCAGTGACTTAGTTTCTCCACGTTGGAGTTTTTAGTTTGGCGAGCAACATGTCCTAAGTATCTTAAAATACGTTGTAGGCAGATAGTTGAAATCCTATTGTGGATGACTAGCTCTTCCAAGATGGGAATATTTGTGTGTCTGGCTGTCCATGGAATCCTGAGCATTTTTCTCCAGCACCACATTTCAAGGGTATCTATCCGCTTTCTTTCGCTGGCTCTAAGTGTCCATGTTTCCACACCGTATAGAAATATGGGTAAAATCAACACCTGGACAAGTCTCATCTTGTTATGGTGGTCTTCGTTATGCCTCTCATAATCTCATAATGTCATAATGCCTGAGCCATAGACAGGAAAATAAGTAAATAAAGCACACGCATTGTTACGCAGTTACGCATTGTCTGACACAGTTACACCATGTATTAACTTGTTGAAAGCCAGCATAAAAAAAATATATTTTTTCAATATGACGTAAAATATTTGACAGTTCTCACCTTTCTTCAAATTCAATTTTTATAACATTTCTTTTGTGATATAATACAAAAATTACATCAAAATAATGTAGATAAAACGAACTTCCTAATAATCACTCAAATCTATGCTTTTCACAATGGATTTATATAAAAAACAATGAATAAATATAGACTTCGAATATGACAGCGTTCATATTATCAAGCGGCAGCCATTTTGTCCGCCATCTTTGGTGCCCGGCGTGCCTTTAGCAATTAATATGAATTATTCGGAGCAGCTAAATGCTATCCAGTAACTTGTTATGTCAAGAACAAGAATGGCCCAAGCGATTCTGACCTTGTTCTTCATACAATTTCTTTATATATAAGGGGCAAAATCGCTTCACACATCCGGACCCGCCGGGGGGACTGCGGCCTACAAGAGGTTAAGTCTCAACGACTTGAGTAGCAGCAGTCAGCGATACCAGTCGCCCAACTCGTAATGGGAGACTGATTGATAAAATGTTGGCAATGTGTGTCTGTATACAAACCTCCGCGCAGATGTATGACGTTCGTCTCCAAAATACTTGAATCGTCAAGTGTTAGATACTTGCAAATCTTATATAGCGTACTTGCGTTTGCCAAAAAGTTAACCTTAGACATCAAAGCTATCAATTTCGGTAGCTCACAAATTCTGTTTTTTTTTTTAACAGCGGTATTAATGAATATTTGACTCACAGCTTTACTGTAGATCTGGTGCAAGTCATCAGGAGTGTGGCAATTCTTGGTGAGGGTGACCTCGCAGTACGGCAGCAGTTGGGGCTGCACTCGACTCGACGATCCCAACCGGAGCATGGATACCCCACTCGATAATAACCTGGACAAGATAAACAATTTTGTATTTATTATAGCTACTGTATAAAATATTGTAGATATAAAATATAATGGTGAAATTAACTAACTAACTAACCATCACGCCGTTTCTCCGCAGGGGTAGACAGAGAGGACGGACCGCCAAACACCTCGGTCTTGGCACACACTCTTTGCCTCATTCACATTCATACATTGTCTCATACATACTCTTCTATTTTTCTGACTCTTGACATGGCCCGACTCAAGTATCTGATTCACTTGATCGTGCCATATCTTCCTCGGACGTCCCCTACTTCTTATACCATTCACACTTGCATCATATATTCTCCTTACGCTCCTTTCTTTGTTCATTCGCTCTACATGCCCAAACCATCTGAGGGTTCCTTTCTTAATTTTATTCATTACGCCTACATCAGCCTTGCATTCTTTTCGAATCTCCACATTTCTCACACGATCATACATGGTTTTACCACACATACGCCTCAGGGATCTCATTTCAACAGCATTTAGTCTACTTTCATCCTTCCTCTGCCAGTTCCATGCCTCACTGCCATACATCAGGATAGGTACAAGCACTCCAATGGTGAAATTAAGTATAGATATATAGCTCACTAGGGATCGTGTGCAGAGGCAGACTAGTTATTTAATCAGAGTATATTTGTCTTCTATGTGTTTATTAGAGTTTTTTCATTGACTTCTTTATGCCAGATTTTTATCCTTGATTTGTACTCATTCAATTTTTTTATTAGTTTTATGTCTTGGGAAAGAATATTGAGGAGTTTTGTTGCAAAGTAAGTGTAGTTTCTTTGTCCAAATGCGGTTTTATAACTCGGAATGTTTTTTATATCATTTTTATTCCATCTAGTGTGATGGACACACGGTCTAGTAGAGGATTTAGTATTTTTGAATAGTTTCAATAATATATTTTTACCAGATATTCGTTGTACATTTGGTACGTCAAAGTTATTGAAAATTTCAAGGGAAGGCGTTCTAATGGGTACCATCAATATTAACCTCAATGTTTTTGTAACCACTGAACAAAAATTAAACTAGAAGTATGATCTATACAAATTTTAATAAAAAATTATGTTGCATATTTACAAAAGATCCTTTAACTCCTAGGCCCCACACAAGTCAACGAAATTAATTATCTGATCAAGAAATAAATTCGATATTTGAAGATGTTTGACCACATTAAAAAAAAATTCATAATGTTATTAGTTCCACACAAGAGGCCCTAAGGAAAATAATTCTCCTCAGGGCCGATGTCATCTTTGTAGATTCTGTGTGGAGGGTCTTTTTAAGAAAGGAAGGAGAGGAAGTTCTGAGAAAGAAAAAGGTATGAGGGGTGGATGGGAGTCTGGAGGTCAGTGTGTCCATTTTTGTACACAGCAAGTGAAATAAATAAATAAATTGTACAAACCTGACTAGCACATTGTCCACAGCTGAATGTGTTTGGCTGGTGATCAATACGGATTTACCAAGGCGAACTAGAACCTCTACCAATGCCACTAGCGTCTGGGTTTTACCTACAAATACATAATAAGATATAAATGTAATACAAATTATTTATTCATATCCACTGGAGCGTTCCGCTATATACTCGATTTCAACCTCGAATGCTCAGGAAATTTCTATGAAAATTTCCCGCCCTTTTTTTAAAAATCATACCTTTAAATTTTAATATGGTGAAATATAAAGTTTACAGTGTTAGAGAGCCATTGAATACGCCTACATCTGTTTATCCCATATTTTTAGGATTCATAAAAAAAATATTAAAAAACCGTAAAATTAAAAACAACCTGAATTCTGCATATTATCTTCTTATACAGGGTGGCGCAAAAGTTGTCATCCGATGTTCTATGGCTGTAAATTTTTTAAATACGACGCAAAAGGTTTGACAGTTCTCACCTTTCTTACGAATTCAATTTTTATAACATTTCTTTTGTGATACATTACAAAAATTACATCAAAATAATGTAAATAAAACGAACTTCCTAATAATCACTCAAATCTATGCTTTCCACAATAGATTTATGTAAAAAACAATGAATAAATTTAGAATTTCTTCAAACTTCGCAAAATCACTTTGTGGCGTCATTTTGAATGAAATTAAAACAAATAACTTTGTTTAAACCACTAATATAATCACAATTACCTACATGTTTCAAAACCGATGGTTTCTTCGTCAGGGTAGTAATGACATTAATAACAAAATAAACAAACAAGTATAGACTAAAAAGAACTATGGACAAAAATATTTTAGAGAGGTGATTAATTAATTAAAAATATCGTAAAAACCAATTATTTATAATTAAATATAAAAATTATTTAAAAAATATGAAAAATTACATTATATAAATTATCAAAACATAATAAAGATGTTTAAACAACAAAAATAAATTATTTTAAATATAATTATTAATAAGAAAATAAATTTAAGAGATGGCTATTTTAAAAAAATATTTGGTTATTAATAATATTTAATTTACTATTAACACTTTTTCTAATTTCTAAAATTTCTAAGTTTGCTAATTGTAAATCTGTTGAGTTTGTGTGTAAAATTTTTAACCCTTTATTTATATCAAAAGAATGATTTGTTTCTAAAATGTGATTGGCAAATTCAGAATAATAATTATTATTCAAACACCTTAGATGTTCTTTAAGCGCCTCCGCCCACTCAGGCAACTGAAAACTCTCAACTGCCAACTGTCTTTGTATGACAATGGGATGGCCCGCACACTTCACAATCAGACAAAACCCCGTTGTCAATGGTAACGCAAGCGGTGACTTGCGACTTGCTCTGATGGTTGCCCTGGGCGGCCATTGATAGTTGCCAGCTGTCAGCTGATTTTTCTTCATCTATGGTTAACCAAGCTTTTTGACCAATCAGGACAGAGAAAACAGCCGGTTTTAGTTGGTTTTCAGTTGCCTCAGTGGGCGGAGCGCCTAACTCTAATATTAAAATTTCTAGAAGTCTTTCCAATATAAAAAAAGTTACAATCATTACACATTAATTTATAAACTCCAGATTTGTTCAAATAATCACCCTTATCCTTGTTATTTAAAATATAATTTTTTAATTTGTTATTTGTGTAAAATGCTGGGTTAATATTATCTGGCATGTTTTTAATTAATAAATTTGAAGTATTATTATTTAAAAATAATATTTTTCTCCAATTATTATTATTGTCAATCACATGTGGATAAACATAAGAGTTAATAAACTTTTTCTTATATTTTTTGTTTAACATATTGTCTATTAATTTAGTATTATAACCGTTATTGATTGCAATTTGTTTTATAATATTTAATTCTGTGTTAAAATTATCAAAAGATAATGGAACATTAATTAATCTGCTAAGTAAGGTATGAAAAGCTGCTAATTTTTGTGAAATTGGATGGTTCGATGTATTATGTATAACGATATCCGTATATGTGTCTTTGCGATAAATATTATAATCAAATTTATTATTGATAATAGAAATACTTAAATCTAAAAAATTTAAGCTATAATTTTTTCCAATTTCTAAGGTAAATTTTATTTTTTTGTGAATTTTATTAATGAAATTTAAGAAAATATTTAATTGTCTAATAGTGCCAGTCCATATACAAAAAATGTCATCCACATATCGTTTCCAAAAAAATACATATTTTAATAATAAGGCACGACTATTAAAAATTTTATCTTCTAAATTGTTTAAAAATATATCTGCTAATAAAGGACTAGTACTAGAACCCATTGCTAAGCCATCTTTTTGTTTATAAATAATGTTATCAAATTGAAAATAATTTTGTTTAAGAATAACATTAAAAAGTTTATATAAATCTTGAGACAAGTTTTTAGAAATGTTTGAAGAATCGAGCAAATTTTTTACAATGGATTTTGTTTCAATAATAGGAACACTTGGAAATAAGTTAATAACATCAAAAGATATTAATAAAGAATTTTTAGGGATATCCAAAGTTTTTAATTTGTCAATTAACTCAGGGGAATTTTTAATTGTATATTTGGGGTTAAAAATGTTATTTCCAAGAGTTAATTTATTGATAAAAGATGCTAACTTATAACTAGGAGCGTTACAATTAGATACAACTGGTCTTATAGGGTTATTTGGTTTATGAATTTTCACTAAACTGTATAATTTTGGAACTTGAGGGTTAGTAATTGTTAATTTTTTATTTTTAAATAAATTTAAAATGGTTTCACTTTTGGATGTTTTTAATGTATCAATAATTTCTTCTTGGCATTTATTTATTGGGTTCTTATTAACTATTTCAAAATTATCACTATCTAAAAAATCCAAAGTATTTTTTATATAGTCCACTTTATCTAAAATAATGATTGAATTTCCTTTGTCAGCCTTTGTTATGACAAGATTTTTGTCACATGTAAAATTTGAAATATTGATGGCATGCTTTTTTTCTTCGTATTGTTTATTATTTTCATTATAATAATTTGATTTTAAGTTTTTAATAATATCGCCAAATTTGTATTGATAAGAATTATCTTCATTATAAATAGCACAATTCAAATCGACAGCCAATAATTCAATTTGTTGATTATTTTTAATTTGTAGATTATAATTTAAACCTTTTGATAATAAATTAAGTTCCTCTTCTTTAAAAATATGGTCAGTTAAGTTTATTACGCGATCGTGAAATTTTATTGCTTTATTATTATTATTAATTATTCCAGTCTGAGTTTTTTGGTTAATATTATTAAAAGTTAACACTTTGTTTGGTTTAAAATTGTTATTTCCACATATAGTTTTATAACCATTTTTATTTGGGTATTTATCGTTAAAGTCCATTAAATTATTAAGTTTTTTTAACAATTCTTCTTTCTTTTTAAAAAATTTGAAGAATATTAAATAATACTAGGTAATTGTGATTATATTAGTGGTTTAAACAAAGTTATTTGTTTTAATTTAATAAATTTAGACTTCGAATATGACAGAATAAGAATATTCATATTATCAAGCGGCAGCCATTTTGTCCGCCATCTTTGGTGCCTGGCGCGTCATTGGCAATTAATATGAATTATTCGGAGTGGCTAAATGCTATCCAGTATTTCATTATGTCAAGAACGAAAAAACCCGAGCGATTCTGACCTTGTTCTTCATACAATTTCTTTATACATAAGGGGCAAAATCGGGGGACTGCGGCCTGCGAGAGGTTAAGTCAAAAAATGATATCGGCCAAGTGGCCGCCGCCAGAATTGTGACTATACACCCTTCCGGCGATAGGTTCCCGCATTCTTGACGGATATTCTCTTCAAGGGTTCAGTAGTCTGAGGCTTGTTAACATAGACTCGTGATTTCAAGAAACCCCACAAAAAGAAGTCTGGAACGGTTAAATCGGGCGATCTTGCCGGCTAGTGCAATTCACCAAACAAGAGTTTTGGTGATTTGCACTGACCGGATTCAATAAAAAAAAAAAATTCCACGTTTTCTGTTTACTTCACAAATTTCAAAGTAGAACTGACATTTGCTGCTATTTGCAAAATTTATGGTATCTTCCAATAGGGTGATGACTTTTGAGCCACCTTGTATATAAAAAATAAGGTTTGTTTATTCGTATTTTATGCGTATAAGATATTTTATCCAATTGCGATGAAACTTTGAGGATTTGATGTGCGCATGCCCGCTTTGGTTATTATTATTATTATAAAATTATTTCCTATACTATTTATCCAATTGCGATGAAAAATTGGTGAGTTGTTGTCTACATAGCGATATTTCTACATTTTTTAGCTCTGGCGTTATGAAATTTGCAAAAAAAAAACATGCGAGTTGTTTGAAAAGTGGGCATATTTTATGGAGTTCAGCGGCAAGGAAAAAAGATGGGAGGGGGAGGAGAATCCAGGATGGTCAGAGGTGAATTAAGAAGAGGGGTGCGAGGGAGCGGGGAAGGCGGAGAAGGTGGAAGGGGAATGCGTGAGAGGGGGTTCGCGAGAAGAGGGACAGCTGGAGAGGGGTGGGTGAACGCAGGAGGGGAAGGGGAAGCAGGAGGGAAGAGGAGGCGGAAGGGGAACGGGGACGAATGGGAAAGGACAAGCAGGGATAAACAATTTCTTTATTTAAGTGGCATTGCAACGCATGCCGGGTACTCGCTAGTATACTATAAATGAATGTACGCAGTTCCTATTTAAAGAATATTAAATATTACGACTTCTATATGCTGTCTATAGCCTAGTTGATAATCACAAATAAATTTTAATTCGAACATGCAATTTTTTAATATGTAAACACATGATCAATGTGATTTATTTTTGGGGTATTATGCCATGTTACGCTACCTCCTTCTTTAGCCAACATTTGATAGTGTAATAGTAATGTATTTATAGAAAGCATCATAAAGTGACCTGTTCCCGGCATTCCTCTGATGAGTATATAATCCTTGGTGGCGAGGGCTTTAAGCACGGCCCTCTGCTGCACCGGGTTCAATCTCTGCAGCACTTCCTTTCCCAACTCCAGAACCCGACGGGATATCTTTTCCTCAAAGGTGGCTGGCTGCTTGTCTATGATGATACTAAAAAAACATCATGATATTTAATTACATGTGATAAAGTTTAACGCTTTTCAATCCCCCGGTTATTATTTACTTCTTCTTATTCAATGGAGCTACAGCCCATTTCTTGTCTTGGCCTCCTTCAACATGAGCCTCCACTGCCCTCTGTCCTCGGCCCTCGTCTTCCAATCTGCAACATTGAGAAATCCTTTTGCATCCTTCCTGACATCATCCTCTGATATAAAATATAAAATATTGAATGAAATTAAACACTGCTTACGCTGGTGGGGTTGAAATTACAACTTATAGCCGGCATAAAAAGACATAGCCAATGAATGCTTTATTTTATTTTGTGAAGCGCAGACACAAGTTATTAAAAATACTAATTTTGGTTGGGTATCTGTAACTCTGGTTCAACAAACTCTAAAACTCGGTTGAATTTAAGTGTCATTTTCAAAATTATATTTTTTTTACAGTAATCCACAAATGAGGCCCTGATGAAAATAATTTCACTAAGGACCCATGTCACCTTTGGGGATGCTGGAATGAAGGAGAGGAAGTTCTGGGAAGAAAAAAGATATAAGGGGTGGGTAGAATCCAGGGGTCAGTGTGTCCACATATTAATCCATCCTTCCCGATGCGGTGCACGACGATGGGTCGAATTGAGCTGCAGAGATCTGAACACTCCTCAGTCGATGAACCCGGGCACCCCTGCTAAGTCACAACACTACCTGCAGTATTGTGGCTTCAACTGTACAGATAAGCGTGTATATTTGTACATACCTTCGCAGGCGGGTAGATATTTCGGTGTCATCCATCAGCAGTCCCAGATTGGTAAGGTTATAGATCACCAACGATTGAGATTCATACAAATCCAGACAGTATAGGGTATCTCGAACATTCCTTTTCAGCAAATCTCTGCAATAAAGTTAAAAGATAATGAATGTACTGTATTAATGTACTATAATGTACTGTACTGTAAATGTGGCAGCCCTGTTACAGACTCGCAGCTCTGCGGCAGCCCTGCAACAGCGCAGTGAATCATCTACTTGCCGGAAGATATGATAGCATCAAATTACACTGATTCACAACTTCTTGACGAGCGAACGATAACAAGTTGACCTTCGAGAGTCTGGAGACTCTTCGGGAATGTTCGCGCATGTTTATACAGGGTGATTCCAATAAGAGGTGTTATTTTGAATAGCCCGCTATTTCGGTAGATGTTACTTTTGAAGCTGTCATTTTTTGACATTTGACAAGTAGAAACTACGCCATTAATAAAAATGGAACGATACACGCTTCAACAACGCATTGAAATTAATTATTATTGAAATGCATGAAAATGATCCGGAATTCCATCGAAAAATCATCTTGAGTGATGAGGCCCATTTCCACCTCGGTGGCTTCGTCAACAAGCAAAATTGTTGCATCTGGGGCTCGGAAACCCAAGAGTTATTGTTGAAAAGCCTCTCTATCCTCAACGTGTGACTGTTTGGTGCGGTTTATGGTCCGGCGGAGTCAGTGGACCTTACTTTTTCGAAAATGAGGCTGGAGCAACAGTTACGGTGAATGGATTGCGCTATCGAGAGATGATTAATGATTTTTTATGGCCGGAATTGGATGGTATTGATCTGGACAACATTTACTTTCAACAAGATGGCGCTATGTGCCACACAAGCAACGAAACCATTGATCTTATACGGGAAAAGTTTCCGGACCGTGTTATCTCTCAAAGAGGTGATCACAATTGGCCACCGAGATCTTGTGATTTAACACCTTGCAAGTTCTTTCTTTGGGGCCACGTGAAAGAGAAGGTCTACGCCAACAGCCCAGCGTCGATTCAAGACCTCAAAGATGGAATTCGTGAAGCTATCGAGGACATAGGGCAGCCACTTTGCGATTTGGTTATGGAAAATTTCATGAAAAGGATATGGTCCTGTTAGCGTGGTCGTGGTGGTCATTTGCCTGATGTTATTTTCCACTATTAACGCCATACCTTCCTCTTTATAATGAAATAAACATCCGATCATTTATATTAAAAAATGGCATTTTTCTTTGAATATTAAAATAACACCTCTTATTGGAAAACCCTTTACATGTGACAACACAGCGCTTATACGCATTTATACGTGTTTACAGCTTTATACACTGTGTTTGCCGTCTACCAGTTAGTTTGTTTTCGGCACGACTTTCTTTTTCATTTTAAGCAACACTTTGAGTATGAGCTCAGTGTCATTTTTACCATTATATATTTAACCCATCAGGTCTTTTGTTCAGTTTTTGGAACAACTTATATGGATCTCATAAAAATCGTTGTGTCCCCTTACTATCATGGTTAGAAATATGATCTAACTGGTGTTAGAAAGAGAAAATACCATGATTTATATTCAAATCAAATAAACTGCAAAATAATTAAAATGTTCACATGAGTCCAAAGTTTCCGAGCACAATTTGGAAAGAATCGAAATTTGCACAGCTTTTTGTGTTCACAGGAATTGCCAGGTCAACGCAACTATATTTAGCTCACAACGCCATTTCTACCAAAAATAAGACCAAACGACGTATTGTGTGTTATAAGTTTTTTTAAATAAAACATATGAACATAATTTGTTCGCCAATCCTAGATATATTTAAACCGAGTTCAATTATAGAGCATAATACAAGTTAGTATAGTTATGCACCAAATAACCCCTAGTTCTACAAATTAAACTGGATAACAACAAAAAAAAAACGAGTGTGCTTTAGACCAAACTACTAAAGTAAAACTTCTTTAGCTCCATCTATACATCCGCATCCGCATCATCTTCACTAACTTATATCTCCCTCTCAACTTCCGTTCGCCTCGCCCGTTCACCACTTTTCATAACGCATTTTCCAGCTTATACTCCAAGTCAAGCGTGCGTAAAGAAGCTTTTCTTCAATAATCTTCATGCACTGGCTATGAGAGGAAGAGAGAAAGAAAATGTGCGCGCGCACTGCTCTCTCTTGCTCCTACAGTGTGATACAGCCCGTTCGCCTTTCGCACGCATTTTCGTAACGCATTCGCCAGCTTACCCCCCAAGTCAAACGTGCATAAAAAGTTTCACTTCAAAAATATTTTTCAATTAGTCAACCACAAAAAAATACATTTTAGAATTGATAGTGCGTTTATAAGGCGCTCCGCCCACTGAGGCAACTGAAAACCAACTAAAACCGGCTGTTTTCTCTGTCTTAATTGGTCGAAAAGCTTGTTTAACCATAGATGAAGAACAATCAGCTGACAGCTCGCAACCTAGCAACGGCCGCCCAGGGTAATCAGCCGTGACAGTCGCAAGATGGTCGCAAGTCACCGCTTGCGTTACCATTGACAACGGGGTTTTGTGTGATTGTGTAGTGTGCGGGCCATCACATTGTCCTACAAAGACAGTTGGCAGTTGAGAGTTTTCAGTTGCCTGAGTGGGCGGAGGCGCTAACAATAAAATGAGACAAGTTTTGGTGAATAGCCATAAACAATAAATAAATAAAAATTTAGTGCAGTAGGTACCTACCTATCAAGTAGTACACTAACACTGTTGCTGTCAATGTGTGTAATGGTTCCCAGTGCTATTGCAACCTTCTGTTTGGTGCTGAGAATCACATATTCTCCAGTCTGCAGGAGGGACTGTTGGAGATCTTCAAATCTGTTACCTGGACAAGAAATTAATATAAATGATTAGCTAGGTATTATAAAAAAATTAGCATGTCTAACCTTTACGCGCGGTTGAAGTAAGACTTCTTTGACTGTGGTGGCAGGTATTAATAAAACGGTACAATTACTGCCATCTGTGTTTGTTTTTATTTTTTAAAGGTTTCTCGCCTTCGCTACAATATTTTTATTATTTTCCGAATCTTGGATGAAAAATCAAGAGCGAATCTATATTCATAATTTTTATTGCATTTCTCAATACAAGCGACCAAACTCAACAGCCGTTAGTGTAGCTGTGTAACATTCATCTGTAGACATTCATGTCAAATAAAAACAAACACTGACGGCAGTAATTGTACCGAAATCCGAACCTCATTTCCGTTTGAAAACGTTATTTTCGTCCGAAAAACATCTGAATTACTCGTCATATCGCGCCTAAAGAAGTTGTACTTCAATTATAATCAATCAGGAAGATTCGATGATAGCTTAACACATTGTTTGCGGGAGACGCTCAAATGCGTATTTTTATGACTGTTGGTAAAGAACGGGAGACGTTTAAAAGCTTTTTTGTATTTACGTACTATTGGTAGACGTCGGGTAATGCAAAGATGTGTTGTTATTCAGAGAAGTGAAAATCAGGCACCAACTTTCGTGAGACGTCTACTAAGTACCCGACAATTGTGCATGTGCATGTCTGAACTGCACATGAAATAGCGGTATTACAGCATTGAACAGATTAACCTTATAAGGCTTTGCATGGCCAAAAAAAATTTAAAAAAAAAACAAATGTCAAATGTGCACTTCAGAATTTTTTTGTGTCGCATTTTATAAGTTTACGATAACAATTCTTTCAGATTTTGCTAGTTTATACAACTGTTGTTAGTAATAAAATTATTTTGTAAAAGAAACTCGTAAACAAATAATGCTAAAAATATCATTATTACTTTACGAGGTAAAAAATTTGACATTTCTTACGAACCCAATATTTATGATATTTCTTTTGTGAAATATTACAAAAATTACATGAAAATAATGTAGATAAAACGATCTTCTTGATAATACCTCAAATCTATTCTTTCCACAATGAATTTATATCAAAAACAATGATAAAATCGGGAGATTATGTAAAAACGGCTGCCAAAGTGAAGCCGCGTTCATCATAGCCATTTTATGTAAATTATTCCGAGAAGCTAGGCGCTATGCGGCTTTCTTTTACGTCAAGAACGAGAACGGCCCAAGCCATTCTGACCTTTTTTTTTTTTTTTATTTAATGACAATACAAATTAAAATTAAAATTCAACTAAGATTTTACAAAGTGAAATATTTTATCCTCAGTCCTCCTCACTAGGTATTCCTGTTCCGAGGTGGACTGCAGGTTGTCGTATGGTGTTGATCATGATTTCCTCATCAATGTTGTTTGTTTTTGTTGGTTTTCACGAAATATAAATAAATAAAGCAAAGACTGTTCATGTTTATTATTTTGCGTTGTTTTGAAAAGTGTTTATGTTCATTATCTGTAGGTTGCATTTGGGTTATTTAATAATTTTAATTAGTTCCTCATCTTCATGTTTAGTTAGTCATAATTTGATGTCCTTTTTAAATTTTTTTGTATCCATGGTATTTTTAATTTCAATCGGAAGGGCATTATATAATTTTGTAGTTTTTTTATTTTTATAATCTTGATACAATTTCTGTATACATAAGGGACAAAATCGCTTCAAAAATTATTTTTTTTTAAATTGTTAAGATATCACCGGTGATCATACGGCCATTTAGAGGAAAAGATGTTTGAAGTTTTTCACAGCTTACAGAATGTAAATTGTTGATAGAAAAGCTTAAAAACAATAACAATTTAAATACCTTTGGAATTCCTTTGCAATGAATGCTCAAATCTATCCCCAACTGGTATGACGACTCCACCCACTGCCATATTTATAAGACATTTCCCTCGTTTTTCTCTGGAAAGAGAAAAACACCATAGATAAATTAACTAATAACATATAGACAAGAGTCCGACTGTCTGGAATCTGTAAAACAATTCAAATTCGTGAAATGTTACAAGGCTGAAAAAATAGTGAGAAAACGGATTAAATTTTAAAAAAAATTAAAAACGAATTAAATTGGTTGCAAAACATAGCTATAGCAATATCAAACTACTTTTCGCTATCTTCCACTCTGCAATGGGGTGCAATTTAATTTATATAAATTCTATTTTACGGACCGCCAAAATTAGTATATTTTTGTTACCTTTCTTCAAGAGCAACAGTCCATATATCCTTCAGTGGGCTCAGCTCCATTCTGTCTCTCTCCTCCAGGGCAAGCAGTGCGGTCCAGTGAAGCAGATATTTCTGGTGGGCGGAGGAGAGATGCCCCAGGGCGCGAGGCTGCAGTCTCATCAGGGGATGGGACTCCGGAAGATGGTGATCACTCGCGCTGAAAACATTTAATTTATTCATCTTTATTCAATAATAATAAATTAAAAGTTGTTATTTTTAACCCGTCAGGCTAATTTGTTCGCTTTTCGGAACAACTCATTCAGGTCTCACAGAAATCATTGTCTTATTTATATATACATGGTGTTAGAAAGAGAAAACACCACGCTTTATATGCAAATCTAAAAGTTAAAAAATACACTTTCATAAAACCAAAGTTTCCAATCCAGAATTTTTTATTAATTATTTTTACATGTATCGGCAAAAAAGGGTATTGACGATAACGTTTATAATACATTTGCCTAGTAAAATATATGTGTGTTTTTCTTTTTTTTTATCAGTAATAATTTAAGTGAGAAAAAACATAAGGTCAGCCATTTTTAAAACTTTTTTATGTTTTCATTCAAAATTTTTATATTTCAAAAATTATGTTTAATTTGAAAGCGTTTTTGATCACCTTTCAAAAACAGTTTTTAGTTTTCTGATGCAACGAGAAATATTTAATTTTTTGGATTTTATTAAGAAGCGGAAATATTTTGGCCTTCTGACAAAATAGGCACAAGGCCTGAGGAGTTAACTAAGCCAGTAGAGGTAATATTCAAAGGCAAAAGGAATATACAAGGTCGACACTGCAGTGCTTCGTACTGTGCGAGGGCATGATTCTTCAACACTGCAATTGCAGGGATCCGGCACCTACGGGTTAAACACGCACTGTGCTGTCTTGCTAGGAAACTCTGTGTTGAGAGCTGGTGCAGTTTACAAGATATCACATCATAGTTTAAAACATAATAAAGTAAATGAAAAAATTTAAATGGCAAAGAGAATGGTTTGAAAAGAAAAAAAAGAATTAACAAGAGACTCTTTATAAGGCACTATGGATCAAGTGAATATTTTTCACATCAATATCAAGCGGTGTTCAAAAATTTGTGGTAACTCCTGAGAGGAGATGATTCCTCATCATGTCCTAGGGAAATTTAATATTCCAACATAGCAGCTTTAGAGCATAATTTGATCAAAAGCTCAACCTCTTGTAGGCCGCAGTCCCCCTGGCGGGTCCGGATTTTTGAAGCGATTTTGCCCCTTCATAAAGAAATCGTATGAAGAACAAGGTTAGAATCGCTTGGGCCATTCTCGATCTTGACATAACGAATTACTGTATAGAATTTAGCGACTCCGAATAATTCATATTAATTGCCAATGACGCGCCGGGCATCAAAGATGGCGGACAAAATGGCTGCCGCTTGATGAGATGAACGCTGTCATATTCGAAGTCTATATTTATTCATTGTTTTTTATATAAATCCATTGTGGAGAGCATATATTTGAGTTATTATTAGGAAGTTCGTTTTATCTACATTATTTTGATGTAATTTTTGTAATATATCACAAAAGAAATGTTATAAAAATTGAATTCGTAAGAAAGGTGAGAACTGTCAAATATTTTACGTCGTATTGAAAAAATATATTTTTTGTATGCTGGCTTTCAACAAGTTAAGCGGGTCGAGAATCGGCATTTAACCTGTCATCTGTGGCTCTTAACCCTTATGCATAAAGAAACTGTGCAAGGACAAGGTCAGAATCGCTTGCGCCAATATCATCCAGACGTTGCTTTTTTCAATAACGTAGTAAGTGCATTTCAGTAACGTAGCTTCTCGGAATGCTTTGAAATTAATTTTCTGCGCAAAACAACCATCATGCCATCCAATATGGTCAAATGTCATCCCACATTCAAGAGGTTAATGAGGAATGTTCATTTGAATCGGTGCCGATTTTTTATTTGTCAGTCATCAAACGTGATGCAGTTTAATGAGGTTATTAGAGATTGCTTTCTTTGCTTTTTTGATAGATAGGTTAGATTAGTTAAAATAGCTTTCAACTTCCCTTGGGACATTGGTAAATTTGCAAAATGACTGATTTGTAAAGAAGGAAAAAATTGTATATTACCTCAAATGTATGGAGCACAGAGTAAGATATGGACAGTTTCCACAAGCACTGTGATGATTAATTGGCTCTGGTAATTCCATCACTGGCAACACTTTACTCTCCGGTTCCATCATATCTTCATCCATGAAACACTTCTCCAGATCCATAGACAAAAACTCATCATCTTCACCGCTAGGTTCTATGTTTTCTCTCGCCTTTTGTTCATGGTCCAATAATTTGTCTATTATTATTGCTTCTTTGCTTTTGTCAGTATTTTTATGGTTGCTGGGTTCTTTATGAGAGATCCTTTTATTTTTCTGCGACCAGCTAGCAAGATACCGAGCAAGATCGTTTCTCAGCATTATCAGATCACGCTTTTCCGAATGTCCAGCTGATATTTCATGCATACTAATTGATTCCCTGTTGAAATTAAAAAAACTATATTAGTGAGGGTCTTGACACCGCACCCTCCGGATCCGAAGTCAAAGGACCATAACCACTCAACCTAGGGATTTTTTAATTTTAATTTTACATTACATCATTAATATTCAATTGAAGAAATATGAAACTTAAAATATTGAATGAAGGGAATACGAAACCTAAAATATTAAACTAAGGAAGTATGAAACCTAAAATATTAAACTAAGGAAGTATGAAACCAAAAATATTAAACTAAGGAAGTATGAAACCTAAAATATTAAACTAAGGAAGTATGAAACCTAAAATATTAAATTAAGTTAGTATGAAACCTAAAATATTAAACTAAGGAAGTATGAAACCTAAAATATTAAACTAAGGAAGTATGAAACCTAAAGTATTAAACTAAGGAAGTATGAAACCTAAAGTATTAAATGAAGGGAATATGAAGTCTAAAATATTGAATGAAGAAAATATGAAACCTAAACTATTGAATGAAAGGAATGTGAAACCTTAAATATTAACAAAGGAAATACGAAACCTAAAATATTGAGTGAAGGTAATATGAAGTCTAAAATATTGAATGAAGAAAATATGAAACCTAAACTATTGAATGAAAGGACTGTGAAACCTAAAATATTAACAAAGGAAATACGAAACCTAAAATATTGAGTGAAGGTAATATGAAGCCTAAAATATTGAATGAAGGAAATATGAAACCTAAACTATTGAATGAAAGGAATGTGAATCCTAAAATATTAACAAAGGAAATACGAAACCTAAAGCATTGAGTGAAGGTAATATGAAGACTAAAATATTGAATGAAGGAAATATGAAACCTAAACTATTGAATGAAAGGAATGTGAAACCTAAAATATTAACAAAGGAAATACGAAGCCTAAAATATTGAGTGAAGGTAATATGAAGACTAAAATATTGAATGAAGGAAATATGAAACCTAAACTATTGAATGAAAGGAATGTGAAACCTAAAATATTAACAAAGGAAATACGAAGCCTAAAATATTGAGTGAAGGTAATATGAAGCCTAAAATATTGAATGAAGAAAATATGAAACCTAAGGTAAAGCAGCAGTCCAGCGGAGTGCGGTGGAATGGCACTTCCCAGGTTTTCCATCATCATGGTGTATAAGATGACTTGTCCGCGATGTTCAGCAGAAACCGAGGCTTTACCAGTCTTCAACTCTAGTGGCATAAGTCTCTTCACTGGAAAAATAAAGAGGTACATAGTATTTACATAATGCTCACATTTATGAACAAACCAATAAATAGTTAAATTATCATGAATAAGTAACAGTACTAAGGCGGGGATGTTTCGCAGAAATTTAAATGTAAAATTATCATCAAATAGCTAAATGATGCCATTTTGTGTTTTCAACAAATTGTGATCAACTGACAAGCAGAAAAACATGACAATAATTAGATATGAAATTAAACAATTTTTTTCACCTTGTTCCGCTTGTTTATTTACACCAATTTTTGTTTACTACAAATATTGTTTATTTACAAAATAAAATATCAGTGATCACAAACCTTTTCAATTATATAAATTCATATAGATTCATGTCAATTAAAAATAACCTTTTACTATGTATCTATCATCATTCATAATTTTAATAATAAACTTTATAATTATCTATATATACCTTAACTTAACAAAATAACTGATAATACCTTAAATTAACAAAATAGAAACATTCGTCATATAGAGACAATGTTGTGTGCCCCTGCCTAAGTTTGTATAAATTCCGTAGCATAAGAATTTCAACTACCAGTCTGAAAATGTCCGTAGTAGGACGAAACCGGTCCTGGTGTAAATAAACAAGTGGAACAAAGTGAAAAAATTGTTTAATTTCATATCTAATAATTCCACCATGAATTAACAGTTAAAAAACTAGACTCAAGACAATAATTGTTCTTTTCTGTTGATCAAAAATTGTTTAACAGCTGAAATGGACCTAGAATAAATGTTTAACAGGACCTTTCAAATGTCAAAAAAAAAACAAAATGGCGCTAACTGGCCACTCGCTTGACGTGTCACCCATATGTTATTTTATCAGTGTGTAAATCTGGCAGTGATATTGGTACGTCAAATTCTTGGTTGGGTAATTTCGTCGTGTAATCGTATATATTTATTAAAAACTTACATTTTCTATTCAACTTATCGTGTATGGTAACTTCTATGGTTACATCAATCTTTCCTTTTACTCCGATATGCGGAGACCAGATATTCTCCTCAATATCCACTATTCCATCAATGGATCCATCCCACTCTGTCTTCTCTGGAGGTGGCCTCTAAAAACATATACACAGAATTAACAAAATACAGCCTTGCGGTAAGGCTCTCCACTACAGGTTCAAATCCTGGCATGCGCAAGTAGATTTTATTTCATTAATTTATATTGTTTCACAATTGATTAATTTAAAATAATAAAATTGCGGCACATTCCAAAGACCACAATTCACAATTGCTTGAAATGGTGGCCAGTTCTGAATAGCCAGGTGGTACTTCTCCACAAAGAATAATAATAATTTAAGAGTGTATGTAATTTTACTGTCCCTACCTTATTCTGATATCCAACATTCTTGGGTGTTTGATTACCAATCTTCACAACGTATTTCTCTATGAATCTGGCGATCTGAGGGGTGAACTTCATCATTTCGTCTATGGCTTCCCCGTCTGACATTTTGGCATCATATAGCATATAGACACACTGTTGGGTCTTCAACATGGCGCGGCATTCCCTTTTTATATCCTCCAAAGTGCGGAGGTTCTTAGATAGAGACACTTGGAAGAGTTCGTGAACTAATGAACCAATCACCATCTAAAAATATGAAAGGGATTTAAATAAAATCAAGATTTATTAACAATGCAGTACTCTCTCAGTAATCCACTGCTCGATTGTCCTATTCACCTCCAGTCCTCGGTCTTTCCCGTCCTGTTACAATCCTCTTTCACCTCTTTCTCAACAGTTGGGCATTCCTTTAAGACCAACGTGGAATCTTACGTAATCTCACGCCCAATATTAAACTTTCCAGTTCATTTTTGTCGTATCTATTAATTCCAATGATGAATCAACTAACTAAATAACCATCACGCCGTTTTCCCGCAGGGATAGGCAGAGAGGATGGACCGCCGAACAACTCGGTCTTGGCATACACTCTTTGCCTCATCCACATTCAAACATCGTCTCAAATATACTCTTCTATTATTCTGCCTCTTGACATGGCCCAACTCAAGTATCCGATTTACTTGATAGTGCCATGTCTTCATCGGGCTTCCTCGGCTTCTTCTGCCATTCACATTTGGGTTAAGACGATAGACTTTGCTTTTCGGCCCATACAAAAAGGACGCCCGGGAAAAAACACTTTTCTACATCGAAAATTGCACAAAATGAATATATTTTTTTATACTGCCTTCTAGAGGGTGAAAACTATGTCGGTATGTTTTCGAATTTTCGATGCGTTTCGTATTAACATAAATATTCACTGTCAAACATGTACGATTTATCAAAAAATATTATTTAAAGAAAAAGTGCTGCTAACTCAACTCTCATAAAGAATTATAAAATTTTAAATTCATTCTAGAAACTACATGTTTTTTAAAATTTCAATTTCGTGAAAGTTTCGGTGTAGAAAAGTGTATTCTCCATAAACCCCTTTTCGAGCGATTTCTGTAGGTAAATTTGAGCGTTGTCTCATTCGCACATTTCGCATTCGCATGTATTGTAAGTGTGCGTGAGCTTATTGTGAGCGGGACAGAATGACAGACGCGGGTGTTCCGCGTGTGGTTCAAAGTCTAGCCTCTTAAGTATTCTCTTTACACTCCTTTCTTCATTCATTCGCTCTACATGCCCAAACCGTAAGCGTCCCTTACTTAATCCTATTTAATACGCTCACATCAGCCTTGCTTTCTTTTCGGATCTCCACATTTCTCACACGATCATACATGGATCCACATTTTACTACACATTTCTACAGCATTCAGTCTACCTTCATCCTTACTCTGCCAGTTCCATGCTTCACTGCCATCAGTGGCGGCTCGTGACTTGGTTGGTGAGATAGAGTGCTAATTTTAACAAAAATGGCATTATTAATGTCGTTGTAGCCAAATTTTTTTATTTTTTTTTGATTTTTTTTTTGTATGAAGATTTTCTGTGAGCCGCACCGATTTCCTGAAAATCTTCATACAAAAAAAAAATCGTGAAAAAAAAATTATTTTTCGGCTACAACGACATCAACAATGCCATTTTTGTTAATATTAGCACTCTACCTCAACAAAAGTCACGAGCCGCCACTGACTGCCATATATCACGGTAAGTACCAGCACTCCATTGTGGACTGCTAGCTTCGCTTCTTTAGACAGCTTTTTGTTTGCGTCAACGGCGTTCAGTCCTCCATTAAAATAATTACCTACATTTTCCCTTCTTTCAATGACCCTATCAGCCTTTCCATCTCTCATAAACGTACTTTCCAAATACATAAACTCATCCACCTGCTCCAAGACTACTTAAAATTTGCTGGGAAACTTCCAAATAAGATCGAGGTTCATTGAGATTCAAGTTGCTTTATTTACGTTTATTAAGTAAGTTTTCAATAAATATTTAACCGCTTGGGCACATAAGCTTGTTTTAACGACAATTTAACATAGGAATGACGTATGCCCCGCACCTGAGTTATTAACTGGACCAGACATTCTTACTCTGGGAGTATCTAAGTTATTCTACTGCTGCGGGCCCCAAGACAGATGCCTTTGGCTATTACAGTAACCGTTCGCATATGAGACATATATATATATATATAGTACAATCTCAATAATCCGACACTATTAAAAACCAGAGGGTGCCGGATTATTGGAATGTTCGGATTACTGGATTATATAGAGAAAAATCATAATAAATAAAATAAAGCATTTCATAAAGAGAATATAATGTATGTACGTGTTTTTGTTTTGACAGGTTTTATTGTAACTGTAACATATCTCAAAATTACATAGTTTTAAAATTCTCCTTGAGGTCTGCTTTTGACTTCTTTAAAATGTCTATTTTATCTTTCAAATCTAGTGTCTTGTATTTTCATTTACTTGACATTTTTAATTACACACTATTCTCATATTCACACAAAATACAAAAGTTTAAAAAACTACAGAACAGAACAGGAAACCCTAGTGAGGAGGACTGTGAAAAAATACAAAAAATATATACTTTTATTATACTTTATACCTACATAATGTACAAACTTTGCTATTAAAACTAAAAAAAAAAAAAAAAAAGGGGTAGAGGGGCGAGGGAGGCGCGGGCGAAGGGTGCCGGATTATTGGACGTATCGGTCTAGTGAAGTGCCGGATTAGTGAGATTGTACTGTATATATCTGTTGAGATGCCAAAAACCTACGTATAACTATCTACATTAACGACATCTATTAAAGAATGTTGTAACTACATGACTAACCTATACACCACAACATTCAAAGGGATTTTAATCCAAAGACCGGTTATTTAGAAAAAAATACCTATAGAAGAAGCCAAAATAACTGGACAGATAAATTTATAAGTTTAACCTTTGGTGTACTTACGGCTCTGTTTCCCCCGTCCACCCCCTTGAACCTGTCTCCGAGCACTGCCTTCCTGCTGCAGAACAGGGATCCCACCACGGCCGTGCCGGAGACCAGCTGGTCCGGCTGCGTCACCAGCAGACCCTCGCTATTAGTGATGCGGAAGCCGGCACCCGCTCTCATGGCCAGCAGAGATATGGTGTCGCCGGGAGATACCATGGTCTCCATCCTGAGGAATAGCAAAAATTGATAACAAATTAATTAATTTTTAAAGTACGAGTATATTTGAAAATTAATTATTTTTTGACATTGATGGCCACCGTCGATGGTCGAGGGGCAAGGCTCTTGACTAGAGATCCGGAGGTCGCGGGTTCAAATCCCGGTGTGCGCGACAAATTTTATTTGATTGATTTGTGTTTTCGTAAATTAATCATTTAAAAAAAATATAAGGAATATTTGCGGCACGTTCCAGAGTGGAAGATCCGCTCAGTATGGGCCCTGGTATAAGACCACCATCCAGAATTGAAACGTTGCTTGAAATGGCTTTAGCCGTATTTAATGACTAGATCTTAATAGCCAGGTACATCCCCACCTCTTCCCCATCGCCTTCCCCTCCTTACATACGTTCAGCCTTACAACATACCGCAGTTGGGGTTGCCATGGTCTCCCTGGCTCCATACGGGAGCAGTTGGGAAGCTAGCGAGGTATTCACATTAAAAAAAAAAGTTTGATGACCAGATCAAATATCAGTACTTACGTACTAACATGTACTTCCCAACCTTCCTCTTCCCATCTCCTTCTCCTCCCACTGCCTCTAGACTTACAACATACACCAATTGGGAAAGCCATAGTCCCACTTTCTCCGGGTAGTTGGGAGCAGTTAGGACTCTTGTGCGGTAATCACATGTTTTAATATTTTTTAAATGATCATGCCTTGTCTTCCTTGCGCAAATAATAATAATAATAATAACATTACATTTATATAGCGCAGTTTTGTGTGATTTCACTTCAAGTGCGCTTAACTAAAATAAACTCTAAAATAATCCTATAGTGCTCCTTACAAAATATTAATAGAAATTTATAATTAATTTACAAAATATTAATAAAATTCATTATTAATAAAAGTCCATTACAAGATAGAAATAATGAATATACGGTATACACAAAACAAAACAAAAGCAGAGAATTTTTTTAACAATAACAGTGCTGTTGTTATAGCACATGACAACAATAATAGACTATAACGGTGTAGGACAAAACAAGAACCGTAAAACTAAAGTATTATATAAAACAGGAAAACACTAAAATATTATATAAAAAGTAGACATTAAACACAAAAGTACAATATGGAGGAAACCGAAACCAAACAATTACCGGAAACTTGAGAACCTGGCTTATTAGTATATTGAAAGGAGGATTCATGAATAATATGATTTTTTAAATAATGTTGTTTTTAAAGCTCGTTTAAATTCAGCTAAATTTTGGATATTAGTAAGAGCTGAGGGAAGTTTATTGCAACCCCGACTTCTTCTACCATTCACTTTCGCATCATAAAATATTCTCCTTGCACTCTGCAGTTTGTGTTTGTTTGTGCAGACACTAGTTGTACTGGACGCTCACGCCAGTAGCATTGACTATAAAAATGCCGGCTTCCTCTTCAAGGTACCTTGGGTAAGGCTTTACAAAATGAAACGCAGACTTCACGAATGTCACAGGACAACTAACTGATTTAGTCAGTTACATCTCTATTTATTACCCTAAAAAGTATACAATGCTACACGTGTTAATAGGTTAGTTATTTCTTATCCAAAAAGGAATGCATGGGATTCTGGATTAAACAATACATGCATTATAGTCCGCAAATTTAACTGATAAGCTCCCACGGTTTGTCGTGAGAGTAATTCAACCCCGCAAAAGCAATATGATACGTGTACAGTCATAAAAATCTTATCAATAAGATTCATTGTAGAAATGGGCGACGGTACATCCATATGCTGTCCGATACACTAGTAATTGTGTTGGAATCTTGAATCTTCAAGAATAATAGGTCCTTGTTACAAACTGGTTTATTACTAATATGTATCTGTTTTCAATACATTATACTTCTGGATCTCACGACAGACTATAACGGTCTAGGAATTGAATCCGAGAGCTCGAGCTGTCGTTGACCCGGGTGTACTCGCCGGGTGAATCTCCTCTAACTGCCTAACATCTGTCGAAACTTGACATAAACTCTAAGCCTACCGACATCCATCAAAATCAACTGAAATTACGTATCATTCAAGTACACTACACACTCATAAAAATAACTCACCAAAAACCTTCCAATGTACAGGTGGCTTTGTTTTCATTCTTGGTTGATTTTAAAATTAAGGTTTTCATTCTGTTTGTTGGATCCATAGAAACAGAGATCACTTCACATCTCTGCCATTGGGTCAAATCAAGTTCATCTTCCTGCACAAAACTTTTCTCCTGGAATTTAAATTTGTACAGATAATTATTTAATTATAAAAATAAATAAATCTATACATAGAAATGAATGTTTCCTTGTTTGTCCCATATTAGTTCCTATACAATTCATCCGTTTGTGATGAAACTTTGGTGATTTTGATGGTGAAATGATTGATGAAAAAATGATTTGGTGAAACGCACGCCCTGTAAAGGCTTCTATATATAATGGTGAGATCTGGCATTATGGAAATATTTCCTATACCATAATTTTACAATCTGTATTTCATATAGTTTAACGGCAGGGATGGAAGATGGAAGGGAGAGGGGAACACCAGAAGGGTAGGAGAACGCGGTAAGGGTGGTTTCGTGGGAGGGAGGGAAGGCGGGGAAGGTGGAAGAGGAACACGGGAGAGGGAGGGGATGTGAGGGGGGAACGGGGCTGAATGAGAAAGGACACGCGGGGGAGAGGTGGGAGACGAGGGGGGGATTGCAAAGGAGACATAGTAGCAGTAGGGGCTAACGGGTGGTCAATTTGAAAAATCCATGCTTCTCACACAGACAACATACATACGGAAAAACGAAAAAATATTTTGTATCCAAAATCATTTCAATAAATAGAATTAAAACACAAATAATTTCTTTCTTTAACCTCTCGTAAGCTGCAGTCCCCCCGGCGGGTCCGGATGTTTGAAGCGATTTTGCCCCTTATGTATGAAGAAATTGTATGAAGAACAAGGTCAGAATCGCTTGAGCCATTCTCGTTCTTGACATTACAAATTACTGGATAGCATTTAGCCACTCCGAATAATTCATATTAATTGCTAAAGACAAGCCGGGCACCAAAGATGCCGGACAAAATGGCTGCCGCTTGATAATATGAACGCTGTCACATTCGAAGTCTATAATTTATTCATTGTTTTTTATATAAATCCATTGCGGAAAGCATAGATTTGAGTGATTATTAGGATGTTCGTTTTATCTACATTATTTTGATGTAATTTTTGTAATATATCACAAAAGAAATGTTATAAAAATTTAATTCGTAAGAAAGGTGAGAACTGTCAAATATTTTACATCGTATGGAAAAAAAATATTTTTTGTATGCTGGCCTTCAACAAGTTAAGTTGCATTGCAACGCCTGCCAGGTACTCACTAATTTATAATAAAATAATCACAGTTAAAAAGAAAACTTACCAATTCCATGTCCCCTTCCCAATCATCTTTGAAAAAATCATTAATTTCATCTTCTTGCTGATTATTAGAACTTACAATTTCTTTTGCAAAATCAAATTCATCTTCTCCTTTTACTTTATTATTGGTGGCAACACTAACTATATCCTCTATTATTATAGTTTCTTCTAATAAAGATGCGTCAAAATCTTCACCTAAATAAATATTTATTTCAGATTTGGAACATTGCGGCAACATTGTAGATTTTCGTTCCGAATTAGAAAATTGAGAATTTTGTTCCACATTTGAAAATTGAGATTTTTGTTCCTTATTAGAAAATTTGGTTTTTTTCAATGGTGAAACTAATTCACTTGGAACGCATTGTTCGTCACTTTTATGGTATTTACCTTTCAATAGTAAATTTGCCGCTTTTTTATTTGCGGTAAGAGAGGTTTTCTGTTTTCCTTTGTCTTTGAAAACATTATTAGTTTGAGATTTGATTCCTCCTTTTAAATCACAATTTTCAGGTGATGGTGATAATTTTCTCTTGCTATTAGGAAACTGGGTCATGGTTTTGGAATTATTTTGACCAGTTAGATCAACTAGATGAATTGTTTTTGAAACCTTTGATTTTTCATCTAATTCCTTTGGTGTGGTTACAGTAACATTTTCTTTAGATGTTTTTTTAAGTTGTAATTTAGAAGATGCAGGTTTCGCAAAGAATGATGCAATGCTGGGTTGTGCTTTGGGTACAGGCTGAAAAAAGGGTTTGGTATTAGACAATTCAGTAAAGAAACTGATGTAGCTGCAAGAAATATAAAGAGAGTGAAGAAAGGCCGATTCATTTAATATTATGTTGCCAATATCCTATGTTGATGTTAACAAGGCTGGCAAATATTTAACAAATAACAGCCGCACTTTTAAAATAGGCCTAGATTACGCAAAATCACACTTCGTTTCAACTTAATTACTACAAGAAACAACTATTTTTGTCAGGAGAGATGGCAAAAGATATATTAAAGTACCATTTTTATTCAATCAAAGTTCAAAATTCTCTTGTAAAATTAATTTGTGCCGCCATTTTGTTTTTTTTTTTAGTTTGCAAAAGGTATCGTATCAATCTAAATGAGCACAAATTATATAAATAACCCAAACTAAGAACCTATAACCTATTTTTATCATCGCTGCCGATGTAAATGGTTGTTTTTTAGTTTGACGGCCGGCATAGTCCCAGCAGTAGGGCGTTAGACTCCCATTCCGAAGGCTGCGATTCGAACCCGGCGTGCGCAAATAAATTTTATTCAATTGATTTGTGTTATTTCATAATAAATTATTTAAAATGATATATAGTATACATATTTGCGGCACGTTCCAGAGTGGAAGATACTCTTAGTATCGCCCTGGTGTAAGACCACCATTCAGAATTGAGACATTGCTTGAAATGGCTTTAGCCGTGTTTAGTGACTAGATCTGAATAGCCAGGTACTTCCCCACCTTCCTCTTCCTCATCTCCTTCCCTTCCCCACTTACCTTCAGCCTCATAACATACCCCAATTGGGGATTCCATAGTCTCACTGACTCCAGACGGGAGCAGTTGGGACTCTTGTGAGGTATTCACTATAAAAATAAAAATAAATTTAAAAAAAACAATTAAGTTGAAATAGAGTGCAATTTGAGACTCTCAGGAAAGACACTGTGTTTACCACGGCAGAATACTCTCCTAGAGGTTAAAGGTACTTAGCTAGTGTAAATGGAATAAGAATAATAAGAAACTAAGGGGATGGCTAAATGGCCTACGGCCTGACTGCTTACGGGAGCTATCTCCCTGTGAACAATAATAAGGTAACTGTCACAAATAAATCATTTTAAACATTTTGGTTATAATATATATAAGACTGTTTGTTGTCTTTAGGTTTTAAATGACAAATAAAACAATGTGTTGCTCTGGAGTATAAAGAAACGACAATTTAAGTTTATTTGTCATATAGAAGTTGTTTTTATAATGTTTTAAAAATATCAGCCACATAACATAGTGTAACCAAAGTAATGACACTTGAAAAAAAACAATAGAATAAAATAAAATTCATAATTCAAATATTAAGGAATCCTAGATATTTCTAGGTAGGTACTTAAATACTAGGTAGGTACTCTTATTCCTTTACATATAAATAAACACAACGCATTACAAAAAGTATGAAGTTAATTGCACAACAAAATATAAAGATTGTATTCTGGATTATAAACTAAGCTGCCAAAATGGGGTACTTGAGAGGAGTGGCAGGGGTTACGAAATGGGATCATATAAGAAACTCTATGATCTGAGATGATCTAACCATTGAACCACTGCTACTCTTCATAGAAAAATCGCAACTGAGGTGGCTTGGGCATGTACTAAGAATGTCTGATGACCGAATTCAGAGGAAAATACTGAGTACCATTTGGGCCCAGACACAGTTGGGCGAGGCAACTCCAAAAACTGTGCGAGAAGGGTATGGGTCTGCCATGGATGGAGGCCGAACAGTCGGCGCAAGACAGGGACGTGTGGAGGACAGAATATGATGCAGTGGGTCCCCGACTTGAATAGGACAAGGGGAAGAAGAAACCAAACTAATAATGCAGGACAATTTTAAAAGTTTTTAGGTATAATGAAAATATTAATACATTTTGGGCGGGAAAGGCAGTTCTACCTTTTACGCCGGTCCAACTTGAATGCCTGGAAAGGCAGTGCTGTCTAATATTTTTTTATATGAATATTGTACACCAATCTCATTGTAAGAGTCCCAAATGTATGTTTATGTATAACAAATATAAATAATACACATGTATATGTGATATAAGTCTTCCCATCTTCTTATCTCCTTGTCTTTTGTGTGGAAGAATATTTTATCAAAAGAAACACTTTAGCACTGGAGATGTGCAAATTGTTTTGGTAAATTTTTGTTATTGGTGGCCACGGTTACTACGAATGATTTTTAGAAAAAAACTTTAGATTCGCCTTAATCACTATAAAAGGAAACTTTTTGCATCACGGCTAGAGGAAAAAAAAGCATTTTAATTTTCAATTGCGTAAAATTTCACTTCACTTCGCGAACCGATACGTCATTAAACCGCCGCCTGCCGCTGTCACTACTGTTATGTTGGTATCCCTGATACAAACAAGAGTATGCATACGACTGTAGCCGACTTCGTGGGATACATGAAAAGGCGCGTAATTGTGAAAAACGGAATAAATAATATAATGTAAACGAACCTCTAATCAGAATCACTTCAGAGTCTAGCTGAGGCACTGGAATCATGGAGGTTTGTGTAACATGGTTTGTGATACAAAAGAAAGTGCCCCCTTCGTAGCGCCTGCTCGCGTCAAGGCAAGAAAAACATCCCAGTTTTCAAGTTGTTTAGCGGCTACGCTAGGTTTGTGTAACATGGTTTGTGATACAAAAGAAAGTGCCCCCTTCGTAGCGCCTGCTCGCGTCAAGGCAAGAAAAACATCCCAGTTTTCAAGTTGTTTAGCGGCTACGCTAGGTTTGTGTAACATGGTTTGTGATACAAAAGAAAGTGCCCCCTTCGTAACGCCTGCTCGCGTCAAGGCAAGAAAAACATCCCAGTTTTCAAGTTGTTTAGCGGCTACGCTAGGTTTGTGTAACATGGTTTGCGATACAAAAGAAAGTGCCCCCTTCGTAGCGCCTGCTCGCGTCAAGGCAAGAAAAACATCCCAGTTTTCAAGTAGTTTAGCGGCTACGCTAGGTTTGTGTAACATGGTTTGTGATACAAAAGTGAATGTATTTTTTTATAAAAAAAATACGATTTATTTGGGTTGATTTATCGAAATCCATCGTCAAATGGCGGTGCCACGGAAACATCTTACTCTCCCCTTATTTCCAGTATTCGCCAAACTAGTGCTCAAAACAGATTTTTAGGTAAAGCTTTTAACATAAAAAAATGAATGCAAAAAAACGTGCCTGAAGGTCTTTATTCATTTTACTGTATTTTATTTCCAGAATTTCGCCAAACTAGTACTTACCTAATTTGCATAGATTGCGTAGTAGTGTCATTTCTAGCTCCTCGTTATGTTGCGGTAATATATCGGGTATACCAACATAACAAAATGACAGCGGCAGGCGGCGGTTTAATGACATATCGGTTCGCGAAGTGAAGTGAAATTTTACGCAATTAAAAATTAAAATGCTTTTTTTTCCTCTGGCCGTGATGCAAAAAGTTTCCTTTTATAGTGATTAAGGCGAATCTAAAGTTTTTTTCTAAAAATTATTCGTAACAACCGTGGCCACCAATAACAAAAAATTACCGAAGTTAAAGTCTATGTAAAAAATATACGGTAAATTTTTGTTATTGGTGGCCACGGTTACTACGAATAATTTTTAGAAAAAAACTTTAGATTCGCCTTAATCACTATAAAAGGAAACTTTTTGCATCACGGCTAGAGGAAAAAAAAGCATTTTAATTTTCAATTGCGTAAAATTTCACTTCACTTCGCGAACCGATACGTCATTAAACCGCCGCCTGCCGCTGTCACTACTGTTATGTTGGTATCCCTGATACAAACAAGAGTATGCATACGACTGTAGCCGACTTCGTGGGATACATGAAAAGGCGCGTAATTGTGAAAAACGGAATAAATAATATAATGTAAACGAACCTCTAATCAGAATCACTTCAGAGTCTAGCTGAGGCACTGGAATCATGGAGGTTTGTGTAACATGGTTTGTGATACAAAAGAAAGTGCCCCCTTCGTAGCGCCTGCTCGCGTCAAGGCAAGAAAAACATCCCAGTTTTCAAGTTGTTTAGCGGCTACGCTAGGTTTGTGTAACATGGTTTGTGATACAAAAGAAAGTGCCCCCTTCGTAGCGCCTGCTCGCGTCAAGGCAAGAAAAACATCCCAGTTTTCAAGTTGTTTAGCGGCTACGCTAGGTTTGTGTAACATGGTTTGTGATACAAAAGAAAGTGCTCCCTTCGTAGCGCCTGCTCGCGTCAAGGCAAGAAAAACATCCCAGTTTTCAAGTAGTTTAGCGGCTACGCTAGGTTTGTGTAACATGGTTTGTGATACAAAAGTGAATGTATTTTTTTATAAAAAAAATACGATTTATTTGGGTTGATTTATCGAAATCCATCGTCAAATGGCGGTGCCACGGAAACATCTTACTCTCCCCTTATTTCCAGTATTCGCCAAACTAGTGCTCAAAACAGATTTTTAGGTAAAGCTTTTAACATAAAAAAATGAATGCAAAAAACGTGCCTGAAGGTCTTTATTCATTTTACTGTATTTTATTTCCAGAATTTCGCCAAACTAGTACTTACCTAATTTGCATAGATTGCGTAGTAGTGTCATTTCTAGCTCCTCGTTATGTTGCGGTAATATATCGGGTATACCAACATAACAAAATGACAGCGGTAGGCGGCGGTTTAATGACATATCGGTTCGCGAAGTGAAGTGAAATTTTACGCAATTAAAAATTAAAATGCTTTTTTTTCCTCTAGCCGTGATGCAAAAAGTTTCCTTTTATAGTGATTAAGGCGAATCTAAAGTTTTTTTCTAAAAATTATTCGTAACAACCGTGGCCACCAATAACAAAAAATTACCTTAACTTCTGCTTATGGAGTCATATTAAAAAGTAAGCTATACTTTTGGACAATACTTTTATAGTTGGGGTGTGGTGAGTAGTACTACATAAAAAAATATTATATCAAAGTTAAGTATATCCGATTAGAACAAATTCCAAATATCTAACGGGTTCCTTGTTTTCGCCTACCTGAATTGTATTAATAAAACATTACATTGAGGTGATATTTATGATAGTAAAAACGGGAAATAAATAGGTATATTATTTTTATATATTTATTTTTAGCTTACTTTTAATGAAAGCGTGGATTTTTTCATGTTAACGCCGAGATATTTCTCGAACTACGACAGAAACAGAGGTGAAATCACTTAAACTGTGATTATTTTTCATATATATTACAATTCATACTCATATCTGAATTATATTATCAGTTATTACAGAATTCTGTACATTTTTCATTCGGTTTTTCGTTTTGTTTTGACAGTGACAGTTGACATGAGTGAACATGAATATTTACCGCGAAAATTTCCATAAAAATTTATGGCTGTAGAGTTGCAATTGAGTAGAGTGAGAAAAACTCGAGCAAATGTGGGGCAAGTTGTTTAAATATTTATTTATGTTTTTAAACTTCGTCTCCAAAGGGCAACCTAGGGGGTAGGGGAAATAACTACTATAAATCCCTATTCTGTCTTTTATTCACATAGTTATAATATGATAATTATTTTTCTGCTGTATTTAAAGGTAGTTATAGCAGAGGCGGCTTGTTACTTAAATTTCCAGCAGTGCATTTCACTTTATAAATGTTCTTGGTATGTAATATAATAAAGTGACAGAATAACGGAGAACAACTCAACAATGAGCAACCTTATCACTACTTTGAAAAGCTATTAAAAGTGATGAGAAAAACTTGGTTAAATAACTTAGGTTAGGTTAGGTTATAGGCAATTTAAAAAAAAAATCAAATTGATTTCACACTAACCCATTGGCCACAAACCCCGGCAAGCCCTCGGGAGTGCGACTCAGTTACTTAAACAGGAAAACCGGAGTACTGTCGGGCTAGAGTAGGTCGGCCAATAAAATGATATACGAGCCCAACAAGGGGCACTCTTAAAAAAAAATTTAAAACCAAACGCTCTGTAGTTAATAAAGCAATCATTTCGTAGAATTGGCAATAATATGTTTTTACAGTTTTTGGTAGTATTCGCAGTAATATGTTTTTTCAGTATGCCGGGCCAGGAATAAAACCTCTGTAACGCGCTGGGAATGCTAAAAATGCAAAATGGCCCTTCACGTCTCTGATCGCTTTGAGGACTATCATATCAAATTAAATTTGTAATTATGAGTACACATTTATGTACGCCCTTCGTTCACGCAGCTACTTACAAGCGACTAAATCGCCGCTATACACTACCTGTCGCGGCGTTTACAAACACTAATAATAGTATGGAAGGTACAGACGAGCAGCGATCGCGTCGCTTGAAAGTAGCTCCACGGAAGAACGGAGTAATGTTAGAATTATGAATATTATGTTTTTTTTGTATCTTTCTGAATAAAATAAGAAAAAAAAAATTACAAAAACGAAAAAGTAATATTTGTATCCTTATTCACACATGTTTTAATTTTTTTTTAATGTTAATTTTATTTTCATATTTACCTTGATTCAATGTGTAAGTAAATTTAAATTAAATATTAATTCATTTGAACTTATGGTTTACCAAAACAGATTTTCAATTTCGGTACAAAAATAATTCAGTATTGAGGACCAATTTCTTAGCTCATTACTTGGCTCATTTGGACTCATTTCTTGGCCAATGGGTTAATATCAGATTACTTTCCGCAGTTATTTTTATTAATTTTAATATCAAGGGATTTTTTTTAAATGACACCAATACTAACAAAACTAAGTAGAGTGACTCAAAATAAAAATTATACAACAATTATTGCAAAAAGGGAAAACTATTTACTCTTACAAAATATTCAGTTTTATAAATAAGAAAAGCCTTTTTCACGAGGTCTGGGATGATTAGTTATTTTTAGCACCATTTTATTTATCAATTTGGGAGGCAGGTACGGGTACCGCCGCCCTGGGAACCATATATATTGGATAACAACACCCCTGCCGTAGGTTACCCCAAGTGGTTTGCTACTTTGGTGACTTAGCAGGAGTGCCAGGGGTGATGGGGTGAGGTTTGCCTAGGTTTTAATGGCACATTCCCACATATAATGTGGCAGGCCGGATCGGGAAAAACTGGTTAGGAGACATTATTACATCTCCAGCCGGACTCTCTTAACCCATCGGCTGTCCGTGGTAGAGGGATAAGGCTCTCGATTCCTAATCCGAAGGTAGCGGGTTCGAACCCGGCGGGCGCAAATAAAATTTATTTGATTAATTTACGTTATTTAACAATTAATTAATTAAAAGTAATAAATAGTATATTTTCGGCATATTCCAGAGTGGAAGATACTCTCAGTATCGTCCTGATGTAAGACCACAATTCAGAATTGAAACATTGCTTGAAATGGCTTTAGCCGTAATCGGTGACCAGATCTGAATAGCCCGGTACTTCCCCACCTTCCTCTACCCATCTCTTTATCCTCCCCACTACCTTCAGCCTCACAACATACCCCAATTGGGGATGCCATAAACTCTCTGGCTCCAGACGGGAGCAGCTGGGACTCTTGTGCGGTATTCGGTATTAGGGAAACTTCCACCCCTTCCTTTACCTAAAGAGATCCTCATGGGCCAAGATGACATAGGTCCCGAGAGAAATTGTTTCACTTAAGGAAAAACTATTTTCTCCTACAAAATATTCAGTATTTATAAATAAGAAAAACCCTTTTCACAAGATCTGAGATTTTTAGCACCATTCTAAAAAGGGACAGCTATTCGTTAGCAGGTTTCAAAATCGAAGACTAAAATGCTTTAACGGCAATGCGAGTTGCCTATAGGCTGTCAGATACATTTATTAGCGAATCACTGAAAGATAAACAATTGAAAATTGAAGATTATAAAGGTAAACTACTGAATCGCGTACGACCACCAACCTCCCTGGTCATGTTAGTTTGTTCCCCGCACCATTTAGTTTCACTCTGTTTTAATTTCACTGCTCTGCGGTCCTACGCTCAAAACCTCTCACTTTTTAAACTTTTAACATGTTGTAACACACATTTAACATGTTGTAACACGTTTAACCTGTCATTCGCCATACGTACTCCGGTGTACCATCGATTTTTTCCCTTATGAATAAATTGTATGAAGAACAAGGTCAGAATCGCTTGGGCCATTCTCGTTCTTGACGTAACGAAATACTGCAGAGCGTCTAGCCTCTCCGAATAATTCAAATTAATTCACGAAGACGCGGCGGGCATCAAAGATGGCCGACAAAATGGCCGCAGCGTGATAATATGAACTGAGTCGTATAGTTGGAGTCTATATTTTTTCATTGTTTTTGATATAATCCATTGTGGAAAGCATAGATTTGAGTGATTATTAGGAAGATCGTTTTATCTACATTATTTTCATGTAATTTTGGTAATATATCACAAAAGAAATGTTATAAAAATTGAGTTCGTAAGAAAGGTGAGAAATGTCAAATTTTTTACGTTGTATTGAAAGATATATTTTTCCTATGCTGGCTTTCAAAAGATTAACACACATGTAAACTAAAAAAGTTAGCAGAAGAAAAATGCTACGAATTGAAAAAAAATTGGAATATTTTGCAGGAACAAGCAATAAAATACGATTTCTAATTATAAATCTATTTAATACATCACTTAAACATAACATTTAACAGGGTTGGGTAATATTTAGGAAGCCTGGATGGACTTGGTTCGAGTTGTTCTCTGTTTAGGTAGAACCTGCAGACGGTAGTTGATGGGCGCCATGTTGTCTGGAGTCCCGAAGAATACCTTCAAACCTTCCCTGGCAGCCATTTCTTTTGCAATTGGGATGCTTTCACCAAAGCCTGGAACAACAAAATATAAATTGAATGAAGGACAAAACCACGTCATATAAAAGAAACACAAGAGGGATTGCATAGCTGTCGAAGCAATGCATGGGGTGAGGTTTGTACAGGTTTTGGTAGCAGATGCGTCCGCCTACCAACCACATGGCAGGCCGAATCGGGAGAGGCCAGTTGAGAGAGACCTTGTAACCTCCTCAGCGGACTCTCTGACAGCCAGATTACTACTCACCCCTTTGGTATAAATTCTATGTATATGTAATCCTTGATAACATATTGTTTTATAATTTATAATCTGTAAAAGCCCCTATGGGCGTGTAACAACAATAAATAAATATCCTTCTCCTTCTCAGAACTTTTTGATTATTTTTATTTTATTTAGTTAGGTACTATATTTTAATTTTTACATTTATAGAAGGTACCTACATGTTAAATAAATATATAAAATAGATGTAGATTATATTTGTATATGTACATACCAAGGCAATTGAATTGTGTAGTGGCATGTAGAGGATATGACTTTTTATCTTATTTTTTATTATGTATTAGTTTGATTGTCCTCACTTGGTTTATTTTTCATCGCCTTAAATATTTGATATTTTTTACATGGCTCAAATTGTGGAAGATGGAAAAAAAAGAAGAAAAATAACTGTGTATTTAACTCATTTTCGTCAAAATCGTCACATTGTTCATATTAAATATGCAACGACGATATACTGCTAAAATTCATAATTTCCTCTCTTTACTTTCATTAAAAAGACCCTCCACACAGCATCCATAAATATGACATAGGCCTGATAATAAAGGGCGATAAAGTTTTTAAAAATTTTGAAAAATCATGCTTACTATCGCAAAACAGGTTTTTATCCACATAGATTCCGACTCGGTAACACGCGAGAATTGTGTTCTTCGCACTCTCGCTGATTAGACGTAGTTCTGGTTCGTTCATTCCCGCCTTCTTCATCAGCTCCTGCAGCAGGTCCATGGGTCGCTCCACGGTCCAGAGTTCGTTGACGTCCTGGCGGTGGAGCATGGTGATGACAAAGTCCCGGACGAAATGGCCGGCACGGACTGCATCTGACGACTGGATGAGGGCCGATACAATAGCCTTAAAGGTATTGGAGAGGACTTCTTCGGTCACCGGGTATTCCTGGATGAGAAAAGATTTATGATTGAGTTTCGGTTGAAGAAGAATTATAACACTTTATTGTGGAAATCTATCCACAATAGAAACAAAAGGAGATATAGCAGTGTATTGTGTCAGCTGTTCCCGGGCTATGATAAAACTGCTACTACAACTCTCGAAGCGGCTATGCGTTTAATGTATAGGCAGAAAAAAAATTAGGACGCGGCTGTGCATCGATTTACATGGATATGATTTACAATATGGGTAAATTTCTGGAAATTTATTATTGAGGAATATCCCCAAAACGGGAAGTAAGTAAGTAGTAGGAAATTTTCATCTAAATGGTGAAATCTCCAGACTAACCAATGAGGTTGTCTCCTACAATGAAATTTCATGTTATTTACAAATAAATCATATTAATTTTTCCGAGGACAGAACTATTTGAACATTGGAAAATACCGAATATCTTGCTGATAAGCTGTACTGAATTGTGACATAATGGGACACAATTGTATAAGTTTTACCAAAATTCACTAGAAAAAAACATAACTTTGTAATTTTTTGGGATATCGAAAAACTAATTTGGTATTGTTGTTCCGTGATGGCCTGGGTTCCTGATGGGTTTGTTCTGCTTCCCGCTAATGGCAAAGCCAAGATGTAATCAGTAAGTTTGAATTGAAGTACTTCTCGTTCTGTTATGCCGTAACGCTCTTGATGCATGATTTACCGCTGAGAATTGTCACCATTAGTACTACGATTACTCTGTTGTGACAACCTAAGGTTATGATAGCTAATGATTGTTTTATTTTTGATTGAGGAAACTCACCTGAGAGAGTATAATGTCTTTACAGCCGAGGTGTGAGGCCACATCAGCCAGGACCTCTGTCCTCATCAGGTGGTCTCTTATAGCCAGGATTCCCTCCAGAGGGAACTTGGGCAGGGCAGCTTCAAGGAAGGTCACAATGTATTCTCGCATGAACGCTTCTCCTGTAAAATATCACACATTTTAGGAAAATTCAACATACTAATTTCGGTTGTTGGTGCATGAGTAAGTTGATAAGTGGTGTAAAATATTCCTGCAATATTTTATCAGACAGAAACGATAAAGTCAGTACCAAAATCATTTTATTAATTAACAATGGCAGGCAATCTGGAAAGCTAGCTCAAAGCAGATGGCGCTGATGTGGTTGGATATCATCTGCATGATAAGACAGCTATGTGATACAGTATAAAATATATTGAAGGATTTAAAGTCATCTAAAATTTCTTACATTATAGACTAGCTGATACCTGGCATGCGTTGCAATGCCAATTAAATAAATAAATTGTTTAGTCCCTTTGTATCATTTCCCATTCGTCCCCGTTCCCCTTCCGACTCCTCTTCCTCTTCCCCTCCCGCGTCCCCTTCCCCTCCCGCATTCCCTTTTCACCTTCCCGCGTTCCCCACCCCACTCCTGCTCTCCCCTTTCTTGCGAACCCCCCTCTTCACGCAATCCGCTTTCACCTTCTTCGCCTTCCCCTCTCCCTAGTCCCCCTGCAAAGCCCCCTTTTTAATTCCCCAACCGACCCCGCTGCATACCCCTCCCCCAGCCTTTTTTTGCTGCCGCCTAACTCCATAAACTCCAGAGCTCACCAGTATATATATATATATATATATACAGTACAATCTCACTAATCCGACACTATTAAAAACTAGAGGGTGCCGGATTATTGGAATGTTCAGATTACTGGATTATATAGAGAAAAAATCATCTTACTAATATTATAAACGTGAAAGTTTGTATGGATGTATGAATGTTTGTTCCCCTTTAATGCAAAAACTACTGATTACTATTTGAAATTTGTTCTATTCACTTTGATCACTAAATATTTTTTTTAAATTTGAATTAAATAAGTACTGATGAAGTACCTGAACTATTATTTATCAATTGTGATTCATATCTTTATGAGATTTGTGTAAATCTTACTTTATATTATTATTATTAATGATGTACGTGTGTTTGTTACTCTTTCACGCATAAACTAATTAATGAATTTTAATGGAACTTTACAATAATATAACCCATACATCAGAATAACATAAAAGCTATCTTATTTTATCTTACTAATATTATAAACGCAAAAGTTTGTATGGATGTATAAGTGTTTGTTACTTTTTGCGACATACAATGCGTCCAAAAGAGCTAAAGCAGCAGAATCTCGCAGATGCGCTGTTGCTGAAAGGGCACAACAACGACGTCAAATATTCACAAGAAAAACGGTGTTTTCGATATGTTTGCATTTGAGTAAGACGAGACTCTTGATTATGAAAGCTAAAAGGTTATAAAAAAAGAAGTGAGGGGCAAAGATGCAGATTTTGCGATGCTCTTAAATGGAAAGAGGAAGCAGCAGGCATATATTGTTCAGGCTGAAAAGTAGCCCTTCCTTCAACAGACGAGCCAGTAAGAGGTTCATTAAAGAACTTTTCTGTTATGAAACAGATGAGTCTTGCATTTTTCTAAAAAACATAAGGAAATACAATAAATGCTTCCACGTGACATCTTTTGGGGCGGATAACATTGTATCAATGGCAGGATTTTGCCCGACTTTCACAATCCAAGTATATATACCACACAATTGGCTCTTTGCTTCCTGCTACAAATAGGCACCCAAATCTTTTGCAAGTTTATTTCAGGGGGGATAAAGAAGCACAAGTCGAGAAGCACAAGTGTAGAAAGAAACAATGTAAAAAAAAATACAACAAGATCTACATAATAACAACATTATTGCATGAATTAAAAATAGCTAAAGATAGAGTTACTAGCGATAATTACAAGGTTGTGATACACCGAGATAGTTTACCACGTTTTAAAAAAGAAAGAAGATTCAATGCCCCGAACTCAAATAAAATAGCAGCCGTAGTAGTTAGTAGTGAACAAACTACGTCTCAGTAAATCGTTGTTCAGGCGCACAATGGCCGACTCACTAGAAGTTCCGGACACTCGTAGATTTTATGAATAAATAACCTATAATTTTTTGGAAAGGACAAGAGGGATAAAGCTTTCACATTCCTCAGACAAACCCAGTTACCCAACATTTCTAACATAACAGTGTCCTGCAAAGAATTTTATGCGTATCATATGTCGCAACAATTTTTAATTTTTGGCTTCGATGTAGACTTCTCCTTCATCAATTTTTGGTGTTTGTGTACGCCAAAATGGAGAGTGAGGGCTTAAGATTTATTGCTTCGAACCAAACGAAAATGTGAACAGAAAACTATATTCACTTACAAGATGCGTTAATGAATGATGTTAATTAGTTTACAAAAAATATGTGTGCTTCACGTGCAATTGCTGTAGTTGACGTAAAAATTACGTCCTAATAAAGTTGACAAAATGATAAGTGCGGAGATACCGAGCCCAGAAACTGATCAAAAGCTCTATGATACTCTTACAAAAAATATGATTCACAGGCCCTGTGATGCACTAAATATGGACAATAGTTGGATTGTCCCATATTCTCCTCTTAAGCTCTACGTAGCTTGCTCACGCGTTTCTACATCGCAAAATATGCATGTTTACGCAGAATAAAAAAACCATTTTACGTAGTTTATAGAAGTGTATTGCAGTAACTAACTATTTATTTATAACTTTTAAATAATATGAATCATCATAAAAAAATCTCATTTTCAATTTACATACATTACACATAGCATTAACTCTGTCAGTCTTTTAATCCTTCACGCCTAAACCGCAATTTGTATAATTTTTTGTATAAACATATATCAGACCTATTAAGAAAATAGACTACTCGAAATACTAATCCTGCGCAGACGAAGTCGCGGGCTGCAGCTAGTAATAAATAAAACAAAGCATTTCATAAAGAGAATATAATGTATGTACATATTTGTGTTCTTGTTTTGATAGGTTTTATCGTAACTATAACATATCTCAAAATTACATAGTTTTAAAATACTCCTTAATTGAGGTCTGCTTTGGACTTCTTAAAATTGTCCATTTTATCTTTCAAATCTAGTGTCTTGTGTTTCCGTTTACTTGACATTTTTAATTACACACTATTCTCACTTCAAAACAGCAGGCAAATACATACGCAAGTGCACACGAGATAAGTGTTGAGGTTAGACTACTAGACGGCGATGCGGCGATAGAGCGCGTATGATTATTACAAAATAAAAAAGTTTAAAAAAACTACAGGCCGCCTCAGAACAGGAAACCCTAGTGAGGAGGACTGTGAAAAAAAGACAAAAAATTATATTTTAAATAAAACAAACACTTAGTATTTAACCACGTATATTTATTATTTGATATATCGACCGGTTTCGCTCCGACCGAGCTTCATCAGGATATAATAATAACTAAATACTAAGACAGAGTTGTTGGTTATATATAGGTTGAGTGGGAGAGGGAGAAAGAATAATACAAAAGAAACATAATTAGAAAGAGACAAATTTTAAGAAAGGGATAAAAAGGATTATCAATAAGTGGAAGGGAGACAACAATATATGTGTATCACATTTACATTTATAAACAACAGTTACTGGTAATCATAGACATATTGGAAGTTGGATCTATTATACAAGATAAAATTATACAATAATTAAATACAATAATATTACATATTACTAGTCAAACATCTCAGAACAACAATGTAACATATATAATATCATGGGTTGGAAAAAATGGCAGGAAATAAGTTGAAGATAGGGCTATAGGGTGTATTTTTTTGATTTGATAAATTGGTTTGGTTATTAAGTAAGTATTCGGACTTATTTGAATTTAACGATTTTCTTATTTCTAACGCTTCTAAGTTATCTAATCTAATGCCTATACTGTTTTTATGTAACATGCACGTTAAGGCGGGTCATTTTAAAAAAAGTGTTAATTTCAAATTCTAAGAGCGATAAAAGGGTGCCAAATGGGTTGAAAACGACGTGTTTAAAATTTTAAAATTTTCTGATACGATCTTCTTCCTCCGGATTCACTTTAAAGTTTTGAAAATTTTCAATATTTGAGGTTATTTCTAGTGTATATAAAAAAGTTACTATGAATATTTTTAACCATTTTTTTTGTAATCTTCCATAGCAAATGTAGTATATATTTACGAAATAATTTAAAAAAAGTCCCGGTTTTGATTATTGGAGGCGTGAGGTGAGGGCGGGGAGAGTACCGATTGCACTAATACCGGAGAAAAAATGGAGGAATTCCGCTGCAAAAGTAAAGTGCTGTTTGATATTTCGTCTTGCAAATGCAATGATTTCAGTAAATGTGACTGTCCTAGACATCAAAAATACCTGTAAATGAATAGAGTTTCATTACTGACCAACGAACTACACGAAAAATGATAATAGGAAACGTGGATATCGCTTCAACAAAACAAATGAAAACTGCTTTGAAAAAAAAACTCTTGAAGCAAAAATCATTGTGCCCGTCAGCCAACTACCTCTCTAATCGATATTTCCACGTATTCTGCATCAAATGAATCCGATTGTAAATATGTTTTTAAACCTAATGTTGTACCTCAAACGCTTCAGAAGCAGGCTTCGGTCAATATTGATCACTCCACACAGTCTAAAACTTGTGATAGATATGGAGTGTCGGATAAGGCAGCGGCAGCCATTGCCTTAGCAGTTCTGTATGACATCAAGTCTAATATTCCAGTCATTGACAAGAGTAAACTTCGCAGAGAACGAAAGAAAACAAGAGAAAATATTAAGGGCACAACACATAGTTTTATAAAAACCCCCAAATATATTTTGATGGCCGGAAAGATAAAACATTAATTATCAGGGAAAGGGAGGGGACGCAATTCAGAGAATGACGCATTGAAGAGCATATTTCATTGATAAAAGAGCCAGACTCAAAATATATTTAGGTTTTATTCTACCAAACTTTGGCACGTCGAAAGTTATAAACCATTGCAATGGATAATTTTCTTGCTTCACATGAACGAGTTACCATTTCGGCATTTGTTCGCACATCTTGACGGTAAGACATCTGGACCTCAAACATGTACAGTAGGACTAGCTTTGGAAATCTGTAAAAAAAAGCCTATGGTTCATTTTCAGAAAATTGATGGAGAGTTGTATGAATTATTTACTAAAGACGTGGATACAGATCACTTATATTTGCATAAAATAGTATCTGCAGTTACGGTGGGGGAATTACCTGAAGATTTATGCCACAAATCTCCTGGAAAAATGTCTCATGCCAAATAGCTTACGCGTGCTAACCGAATTCTTCGTCTTTATGTTTCAACGGAAGCTCCTTCAGAGAATCTTATTATTTTAGAAACGTATGTTGTTAAAGTGTATGCTCCGGCTTGGTTCAGCATTAAAATTCACACCACCTGCAAAGATGGAGCACGTCACCTGTGGTAGTTAATCTCAGCGCCTAGATACTTATCAGCTGAATTAAAAACTATAATTGGTCCAGTTATAGCAAGAAACAGTTACTTCGCACACCCCGAAAATTTATTGCTTGCAATGTTGACTGACCCTCACAAGCATATCCGAGAATTAGCTGCGCATCGTTTTCTAAAAGCACGCAGTAAGAAACTAAGTAAAACAGGGCTGTTCCATCTTCCAAACATAAACCTCGATGCATCATATTATTTGGAAGCAAAATGTAACCGAACCCCCAATACTGAAGAATATATTGGATGACGATCTTCAATTATTTGTAGCTCATGGGGGAGAAGGTAGATTGCCTCTTCTGCATCTGTCATGTCATACTCAAGCAGTTGAAAGAGGTGTAACGACTGTTATTCAAGCCTTGACTACTTTATGTATGAAGTCTGCAAGAGAAGGTCTTATTAAGGTGAAGATTGGGTCTCGCAAAATAATGCCGAAATTTGAGATTAAGAAGGATTTTGCTGGTATTTGAATACACTACCTTGAGATAATTTGAATTATATTCATATATGTTTTTAGTAAATAATTCGAAACATTCCCTCTATTTAGTGTTTTATTGATAAATAGTTCATTTTAACTTGTTTATCTCATATTTTTTAAAGATTTAACAAGGGTGGGTTTTTCTCTAATATGTGAAATTTCAAAGTCAATCCGGAGGAAGAAGATGATATCCAAATATTATTAAAAAAATTAGGTGATTTTTCATCGTCATTTAGCACCCTTTTATCACTATTAGTCAAATAAAAACAAGATTTTTTTTTTCCCCATACATTCGTGACCCACCTTAATGCACGTGTCTGAAATTTTATTAAAAGAATGATCTTTTGAGATTAAATGGTTGGCAAATTCCGAGAAACCCTTACCATTTAAACATCGTAAGTGTTCTTTTACCCGAATGTTGACGTTACGTGCTGTTTTTCCTATATAGAAGGCAGGACAATCATTGCAGTTTAGTTTATAAATGCCCGAGTGGCTTAAATTGTCATCTTTATCTTTGGTATTAATTAAAAATTTTCCTAGGTTATTATTTGTGTAAAAAGCCGGTTTAATATCTAAAGGAAGGTTCCTTACACTTAGATTGGAAAAATTATTTATAAATAGGATCCTACGCCAATGGTAATTTTGAATATCATTATTATTTGGCGGGGTTAATTTATATAGGAATTTATTTGTGGATATATGTTTTAGTTTTTTATTGAGGATTTTATCAATTAAGTCCGGATCATAACCATTATTTGCCGCAATCTGTTTAATAAGAGATAATTCAATTGTGAAGTTAATGTTAGACAATGGTACGGAAATTAATCTGTGTATCATTGAATGAAAAGCCGAGTGTTTATGAGAGTTAGGATGATTAGATGTATTGTGGATAGTTATGTCTGTGTAAGTTGGTTTGCGGTATATATTGAAATTAATTCTATTATTTACTAAAGAGAGTGTCAAGTCAAGAAAATTTAAGGAAGCATTAATACCTATTTCTAAGGTGAATCGTATTTGGGTGTGGAATGAATTTATAAGTTGGAGGAAGGCATTTAATTGACGATCCGTACCTGACCAAATACAAATTATGTCATCGACGTACCTTTTCCATACCAGCACGTTTTTTAGGAGAGGGGATTTGCAAGAAAAAATATTATTTTCTAGATTATCCATAAATATATCGGCAACCAAGGGTGACGTCGGAGACCCCATTGGTAACCCCATATTTTGTTGATAGATTACATTGTTAAATTTAAAATAATTTTGGTTTAAGCACACATTAAAAAGACGAGAGAGATCATTAGTAAAATCTCTTGGCAATTTAGAATTATTCAGTAAATTACTAATTATAGATTTGCTTTCAGATATTGGGATATTCGGGAACAAATTAACTACATCAAAAGAAATTAATTTGCTGTTGCTCGGAATAACTAGGTCTTTTAAGTCATTAATTAATTCTAATGAGTTTTTGATAGTGTGTTTGGGGGAAAACACTTTTGAATTATTGAAGACATTAGTGATAAAGGATGCTAATTTAAAATTTGGCGAATCACAGCTAGCAACGACCGGTCTTATGGGGAAATCCGTTTTATGGATTTTCAGAACACCATATAACTTGGGGACTTTAGGGTTTTTTGTCAAAAATTTTACTTTATTATATGAGTCATCTATAAAAATTGGGGTTTTACATGCATTTAAGGCGTTTTTAACACTCTCAAGATATTTACTTGTTGGGTCTTGCGATAAGATTTTAAAATTATCATTATTAATGAAATCTTCCATTTTTGAAAGATATTCACATTTGGGAATTATAATGACAGTATTGCCTTTATCGGTAAAGCCGGTAGCCGATAAAGGCAATACTGTCATTATAATTCCCAAATGTGAATATCTTTCAAAAATGGAAGATTTCATTAATAATGATAATTTTAAAATCTTATCGCAAGACCCAACAAGTAAATATCTTGAGAGTGTTAAAAACGCCTTAAATGCATGTAAAACCCCAATTTTTATAGATGACTCATATAATAAAGTAAAATTTTTGACAAAAAACCCTAAAGTCCCCAAGTTATATGGTGTTCTGAAAATCCATAAAACGGATTTCCCCATAAGACCGGTCGTTGCTAGCTGTGATTCGCCAAATTTTAAATTAGCATCCTTTATCACTAATGTCTTCAATAATTCAAAAGTGTTTTCCCCCAAACACACTATCAAAAACTCATTAGAATTAATTAATGACTTAAAAGACCTAGTTATTCCGAGCAACAGCAAATTAATTTCTTTTGATGTAGTTAATTTGTTCCCGAATATCCCAATATCTGAAAGCAAATCTATAATTAGTAATTTACTGAATAATTCTAAATTGCCAAGAGATTTTACTAATGATCTCTCTCGTCTTTTTAATGTGTGCTTAAACCAAAATTATTTTAAATTTAACAATGTAATCTATCAACAAAATATGGGGTTACCAATGGGGTCTCCGACGTCACCCTTGGTTGCCGATATATTTATGGATAATCTAGAAAATAATATTTTTTCTTGCAAATCCCCTCTCCTAAAAAACGTGCTGGTATGGAAAAGGTACGTCGATGACATAATTTGTATTTGGTCAGGTACGGATCGTCAATTAAATGCCTTCCTCCAACTTATAAATTCATTCCACACCCAAATACGATTCACCTTAGAAATAGGTATTAATGCTTCCTTAAATTTTCTTGACTTGACACTCTCTTTAGTAAATAATAGAATTAATTTCAATATATACCGCAAACCAACTTACACAGACATAACTATCCACAATACATCTAATCATCCTAACTCTCATAAACACTCGGCTTTTCATTCAATGATACACAGATTAATTTCCGTACCATTGTCTAACATTAACTTCACAATTGAATTATCTCTTATTAAACAGATTGCGGCAAATAATGGTTATGATCCGGACTTAATTGATAAAATCCTCAATAAAAAACTAAAACATATATCCACAAATAAATTCCTATATAAATTAACCCCGCCAAATAATAATGATATTCAAAATTACCATTGGCGTAGGATCCTATTTATAAATAATTTTTCCAATCTAAGTGTAAGGAACCTTCCTTTAGATATTAAACCGGCTTTTTACACAAATAATAACCTAGGAAAATTTTTAATTAATACCAAAGATAAAGATGACAATTTAAGCCACTCGGGCATTTATAAACTAAACTGCAATGATTGTCCTGCCTTCTATATAGGAAAAACAGCACGTAACGTCAACATTCGGGTAAAAGAACACTTACGATGTTTAAATGGTAAGGGTTTCTCGGAATTTGCCAACCATTTAATCTCAAAAGATCATTCTTTTAATAAAATTTCAGACACGTGCATGTTACATAAAAACAGTATAGGCATTAGATTAGATAACTTAGAAGCGTTAGAAATAAGAAAATCGTTAAATTCAAATAAGTCCGAATACTTACTTAATAACCAAACCAATTTATCAAATCAAAAAAATACACCCTATAGCCCTATCTTCAACTTATTTCCTGCCATTTTTTCCAACCCATGATATTATATATGTTACATTGTTGTTCTGAGATGTTTGACTAGTAATATGTAATATTATTGTATTTAAGTATTGTATAATTTTATCTTGTATAATAGATCCAACTTCCAATATGTCTATGATTACCAGTAACTGTTGTTTATAAATGTAAATGTGATACACATATATTGTTGTCTCCCTTCCACTTATTGATAATCCTTTTTATCCCTTTCTTAAAATTTGTCTCTTTCTAATTATGTTTCTTTTGTATTATTCTTTCTCCCTCTCCCACTCAACCTATATATAACCAACAACTCTGTCTTAGTATTTAGTTATTATTATATCCTGATGAAGCTCGGTCGGAGCGAAACCGGTCGATATATCAAATAATAAATATACGTGGTTAAATACTAAGTGTTTGTTTTATTTAAAATATAATGCCTAACCACAAAGTGATTGCTTCTTACGAAAAAAAAAAAAAAAAAAAAAAAAAAAAAAAAAAAAAAAAAAAAAAAAAAAAAAAAAACAAAAAATTATACTTTTATTATACTTTATACCTACATAATGTACAAACTTTGCTATTCAAATTTTTTTTAAAAGGCGTAGAGGGGCGAGGGAGGCGCGGGTGGAGGGTGCCGGATTATTGGACCTATCGGTCTAGTGAAGTGCCGGATTAGTGAGATTGTACTGTATATAGAAGTATTAATGGGCATGTTCACAACAATTCAAAAAAATTTAATAGCTATCGGATGAAATTTTAATCGCAATCGTATGAATAGAAATAATTTCATAACGCCAGAGCTCACTATCCTATAACCATCCCGGATATGCGCACATCATATTCCTAAAGTTTCATTATAATCGGATGAACGGTATGGCCGCAGGTACGAACACCCAAACAAACAAACATTAATTTTTATATTATAGATTTGTCTAATAAAATATGTATGTATCGATAGAAAAAATGTAAGGTGAGCCATTTTTAAAACTTTTTTGTTTTTGCTAAAACTCTCGACTAGCGATCTGAAGGTTGGGGGTTCAAATCCCGCCTTATGCAAGTCAATTTTTTTTTTTTTACATTAACTCCACACAGGAGGCTTTGAGGAAAATAATTTCCCTAGGGCCTATGTCATCTTTAAAGATGCTGTGAGGAGGGTCTTTTTGAGGAGAGGAAGGAGGTCTTGTTATAGGAAGGAGGAAACACAGAGGCCGGCAAATCGTTCCACAGCCGAGCTGTTGAACACAAGAATGAGTCGTAGAAGCGTCCCGTTCTCATGTGACAAATGTCAACTGTGTAAATATGTTGGGCGCGCGTTTGGCGTGTTTCCCGACTATGCACCGGTGCCGAGGGGATCAATGACGCTAGCTCCGGAGCATCTTCCATTGAAATACCGGCAATCAATTGAAATAGTAGTATGGCGAAATTCAAGTCACTTGTAATTATCTCCATATATGAATGACTTAAGCGTTTGTTAATTGCCATGGTAAATGTTTCACAAGCTGCCACACTTTTATTAGGCAGAGATTTTGGGAATTACACCAGTTTCAACTTTATTACTTCAAGAAACAACTAATAATGTTCAGACAGATGGTAAAAGATGCATTCAAATTCAATTTTTATTCAATCAAAGTTCAAAATTTCCCGTATAAAAATTTCCTTTGCCGCCATTTAATTTTTTTTGTATGGGTTTGACATTTGCAAAGTTTTGTTTCAATCTAAGGTAAATATGCATTATTCCGCTTACCGGATAATACTGAATATTTCTTGTCAAAGTTCTATACACGGATAATACGGAGCGTTCCTTTTTTAATTAATAGATGAAATGACAATCAAACACAATTAAATATGACATTTGCCCGAAGTACCAACCTTATATATAATAACTTCTAGCCAATATAAAAACTAAAGGCAAGAAAAACATCTCAGTTTTCAAGTAACTTAGCAGCTACGGTATGTTTGTGATTCAAATGAAAGTTTCCCTTTATATAGAAATTATTATATTAAGAAAAACATCCCAGATTTCAAGTAGTTTAGCAGCTACACCAGGTTTGTGTAATATGGTTTGTGATACTAAAGTAAATGTATTATTTATAAAAAATAATTACTGAAATTAAAAACATGTTTTTTTACATAATTTTTTTATTTCCATAACTCCGGTAAATTAGTGTTTTTGCGGTATGGCAATCTTTTTTAATATTCTAGCTATTGGTACCGTGAAAAATGTAAAGAATTGATTGCCTATGAAAATGTAAATAGAATATGGCGAAGAGTTCATACACACACCGCACCGCGTAAGTGAATTAATTTAAACAAAATTAAAAGGTAAATGTTTACTACTCCGCTTACCGGATAATACGGAATTCGAAGTTCAATACACGGATACGCACGGATAATAAGGAGCGGAACATTTCCTTTGCCGCTATTTCTTTGGATTTGATATTAGCGATTATTTTTTTAATATAAATACGCATGAATTACTTAGTTTACCCAGCCTAAGAACCTAACATTGTAGTAATTGAAGTTGTATAAGTCCGTTTCACTTGGCCAAACATGGCTGTCAAACACTTTGCGTAAGTGAAATAATCTTATAAAATTGAAATATAAAATAATCTTATAAAATTGAAATATAAAATGCATGTTTTTTCGTCTTCCCTGACATAAATACTCAATTTTCGTAATAATAAAGCAAAATCTAACTATTTCTTCAAACTTCGCAAAATCACTTTGTGGCGTCATTTTGAATTAAATTAAAACAAATAACTTTGTAGGTAATTATGATTATATAATAGTGGTTTAATACAAAGTTATTTGTTTTAATTTAATTCATAATTTAACTGTTTGAATAAAAAATATTTCGTATTAACCAGTAGGCGGAGTACGAAACTATTAATAATTAAAATGTTAAATGCATATTTTTTACATGTTTTTTCATCTCCCCCGACGTAAAAACTCACTTTTCGTAATAATAAAGCTAAATCTAACTGTTTGAATAAAAAATATTCAATAAAGATTACTTCACTATTTGTTTGTTGTTGAAATGAAGTGTAATTTTCATAATCTGTGCCTAAAAGTGCGGTGGTACAACGCCACATTTTGCGAGACAATAATGTGTTTATGCTTGTAATATTGTCATTGGCACATCACAAAATATTAAAATAATTCACCTTCTTCTATCAGTTCTCTATTATCCTGAAGCTTGATATCAGGGTTCTCAATTCCAAGGTCTCTCTGTTTCATTTCCTGCTGAATAATGTAAGATCTGTGGGTGAAAGCCGTCCTCAAGAGTTGTGGATCAAACTCCTCCTTTAGGCGCTTCCCAAATGCGTATATTTCGGAATCATAGTTCCACTCCAAATAAGTACTTCTGTGATTGGGTAATTTCGGAATTACTGCCTTGAAATCAGCTCTATCCTGGCGTTTTTTGTACTCCACCATTACTGGTCTTAACGAACGTTTGAACTGGCATTCTGAAAAGTAAAACGAGCATAAACTTAGACTAACATAAAACATAAATTTCCTATAAAAATTGCCGATTGGAAGGCTCGTTAGAGGTTATGTTTGCTATATCGTGCGACAGGCAGTTGATTGGAATAATTTGATTATGGGATTCTATTTAGAATAAAACCAAAGTTATAGGATTTGTATACCTTGAATTAGCAAGGGAAATCTGTATTTGGTGTTTAAATTTAATAATCGAAATACTTTCGTGGAGATTGACATTTTGAAAAACAACCCAATTTTTCTGGTATCTATGGAATTATTTAAATGATTCTATCGGATTCTATGGTGTAAGTTAGTGATGGCAATGATAACATTGAAGTAAATCGAGAACTTTGAATCAGTATTCACAAAAACCAAAAAAAAATGTAAAATCACTATATAGTTTGTCAATTTAGAGTAGAAAATATCAAAAAATGGAACTACAAAATTTGTAGGCTGGCAACCCCAATTTAACTGTCATGCCCTGACCAGACTCGTGGCGAGCCACGACAACCCTTGACAAGTCCCACGTGTGTGGTCAGACCGCGTGCCGACGCCTGCCAGAGCGTGCCATAGACCCGGGACCCGGTGGATATTTCGGCCACCAAGCGACAAGCTCGGAAAGCTTCAGTATAACTTATGAACTGGCCCGGTGCGGTCGCCGTTTTTGCTCCGTGCGGTTTATCGTAAATTGCGATAAAATGTATTATTATTTTATGTTAATATATTAATATATTATTTTTATGTTACAGATTTTTAATGCACTAGTAAAATTTATTACGACTGGATTTACACAATAGCCCTAAATATATATTTTTTTAAAGATTTATTATTTATTTCAAGAATTTTTTTTAAATTATTGAATATCTCTTATTTATAATAAATAATAACTTTTTTAAGGTTATTCCCTATGTAAGTTTAAAGTAATTAATAAGACGAGTGATCCTGGGTTCGAGTCCCAGTCTTAATTTGGGAGGCGGGAATGGGTACCGCAGCCCCGGGAACCATTTATTGGATAACAACACCTCTGCCATGGGTCACCCCAAGTAGTTTACTACGTTTGGTGACTTAGCAGGGGTGTACGGGTACGGGGTAAGGTTTGTCTAGGTCTTGGCGGTGGATGATATAGACACACTGAACCCCAGATTCGTACCCAACCGTCATTCCTTATTCCTTCCCAGAACTTATTTTCCATAAAAATACCCTCCACATAGCATCCCCAAAGATGACATAGGGAAATTATTTTCCTCAGGGCCTCCTGTGTGGACATAATGTAAAAAAAGAGTGCGCCGTTACCTTTTAATTTTTTTGTGTGTTGTTCTTTTTCATATTTTTGTTTAGATTTATTATAAAATAAAATAAAATTCTACGAAGAGATAACACACGAATGAACAAAATACTAGAATTTAAAATAAATTATCTGGTACGGTTTCTGAAAATTTGAATCATCCACCATCTCTTTCGGCGAACTCTTCGTTTTTTTTTTAAATTTAGTACAAATAAGTTAGGGCAAATGTGACAGCCGATGTAGTTGTCTCGATGTCCGCCATGGCGCTACGAACGCAATGTAGAACTCGCAAGCTTATGCACGAGTGTGGTCACGAATATTTGCGTGCCATAGCTTGCCGAGTCGTGCCACGAGCGCGCTCGGCACGTATGAGGCCGTACCATCAAATATACATTGTATTTTGCTGAGGCATTTTGTGTAGCGTTGGAGCATGATTACAAGTGATATTGTATTTAAATTGGCATTATTTTCGAGTTTCAACTAAAAATTATCATCAATATGAATAAAACAATAAAAAGAGGCTCCAAGGAAATAATTTTTAACGTTTATCTACGTCGTTTGAAAGAATGCAATATCGAAAGATTCTCAATTGATACAACGGACGTTTAAGCCAGTGACACACGCGGCGTTAAAAGCGCTAGCGTTTTTGAGCGCGACCTACGCCGCTTATATTTACACACTACGCTAAAAAAGATTTCTTCTTTCGGCATTAGAGGGGGTTAGTTCAATCAGGGAGCTGCCGCGGAATGTCTTAGCTGTCAAAGAGAACACAGAACTGAGTTGGCAGCTCCGTAATTAAAATAACCCCCTCTCTTGTTTACAGCGGAGAAGGGGTCGCATAACTTTTCAAATATCGCGCGAGCAGCGGTTACGGAAAATAACGGGGAATAGGGAAGACCCGAACCGCACTTATAACGATAATTATTACATCCATACAAACTTTCGCGTTTATAATATTAGTAAGATTATTATTAAAGGTTTTCTCCTTAATATAATATAATTATGCGATACACAAGTACTCATAATAATAGAAGAATCTTATATTTCCTCAGGCCACCATAGTTAAAGTCCTAATGTGTTCACCATTTTATTTAATATATTTTTTTATTGAATTTCACAGTATATATTTTATTAAGATGTAAACTTTTATCTGGCAGACAGGGTATTACACCGCTCTGTTCAGCTGAAATAAACACAATACTAATATTATTAACCAGAAAGTTCCCTTCCCTAAAGGTAGCCAAAATTTTATTTTCAGCTCCCTTTTCAGCTCCTAATAGTCCAAACATATCTTTTTAGATGTGGCGGGTCTGTAGTCTGTATAGGATTGTATGGCGGGCGCTATTGTGTTATAAAGTATCTTTTATATTTATAGCTGAGTTTGACGGACGCTTTATAGGAGAACTTCTGAGATGACTGGTAAGAAGTAAAGTTTTATTTAATTTTGTAGGTAACACTTTGAAATGATAAGAGCAAATTTTTTGAGAACTGTTGCTTGAAAACACTTGAAAATGACTTTTTATTACAGACATCATTTTAATTATGAAAATAATTATCTTTTTTATAATATAAAAAAATGTTGATAATAATAAAGATAATTATTTTCATTAAGAATTTCATGTCTCTATAACACATTCATCGGTATTTTGTCGTCTGTATTTTAGATTTTTTTTTTGTTTCGGGTACGAATATTTCGACAAACATAATGTTTCGATTTCCCCATCACCATTGCACAAGAATTTAACAGATATTAGATTTTATTGTCTATGATAGTTCTGACTTCTGGCGCTATATTTTGACTTTTATGTCAAGTTGACAGTGCATAAAAAATGTACGTGTTTCTCGCGTCTTAGAATGTGGTCAATCTTTAATTAGCTGTTAGCTTAGTTTTTAATTGTGCTTAACATTAACTCGCTGAATTTCATGGAAATTTATAATTCGAAGTGTTATGAACTCAAAGTTTCGTATAAAAGTAAATGACGCTGCTTTTGATATATTAAGACAAATTGAACTGAAATGTAAAGAAAGCAATAATATCACTGGTAAGAAAATTCAACCACCAAAATTTTAATTTATTTTGGTAATTATTTCACCAACCGCCGCACTTTTAGGCACATACTATGGAAAGTACACTTCATTTGAATAATAACTACAAGAAACAAGTATTTACATGCACAAAATAGGTTATTAGGTTCTTAGTTTGGGTAAACTAAGTAATTCATGCCTATTTAGTTGAAACTAAACTCACGCAAATGTCTTTGCATGCTAAAAAATATTAAATGTTTTAATATGAATTGTTCAAACATATTTAGTTGTTTCTTGTAGTAATTAATTAAGCTGAAGTGTAGTATTATTCCCAAAATCTAAGAAAAGTGCAGCAGTTAGGGGAATATTTACCGAGGGAGTTCTGGGAAGGAAAAGGGTATGAGGGGGGTTTAGAAATCTGCGGAGTCAATGTCTCCAGGAGTGACGGACGTATAAATCCATCCCTCCTACTGTTGTGCAAGACGATGAGTCGAGAGAGTCTTGCTGGAAAAGTCCAAGTTAGGTTTCCCTCAATAGGTCTCTCCCGATCTGACTGGTTAATTAGCAGTGTTCAGTGACTAGTAAGTACCTACCTGAGTACACAGGTAGGTACTTCCCAACCTTCATCTCACCCTTTTCCTGCCCCTCCCACTCCCTTTAAATTAAGTAACCTACTATCACGCCATTTCACTACAACACTAGCAGTATTTACATTTTAAAAAAAACTCCCATTGTAATTTATTGGCTAATTTCTTATTTCTTCATTTACAGATGAAGATATTTTGATCATCCATTCAATATTCGGCAGCGTTTTTGAACGCTCTACAGAAATTTTGGAAAAATCAAACGCGGTAACATTCTACATTTTAGACGAAGGCGTCCGAACCATAGCCGAAGTGAAAGGCAACGCTGGAAACACGTACAAACTACTTCCAGAGATAAATTTCTGTCCGTGTCCCGCATTCCAAATGCAAGTCCTGAAGTTCAAATCCGAACTAACTTGTAAACACGTTCTTGCCGCATGGCTCGCTAAAGTTATGAACAACTTCGTAGAGCAGAAAATATCACACAAGCAATATTTATCGCTCATTTCTTCGATTTATTTGCTGGACGTTGATATTAACGAAGAATCTGAATTATTACAATAAGCTCTCAGACGCAAGTTTTGCAGTTCAAATCCAAACTAACCTTGCCTCATCGTTCTCTAAAGTTGTGAATATCTTCGTAGAGCACAAAATATTTATTGGTTGGACATTAATATAAGCGAAGAAGTATCGATAAGTTGTTTACGATAATAAGTTCCTTGGCAGCCTTCAAAATGGTTTTCAGTCAAACTGATGAAATCAGAGGAACTCAGTATTGCTTCACCGCCTTTTTAGATAATGTCAAGACGCTACATTCTGTTTTGAAGGCAATCAATTTTCAAGAGGTAAGTAAATTTTGCTTATTAAATCATTTTTAATCATCGTCGGTGCTACAAAGCTTGAAGGGTTCTGCTCCTGCTGATTTACTGGTGTCTCCCTCCAGTTCCACATGCTCAACTTAATGAACGTTGAAAATTTAGATCGTATTATTATATAACTGTGTATAATGTATCTTCTCCACTATCCCACCGTCGAGTCACATCTGGTCACTGTTCTGCTGGGGACGGTGTGAAGGGTTTGAAGGACCATCTTCCCGTCCCACTGCTCACTGTCTCTCGTCAGGACTGCCTGTGGTGCGCCAGAAGTTGTAGATGCTGTTCTTGTGTTGAAAGCTGCCATAGGAACGTGTTTAATTCTGCTTTTCCTTTTTCTATATGTACTTGTATGTTCCTCTATATAAATGTTGTCTCTCCACTAGCTTCAAGAACAAGAACAAACTGCCTCGGATGAAACACTTAAAAGTTGATGATATAAATGTAGGAGCTTTAGAATCATTTAATAGTAGCTTCGTTTTAAAAACAAATTAGAGTCTTGACTTGAGAACCGATAGAGGGACAAATCTGGTCCTTACAATGGTTCGGAAAGGTGGTGGGTACCCTCGACTGTGTATAATGTGTCTTTATTATCGGTTATAATTATTGTAAATATATATTTAAAATAAATAAATGTTGCATATTTTTGGTACATCTTTCAGTCGGCTATATTCTGCGCCACCGACCAAGGCCTGAAGATCACGGTGGAGCAGAACAAGTGTGTGCAAGCCTCGGCCTACATCCCGGCTGATAACTTTTGCTCGTACTCGGTGCGGGGGCCCGAAGTGGAGCTGAAGGTGTCGCTCACGGTGCTCAGCGAGTGCCTGAACATCTTCGGCTCGGGAGAGGAGTCCAGCCTGAAGATGTATTACAAGGAGGCGGGAGCGCCGCTGATTCTCGTGTGAGTTATAATAGGTGGTAAAGTGCATTAACTTCGGGAGGTGATTCTACATGATAGTATAAATAAAAAAGTTAACTAACTTTTTTCGAAATTCCAAAATTTTCAGTAAAAAGATAAAATTAGTCTGGCGTGCGCGGCCAGCACTATTATTTTCTGCTGTTACGATACAGGCCAATCACAACCATTAAACTATCGCGCCCGGCAGGTTCACAGCCAATTTATTGGGTAAGTTTGTACCTTACACTAAGGTATGTCTTTTTGTATGAAAAAAAAAGTTGGAATTTCGGAAAAAGTTGTTAATCTCTTTTACTCCTACCATCTTGTAGAATCACCTACCGAAGTTAATGCACTTTACTCCAGGACACCTTGTATATATATTTTTTAATACTACACTATTCTCAGCTAGTTGGACAATGTTTGTAAAGAGTTACGAAGGGAAGGAAAGGATATGGTATGCTGATTTGGCTTTAAGGCAGGTCTGTTAGTTGTCTTATTTACCTGGCATTTCTTTTGTAATAAATATTTGGAACTTCTGTTTCTCCCAGTCTGGAGCACCTGAATGCCGAGGACGCCATGACGGACTGCGAGATCCGCACTCAGGAGCCGGAGGAGCTGATGTACTTCAAGGGGGACGAGGATGCTGTGGAGACGGGGGCGCTGGTGGTGCGGGGACCCGGCCTGCTGGCGGTGCTCTCCGACCTGGATAAGGCCTCCGAGGAGGTGGAAATCACCCTGTCTCCGGAACACCCACACTTTACCATCGTGACCACCAGTCCACAGGTATATATATTTATTTTTTCATATTTGTTTATTAAAATATACACAGTACATTATAATACAAGTTATAAGGTATGTTAACCTCTCGAAGGCCGCAGTCCCCCCGGCGGGTCCGGATTTTTTAAGCTGTTTTGCCCCTTATGTATAAAGAAATTGTATGAAGAACAAGGTCAGAATCGCTTGGGCCATTCTCGATCTTGACATAACGAAATACTGGATAGCATTTAGCCATTCCGAAATATTCAAATTAATTCCAATGACGCACGTCATTGGAATTATGCACATCAATGGGCACGTCAAAATGGCGGCCGCTTGATAATATAAACGCTATCAGATTCGAAGTCTATATTTATTTATTGTTTTCGATATAAATCCATTGTGGAAAGCATAGATTTGAGTGATTATTAGGAAGTTCGTTTTATCTACATTATTTTAATGTAATTTTTGTAATATATCACAAAAGAAATGTTATAAAAATTGAATTCGTAAGAAAGGTGAGAACTGTCAAATATTTTACATCGTATTGAAAAAATATTTTTTTTGTATTTTTGTATCTGGGTTTCAACAAGTTAAAATATACACAGTACATTATAATACAAGTTAATAAGGTATGGTAATTTAAATTATTACATGGCTATAGCACCTATTACGTAAGTCCGTAGAATATCATTAGGTAGTTTCGCCTGAGATGTGAATGGAGGCAGATATTTTAAAAGAGTATTATATACTGCCCTGACAAAGCTACGGTTGTAGCGAAACCTGGTCAAAATTATGTATACAAAATAAAAGTGGTGTTTACAAAGTTATTGTTTTAATATAACCCCTCAGGCCCCGGGCATATTTTGTGTGAAGATCAAAATATATATTTCTGCTTTGCAATAATATCCAAATAAACAGAATATTTCTGAAAGTATCAGCTTTAAATATAAAGCTTGCCAATTTTATAATCCTAAATAAACGTAATTCATGAAATTTAAAATTTTTGAATACAAACATAAAAGAGTTTTAAAAATGGTTGACCTTACATTTTTCTAACTAAAATTACTGTAAACGAATACAAATAATTTTTATTAGTATTTTTATTTTTAACTAAATGAGTTAAAACTCAAATTATAATATTTTAATTAATGAAGATAATATTAGCGAAAGTCAATCGAAAATCAAAAACAGAAAAATCAGAAAAAGACCCGGATACATCTGGCACTCGAACTCAGGACCTCTGGCAATCCGGGCCAAAGCGCTATCCACTGCGCCAAATTAATTAATAAAAAGTGATAAAATTTATCCTGACACTTTCTAGATGGCATTTAGTTCGAGTTGAATCTTGCAATCATACATAAAGAAGCAGCCAATAAAAATATGCGTCAAGTAAATGAAAATAATGTTGGTGGTTCTACTAAGTATGATACAGTTAAAAATGACCGAATTGGATAGGTATACGTTGGCGCAGTGGATAGCGCGTTGGCCTGGATAGCAAGAGGTCCTGGGTTTGAGTCCCAGATGTATCCGTATCTTTTTCTGATTTTTCTGTTTCAGATTTTCGATTGACTTTCGCTAATATCTTCATTAATTAAAATAATTTATTTTATTAGACTAACGTATTATAAATGTTATCGTCACTTTATTTTTTTGTCGTTTCATGTGAAAATAATTAATAAATACCCAAAGTTTACCCATTTCTTTTTCCAAATTGCGGTTGGAAACTTTGGTTTCATTGAAGTGTACATTTTAATTATTTTTCGGTTAACTTTTAGATAAAGCGTGGTGTTTGCTCTTTCTAATACCGTTAAGATCATATTTCTCACCATGATAGTAAGGGAGACACAATGATTTCTATGAGACCTATAATTAACCCGAGAGATTAAATTATATTTTATTGATAGTTTAGTATATTTGCATGAGGTATATGGAATGGAATTTTATAATGATACATATTATACTTAATTGGTATCATGGAGTTTCATAATGATACATATTATGCTTAATTGGTGTCATGGAGTTTCATAATGACACATATTATACTTAATTGGTATAATGGAGTTTCATAATGATACATATTATACTTAATTGGTATCATGGAGTTTCATAATGACACATATTATACTTAATTGGTATAATGGAGTTTCATAATGATACATATTATACTTAATTGGTATAATGGAGTTTCATAATGATACATATTATACTTAACTGGTATCATGGAGTTTCATAATGATACATATTATACTTAATTGGTATCATGGAGTTTCATAATGATACATAATACATTTAATTGGTATCATGGAGTTTCTTAATGATACATATTATACTTAATTAGTACCGTGGAGTTTCATAATAATTCATATTTTTTAGGACAAATCTCGGGTGGAGATCCCCAAGACTTCTGACATGATCCACAGCTTCACTTGTGCCGAGACGGTGACCTTGAAATACAAATTTTCTTCCATTCGTCTCATCATGAGGGCTTTGGGACTCGCTACCAAGGTAAAACATGCTAAAACTGTCTATTTTTTCATAAAGCAACAAGTTTTTTCACCTGGCGTTAGCCGAGAAAGGCTTTTGCCGTAATGTGGGTCCCATTCAACCCTGTGTAAAGGTACTGGTTAATGAGTTACATAAATAGCCTAATATTGCCTATTTCCGAAAAGAGCGAGAAGGAAATATGTAGATTTGGCCATGAAATATTGTTGTAATATTGGTATCCGAGCGAACTCAGTCAGGTCAGGGCAATACTTTGATAAAAATAGGCAATACACGATAATCTTAACCGACAATAAGGAAATCTTGTTGGAAATACCTTGCCAGCAAGCTCACTAGCAAAATAGTATGACGAAAACCCACGAGCAACGCGGGTTTATGTTTGGTGATTCACTACATTTGGTGACTTAGCAGGGGTGCCCACATGCTTGGGGTGAGGTTTGTCTAGATCTTGGCGGCGGATGCTTTTACCCACATACTGCCTGGCAGTATATTGCGAGAGACTGGTTGAGGGAGACCATTTGAACTCTCCAGCTGGATTCGTTCGACCCATCGCCTTGCACCATAGTGGGAGGGATGGATTCATACGTCCGTTACTCCTGGACATATTTACCCCCAGATTCCTACCCATCCCCATACCCTTTTCCTTCCCTCTTCTTCCTTTCACTAAAAAGAACTTCCTCTCCTTCCTTTCACTAAAAAGACCCTCCACACAGCATCTCCAAAGATGACAAAGGCCCTGAGGGAATTTTTTTATCCTTAGGGCCTTCTGTGTGTAGAGCTAATGTAAAAAAAAATTACTCTTGCAATATCTCTTATCATCCTTTTCATCCCGTGTGCGAAGAGCCTTAGACTTAGGGAATGACTCTTTGGAATATTTTACCTCTCTTATTTGTATGTATATATTATTATTGTATGTTTGTGAATACTTACTAAATAAAATGATTTTTTTATAAACATACTACTGTTAGCAACGTATTTGAATATTGCCACCAGAGGTACTGCTAGCGCCTCTGGCGGCCAACTGGGAAACTACTACTGCCCCTGCGTCGGTAAAGAAGGGATTGACACCGTGGGTTGGCAAGACTGCTCGGACCTGCAAGGGACACAGCTACCAACTCCCCCAACTCCCCGAACGGAAGGCAACGGCTGGAATTTGAATGGCGAGGTGTAGCCTTATCGAGATTGGATATTATTATTGTCATTACCGTGGAGACAATATATTTCATTATAAACATCTACTTAGCGTTTCATTATTGCTAACACTACATAGCTGGGGTGGCCCGGCTTCGTTCAGGGAGTTGATATGAGATTCTCTATCCCCCACCCATACAAAAAAAGGCTTAGAATGGTCCACAGTGTTCCAGAACACTCCAAAACATTCAAGAGCGTTCTGGAATATTCCACAATGATCTAAGATGTTTCCGAACGTTCCAGACAATTTCCTAAAATTCCAGAATGTTCCGGGATATTCTGGACTGTTCTATAAATTTCTAGAGGGCGAAACTTCCAGCCCTTGTATCTTCAAAAGCAAACCCTTCAGAAAAAAATGGGAACCTTCTTCATGGATGGCGGATAGAGGGCTACCACACCATATAACTCCCTTGATCGTACCGGGACTCGTTTCTGAGTTTTAGCGGCACGCACATTGTACACTTACTTTTATAATATATATTGATTAATTTTTTCAATTTGAAGGTGGCCATAACATGTACACTTACTTTTATAATATATATTGATTATTTTTTTCAATTTGAAGGTGGCCATAACATGTACACTTACTTTTATAATATATATTGATTATTTTTTTCAATTTGAAGGTGGCCATAACATGTACACTTACTTTTATAATATATATTGATTAATTTTTAATAAATTTGAAGGTGGCCATAAAGACCGATTCGCGAGGGTTGTTGGTGGTCCAGCAGATGATTGAAAGGGAGGAGCAGAGGCAGATGTTTGTGGAGTATTACATCACTCCGCTCATCGATGAAGATGATGACTGATTCCTGATACTTGCTCATACATACCATCAAATACTGTAGAATGCTTAATACCTCCAACTTCTGACATTTCCCGTGCATTCTGATGGCATTGGAAGGGACCCCACCACTTTCCCAATCACATTATAAGGAAATATATGGTTTCCCCCTTCTCTGCAAACGTCAAGACTCTTAATTTTTTTTAACGAAGCTCTATTATTTTGAATGACTCCAGAACTCCAGACCCTCCGATATCCATGCATAATGGGTTACTAAGCAGTATGCAAGTACTTGCATTAACATAATACGATATTCTGATGGCAGCATGCTACGCTACTTTCATATACAGGGTGTCCGGGGGTAAAGTGCATTAACTTCGGGATGTGATTCTACACGATAGTATAAGTAAAAAAGATAAACAACTTCTTCAAAATTTCAACTCTTAAGGGTACTTATTTGGTAAACAGATAAAATTAGTATGGCATGTTTTTTTTTTTTTTTTTACATTAGCTCCACACAGGAGAGGCCCTGAGTAAAATAATGTCCCTCAGGGCCTTTGTCATCTTTGGGGATGCTGTGTGGAGGGTGTTTTTAAGGAAAGGAAGTTCTGGGAAGGAAAAGGGTATAAGGGTTGGGTAGGAATCTGGGGTTCAGTGTGTCCAGATCATCCGCCGCCAAAACCTAGACAAACCTCACCCCACAAACCCGGGCACCGCTGCTAAGTCACCAAACGCAGCGAACCACTTGGGGTGACCTATGGCAGAGGTGTTGGTTATCCAATAAATGGTTCCCGGGACGGCGGTACCCATTCCCGCCTTCCAAATGTGCTATTATTTTCCGCTATTACGATGCGGGCAATCACAACCTTTACAAACGTCGCCACTATTGCGTCCGGTTGACTAACAGCAAATTGATCGGTTAGTTTGTACCTTACACTAAGGATTTTTAATAGGTACGTCTTTTTGTGTGGGAAAAAAGTTGGAATTTCGGAAAAAGTTATTAATCTTTTTTTACTTCTACCATCATGTAGAATCACCCCCCGAAGTTATTGCACTTTACCACCGGACACCCTGTATTTTAATGGATTTTTTGCATGAATATGCCATGCTACAGCGCCTCTAGCGGCCAGAGTTGCCAGCCAATACAAGTAAATATTGCGTATATATTTTACTGGAATTAGATGTATTATTGATATTCTATGATATTTGATACCATATAGCTCTCATAAACTTCCACTGCAATAAGTGTTGCCAGTAACTTTATTTAAATGAGTAGGTACTTTAATGTGAAAATAAAACAAATAAATAACACCAACCTGAGCTAATAAATTGTAATAAAGTTGGAGCATTTGAGATTAGGTAACCATATATCTGAATATTATGTAATTATTATGATTGTTTTTTTTTTCTGTTCTTTTTATGTGTTATGATAGTATTATATTATATTTTGTTACTGTTAATAAATAAATAATAATTCATAATGATCTTATCATTCAATTTAGTTATTATATTGCTAGTCTTTTGATGTTGTGTACAGGGCCGGCCCTGTGCAGGCGCTGGTAATATCAAACACCTAAAACAGTACCCTTGAAGTTTTTACTAGCTCCAGGCGCCATATGTACACACGTTTTTAATGTTTTAATTAATCTAATGTTTTCGGTGTTGGTCGGAAGAATCATAGTTATAAGCGGAACCGGTAGTTGAGATTACACAAAAATTAATTTAAATTATTAAATTTATATAAAACAAAGAGTTATTATTTTTTATTTATTTATTTGGCTTTCACCCATTAAGGGTGATCTTAGCCATATGAAAATCTTAAAATTAGTTACAATATTATAGATTACATGGAAAAACAAACTTATATTGATAAATACAGAAAAGTGGGAGAAAACCTGTACAACTGTACACAATAACATATAGTCGCTTCAGTTCTAACAGACCAAAACGTAAATCGGGAGAAATGGCTTTAATTTTTTTTTTTACGATAAAAGCACGTAAATTTTGGAGGACGTAAGACAAAGTGCGTTTTGAAAACTCCTTAAATAATCTTTTATAATTTTTTTTGAACTTATCTTAAAAATCTTATAAATAAAGGATTTTTGAGAACAAATGCATACTTAACTCAAGTTCACGAAAAATGGTCTGTTAGACAAAAACGAACTAGAGCGACGATATGCATACAGATAACAGATACAGAAAAATAGTGAAGACGGTTATACAAGTGGTCCTAAATCCTAAAGTAAAAACAAAAAGTTATTGTGTTAAAAATTATACATCGATTTTTTAAATATACCGCGACTTTTCACATTTTGTCTATGGACACAATCGACAAGTTGATACGTGTGATTGGTTTATTTATGACACGTGGTTTTGACAGTTTGTATAAAGTTATTTTCTGATCCGTCAAAATTTCGAAGACGTATTTACTTCTCATAATAGTATCAGTTTACACCGTAAATCTACACGAAACTAAAACAAACCCTTTTATCATACGTCCTGCTTAACAATCAATGTTATTTTGTGTTTTATCGTTAATAAAATTGTCGGCAAGATAAACATAACCCCAAAATAATACGATGACAGATTTGTGCAAAGTCGCTGTTGTAACAGGCGCAAATAAAGGTGTCGGCTTTGATATTGTGAAAAGACTGTGCAAGGATTTTAAAGGCGATGTTTATCTAACATGTAAAGATGTGGACAAAGGAGAAGCTGCCCTCAAAGAGTTAAATATATCTGGTTTTAAACTCGGTGTTCTTGGAAAGGAACATGGTGTGTTTTTTCACCAGTTGAACGTCACAGAGAAAGAAAGTATCAAGAGTTTTCGAGATTATTTAAAAGAACACTATAATGGCATAGATATATTAATTAACAATGCCGGGAAAAGGTTTTCCGCAGATGCACCCGAACCGCGCTCTATTAAAGCAGAAATAACAACACAAGTTAACTATTTCGGTTTAGTTTCAATTTGTAAATACCTATTTCCTCTGCTTAGTCCTAAAGCGAGGGTCATACACATCGGAAGTTGTAGCGGCCATCTTTCTCGCATTCCCGGGAAGTTTATCAGAGAACCTTTTGCAAGTTGCAACTTGACGGAGCCAGAACTTACAGACTTGGTTAAACAGTATGTGGATGCTGTCAAAAGAGGGACAGATAAAGCTGAAGGTTGGGGAGACAGCTGTTACGCCATATCCAAAGTAGCTGTGAGTGCTTTAGCATCGATACAGAATAGAGAATTCGGTTCTGAAGGTATTTGTGTCAACTGCGTCCATCTTGGAGAAGCAGCAACTGATCTGACTCTTCAAATGGAAGACCTGGACATCAATGAAGGTTCTGAAGCCGCCCTGTACCTGGCCCTACAGGCTCCAGAAGATGTTAAAGGGGTCTTCATGAGAAGTGATAAGACAATCATTGATTGGATTGTAAAAGATCCCAGTAAAGAAATTGAGGGTCTAAGCAAGTTCTAACAATAAATTAATGAAGATAATTCTTTTTGATTGGCTTTAGGAGAAAGATTTTTTTTAATAATCCAATCATCCATTACTTTGTTCAAATTTCCTCTCCTGTGATATTTTACATCTATGAGTTATTAATTCATCTATATTTATTGAAAATATTTTAGTGGGCTTGCTTTGACTGTAAAATTTGTATTCCAATTTACCAACCCCTTTGTACACTTTATATTATATAAAATTTTAATGCCATAAATTAGAACAAAGAAACAATTAAATAAATTATCAGTGAGATACGATAAAAATTGGTGAAAAAAGTTGATTATTATTATTTATTTCAGTGGACGAATGAACACTTCTAAAATTAATAAAGAAGGGACATTCGTTAACTGGTTCTAATAAAGGCATGGATTGTGTGATTGTTTTAAACAAGTTTATTTAAGGCCTTGGAACCGGAGCCCTGCATTTGAAGTGTTGAAGAATCATGCCTTTCCACAGTGCAAAGTACTGCAATTGCAGCGTCGACCTTATATATTAATTTTGTTTTCAGATATTAGCTCTTCTGGGTTAGTTAAAGATAAAAATGTCACTTTATCAAGTATGGTATTGTCTACGTGTTGGCTTTCACAAAAAATCTTTTTATTTCTTGCCATCCCCTACACTCCCTACAGGTTAACATCAAGAGCCATTTAAAGAGAGAATGCAGTCAAAGAACTAAATAAAATCTGACTCAAACCATTTAACTATCAATTGGTCATCTCAGATTAGCAAACACAGATTATATAAAAGAAAAACTTGGCAGGATAGATGTTCCAATAAACAAAAATCTGTTTTTGGTCAATTCCGTTCCTCTTGGCACTCAAGCCGAAAAAACAATGGACAATAATAAATTATTTCTCATTATTCTCAACGTGTAACATATTGTTAGCGATTCTAAAACCAAATGCTAGATTGATCAACTTGACAAGTTCACTAATGCACACTACACGAGTCAGAAACAGTCGACGTGACGCCCCACGGTTGAATCTGGCAGCCCCTTCTGGTCCAGAGCCTCAAAACAACCCCTGACTCAGTGCAGAAACGGGCGATCCATTTGATAGATTCTCCTACCTTAACAAACAAATTACAATCTTTAGAGCAGAGGCGTCTGGTGGGAATGCTGTTCTTTGTTCTACCGGCATCTCAATTGAAGATGTTCTGAGGAACTAGCGTCATTGATTGCTTCGGCACTGGTACAGACATGGCGGCCTTTGTGGTCGAGGGGTAAGGCTCTCGACTCCCAATTCAAAGGTCGCGGGTTCGAAGATGGCGCTTGCAAATAAATTTATTTGATTAATTTGTGTTATTTCACAATCAATTAATTAAAAATACTATACAGTATATTTGCGGCATTGTTCCAGAGTGGAAGATACTCTCAGTATCGCCTTGGTGTAAGACCACCATTCAGAATGGAAACGTTACTTGAAATGGCTTTTGCCGTGTTTGTTGACCAGATCTGAATAGCCAGGTACTTCCCCATCTCCTTCCCCTCCCTAATACCTTCGGCCTCACAACACACCCCAATTGAGGATGCCAGTCTCACTGGCCCCAGACGGGAGCAGTTGGGACTCTTGTGCAGTATTCACATAAAAAAAAAGTCAGGAAACACACCAAACGCAGGGTTTTGCCAAACCGCAGTCGATATGTAATACATACATACCTTCAAATATAATTATTTATTGCCTTCCATGTAGATTTGAATGGCAAGCAATGGAGCCCTGACTTAGTACCTTTTAGTTCTAACTCTGAAAGCCAATGGAAATACAGCGCTCTGACTCTCTTACACTGCCTGACAGGGTATATTTCATTCCATTTGAATTTGAAATGTAAGGCCCAATTGGCCAGACTTTTGGATCACAAACACGCCGTATCGCATTACATACTTGTATTTTTCTATGTATGTAATTTTTTCTAAATACAATGACTGCTCTTTTTTGTAAGGGGTTTCCGAATATGTATATAATTATTCAACAGGGTATAAGGCAGGGTGGACTCTATATTAATATAAAATATTTAAACAATTATTATCACTGTGTTTTCATTTACTATCCCTACTACCCTTGAGAAAACACTGAAAAAAGGAATTTATATTACACATCCAAATCACACAGTCCACAATGGAGTGCTAATACTCTGCCCTGATGTATGGCAGAGAAAGTAGACTGAATGCTGTAGAAATGAGATCCCTGAGGCGTATGTGTGGTAAAACCATTTATGATCGTGTGAGGAATGTGGAGATCCGAAGAGAATGCAAGGCTGATGTGAGCGTAATAAGTAAGATTAAGAAAGGGACGCTTAGCTGGTTTGGACATGTAGAGCGAATGAATGAAGAAAGGAGTGTAAAGAGAATATATGACACAAATGTGAATGGTAGAAGCCGAGGAAGACATGGCACGATCAAGTGAATCAGATACTTGAGTCAGGCCATGTCAAGAGTCAGAATAATAGAAGAGTATGTATGAGAAGATATATGAATGTCAATGAAGCAAGGAGTGTATGCCTGTTAAGTGTCCGATGACACCGTGTGGACTGTAAAACTAAATTATGTGTAGCGAAATTACGAGTGTATAAGATTGTGTTTTTAAATCGACAAGGGGGGAAGGAAACGATAGGAATGGCCCTTACCTTGATGATGAGGTGACAGCTCCCAGTTCTTCTTTCACGATCACTTTCCAATGATGATGACCCGATGGTCTTCACGACAATTATAATATATTTATATTATTTTTATTTGCGAAATGCTTGTACAAGCCCGATCGAGTCTTTCCAAGATAACAACTGAATGTTTTTATTCAAAAAAAGGAAGTGCAAAAGTGTTATTTTTTCAAGTGTTTTAAATCATCTTCTTTGCTTCTTGGGTAAGGGCCTTGATGTGAAAGGAAGGGAATCAGAAGGAAGGAATATTTGGTAAGAAACATGGGTATAATGGATTAATGTCCTAAAGTTATTTCAACACTAAACAATGCCAAGACCGAGTTGTTTGGCGGTCCGTCCTCTGCCTACCCATGTTGGCGTCGGATGCTTTTGCCCACCTACTGCATGGTAGGCCAGATCGGGAGAGACTGGTTGAGAGAAACCTTTTGAACTCTCCAACCAGATTCTCTGGACCCATCACCGCCTTGCACCGCAGTGGGAGGGAAGATTCATACGTCTGTCACTCCTGAACACACCGATCCCTAGATTCCTAACCAACCCTCATACCTTTTTCCTTCCCAGAACTTCCTCTCCTTCCTTTTCTAAAAAGACCCTCCACCCAACATTCCCAAAGATGACATAGACCCCAAGGGGAATAATGTAATTTAAAAAAAATAATAATTCACTCAATAAAAGACATGCTTAACTTACATCAACTTACTACGTACATTGTTTCTGTATAATATTATGATGACCATCTCAACACACCTACCTACACCTACTATATGTACAATACAGCCACCGTGGGTGGAACTACGGAGTTCTCCTTGAGAGTCTCAAGGGGGATACTGTGCTATCACTTATAACGGCATAATAATACATGCGAACACCTCAGCACAGGTTCTCCTAGTGAGGTGTTCACAAAACATAACTACATTCGTTTTAAGCACGGTACAGACTCGGAGCTCACATACAAAGATACTGTGTTATAAAGTATCTTTTCTACCGACTCTATGTTATAAAATATTTCTTCCTACGGCAGGAGAAGGGGTCAGTTGAAATCGGAAGCGGTCGAGAGAATATCATTTCTTTGTACTGGATATGTCAACTTGACGGCTCCGTGTATTCAAAATGACCCCCGCTCTTGTTTACGGCGAAGGGGGGGGGGTTCGCATAACTTTTCTGATATCGCGATCGTGCGGTCACGAAAAATAACACCGATTAGCGAAGATTCAAACCATGCTTATAACACATGATCTTTTTACGTCTGGCGGGTCTCATGGGATTGTATGGCGAGCGCTATTGTGTTATAAATATCGTTTTGATGTGAGCTGCGAGTCTGTCGCTACCTTAAACCATTTACATGCAGTTGCCGAACATACTTCACTCTACTACCTACTATGTTTTATAAAGAATATTTTTTGTTTTACTTCCACCTATTGTACTTATAAACTGTATGTAAAAGCATAGAAATGAATAAATAAATAAAAATAAAACAACACATTTTAAGTTTTTGTAAAAATTATTTATTTTTATACGAAACTAAACAAAGTTTGACAACCATTGTCAAAGATCGTAATTTCCAGCAATAATTAATTATGTCATCAAAAATGTTAAAAACAAAAAATAACTCCACTGTACTGAAAAAAAATTGTTTCAATACAAGAAAAAAAATAATAAATTGAAATCACTGTCCCCGCGATAAAAGATAAATTGTTTTGTCAGAATATGTATTACTGTTACAGGATCAATATTTTATAATTAATATAATAATAATAATGTATCGAAATTATTGCCCTCAAGATAAAAGATAAGTTTTTTTTATCAGAATACAAATTATTATCATTATTATAAAATATTAAATCCAAAAAATCGTTTTGATCTATTTTAGTGTTCCCATTTCACATTGTAAGAAACGAAAATAAACATTTATTTTTAAATTAGCTACGATACTTTTGTCTGTTCCATTGAAATGGTTTGTACGTTTCAGATGCGTCTCGACACCGTGGGCGGGTTCAGACATTACTTTTGCCGGCAGATACACAGGATAATGTAAACAGGTTGGGGGTGAGGAAGAATACTTAGCTACTAAAAAAAAATATGATTCACTTTTGGATTTGAACTGTTTATCCACATTGTTAATAATTTTTTTAATCACAACACTACACCACTGTAACATTGTAGCTCCCGGTGTGCCTAGAAATAATAATTTATTAGAATGGGAATTTTAAAAAGAGAAAAATTAAGGTAGACAAATTCATGATAGGAAAATGTGATACATTGATCGTTCAGTTGGTTAGTCAAATGCTAAGTTTTGAGATAATGAGGAAAGCAATATTCGAATGCTCACCACAAATCAAACCGGTACATTAGTATGATATTTTGAAATGTTCTACTAGTGACCCAGAAAACATCTACATTTTGTTTAATTCTCTACAAGTTTTTGGGCATCATAATTGATTTGGTGGTGTTAATGAGTAATCTGAGTATTGTACCAGATAGAGGGTACACTTTTACATATGACTGCATACATTTCGGAGATGTCTGACTGATATACAAAGTCCGAGTTTACTATTCGGTACTCGAATCTATGAATAGTGGCTTTGTATCGGGAAAGTTGTCAGTTTTTTATCTATTGCGAGTAATTATTTGTATGTTAACAGTAAAACCCTCTTAATAACTCAGGTACGGGACATACGTCATTCCTATGTCTACCTACGTTAAATTATCGTGAAAACAAGCTTATGTGTCCAAGCGGTTAAGAAGTTCTCGCTTAAGAAGTTTTCCTGCTTAAAAAGTTTGGTTTTTTCAGTCCCTTGAAGACCAAAGGGCCCAATTTTTCCCACTTATAAGGTTTTGGAAAACTTCTTAAGAGGGTTTCACTGTATTTATTAATAATAAACAATATCCTAAGGGATTCCATGATAGTTGATTCCCCGACAGTTGGCGCCTCGGCACACTTATTATGCAATATGCACTATATGCAGTCGGTTTAGGGAAAATAATACGCTATACCTGCTTATATGAAATATAACTAAGTGTCCCCAAAGGGGTGTGCAGAAAGGATGTACCAAAGATAACAAAAGTATAAAATATATTTCCATTCAAATTTATCAAGGATAAAATTACTTGGGGGCATACATTAATTACGCTAGCAAAAAATGGGGGGGTCCAGTAAAATTCTCTTTATACTGATAGTATAAAGATATATAAAATCAATAAAATTCTCACACCAACTTTAAAAGAGTATATATTATTATAGAGATAATAAAAAATAAAAAAATTGTTTTACTTTTGTGTCCCATTTTGCCCGCTGAAAAATGGCTATTATTTATTTTATTTATTTATTTAAGGAACATAACATTATGAAAAACATTTATTTCGAGGGTAAGCAAAAAATCTCACGTGAGTGGGGGGGTTCCACCAAATCTCACAAAGGGGGGGAGGGGTCTAAATTTTTTAAAAACAGCTCACGTAATTAATGTATGTTCCCTTGTCTCTATATACTGTATATACCAGCGTACAAATCCAAAAATTTGACACTGTTTGATATCGATACCAACTTATTATTCAAGTTCAATTTTAGGTTTGAAGTTGCAAATAACGCCCAAAAAATGTACTTTTATAATAAATCTAATTTTGGATCACCAGCTTATGATAAGCTATCAAGAGGATGGTGAAATACCCCTTGTTCTGAATTTACACGGGGGGATTGTTCAACAGAACACTCTAAAAATACACTGCATAAATGTATGTATAGGAAAATGAGAGTTCTTTTTTATGGGAATCCACTCCAGGATAACAACATATTATTGCTTATTTCTACGCTGGTATTGTGTAGTGAGTGAATCCACCTGGGTGAGAAAAATCTAGAATTTTAATAAGAACAGACATTATCATTACTGTTGACCGTGTTATATCAGTGTCTAAAGACAGAATTGACTGTACTGCCATATGTAAAATGAAAATAAATTTTAAGTGGTAATATCCAGCAATCCATTATTCCATTTTTGTTAACAGCGCTGCGCGCGGATGTTTTTACAACCATGAAGCTAAACGGTATTAGTTTTAAATTTATTGCAAAATGTTGTCATTAAGAGCAGCGAGAACACACAACCTCGCACGGCCGCATCTCAGCGGCTAATGAATCGCGAGAATATATGTCTCGAACTGCCATAAAAATGATCAACGGGAGATGGTAAATGAATGAAAATTATATACTTCTTAAAATTAATTTTTTATCAAAATAATTTATAATTTTTCAATAATGTCTAAACAAAATAAATGTGTAAAAAAAATCTGAAATATTTTAGTTGAGAGACATTAAATAAATAGAAAAACTGAGGTATTTTTGTGTTTGTGTTCATCAACGAGTTTTCTAGAAACTTGATTTGATGATTACAAGAACAAAAAAAATAATATAGCTTATTGTCTAGTTTCATCTTTAATGTCGTAGCTGTATGGCGCTTTAGACATAGTTCCTTTTGAATTGCCAAATGAGAGGAAATAGAAAATTACGACTAAATCGAGCACCATCAGAAGAGACTGCGTGAGAGACCTATGTGATCGTTAGATCTGGTGATATTTGGTACCCACGTTTCAATCGTCCTTTTCGTTTGCGTCGTCGTTGGGCGAGTGCCAGGTGAGGCGCTCCTCGTAGAACTGTATGACAATCTGCGGGCAGCGCGTGTTGGCCTGCCTTGAGGGAACCAGGTCCGCCTCGTCCGTACCCAGCCACTTCATCAGGAACATCAGCTCTCCCGAGCTGTCTGTCGCGCCTGAACATACAACAACAACATGTTTATGATTTTTTTAAATACAAGGAGAAATAAGGCAAACATTAGCGCAACCAGGAGAACAAATTTTAACACCACTCAATACGGTCAAGCCATCCTAACGGACTCATTTCCTACCTGTTTGCTGGAATTTAACAGTACCATTTGTGCTCCCATATTAGCTTCCGCGTTCCTGTTAAATATTGAACTTAAAATGAAGTCTAATATTGAAATGTAATAAAAAAATTCTTTAAGTGACAACATCCAGTTTTCTTTATTTGTAATTGAAAAATAGGGGAACTCGAAAAGATAAGGGAAGAGGAAGATTAGCATGACCTGTTTTATTCAGATGTTATCAGAGAAAAACATTTTTTTAACAGACCCCCAAGGAGAATAATTTCCCTCGGGAATTTATCTTTGGGGATGCTGTGTGGAGGTTTTTTAAGGAGAGGAAGGAGTGAACATGAGTCACTGATCACAATTTGATTGTTTTCATCACAGCGTTTAACAAATGTAAAAAATTCAAAATAGCCTAATCTGATGTTGGTCATCAAATGTGATGAAAGTTAACCCAACTTCGACCCATTGGATTTCAAATTTAAGAACTCTGGGTTCAGAGTCAAGGAGCTTACAGCTCTGTCAGAGGTTATTAACATAATTATTTTTACCTAGTATGAAAAACCTTAATCTTAAAACCAGGGTCAGAGTTTGTGATACTTTTATCTTTGCATAAACAATATTTGGCAAATCAGTAAATTTTCGGAAATTCCATAGACATTGATAATAACCCAAGGTTATTGGTATCAACGGGGATTGCCTAATCGGAATGAATGCCCCAAATTTAAAAACCAAACTACATTTTGATTTCTTTAACCATCAGATAGCTCGCTACTGATTTATATGTGAGTAATCAACTCTGGTTTTGTTACCTATAGGCTCAATCGACTTTTGCCTAAAATTATATTACAAATCTATCAATCTTATCTCAAATCTTCTAAAGCTTTAACAGCTTGGGCACATAAGCTTGTTTTCACGACAATTTAACGTAGGCAGACATAGGAATGACGTATGCCCCGCACCTGAGTTATTAATATAATTTAGTAATAAAATAATCGCGAATCAATGAGTTTACTTTTTTTATGGTCTTAATTTACTATCATAATTTTTTTTTTTTACTTGGTTTTCTCAATAGATTTTTTTACTAGTTCTTGACTGTGAATCTGTAAAGTAGGTAAATTTAATTCAATTGGTATTAAGGCCATTGGTTGTGTGGCCGGTTTCATACAAAACTTGGATTTGAGGCCAAAATACCCAACCAGACTGAAAAATTATTTTTGTAATCGGAAGGTATGTCAAATGTCTATCTCGGGACAGGAGCTACATTATTTATTTTTACTTTAAATTATAAATTTAATTTACAAATTACCTTTTTACATCAGAACAAAAACTTGTCGTTTATATATTAAAATGACTTCCCAAGGAAATTTTAACATTTTTTTTTATTTAGATTTTTTAAAAATATTTATAAATAACTCAAAAATTTTCAAAGTTGCCTCCAAAATGAACCAAAACTGATTTCTTTAATTACCTATACGTCATCAATTAAAAGCAAAAAAAAAAAAAAGTAGCCCTGTCCGAGATAGATATTTGATATACCTTTATATTACAAAATTAATTTTTCAGTTTTGTTGGGTATTTTGGCCCCAAATCTAAAACTATGTTTTGTATAAAACCGGCCGCGAAGCCGTTCCTCTTAAATTCTATAAATAATAAATTTTGAATATTTCCCGCCCACATCAAAAACATCATTACTCTACATTTGTGTATGGAAAAATATAAACAAATTATAGTGCTGTATAGTTAATGAATTCACGTATATTTTACTATTTTTTTTATTTTTTTAAGGCGGAGACGGTTTACAAGCAGTTCCCGTGAGCACTTAGGCCATAGGCCCATTGTGCTATCTCCCATTTTACCTCAATCCTTTAACAACAAACCAGTCCCTTTAATAAAGTTCACCAGGGTTGTCATTGGATATGTGGCTATGTCTTCTGGTTCTACTGTATGTCTCCCCAGGTATCTGAGCCTAGTTCCCACCAGGGCAGGACATTGGCACCATAGGTGAATTGGAGTCTCTTCATCCTCTTCACTAACTATTATATATATTTTAGTAACTCTTCTATATTTTTAAAATTGATAGAAAACATCTTAAAAAATCTTTAACTTTGTAAATGTGCGAAATTTGTGCTTTAGTGATCTAAAGATTTGAAAATGCCGCTAGTGGATATTTTTAATATCTATAATGAATATTGTTATAGGTTTTTATGTTCTCTACGACCTGTTTGATAATCACAGGTGCAAAATTTACTCTAGAAGAATTCAAAGACAATCGATAAGGCCATAGACATAAAGTCTATTTTATCAATTATTTGATAAAATAAATTGCTGGCCATGAAAATGTTTCAAATAATTACAATAAATGTTTTACGAATGGTATGAACATCGGTCCATTTTTGGACCGAAAGCAATCCTAGAAAAATTTAAGTGGTCCAAATTTCGACCGAAATCACTCCAGTGGTTAAATTATTATAATTGGACACTAGCCCAGTTTTGGGGTGTAGGATTAGAGATTACTATACTAAGATTATTCATTTACCAATGATTGATTCTCTGAGATTAAGTTCCTCATTCCTACTAGGTTTAAATTTTGCTCACCGATGATTCTTTCAGGTTCAAGGCCTCTGTCGAAGCCCTGGGGCTGCTTGGGATCTCCCGGGGGCTTCTTCTTGGCCCCCTTCACGTCGGCTGGGGTAGCGGGGCCCGATTTACGTTTCTTGGCGTCTTTTGATTTGTCCACTTTTCCTTCGACTGCAAAAATACAACACCAATTTTATAATTTACTTATTAACAATATGTCTGTACCATTGTAGACTGGGGAAAGTATCCATAAATATGTGATGGAAAACACAGATTGAAAATAACGGATACGCAACTTTGTTGGCTAATTAATATGAGCGACCCTAATCTATCCTTAAAAATTACTTTGATTCAAGATTACTTTGTTTATTTCTGGGCGAATGAAATTGAGTCAATCTGCAGACATTTCTTTACTCAAATAAACTCGAGCCGATTCACAAGATCCACACTACAAAACACATTACACTAACCCACAACTAAAACGACTTTTGGACAAAAGAAATATGCAATATCTCTCTATAAAATTATTGAATATCCTTTCTCTTACAATAAAATACATTAAAAACAAATAACCGACTTCAAAAGAAACATTAAAATATGGATTATGGACACGGGAAGGAAGAATATTGATATAATTTTACAGCCAAACAAAGATTAAAACTTGTATATATTGTGTTATATTTTCTTCTAGATATGTTTTATAATTTTTCTAGTATTATTTAAACATAGGTATCTACTTTAATATAATCACGTAACCATGTACAATGTGACCTTAGAACGGGGTACCCCAGTCCATGGGTAGACATTCTTTTATAAAAAATTGTAAATAATAATAATAATAAATAAATTTGACACAAGCTTGTTTACTACAGAGGACGTGTGTCCAATTCATGGCTTTGAGCATGTTCATTTATGGGTATGCTCAAAGCATTTGTTGGGATAATTTCTGATTATAATGCTGGGGCCGCACCTGCGTGTAACATTCGCAATACAAAACATTTGATTTGTTTTTTTTTTTAATTTTTAATGTCAAAACGTAAGAAGTATCGGCACGCATTACTTCGTGACGATACACGCAGGTGCGGCCCCAGCATTATCGTTATCATTTTATTTTCTTCAAATTTTTCCAACATATACCACTGTAATGTAAGAAATTATTTTTATTGACCTATTGTTTATTACTAACGCTTATGAAAAATGCAAACATTGCACAACAGAAAAGTAAGAAGAAGAGAACGTTTATAATACATTTGTCTAATAAAATATGTTTGTGTCTTTATTTTTTTTTATTTTCAATAATCTAATATAAAAAATTAATGTTTGTTTGTTCGTAGGTTACGCGCAGCCATACCGTTCATCCGATTATGATGAAACTTTGGGAATATGATGTGCGCATACCCAGGATGGTTTTAGGATAGTGAGCTCTGGCGTTGTGAAATTATTTGCTACACTAATCATACAATTGCGATTAAAATTTCATCCAATTGCTATTTTTTTTTTGAATTGTTGTGAACATGCCCGTGAATATTTCTATATATAAACTGGTGAGCTCTGGCATTATGAAATTTACATAAAAAATTTAAATAGGACACTTGAGTTGTTGGAAAAAAGGGTGTATTTTATGGAGTTAGGCGGCAGGGAAAAAAGGCTGTGGGGAGGGGTATGTGGGAGGGTCGGTTGGGAATAGAGGGGGGCTTTGCGGGAGGGGGGACGAGGGAGAGGGGAAGGCGAAGAAGGTGGAAGCGGAATGCTTGACGGAAGGGGGGGTTCGCGAGAAAGGGGAGAGCGGGAGAGGGGATGGGGAACACGGGAAGGTAAAAAGGGAACGCAGGAGGAAAAGGGAATGGAAGGGGAAGGGAACGCGGGGGCGGAGGGGGAAAGGGATGCTGGGGGGTAGGGGACGCGGGAGGGGAAGCGGGAGAGGAGTCGGAAGGGGAACAAATGGGAAATGACACGAAGGGAGAAACAATGTATTTAATTGGCATTGCAATCCATGCCGGGTATCAGCTAGTTTTAGATTTAAAAAAAAAAAACGTAAAGTGAGCAATTTAGAAAACTTTTTAGAGTTTGCAATAAAATAATTTATATTTAAAAAATTATATATTTATTTCTAATAATAAAATTAGAAAGCGTATTTCATCACCTTTCAAAAACAGTTTTTAGTTTTCGGATACATTCACAAATATTCCATTCATTTGAATTTTTTTGCAAAAAAACGGAAATATTCTCACCTACTGACGGAATATGGTCGAGGCCCGAGGGGTTAAAAAATGTGTCAACTTTTCTTAACATGCTATCTATAGATTAATATAATATAGATTAAAAAATAAAATATATTAGTAAAGGATACTGTTGTAACATTAAGAGATAGTATCAGATAAGGATAAGGTATTTGCATATCGTCGTTGCATATAGAATATGAAGCATGTGATACTGAGTGCATTCTGAGAAAATCGAAAAAAACTATGTATTTAAAAAAATAACGAAATGGAAAATAACATTTAATTACTTTAATTATTTTATGCCAGTAAATTGCATTTTAACGAGTTTTTCTCATATGCTTCATATTCTATGCACAGTTTTTTCTCACATGGTTCATTATCCTATATACAGTTTTCTTCATAATTTTAAATACCATAATAATTTCAAAATATTTAATTTAAATTTATTCAAATTTGACAGCTAGGCATCACAAAATTATGTTAATATTATGTACATACCCAAGGCAATTGAATTGTGTAGTGGTATGCAGAGGATATGACTTTTTTATTTTTTTATTATATACTATTTTGATTGTCCTCACTTGGTTTTTTTTTATCACCTGCTCCTGTCTGGAGCCAGTGAGACTATGGCATCCCCAATTGGGGTATGTTATGAGGCTGAAGGTAAGTGGAAAAGGGAAGGAGACGAGGAAGAGGAAGGTGGGGAAGTACCTGGCTATTCAGATCTAGTCACTAAACACGGCTAAAGCCATTTCAAGCAACGTTTCAATTCTGAATGGTGGTCTTACACCAGGGCGATACTAAGAGTATCTTCCACTCTGGAACGTGCCGCAAATACAGTATATATTATTTTAACTAATTAATTGTGAAATAACACAAATCAATTAAATAAAATTTATTTGCGCACGCCGGGTTCGAACCCGCGACCTTCGGAAAGGCAATCCAACGCCCTACCGCTGGACTACGCCGGCCTTCACGAGGCTGAAGATGATTGAAGGGAGGGGATTTGGTAGAGAAGGTGGGGAAGTACCTGACTATTTGGATCTGGTCACGAAACACGGCTAAAGCCATTTCAATTCTGAATGGTGTGTCAATCCAGTGCGATACCGGGAGTATCTTCCATTCTGAAACGTGCCTCAAATATACTATATAATAATATTTTTAAAATAATCATCACACCTTTTCGCTGCAGGGGTAGGCAGAGAGAATGGAACAGACACTTCTTGCTTCATTCACATTCATGCAATTTTTCATACATTCACTTGTATTATTCTGATTCTTGAAATGACCTGACTCAAGTATTTGATCCCTGATTTACTGTACCATTCACTTTCACATCGCACAATCTCCTTCATCCGCTCTAAAGGTCCCCTTCTCGATCTTGCTTAAACTATAATGTATGATTTATGTCAGGCATATTTAAGGTATGGAACCGAAAGGAGGGGTTGGAAGTAGAAGTACATAGGTGTATTTATAGTAAAACCATGTATGATTGTGTGAGAAATGTAAATTAGTAAAGAGTACAAGACTGATGTCAGATTAAGAAAGGGATGCTTAGATGGTTTGGCCATGTAGAACAAACAAACGAAGATAGGAGAGTACGGAGAATATATTAAGGCATGGAACCGGCAAAGGAAGGTTGGAAGTAGAAGTACATAGGTGTATTTATAGTAAAACCATGTATGATTGTGTGAGAAATGTAGATTAGTAAAGAATACAAGACTGATGTCAGATTAAGAAAGGGATGCTTAGATGGTTTGGCCATGTAGAACAAATGAACAAAGATAGGAGCGTAAGCAGAATACATGACCCATATGGGAATGGTACAAGTCGAGGACTTCCGAGGAAGACATGGTACGATCAAGTGAACCAAAATATTTCAGTCAGAATAATAGAAGAGTAAGTATGTAAACAAAGCCAGTGTGTGTGCCAAGACTGAGTTGTTTGGGGAAGCACCCTCTCTGTCTACCCCTGCGGTGAAACTTATGGGCTCTACACACGGTGCTGCAAACAGCCGGCTGTTAGCAGCTGGCTATTGTCTCCTGTCTCCCTTTTCCTCGTGCGAACCCGTAACATTCTGTTTCACGTTGTCTTCTGTCTCTTTTATTAACACAACAAATTCAATATCACCATCTCATTTCCTCGGTTGGTACTAACGGCAGACGGTTTCTTCCAATTTGCAGTCAACGTGAAACAGAGTGTTACGGGTTCGCATGGGAAAAAAAGAGACGGGAGACATCCTCCAGCCTTCGATTTTTAGCCAGCTGCCAAAAGCTGCTGTTCGCAGCATGGTGTGTAGATAGTATTAGAGATAGTTAGTTATTAGATAAAGACAAAAAAAATATGAATTACCCCAAGACGGCCGCATTACACAATTCAATTTATTCAAAGTGGTGCTGATATTTCCTTCAATTAAACACTCCGCCATTGAAATTTTAACAAACAAAATTTCCACTATTTTGCAACACAACTAACACGGGCTGTATAAAACAAACAATAGTCATAAAAGCCACACTTTCATTGTTATTACGCGAGACTTGATGTGTTTGTAAACAAAAAATAGTGTGAAGATTGCAGAAATAAGTTGCTCTTGCAAAATCTAAATGTATACTGAATTAATGTACAAAACTGAAGTTGAAGGAATACAGATAGCGTAAGCCAAGCCTCTTATCACTTATTGTACTATCCATAGGCTTACTAATAAATAAAAAAATTATCAATAAGGAAAAAAGATATAACCCTTTTAAGTCCAGTGTGATAACCGCCCAGGAAAATCTTTTTAACTTTTATGGTCATATTTTGTCTGAATTTCAAAAAAATTATTTTCCGAATATTTCCGAATGTATCCGAAAACTTAAAACTGTTTTTGAAAGGTGATAAAATATGCTCTCAATGGTATCATTAGAAATAAGCACATAATTTCTGAAATTATGAATTTAGTACAGGCGTAAATTTGCTTTATTTTTGGAGAAAATCACATAATTTTTGAAATATTTTTTATGGAACAATTTTTTTTTAATTGCCGGTTGCGTTCATACAAAAACAAAATGTCTTGTGTATCTGTGCGCCCAAAGTAAGTTCTATTTTATCTTACTTCGGGTAAAATTGACCAAACATTTTCAAATATAAAAATCTTTCTTGAAGAGATAATCAATTTTATGGGAATCTAAAGGTCGAAAGAAGTTAAATAATTCGTTTTTTTTAATATGAATATCGCACAAGAGTCGCAATTACTCCCAGCAACTGGAACCAGTGAGACTGTGGCATCCCCAATTGGGGTATGTTGTGAGGCTGAAAGTAGTGGGGATGCGAAGGAGATGGGGAGGAGGAAGGTGGGGAAGTACCTGGCTATTCAGATCTGGTCACCAAACACGACTAAAGCCATTTCAAGCAATGTTTCAATTCTAAATGGTGGTCTTACACCAGGGCGATACTGAGAGTATCTTCCACTAAGTAATTAGTTACAACCATTTTCTGTCACATCAATATAAATCATATTTCAATAGATTTTCTGTTCAGTGATACATAAAGATATTTGTTTGTCCATATTATCACATCATGTTAGCAATTGTTGATGACTTGCAAAACAAAAATAAACAATTAGGTAAATTGTTTACGGCATTTAAAAACAACAATAACATTGAATTATAGCCAATTCCAGCGATTGTTTATGATTAAAAGGTTAAGATAAATAATAACCGCTTGTATGCTTTGAGAACACATTGAAATTAATTAAGTCAATTTTATTATTTAAAACTTATACTATTATTTATCAAGACAGAAATTAATTCTGGCCTGTGAGGGTTAACTTCATTTAACTGCATGAGAATTATCAGCAAATAACATAATAAACACATAGGCACGTAATAATTTTATCAGCATAGCAAACGTGTAGGCTATAATGATATTACTGAAATATCTTAATAAGTGTAAATTTTCCCAGAACAATTTTTTTTACGGCGATAATTGTTATCATTTTAAGCTAAACGGATAAGCTTTAATCAGACTATTAATAGAAAAAAAGAATTATATAAATAAATAGATATGCAATAAATAAAATAGGAAAATTTTATACATAACTGGTGAATTCACATCACATTTGGAGGCAATTTTGTGGAATAACTTTTTTTGATTTGAACCTTCGTTTTTGAGTAAATCGGGTCCAAATTTTGAATTTTTTAGGTAAAATTAAAAAAAAAACAGTTGCTAGGGTGTTGTATTTTAAAATGGGTTGAAGCGTAGACCCGGCTCCAAATGTTTTTTTTAACCCTTTAGTTTAAAAAATATATATATACATAATATATACGGAAGGAAGGCTGATAGAGATATTGAAATGACGGTAAATGCAGGTAGGTAACTTCATTAATGGAGGACTGAACAAAAAGCTATGCAAAGAAGCGTAGCTAGCAGTCCACAAAGGAGTGCTGGTACCTACCCTGGGGTATGGCAGTGAAGCGTGGAATTGGCAGAGAAAGGAAAGTAGATTGAATGCTGTAGAAATGACATCCCTGCGTGGTAAAAATATGTAAAATGTGGAAAATCGAAGAGAATGCAAGGCTGACATAATCAATTTCATCAGAGCAAGACAGCACAGACTATTTATTTTTCCAAGACGCAGGACCAACCTACCAATGATCATGCCTTTGGGGAGAATGACTACTTTGCTAAACCATATTTCTTTTGTGATTCACATATCATTGTGATTAATTTGTAGACTGCGTAACTCCAAATTTTTCGAAAATACGCTTTTAATGCCATCTGGTGTTAAAATTAGTCCCGCACCGACTAGTAAAACTCGCAAATTAAAAAAAAAAAAAACTTTTTAGATACGATACGATTGTACCACCCCAGCCAGGAGCAATCCTGTCCCGGTGAGACCGGTATACCAGGGGGCACTGATTTGTTAGGACTAGGAACAAGTGCTCTGAGGATAGGAAGGAGGTTGGAGTTTAATCGACCGGTATACATGGCAACCTAATAAGCCAATATTGGAATTTAGGATGGGCAGGAATAAAGGAGTGGATTGAGCGTTATGATTTTGTATTTCCTTTCTTTATGTCTTCCTTCTTCTTGCCTCTTCTCGGCTCTTCTTGGATCTTCATAGTTTTTCTTGTATCTTCTTCTTTATTATTGCTTCTTCTTGTCTCTTCTGGGATCTTTTCGTCTCTCCCTGGCCCTTTTTACTTATTCTTGTCTCTTCTTGCCTCTTCTCATCTCATCTGGGCTCTGCTTATTGTCTCTTCTTGGCTCTTCATTCTTCATGCATCTTGGATCGTCTCGTCTCTTCTTGCCTCTACTTGTCTCTTCTTGCCACATCTTGGATAAACCCATCTCTCTTCTTGGCTCTTCTTGCTTCTTCTTGTATTTTTCTTGATTCTTATCATCTCTTCCGGGCTCTGTTTGTATCTTCTCGCCCCTTCTTGGCTCGTCTTGTCTCCTACAGGCTCTTCTTGAATCTTCTAACTGCTTACCGATCTTTCTTGTCTCTTCTTGGCACTTCTTAGCTCATGATGACCTGTCTTTTCGTATCTTTATTCAAATCCCATATATGTATGAATATGTACACGGATATCACTAATTCTATTACACGAATACACTGATTCTGAAATACACTAAAAGTGCCGAAATTGAACTGAATAGAACAAATAAAAACCGACTGAAAATAAACGTGAACAATTAGTAAATTTAAGTGAACATGAACAAATTAAATTAAAATGAAGACATACATTTAATAAAATAATACTGCCATTTGCATTTACTGGTGAGTTCGTTTAGATAAAGAGATCCACAAGTAAACAAATACGCAATTAGGCGTCGCCCTTCATGTGCTCGATGTGACGTTTTGATTACCTACTATTGATGATATGAATATCTTCATCTGGGCACAAAGAGCAGTCTACATAAAAAATACAAGAGCAATTGAACCGTGTCTGTCAACGTCTCAAATCTCAAACGTTTGTCGGAATTCCAGTTTGTGGGACGTCAAGTGTTCCAAGAGTTGAACACCTCTACCCGAGCCCATTATTCTAACATAAATAAACAAATCATTAAGTTATGAACAAAATTGAAATAGGAGAAGGTCTTATCTTATTATGCCGTGGAGCGAAGATCCTTTGTCCCCAATCGAATTCAGCTGCAAACTTTAACGTCCTTTTTAGCACTTTTAGCACGATGCAAAACCAATTTTCAAGATATCATAAAAAAGCTTTCACTAAAACACGTATTTTGACACATTTTCAAAGACATTCGGCCAGAAAAGCCAGAGTTACAATAATAAATACGCGGAGCGACAAAAAGACGTGTTGTCAGAGTGAACTGCACGGTATATAATCAAAAGAACACAAATTAGGAAACTGCGTAACACAATCGTGCCATTTTTACTCGCGAATTCTTCGAAACTCCTCAATTCAGTATTGGCCCTTAAGCCGTGTGCGCCGGTTGTGTTTTTGACGTGGGAGTTTTATTTACAGCGTAATAGTTTTGCCGTGAAATTAACTGAGGTAAGTTGATTAATCAATTTTTAACATTTGATAACCTTAATTTTAGTTGTAAAGTAATTCAAAAAATAAATATTGCAGTTCCATATTGTTGTGTTTTATATTTTTTATGTAAAATTCCTATCTCCTAAGTCTTCTGCTAGTTTTTCATAAAACTGTTCGCAGAAAAGTACCTATGTACCTTTGTAAAATACATATCTCCATTCTCGGTTTTTATGTAAACTTCCTAACTCCGATTTGAAATAGAAAGCCTTAACTTACAAAAGTTGAATGATTTAAAATAAATTTCGAAACATATTAAATGGTCGAAGCATAAATAAAAACAATGACCTGTCTTTCATTTTTTTTCACTACAATTCTGTAAAATTTGACATTTGGTGGTTAAGCATTCTACGAATTAATGCGACGATATTCAATTTAAACAAAAGCCAATTTAAGATAGCAATAAATATATTCTCTAATCTCATCTGACATTATTGATGTACTTACCTATGTAATTAAATGTATTTATGTAAACTGTAATTCGTGAAATGTAATTGGATTATAGTGTTTTACACAATAAATAAATAAATAAGCTTAATAAGTAAGATTAAGAAAGGGACTTAGATGGTTTGGGCATGTAGAGCGAATGAATGAAGAAAGGAATGTAAAAAGAATATATGACGCAAATGTTCTAATTCTAATGGTAGAAGAAGTCGGGGATGCCCGAGGAAGAACTGGCATGATAAAATGAATCAGATACTTGAGTCGGGCCATGTCAAGAGTCAGAATAATATAAGAGTACGTATGATACGATGTATGAATGTGAATGAGACAAGAAATGTATGCCAAGACCGAGTTGTTTGGCGGTCCATCTGTAGTGAAACGGCGTGATGGTTAGTTATTTAGTTACATGTATCAATATGCTCAGATTGTAAAAAAATAATTTTGTACTACGAGTTTCCGGACACTGTGTAATTATAATAATAAATAAACTTATGAGGTACCTTGAGGTGATTTCTCACAAAAACGGCGCTCTACAAATTATCCAATTATTATTAGGGAAACTATATCGTCCCCTAGTTAGGCAACATCATCAGACAAATAATGTCACCAAGTGCTTATTCAAACATGGGGTTGTTTCTGAACTGCGCAGTTTTGTGTGAATACCAGTACGGACTTCTGTACACCAAGAAGTCGAACGGTTTAAACCACATCGTTGAATCACTTTGTCTGAAATACAGCACTGACAATTTTACCGTCAGAGAGCTGATGTATCAGCACACTCGGATTATGTTATAAAGTCTTAACCTATCATCTGATGCTAGGACGCCGGTATCGGGACAATTTTTTTTTTTTAATGCGATTTTAACCCATACGTATAAAGAAACTGTACAAGCACAAGATCAGAATCGCTTGCGTCAATTTCATTCCAATCGTTGCTTTTAATTTCAGTAATTTAGCTTCTAGGAATGCTTTGAAATTAATTTTCTATGGAGAACAGCCATCATTCAAGAGGTTAAGTCTCTAAAGTTATCTGTCGGCTTTGAGTGCCACCAAAAGTTAATAGAACGTATTGTCATCGACAATGAGTTTCAGCTCGATCGGATGTCGGGAAGTTAATTAATTTCCACTTCCAAAATTCCATTTCATTCATTCAAGAAAATAAAATCGAAATTCAAAGAGATGTTTACAATTTGGGAGGCGGGCATGAGTACCGCTGCTCCAGAAACCATTTATTGGATAACCAACAAGGTTCGTTAGGTTTGGTGACTTAGCAGGGGTATCGGGTGAGTTTGGTTCAGGTCTTGGCGGCGGATGCGCCTACCAACCAGCGAAGACCCTTTGACCTCGCCAGCTTGTCTCTCTCGACCTATTGCCTTGCACCGCAGCGGAGGGAATGGATTACTACGTCTATCACTACTGAACACCCCAAACCCTAGATTCCTACCCATTCCTCATAAATTTTTCCTTCCCAGAACTTCCACTCATTCCTTTCCTTATAAAGACCCTCCACACAGCATCCCCAAAGATGACATAGGCGCCGAGGGAAATTATTTTCCTCAGCACCTTCCTGTGTGGGAGTTGATGTAAAATTTAAATGGTTTAGATTCTTACTGGCTTCCCGTTTTTTCCTCGCTTCCTCGAAGGCATTGATAAGGTCCGGACAGTCGAGATTCTCTTCGGGTTCCCAGGTGTTGTCATCATCGGAGTATCCCTTCCACTTGAGGAAGAACTCCACCTTCCCGTTCCTCACCCTCCGGTCTAGCACCTTCTCCACGGAGAACTCTTCTTCTCCCTCGCTGGCGCCGCCTTCTCCAGTCTTCTTGGTGGCCATAGTGCTATTTAAAAAACAAAGACAAAAAATTGTATTCAGCAAAGAGGGAGAATTCACTTTTGTCTATGGAAAATAGAGTGAGCAATGCAACTAGAAACTACTCAATATGGACAGAAACTCGCTGACGGAACTGGTAGGACTATTAACGGGACACTGTCATCTCAGGAGACAAATGCAGATATTGGGAGTGGAAAACACCAATATATGCAGAAAATGTGAAGAGGATGAAGAGATTCCAATTCACCCATGGTGCCAATGTCCTGCCCTGGTGGGAACTAGGCTCAGATACCTGGGGAAATATACAGTAGAATCAGAAGACTTAGCCACATATCCAATGACAACCCTGATATACTTTATTAAAGGGACTGGGTTGATATGAAAGGATTGAGGTAAAATGGGAGATAGCGCAAAGGGCCTATGGCTAAGAGCTCACGGGAACTGCTTGTAAAACGTCTCTGCCTTTAAAAAAAAAATGCAAATAGAGATTGTCATAATAAACAAAGTTACGAATAACCTGACAATATTTCAATTCCTCCCACTTCCATCATTTCATATGATCACCTCAGTTAAACTAACTTCTAATTGACTTTTTTTTTAAAACGACCTTTGAATGCAAAACCATTTCTCTTACTCATTTCTATAAACAAAATAATTTTCAGAAACTAATAATTTTGTGTTGTATTTCCGTAGGTACTTGTACGGAGAATTTCTAAAATCAAGCTCCATTTATTTTATAAGGTTTTAACATCACTTACACTATCTACTTTGTTTGTATCTACAGATAATCATTGTTACAAGGCGCATTATAGTTTGTCACTTTGGTTGAAAAGGGTTATTACTTCGCCTCACCATGTTCTGAGTTTTCAAAGTTTGCAAAGACAAACTTCATAACCCAATTTAACAATTTCAAATTTTGAGGTTTAAATTGTATAACCACTGGAGTGACAGAGAAATATAAAAAATCGCCTTGATCGCTCGCCACATTTGAAATATTCCACCCACATTAAAAAAATCATTACTCCACATTTGTGTATGTAATCATAAATGATTGATAGTGCTGTACAGCCAATGAATTCACCTATATTTTGATAATTATTCTATATTTTTTAAATGGATAGAAAAATTACTAAAAAATCTTTAACTTTATAAATGCACGAAATTTGTGCTTTAGTGCATCTGTGGTCATCAAAAAGAGAGATATAAAAATATATAGAGAACATAAAAACGTAGAAAATATAGAAATTAATATCTTTTTTTTTTTAAACTTAATGAGTTAAACCTCAAATTATAATATTTTAATTAATGAAGATAATATAAGCGAAAGTCAATCGAAAATCCGAAACAGAAAAATCAGAAAAAGATACGGATACATCTGGGACTCAAACCCAGGACCTCTGGCAATCCGGGCCAACGCGCTATCTACTGCGCCAACGTATCCCTATCCGATTCCCGGGCAACACTGGATTTGCACAGCAGCGCCGCATACCTTTTCAGAAACTCTTATTATTTAACGTTGATAGTGTTTTAAATTTTTTTTTATTATTTGTGTTTTAAAAATAAAATTTAAAGCTTTTTCCAAACCATCGGAGTTCTCGTTATTTCAAAACCAGATCAACATATGGAATCGTGATCGTTCAGGTAAGCCAACGACGACGATTACCATAACGCTGCCCTAGTGCTTGTATGTTCAATAGACCATTTGCAAATTTTACAGGGGACGTTTGTTTTTGTATTTTACAGGCAAATTCTAAATAATTCTCGACTTTAGTCATTTAGTTTTATACATGTCTATTGAATACGGTATAAAACGAAATGACTAAAGTCGAGAATTATTTAGAATTTGCCTGTAAAAAAACAAAAACAAACGTCCCCTGTAAAATTTGCAAATGGTCTATTGAACATACAAGCACTAGGGCAGCGATAAGTTTATCATTTTTTAATGGAAAATATATAAATAATTGCATTAGGGAAATGTAATAAGAACTTTATGCAATGAATTATTATGCCCTAGCTGATTGCGTATGGTTCAATTTGCACGATTAGGTATATTCTAAAATGGTAAGTGTACGTCCTATATAAATATTTTCATTAAAATATGTTAAATTAAAATACTTTACACAAGATTCAACCCCAAAATCAGAAATTGGTAAATAGATGAGAAATGGTCTTTGCAAACTTTGACACCTCATATCTCAGAACAAGGTAAAGTGAAGTTAGAATCCTGTCCAAATGAGATGACGATAAGTTGAAAATGTTGCTTGTGCAATTAGCCAGCAGAGGATTGAACCCAGGACGCCTGTGGAAATCGCCAGGAATTTGAAATTCGCCAGGTGGAAACCAGACACACTTATCCACCCGGCTAATAACCGAATTAATCAAGGTATAAATTTTCTAATGGTAAAATGTATGTATTGTATCTGACGGCCTCCGTGGTCGAGGGTTGCGGTTTCAAATTCATTTTATTTGTATAATTTGGATTTTTTGGCAAAATTAATTAAAAATAATATATAGTATCTTTGAGGCATGTTCTAGAATGGAAGAAACTCTCAGTATCGCCCTGATGTAAGACCACCATTCAGAATTGAAACGAGGCTTGACATAAAAAAAATAGATTAATAGTTTCATACTCCGCCTACTGGTTAATACGGAATATTTTTTATTCAAACAGTTAGATTTTGCTTTATTATTATGAAAATTGAATATTTATGTCCGGGGAGACGAAAAAACATGCATTTTATATTTCAATTATAAGATTATTTCACTTCCGCGAAGTATTTGACAGCCACGTTTGGCCAAGTGAAACGGGACTTATTCAACTTCAATTACTACAATACACAACTATTTACGTGCACAAAATAGGTTATTAGGTTCTTAGGCTGGGTAACCTAAGTAATTTGTGCGTATTTAGATTGAAAAAAAATCGCAAATATCAAATCCAAAGAAATGGCGGCAAAGGAAATGTTCCGCTCCGTATTGTCCGTGTGTATCCGTGTATCGAAATTTGAATTCCGTATTATCCGGTAAGCGGAGTAGTAAACATTTACCAAAAATAGAAACAACAAAACTCTCAAACGGTGGGTTTTGACAAAATTTTCTGACCTCTTTTCTTCTGATATTTGTATATCAATGTAACTATTTTCAGATATTTCTTGAAATATCAATCAAAACGAATAGAAGGCAATAACTTCTTTCGCATAAGCTTCCACACAATATGTTTTCCATGGACTCACGGTCATAACCACTGGAGCGACAGAGCAATTTAAATATTTTTTCTCAAATTGCTAAAGGAAATTTTTCCGCTCACATTAAAAAAATCATACCTCCAAATTTGAATATGGAGACATACAAACTGATTATAGTTCTATATGGCCAATGAATTCCCCTGTCTTGTGTCTATTATCACATTTTTGTAGGATTTATAAAAAAATATATAAATAAATCTTTAACCTAAAAACATTTTAAAGAATCCAGAGAATATTTATTTTGTTATATTTTGAATGTACAGTATATTATATAGGCGTTTTAATAATAATAAAAAAAAAATTATTTGCCACATTTTGGGAGCAAAGCAATCCGTGGTTTTAGAAATAGTGCCATAATGTGGCAAAAAGCGCTTGAGTGGATAAGGAGTACATGGAAAAGAAGTTTGTGACTTTTGTCCACTTTAATTTTATGGCTACTTCTAACTGGACAACAAATAGTATGCATTATAAAAACCTTAAAGGTAAATACTTACAAAATAGGGACACGCTTAATATTTACTGCAAATAGTTGTCTTTTATATTAATGGTGAATCTAAAGGATTTTTACTAAAAAATATTTGAACTTAGCGTGTCCAGTGATTTCGAAAGTTTACCTTATTTTGCACTGAATTTAAGTAACATACGAAATGCATTTATGCAACATTCAAAACATTCTATAAAAATTTAAATCATCAAATGAGATGGTCACTAGCTATCATTGATAAATACTTACATTTGATAAAATTAATATTATAATCGTTTTGCGTGTAAAACTTATCGAAAATGTAATCAATCCAGTGATACCCCTTCTTTGCTGTTACCCTTTACAGTAAAATTATAATCAGGAATTGTGTAAAACAACTGAAGGCTTATAGTACCTAACCAAAACGGAATGCTGTTAAATTTTAACCTAAAAATTTGACAACGCATTATATAGCAATAATTTGGTGAATAAGAATTGTTGTTGCACAAAATATCAAGAAATAAGTTGGAAAAGCAAGCATTGGAAAAATGTATGTGGTGTAATTGTTTATTCGTACGATTCAAGATCCTGTCAAAAGTATTCCAAAAATACCTTGAAGCCGGCAATCAAAATATTATCAATGTAACGAAACATGACGAATGAAATAAAAAGAGAAATGTATACGTGTGTGTAGTTAATGATCGTATTTACAGAAAAACAATTTGAAACAAACCTAAAATAGGTAAATATCGCAACGAGAAAAATCAACAAAAACTGGCAAATTTAGAAAATGGCGGGTGGGAAAAGAACATCCCGCCTTTTTCGCAAAAGGTTTGATAACAAACACTGTAAAAAATAAATAAATTTAGATATGTTCAGATAAAACATGTAGTGCACACAAACTTACATATTTTTAAATATTTTAACACGTAATCAATCAAAAATAACAGTCCAGCGGCACTTATCAAACACGAGACGCCAGAATCACAAATTCTTGCAAGCAGGGTTGTCAACTGATAAAATCTATGCAATACCATAGATAATAATGTGATAATGTCCGAATCCGTACCGTAGTTAGGCTGGAATCAGACGGTTCACTAATCGTTCATTTCTGTATTTCATTCGGCCTATTTTACTCGGAAAGACACGTCTGAACATGAAATGAAACAAAAGTGAAACGAAGTTGGGAACATTCGCTCGAGCAACCATAGAGTAAACCTTCACTCGAGTGTACCGTCTGATTCCAGCCTTAAGGCGGAATCAGACAGTTCACTAATCAGATACGTTTTTAGATTTTCACGGCCAAAAGCATTTTCGTTTTTTGTTTTTGGGGTGTTATGCCGTTTTGCGCTACCTCCTTCTTTAGCCGACGTTTCGGACAGCGTTGCAGTGTCCATCATCAGGGCAGATCCGGCAGAGCGTCGGATCTGCCGGATCTGCCCTGATGATGGACACTGCAACGCTGTCCGAAACGTCGGCTAAAGAAGGAGGTGGCGCAACACGGCATAACACCCCAAAAACAAACAACGAAAAAGTTCACTAATCGTTCATTTCTGTATTTCATTCGGCCTATTTTAATCGGAATGACACGTCTGAACATGAAATGAAACAAAAGTGAAATGAAGATGGGAACATTCGCTCGAGTAACCATAGAGTAAACCTACACTCGAGTGAACCGTCTGATTCCAGCCTTACTTAAAATATATTTTTTTCCGTTTTACATTGCGTCCATTTAAATTTATTTGGACGTTCCGTTTCTAGTTCATTATAATTGCCGTTTGAGTGATTCAGATAAGATTATTTTTTTAAATGTAAATGGGGGGTTATATTTGTAGTTTCGAAGTTTGTGTATGAATTTTGGAACTAGAAATATTTACAATTGCTCTCGATTTCTTACATTTAGAACACATACATAGCAGGCACGTCCAAAAGCTTATATTATAGTTAGACATGGTTTTTCTTGCAACTAGAATTTTACTGCACTTCCAATGGTTTCCTTTGAAATGCGTTAGCAGATTAATCCACAACTGGAAATTAATCGTCACATTATAAACGAAAAAGTGGTTTTAATTTAAGAGAATCTGCATGCGAGTCCCCAGCGATAATAAGTATTAATCTCATTATATGGGTATGGTTTGAAACAAAAATTTTAACTCCACTCAAAATATTAGAACGGTTTTTTTCGAAATGCATCGGCAGATTTATTAGCTACTACTGGAATTTCGACAAATCATTCGGAACATGAAACTAGTTTTTTGTTTAGAGTGAATCTGCACGCTAGTCCCTTTACTTGATACTACACCCAAAATCCAAAATCATTTTCCTCGGATTTTTGTACTTGGAAAACATGAACGGTTTCCTTCGAAATGCGCCAGCAGTTGAATCCGCAACTGGAATTTGCATTATGACCACGACTGGTTTCAAATTAAGAATGGATCTGCGTAGGAGTCCACCAGTCCACAAGCTTAAATTGTATTGTCCTGAGAACAAGTGAATTGTTTTCCTGCATTTTATAACAAATGTATTGTCTGCAATAAAATTTTAATAATTTTATATTTATTTAAATACTTACATTTACCTGGAAAGTTTTTTTTTTTAAACTATTTTTTACTATTTAAGTGTGGCAATATATAAATAAAGCACATCGTATCGTTGTCCTCCCTGATTAGAATTGTCATAAATTCTGAAATATTTTTTCAATATTAATTTCACAATCGTATAATAATAAGAAATTAAACTAAAAAAGGATTTCTGATCACGTATTTATTTGTATCTTAAGATGATAGACTACGCTTTTCGGCCCATACAAAAAGGACGCTCGGGAAAAAACACTTTTCTACATCGAAAATTGCACAAAATGAATATATTTTTTTTATTCTGCCTTCTAGAAGGTGAAAACTATGTCGGTATGTTTTCGAAGTTTCGGTGTAGAAAAGTGTATTCTCCATAAACCCCTTTTCGAGCGATTTCTGTAGGTAAATTTGAGCGTTGTCTCATTCGCACATTTCGCATTCACATGTATTGTAAGCGTGCGTGAGCTTATTGTGAGCGGGACAGAATGACAGACGCGGGTGTTCCGCGTGTGGTTCAAAGTCTAGCCTCTTAAGAGGTAATATCCAGCAATCCATTATTCCGTTTTTGTTAACAGCGCCGGGCGCGGATGTTTTTACAACCATGAAGCTAAACGGTATTAGTTTTAAATTTATTGCGAAATGTTGTCAAAATAAGCAGCGCGAACAGACAACCTCACACGGCCGCGTCTCGGCGGCTAATGAATCGGGAGATTTTATGTCTCGAACTGCCATAAAAATGATCAAACGGGAGATGGTAAATGAATGAAAATTACATACTTCTTAAAATTAATTTTTGATTAAAATAATTTATAATTTTTCAATAATGTCTAAACAAAATAAGTGTGTAAAAAAACTCTGAAATATTTTACCTTAAATAAATAGAAAAACTGAGATATTTTTGTTACAAAACACGTTCTCGGATTTATTTTTTAATGATTTTAATTTGTCTAAAATTTAAATTTTGAAAACTGTGTTGACTAGATTATATATTGATTTATTTTGTTGAATGATTATATTATTTTAAATTTGTGTTGTTTAATAGAATCTATCGTTTGAAAATTGAACAAATCTGCCAACGACCAACGGTATAACCTTAGTATATTATAAATACACTTAGGCGCTCCGCCCACTGAGGCAACTGAAAACCAACTAAAACCGGCTGTTTTCTCTGTCTTGATTGGTCAAAAAGCTTGTTTAACAATAGATGAAGAACAATCAGCTGACAGCTAGCAACTAGCAACGGCCGCCCAGGGTAATCAGCCGTGACAGTCGCAAGATGGTCGCAAGTCACCGCTTGCGTTACCATTGACAACGGGGTTTTGTGTGACTGTGAAGTGTGCGGGCCATCACATTGTCATACAAAGACAGTTGGCAGTTGAGAGTTTTCAGTTGCCTGAGTGGGCGGAGGCGCTTAGTTTTTCAACATTTTAAAACTGCGTGTACCAGATAAAATAACAATCTTTCAAAATCAATTTATGTTTTTTTGTAAAAAAGAGTCAATACGTCTAGAGTCAATAGTCATAGCCTGTGTGGAGTTAATATAAATTTTTTTTAAATTTTTATTCGTCATATTATATTATAAATACTTATTACAATAAAAGGGTAAATATTGCGTATTTATGTATATTTAATTAACACAAGTCGTAATAAACCACAATGATAACATAATAATAAATGTAATAACATTGTTTTCCGTTGGCACAATTCACAAGGCAATAATTCTATTTTTTTCTTGATACCCTTCATTATTAATGGGGTTAGGAATATGTAGGCCTAAAAATAAAAGCCTAATAAAAAGTAGCCATTAATTTGGAGAAAAGTAAAAACAAAAAATATATATTTAAATAATGCTTCACACAAGTTAGGCAAGTACCAATACAGGAAGTTTTCAGTAGTTTTATTATTGACGGTAGTATTTTTCTTTTTCATCTTGGTATCAATTCTTTATGTCGAAATAAAAAAATAAAAAAAAAACTCGACTTTCAGGATAAGTAGGTACCTACTTATTTTGCAGATAAATCTATGGTATTTTTTAATTATTTCTTTATTAATGCTGGTATTGGTCATATTGATGCCTCTCGTCCAACTCTTGTTGGGGGTCGTGCAGACCAAGGGCGCGTCTCTCCGCCTCTCTTTCGGCGCCGATGCGAGCATGGTCGGCGGCAATCTGCTCGAAGAGGGTGAAGTGCTTCACCTTGGCGTGCTCCACAGCCTCTGTGTCGTGAGGGGCGTTGGGAAGATGGGCCGCTAGAAAAAAAAACAACTTTGAAGTTCAAAATTGAGACGTTCGACTGCCATTTCAGACAAAATTTTTCTGTTAGTAAAATGAACGATTATTCGTAAGACAAATATTCTAATAATACTACCCCTTTCTTTGCAATAACTTGCTCAAGTTATGTTATTTTCACAACGTCATCAAGAGTTATTGAGATGCGAAGAGTATTCTCAAAAATGTATTAAAAATTTACCGTGTTTCACGAGCAAACCCAAGTGATGAGAGTATGTTTTAAACCTACTAACTTCGAGTATCTAATATATGGGTGGTGCAGTTTAGTATGTATATACCCGCTGGATAATTAAATTTTATTTCTCTAAACTTGGAATTAAAAATTAAAAGGCATGATATTTTACGAAAAAAAAAATTTGTATTTTGGCCTCAAAAAGTGAAAACTTTTCTTAGGTTCATGAATCATAATCCCCCCCTCCCTCCAGAAGTTTCTTGGCATGAGCGTGCAATACAGTGTTTCATTATTATTAATGTTATGGTAAACAAGCAATTTTTGCGAAATTTTCTTCTTTTCTTATAAATTACGACAATCTTGGCGGGACGACAACACCGACGGTTAACGGCCCACTCCTTGCCCTGCTATATTTTAGCCCTCCAAGGTTCGTAGAAAATGCGTTTTAACAAGGTTAGCTCTCTCTCTCTCTCTGGTTTCAATCCTGGGATTGGTTTGCAGCAATTTCTTCTATTCTTCTCTTCTATTCTTTCCTGTCTTGTGCGGCTCTTTTGAAGTCTGCATATGATGAGCAGCGCATGTCCACCAGCAGGTCCTTTAGGTAGTCTCGGCGCGGGCGTCCCCTAGAGTTTGTTCCCTCGGTCATACCCTCCATTATGAGGGTATGACCGAGTATATAGCAAGAGGCCTTATTGTCGTATTATATGGCCGATCCATCTTGCACGCCTTTCAGAAAAGTTCCTGAGCAGGTACCTTCCTCCTTCGATTCTTTGGAGAACCTCCTCATTTGTAATGTGTGGTCTCTCCAGGAAATTCCTAATAGTCTTCCATAGGACCACATCTCAAAAGCCTCTAGCCTCCGTTTATATCTTTCGGATAGGCACCATGCGGTGCATGCATATATTTCGGATATGCACCATATTTCACCAGGTTAGCTCATACGGGCCTTTTTCGAAAAAAAAAACCGTTGGGTCGCCTTCTAAATTTTGAACGCATGACTTAGCTTGACGTAAAATACTGCCACTTGTATTGCAGTTAATTCAAATCGCCCAGCGGAACATGGACTTCAAGCTACGTCACGAATTTTTACCCCCCCCCCCCCCCCCAACGATGCCCCGATCTTATTAAACGCGTTTTCTACGAACCTTGATTGACCGCCATAACTCCATCAAATTTTCAACTAAACTTCTATCAGGGGGCTACTCAATTTTACGATTTCAGTAATTCTCTCCTCAACTTGTTTAACCACAGACAAGGAAAACTTCAGCTGTCATCGCAGTCATCATCTGTCACTGTCACACTTTCGCTGGCGAATAAAAAAAACTCACAACAAAACTGGCGCAACTATGGCAACCAGGAAACCTGACAACGGCCGGCCACGGCAACTAGCACGGCGAGTTGCTGGTCACTGCTTGCGTTGCCATTGACAACTAGTTTTTGAGAAGTTCTGTAGTGTGCGGACCATCACATTGACATACACAGGATGGCGAGTTTAGTTGCAAACTGTTTTTTTTCAGTTGCCAGATATATATTGATGGATCGTGATCCATCAATATAGATCGAAGTGCTACGCTAGACGTTCAATATTTATTGTGTTCCGCCAATATTTATCAAATATCATGATATTTATTGGAAGTGTAGGCTAGCGTATTGACGGATCACAGGATTTCTACATTGAAATATCGTTTGATTTGAATTTGGAATTCAGGATGGAGAACGTGTAGCCTCCGCATCAATGTTTATCACACAAAGCATGAATTGCCTATTTAAAAAAAAATATAGATATATATATATCTGTTTATCACGATCCATGTGTTCACGAAACGGAATTCAGGAATTTAGACATCTGCGATAAATATTGTGATCCGTCAGCTACCCTACACATTCAATAAATATCACGATATCTGATAAATATTGAAAGTGTAGAGTTCGCCTTGGTGGGGGGAGGTCTAAGAGTATGGATATTAGAGAGACGGCATGTGAAGTGTGCCCGCGCGCTCCAAGTGTGCCCTTTTCGAGAATTTTACCCATACGGCTGACATTGACTGTCACCATGGAAAATGGCTGCTGTCGTAAAAATGTCGGCAAGTATTAAACGGCCAAAAACCGTCAGCCGTGTGGGTAAATTATCGAAAAGGCACACTTGGAGCACGCGGGCACACTACACATGCCGTCTCTCTAGGGGAGGTGTTTACCTGCGGGATGAGGGTTGGCCTGATGATCTTGCGCGATCTGGTTGTATAGGCTGTAATGGCGGTCCCGGGCGCGAGCCACGGCTACTGTCTCAGCGGGCGCGGGGTGGCTCAGCGAGGGATGGAAGCCATTGGCGTCGGCCACGTACTCCACGGTGCGCACCTCCTGGCGGGGATCCACGTACGAGTAGGAACCTGGAATACGTAATGCTTGAATTAGAGTCTGTCAACTTATCAAACAAGATTTTACAAAATTACATATCGATTCAACAAAACATATTTTAGATTCGTTTCCGCTTAGTGTGGTAGTAGTAGGATATTTTCAAATGTTGTTGGGTTATTCGTAACCCGGGAATGTTTGTCATTCTTTTAAAAAAGAAAATTCAATTGTGAGGTTATGTTCCTCCGAATCATGAACCTAAGCGCCTCCGCCCACTCAGGCAACTGAAAACTCTCAACTGCCAACTGTCTTTGTATGACAATGTGATGGCCCGCACACTTCACAATCACACAAAACCCCGTTGTCAATGGTAACGCAAGCGGTGACTTGCGACCATCTTGCGACTGTCACGGCTGATTGCCCTGCTAGTTGCGAGCTGTCAGCTGATTGTTCTTCATCTATGGTTAAACAAGCTTTTTGACCAATCAAGACAGAGAAAACAGCCGGTTTTAGTTGGTTTTCAGTTGCCTCAGTGGGCGGAGCGCCTAAAAGGCCGAAAATGTAGCTATTCGAAAACAATTTGAAGCTGCAGGGTGAGAATTGTTTGAAAAATAACTAAACCTACTTGAATTTTTTAATGACATTTCCATTTCCCTGTCTAATCAAAAACTATTAGGTACCTACCTAAGGTTATACTGAAAAGAATTCATAATCTACTTTTTCATAAATATATGCGCATATAATTATTTTACGGAAAAACGCTTTTTACAAGTTGTGCTTTAAAATATTATTGTTTGCGCCCGTACATATCTACCTACGCAATATGTATATGAATAAATAGTTTTGTCAATAAAAAAAACTCAAATCTTTCAAGAAAGGATAACAAATATAATTAAAGGATTTATATACGAGTATGAACTTGGCCATCAAAATTTTGAATTCATTAGCCGACAACAGTGTAGGCACCCAAACAAATACATCAAATTTAAAATAAAAATTGTACTAGAAACACTACACGAGCACTACATAGTAAACACTACCCCCTTACTTATACTGTTATTGGTTTATTTATTTATGCTTATAATTGCCGTATCCGCCGATTCATCCTTGGTTTCGTAAAGTTACGCATACCTTGGTCAAGTTTTTCACTGTTACGACATAATACGACGCGTACCTATTAGTAAGGCTACGATTATAAGTAAGGGTGTATAATAATACGACGCGTATTAGTGATGCTACGATTATAAGAGGGTATAATAATACGACGCGTATTAGTGATGCTACGATTATAATGGGGTATAATAATACGACGCGTATTAGTGATGCTACGATTATAAGGGGGTATAATAATACGACGCGTATTAGTGACGCTACGATTATAAGGGGTATAATAATACGACTCGTATTAGTGACGCTACGATTATAAGTATTAGTGTATTATTATAAGGGGGTATAATAATACGACGCGTATTAGTGACGCTACGATTATAAGTATTAGTGTATTATTATAAGGGGGTATAATAATACGACGCGTATTAGTGATGCTACGATAAAAGTGAGTATAATAATACGACGCGTATTAGTGATGCTACGATTATAAGGGAGTATAATAATACGACGCGTATTAGTGACGCTACGATTATAAGTGGGTATGATAATATTGCACGCGTATTAAAGTGTGCTTCCGGCTATTAACACTTCCTAGAAATTGCTAAGAAATGTTCATTGAGCATTTTACTGCAAAATGGATATTATTTAAATAACTTTTGCACTATTTATAAACTAACTATCAAAGAAAGTATGCATTCCTTTTTATAATTTTTAAAACACAAACCCCATATTAAAATGTAACCAACAGTTTTTAAATATGCGAAATATGCAACCGATTGCACTGAGGTTTTCTGCCAAATTCTTTGAATAAAATATTTGTGGAACGAAACGTGATAGATATTTTAACTACATATCTTTACAATACGGTAAACTTATGTATATTTTATGTTTTAACATTGTGGCACGTATTGTCAGTAAATAATGCTATCGATTTAAAACGAAAACTTACAATGACGCTTAACAAATTGAAAATGGACAAACCATTTGAGAATATTTATTTTAACTTAATGAGTAAAATATCAAATTGTAATATTTAATCACTGAAGACAATATTAGTGACTTTCAATCGAAAATTTTAACAGAAAAATAGAAAAAGATGTGGTCACATCTAGGAATTAAACCCAGGGGTGCTAGCATGGTCGATCGATATGAAATTACCGACCGATTGTCGGTAACTTCTCATCGTACCCTAGGACAACTGTAGATCGCTAACGTACAAACGACAGTTGATATCGAATATATTAAGGACACTTAGTCATTGTGAACTGTCACCTATTCGTTTTGAATCTGCAGTTGTGCTAGGGAATGATGAGAAGTTACCGACAATCGGTCGGCAACTTCTCATCGATGGACCGTGCTAGCACCCCAGAGGCCCTGGCACGCTCGCTCTATAACGATCGATAGGATAACTATCGGTAACTTCTCATCGTTTCCTAGCATGACTAAAGATCGCCATCTAATAAGTGACAGTTCACAATGACGAAGTGTCCTTAACATATTCGACATCAACTATTGTTTGTACCCATAGTTATCCTACCGATCGTTATAGAGCAAGCGTACTAGGGCCTCAGGTGTGCTAGCACGGTCGCTCGATATGAAGTTACCGACCGATTGTCGGTAAATTCTCATCGTTCCCTAGGACAACTGCAGATCTCAAACGTACAAACGACAGTTGATATCGAATATATTAAGGACACTTAGTCATTGTGAACTGTCACCTATTCGTTTGCGATCTGCAGTTGTCGTAGGGAACGATGAGAAGTTCGACCCTGCTAGCACCCCAGATCCTTAGGACTTGCCGGGGCTCTGCTCTACCGCTGAGCTAATGGGAACCTATCCCTTTTGCAATCTTTAACTGAATTATTAAATAAAGATAGCAGCCCGTAAAAATATGCGTTAAGAAAATAAAGACAATGTTGGTAGTTCTTAGTCGAAGTATAATGCAATTAAATATGACTGAAGGGGGTAGGGTCCCATTAGCTCAGTAGTAGAGGAGAGCCCCGGCAAGGCTAAGATCCTGGGTTTAATTCCTAGCTGTGACCGCATCTTTTCTGATTTTTTCTGTTATAAATTTTCGATTGAGAGTCTCTAATATTGTCTTCTCTTCTATTTATGTCGATTTTTTTCGTCGCATCCAAAATGTTAAGAGCTACTGTTATTGACTAGTTATTGACCAACGGCTGAGAATAAAAGTTTAAAAATTCTTGCAACTGTACATCAAGTATTTGATGTTATTTGTGAAGAAAATTCTATATTACTTCAGAGGACCTTATGCTTAATATATTACTGTTTCCCTCCTGTATATAACTGTAAACTTTAAAACCCATGTTCAACTTATTGTAAAAGCCTTAAGAGGCTAGACTTTAAATCACACGCGGAACACCCGCGACTGTCATTCTGTCCCGCTCACAATAAGCTCACGTACACTTACAATACATGCGAATGCGAAATGTGCGAATGAGACAACGCTCAAATTTACCTACAGAAATCGCTCGAAAAGGGGTTTATGGAGAATACACTTTTCTACACCGAAACTTTCACGAAATTGAAATTTTAAAAAATATATATTTTTTAGAAAGAAGAAGCTACGTCGGTAGCTTTTTATAATTTTATAATTCTGTATGAGAGTGGAGTTAGCAGCACTTTTTCCTTAAATAATATTTTTTGATAAATCGTACATGTTTGACAGTGAATGTTTACGTTAATACGAAACGCATCGAAAATTCGAAAACATACCGACATAGTTTTCACCCTCTAGAAGGCAGTATAAAAAAAATATATTCATTTTGTGCAATTTTCGATGTAGAAAAGTGTTTTTTCCCGGGCGTCCTTTTTGTATGGGCCGAAAAGCGAAGTCTATCATCTTAATGGCGTTTAAATAAATAAGATGAAAATGTTGCTTGTGTCGTGACGGAGGGCTTAGCCAGCTTAGGAATTTAACACGCAACGCCTGGGTGGGACCCGAACACGGTGCGAACCCAGCCACTTACCGGTGATACACTGATTTGTTTGGTGACCAGATCTGAATAGCCACACGGAGATAAATGTTATTCGAAAAAACGATAATTTTAATAGTAAAAACGGGACTGAAGTTCTTACGAACAAATTAACAGGGTTTCAATTTTTTGGTATACGTAATTTCGTACGTATACCAACAAATTATTCTTACATTTTCCCGCCAATAAACATTGAAACACTGTTAATTTGTTCGTAAGAACTACCAATAAACATTGAAACATTGTTAATTTGTTCGTAAGAACTGATGCCATAGTCTCACTGACTCCAGACGGTTAGGAGCAATTGATAATCTTATGCGGCGTGAAAAACCTACCTCTTACAACACCATCACCCTCGCTGACTTCGCTGTGCGTCCTGTCGTAGTGGCCGGGGTACCTGCCCGCAGCGTAGCTGAAGGAGTAGGGCTTCGGGGGCGGTGGAGGCTCAGTGTACTCGTGGCGCCCGTGCCCCGCCAGCTCCTCGGGAGACAGGTGGGATACATCGGCCAGGGTGAGGTACACGCACATCATGAGGGGGAGAACCTGGAATGGGAACATAACCATGATGAAACAATAATGACGGCTGCGCCATTTCAACAAAACACAAATTTAGATTTGAGGGCAAAATACCTATCAAAACTGTGTTTTTTTTTAAATCTAAGGTATAGCAAGTATCTAGCACAGTTAGGTCTCTCTTCGCTTATTTTTTCTTTAAATTATAAAATATAGGCCGTTAGAGAATTCAGTTTTAGATGGTTTTAGAGGCAACTTTGACAATAATTATTTGCGAGTTAAATAATGAAAATTATTTAAAAAAAAAAAACATTTTGATGGGAGTCTATCCGCTCACGGGGAAACTGAAAAAAACAGTTGGCAACTGTAGTCGCTATCCTGTGTATTTTAATGGCGCCCGAGCACACTAGGGAATGTCTCAAAGACCGATTGTTAACGGCGATGCAACCTGTTAATCGCAACTCATCTTTTACTGATACTCGCCGGCGCTTTTCAGTTGCCAAGTTGCCAGGTTGCCATGGTTACGACTCACGACCTGTCAGTTTTCGAGTAATTTGCGATATGTTTGATGCAGTTGCCAACCAGTTTTAGTTTGGTTTAGGTTTACCCACGAGCGAAGGGCCTAAATTTAAATTACAAACGACTGATTTACTTCAAAATCAAATATGAATACCTACTTTGTATACATAACTGTATAATGAAAATCAACTACGGATAGACTATGTTGACTGAGGTTAGTTATATTATTAATGTATTTTTCAATGCGTCAAGCAAAAACTGTTGCGCCAACTGACAGCTAAAATTTATCAATTAATTAAATCGTCCTTGATCTATTCTTCCATCTATGCTAGTATTAAATTTATTAGTTTGGTTAGTCAGCTCATAATATTATATGCAGCAATGAAATAATAAATGAGTGAATCGAAATGAATTTAGTAGGGAAATTCTTTTTTTAATTTTTTTTATTGTTTTTCAAAGTACAATCCCGTTGCCGCAATTAAGGAGTTTGTCAACAGGATGTTATATTCAATTACAATTTAAATATACATACATAAAATTATTATAATTTTTTTTTTTTTTTTTAAATAAGACAAACATTTCCGGGTTACGAATAACCCAATAACATTTGAAAATCTCTTACTACCACCACACCAAGCGAAAGATGTTGCTTGTGTTGTGATGGAGGACTTAGCCAGCCTAGGAATCGAACACGGAAAGCCTGGATAGGACCCAAACGCGATGACCACTCAACCACTGACCGGTCACTTATAATATAACTGTACAGATTGTCACAATTATACATGACTTAGTATAAAGCATCTCTATTATGTATTTGTAAATTATATTTTATAAACTGTATTCCATAAGTAATGCTAGTTTCATTTTAATATTTTAACAAAATTCGAGTGATTTCATTGCAAAAAGCAAAAAAAGTGATAAAATCTAGGGAAAATTTTTGGTATTTTGTGGTATAATTGGTTATCATAACACGGGCTGTCATAAAATCCACAAATTTTATAATTACTAAGCAAATAATAAATAAAAATAAAAAAATGGTCAAAAAATTGGCGAAACTAAGCGTTTTTCGTTCTTTAATTTCTAAAAATTAATAAAAGTACCTATTCTACGTTTCCAGCCAGCTGCATTCCATTTTATGGCTATTCAAGCTTGTCAAAACCATAGATAAATATTTTTTTAGAATATAAAATATTACTTTCGCATTGGCAAGAAAAATACGAAATGGCAAGAAAAATACGAAAATTCCCGAATATGGCAATATTTATTGATATGCTATAATAATAACACAACTCAATAATAAAGAATACCATTTTGCAAATATAAATTATTCTTTTTATTAACTTTTCCGTTCCATGGGTTCTACATAATAAACAATAAACAGAGCGACTCAACTGCTTAACGATTCTGCATTGACCATCGACATTTTCAATGTCACTTACAGACAGTTCAGCAACTATCTTTTAGCAAATGTCACTAAGTAGTAAAACTGCCCTTGTGTACTTTGTAATTTATAATCTTCTCTATGATATATATTGGTGTATAAGGCGCTCCGCCCACTGAGGCAACTGAAAACCAACTAAAACCGGCTGTTTCTCTGTCTTGATTGGTCAAAAAGCTTGGTTAACCATAGAAGAAGAACAATCAGCTGACAGTTGGCAACTATCAATGGCCGCCCAGGGCAACCAGTAGAGCAAGTCGCAAGTCACCGCTTGCGTTACCATTGACAACGGGGTTTTGTGTGATTGTGTATGTGCGGGCCATTGCGGGCCACATTGTCATACAAAGACAGTTGGCAGTTGAGAGTTTTCAGTTGCCTGAGTGGGCGGAGGCGCTAACTGTTTTATAGAGAACATGAAAAAATAAATAAATAAATAAATAATAAATAATTTAATAGCTATGTGATTATTGTTTCACTAAAGTATCAAGTGCATCACATGCTTGTAAAATCCCACATGGGCATATAAATAAATAAATGTCTTCATAAAGTCCATAAGTTTTTGTCAACAGTCAGAATAACATCAGAAGTTGGCCAGGAGTGTGTGCCAAGACTTAAGAAAATATTATGTGCCATTCTATCCTCTCTGCCAACCCCTTAAGCCTTAGGAGAAACGCCATGGTAGTCAGTTAGTTTTAGCATTATCTAAAGCCTTTAAAATGATTTGGTACATGATAAACTACAAAATGCATCATAATAATATTTAGTTGGAAAGCAGTTTATACCTACTACAAATTAGTATGACACAACTTTGAAGAAGAAAGTGTCGGAAATCAGTATATAGATTTTTATGAACAATGTTGGAAATCTGTTATTACAGGCTAGGAAAAACAATAAGACGGATATTGGTATATTTATTAACGTTCATAGTATTAAATTACGTGCGTGAAACATGACACCATTGATTCTTACAACACATTAAGATGATACCCGGTGGTGCAGAAATAGATTTTACTAAAATATTGCTGTCACTGTTGCTCTTACTCCACCGGATATTGAGCGAAAGGGACACTGCACTGACACCTAACTAAAATGGAGGTTTTGTATTCCCCACTTTTCTCCTCCAAAAGTGGACTGATTTTCAATTTTTTTTACCAACTACATAAGAAAAAACTATTCTATGTCTGTACGTTTTGTTTTTTTTTAAAAAAACATTGTCTGGTTTGTATACTGAACATCTTTTGACGGCGTTTAAACCAGTCAATTTTATTGATTTTTGGAAGGTCATAACTTCTATAAAAAGTAACTTATCAAAAAAAACAAAAAGTACCGACACGCTAGTAGTTGATATCTATTTTATGCAAAAACAATATTTTCTCTAGGGTTAAAATCCAGAGAGATAAATAGGGAATACGTTTGTATGGAAAAATCACCGCCGGGTATCCTCTTAAATGTAATATTTAAATACACCATAATCACTATAAGGCATTAATTCATAAATTATAAACAAAGTTGTTGATGTTAATGCAAGATGAGTCCATATTTTTTTAATTTTAAGAACGTGGGTAAAAACGTGCATCATTTATGGCGCAGTCGTCATATTGTTGACCTTTGCAAAATAATCACTTGTTTTGTGACGGCAAACATTAATTCATAATTTATTGAGGTTCGATTTCGCTGAATAAAAGAAGCAACATGATGTCAGAAAAATAATACATGGGTAGGTACCAGGACACGTACCTAAACATAGGGTTGCCATATTTTAATTATTCAAAATAGCAGTGAAAAACCCGCTCCCCGGGTTTTTGCTGCTAGGCCCTGCGGGCGGCTTTTCGTTCTGCTTCGCCCAGTTTAAGTGTTGGTGACTATTTATAAGGCATCACCCTTTTGCAAAACTAACTGCTATTATTAACATTAAACTACAAAATACTTATATTTAATAGGTAGATATATAATACATTACATTACGTTAATACCGTGAATAATGAGAGGAACATAAATCTTCTTAATATGGAATGAAAGCGAAAAATGTTTCTTCTTCTTCATACTTTTTTTCCTTAAGATAGTATTATAGATGGCGCCACTTCCGTTTGAAAAACGCGTATGGGCGAGATCTAAGTGTGTATATTACGGCATCAGCTCCATGGAAAAATGCACGTTCACGGACGGCTCAGAACGGTGTCCATACAGTGTGTCGTTGGAGATTTACTCGGAGTCGGGTTCCTTAATTTGAACCGTACGGGCATTATCGTATTAATATACTCCGATACTGCGAGTAGAACACGTCTTGATCTTTGCTTTAAGAGGCGGCTCTCCGAATTTCTACCGATTTCTTACATATTTTCCTTAAATGTTTGAAGTTTGAAACTCTTAAAAAAATATATGTTATTCTTTAAAATAGTATCTATGCGTATAATTCCCCATGCCGAAAAGGTAATTATATGAAATTCTTATTTACACTTTTGTTTCAGTTTTTGTACAGGTCATATATATGAAGAAAATCATAAGGTTTCTTTAAATGCTACTTAACACAAATTCTACTAATCACAATCAATATTCAATATCTTTAATTTTATCATTTTTAATATTAGCGCGTTCCCTCAACATTGGTATATGCGTATATCCTTCTTCTTCGCGGGTTAGCGTTGCCTTTTAGCGTGCACTTTTATTGAACCTAGAAAATTTAAGTTTTGGGTATGTACAATTGGTTTAAAGTATAAAATCTAATAAAAATATCAAGAGCGCTGAATCATGTGTTAAGTATGACCATCGCTTATCAATTGCCCTTCTGCGTAGGTGCACGATCAGGAAGCACGATAAATGCGTGCCCAAAATTTAAACATGGTTGACATTTGTTACATGAGAACGGGTCTGTCAACTTTTTTATTTTAAATTTATTTATTTATTTTTTATTTATATATTACAAACAATACAATACAAGATGATCCTTTGACTGTCCAACTGGGAAGGATTCCCGTTTCAGGACAGCCAAATTGTGTATTTAGTACATATTCTTACAATTGAAAGGAATAGCGATTCTGTCAAGACAAATTTTGAGAACATTAGTAGTTGCATTTGTAGTGACGGGATTGTTTCTTTTTCCTTGGAAGAATCGCCAATTATAAACTACTTTTCTTGAATTCGACAGCTCGGCTGTGGAACGATTTGCCGACCTCTAATGTATTTTCTCCACCCTACACAACATGGGCCTCTTCATGGTCAATATTTACTCCTTCCTTGCTTCAAGAAGACCTTCATCACACAATTATTTTCCCCGAGGTCTCCTGTGTGAAATCATTGTTAAAAAAACGTACGTTAAGGTAGTGTATACTTATTTATATCTCAAATATCTATATTTTAAACTTCTGGTAACCCTTCTCTTCAAATTGGCAGACAGGTAAGAACGTGCCATTATATTTTATCTACATCCGCATACAAGACGAATAGAGTTCCTTGAAAACGAGTTTCGATGAGCAGGATCACGACCTTTCTTCAGGGGCATCCTACGTGTTTCTTTATAATTCTTAACAGTGATCGTGAACTTTGGAAGCAGACATTGAAATTCCACGACTGAATTTTAAAAAAAAATATCTCTATTCATAATATATGGCACGGTTACGTCCCTGTCCGGTACCTACCTAACCAAAGTTATCATATTTTGCAAATTAATAATGTTGTATTTGATATAGGTAGGTACCTACTACCTACTACCTAAATGAAAATTCGAAAAATATGCATTTAAAAAAAAATAGAAATACCTTAATTAATGCATGCCAAGAAAAATGCAGATTTAAAATGTTTAATATTACGTTACCTGTATAAACCTTTACATTTATATAAAAAAATCTGTCTGTGCCTGTCTCGACTTAGCTTTGATTTTTTAACTGATAAAATTTTTCACACCTGACCTTCAAAACAAGAGGAAAGTCTCTGTCTACGTGAAATTTTGAAAAACTACCCAATTCCCTTTCCCACCTCTTAAAGCAAAACATTGATAGATACTTTTTATTAAATTTTTCTTAACACTTGTTGATGTTCAAAATAATAAGAAAATGACTGTCTACATCTGATTTTGAAAAACTCTTCAGGGTAACGCCCGGGACTTCAGCTGGTTCTAGCAATAACTTTAGGATGAATTGCCTATTTCAAAAAAAAATAGTTCATAAAATTAATGTAGCTCTAAAAATAATATTTTTTTAATTACCTTATATGAAAAAGATATCAACGAGTGGTAGTTAGCGCAACCTTAACGATTTGGAGTCGGGACGTCGGGATATTATTTATTTATGAAAAGACATTCTCAGGTTACTAATAATTTCAAAATATTTTAATTGCTCCAACTAATAAAGGACTATAAAGGACTTGACCTAGCACAAGATTGAACCCGAGACCCAAATAGCTGAATCATTTGACAAAAGAACGACAAACATTCCCGCCGCGGGTTAAGAATTACCTGACAATATTTGAAAATATCCTACCACCATTCAGTTTAGTGGAATTGTTGATTCTTCAACATAAACTAAAAATTTTAAACCAAAAGTGTCCCAATAATTAGAAATTGATCTTTGATGATTAGGAAATCATTAGGAAAATGATTTGACTCGTGAGCTTATGCATTGTCGAATTACGAGTATCTATATTCAGCTGTAAAGAAATTTATAGGTAATTTTTTAAAATTATTATATCCACACAGAAGGCCCTGAGGAAAACAAATCCTCAGGACCTCTATCATATTTGAAGAATCTGTGTAAAGGGTCTGTGTAGGGAAAGGAAACAGAGACTTTTCTGCAATGGAAAGGAAAAAAAATGAGGGATGGGTGAGAGTCTGGGGGTCAATGTGTTCAGGAGTGATAAGCGTTTGAAATCATTCCTCACACTGCGGTGCAAGGATGGGTCACATCGATGGAGATGTTTCCCTCAACCAGTCTCTCCCGATCTGACCCAGTATGTGGGCAAAAGCATTCGCCGCCAAGACCTAGACAAAACATCACCCCATGAACCCGGGAACCAAAAGTCAACAAATGTTACGAAACATTTGCGGTGACCTAAAGCAAGGGCGTTGGTTATCCAAGAAATGGTTTACGGCCGTATCTATATTTGCCTCCTACACGGAGAAAAATGTTATTCGAAAAAACGATCATTTTAATAGTAAAAACGGTTAAAAGTGGGATTGAAGTTCTTACGAACAAATTAACAGTGTTTCAATGTTTCAATGTTTAATTTGTTAGTATACGTACGAAATTACGTATACCAACAAATTATTCTTACATGTTCCCGCCAATAAACATGAAACATTGAAACCATGTTAATTTGTTCGTAAGAACTTCAGTCCCATTTTTCTCCGTGTAAATTGTGAAAAAAGGTGCTAAATCTCGGGTAAAGTCGGGTAGTAGCCTGTAATAAATTGATGGCGCATTGAAGTATTCATTCCCACGTAAGGCCAATAATTAATTGACATCATCAAAAAAATTGAGATTCCTTCTTGCATGACTACAAAACTTCTATACAAATGGCTTCCATATTTGTTCGGCGCGGAATTTTACCTTGTGGTTGCATTTCGTAATAATAGCAAGAATGTTAACCTATTCGTAATATTAATGTAAACAGCATATTACAATATAATCATTTTGAATAAAAGCTAAGTGGGCAGACCACGGGTGATGTGCTGTAACACAGTGGATTCTGCTACATGTATTAGGATCGCATATTTTATAATAAAAGAAAAATTATAAAAATAAACCAAAGCAGCTATTTTCAGTACATATCACTTTCATAATTTAGTTAAGTATCTATTATATAAATAAGGAACGTGCCGCGATGTTTTTTTTATGATGTTTAAAAAATAAATATTTATTTAGGTAGGTATGATCTTGAAAAATGTGTGCTAAAACTCAGAAGGTGCTGGATTTAAAATTTTAAAGTAAATTGTATGAAAATTACTAACCATAAATCTGTTTAATAGAGATTGGGTGCTTTTACAATTATCACAAAAACGGCAACGGCACAAAACCAGCAATAAACGTACGTACACGAAGAAAAATGGTATTATAAAAACGATAATTTTATTCGTAAAAACGGGACTGAAGTTCATACGAACAAATTAACAGGGTTTCATTGTTTATTGGCGGGAACATGATGTAAGAATAATTTGTTAGTATACGTAATTTCGTACGTATATCAACAAATTATGCTTACATTTTTCCGCCAATAAACATTGAAACACTGTTAATTTGTTCGTAAGAACTTCAGTCCCGTTTTTAATTGTGTTTTATGAATAAAATGATCCTATTTTAGAATAAAATTTTTCTCCGTGTACCTTATCATAAAAATGCCGCAGCTCTTTGTTACCCACTAACTAATAGTGAAACAAACTATGTAGGCATAGAGATATATTTAGAGGCGCTGTGTCATACATATTTCCCCGAAATTCGTGTTCAACAAATCCCGAAGAGGTGTAAATAACTCACTCGTTCTAACTGAAGCCACCGAAAGGCTCGGCCGTCAGACCCTCCGCGTCCCTTTAGTCAAGCCAATTGCTTGATCCTTTTCCACATTATTTTGACATGTCACCCGTCAGCTGCATTCGGCGGTTTAAATCTACTAAAGTGGTGAAATAGAGACTTGGTTGCCTGACCTCCAACTCAAACGAAGAACATTTTTTCCGCTTATGTCTAATCTAAATATATATCAATGTATGTAGGTACATACGTCTGTTTCCTCCAAAGGAAAACAAGTAATTGTTTTCTTATATCTCCCTCACTCGTACCAAAGAAATGAGATGCTGCGAGCCGTTGCCGTCGCCGTGCCGCTGCCGTGGCAATTTAGTCATTCTCTTGTTTTTCGAGAAAAATAATTTATTTAAGAATAAATTACTGAATAACAACGTTTCGAGCATGAGATTCAAAGAATATATTGAATCCATTTTTTAACCAGTTTTTTTTTAAATTCAAAGACGAGAAAATTGTTTACGAATAAATAATATAGCAAAATCGATTAAATCTCTAATTTATCGACACCACTGCGCCGTAGCTTACAAAATCAATGGCCATCTTTTTTTTAATGCATTCCTATTGAATTTTGTTTAAAAGCAGCCATAAATTGATTATTAAAAATATTTAGACTGGAACGAAATAACGTTGAGGAAGTTTCAAATTATTTATAAGAAAACATTTTCCTGTCGTATTGTTGCAATTATTATTAAAAGTAAAACAAAAACACATAGTTAAGCATGAAATTAATTCTATATGACGCCGGAATGCTCCCCGGAATATTCGTTCAGTTTTGCAATAATTTACCATTGCATCAGAGTAAAGAAATGTTATTGTAGGTTATGTTTTTGCGGTGAAAATAATGGGATAGATTTAAATGTACCGCACCAATGACATTAGGTATTCGGTACCTAACTACGCGGAAGTAACAGAGAATGTATTGCATATTGATTGAATTTACAGCTTGTTTACATAATAATTTTATGGTGTGAAATGACAACAAAATACTGCAGTCTTAGATAATATTTAAACAGTATAATATCTTAATACTTGTGAAAAAACTGAACGTAATTCGAAGATATACCTACGGTTAAATCAATCATTTTAAACTGATCCTTGCTTGTATAGTGGATGATTAAAAATGACGATAATTCTTTCGATTTAAAATTCAATTTTTAATGCACAAATAAAAAATAAAGTAGGTATCTACAAAGGGTAATACTTTTATCCTATTTTTACACTAAAATCAACGATAATCTACAAAATATACAGTTATGTGAACATTAAAAAGTGTAAATGTGTAGGTATACCTAAACCGTGAACCTAAATTTAAACAATTTATTTCTATCCTTAGGTAATTGAGTACTGAAGCTAAGTGAAAATAGTAATTTGAAATTCAATTAACATGTTATTTTTATAATAATAACTAGTTGATAAACGTCGCCACGCACCAAGTATCTTTGGGTATTTGCGGGATAAAGGGAGACTATTGGCAGATGTTCTAAACTACAAATACAATGGAGAAATACATTCAAATGTGTCCTCTTTGAAATGATTTGCCTGTTGAAGAATATTATCAAATTATAAGAAAAGAACTTTAAAAGCCATCAGGCAAGCGATTAAGTAACAAGTAACAACCTACCTATAAAATGCAATATAAAAAGGATTTTTCTACAACAGAACTAACTATAGGCAATTGAAACAAAATTTCATCTTGGCAAGCCAAGCAGCTCGCAAATAATAGTGAAATAGTAGACTTTGTCGTGTCCCTGTTTTCTACATTACAAAACATGCATCAACCAAAGATCAATTACTAGTGAATCTTATCTAAAAACAACTCAAATGGAATTTCACTTACCGTAGGTACAAATTCTCGAACTCTCTTTCTTAATTTCGTTTACTTGAGTTATAGCAACTCCAAATATATAATTTTATGAGAATGAAGACAGTGGATTAGCTAAAGGAGATGTGAAACGAGTTGGTAGGTACCTATTTTTTCTGTATGTGAAAAACGCATCTAAATTCAATATTTACGCCGGGTTATGAGATTGCAACCTGTGTATCCAGAGCCTAGAATTTTATCCTTCGATTTCCTATTTTTAACTATAGATAATGTATTAGATGTGCGTAAAAAATACGTGTTTCCTGTCAAGAAAAAACAATACATCCAGACATAAACCAATAAGATATGAAAGTAGACATCTTTGATAATGTGTGAGTATCTAATGAATATTTCAAAGTTATGTTGAAGGTCTTCTAACCTGGACATTAATGACTCCCCAGGAGACAAGTCATAAGCTGTTGGGAATGAAACACCAAGGTTCGTAGGAGATACGAAAAATTCTAAGAAATACTTTTTTTTACATTAGGTAACTCCACACGGGAGTTATGTTTATGTCATCTTTGAAGATGGTATATAGGGGTTTTTTTCGAGGAGAAGAACGAGTGCACAGGTTGTAGGAGGGAGGAAACACAGACGCCGGAAAATTGTTTCACAGCCGAGCAGTTGAACTCAAGAACGAGTCGTAGAAGCGACTCGTTCTCATGTGACAAATGTCAACCGTGTACATATGTACACGTGTTTGGCGTGTTTTCTGACTATGTACCGATGCTGGAAACCATGATGCTAGTTCCTATAATTAATCTGTAATACCTATGATAAGTGAGGGAAGGAAGGCTCAGATTTGGGAGGCAAGTATGGCAGGCCGGGAACCATTTATTGATTAACCAACACCTCTGTCATCATTCCGATGATTTGCTACCTTTGGTGATTTAGTAGGGATGCCCGGTTTCATGGGGTTTGTCTGGGTTTTGGTGGAGGATGCGTTTGCCCATCTATTGCGTGACTGGTTGAGTGAGATCATTTGGCCTGTCCCGTTGCCATACACCACAGTGGGAGGGATGGCTTCAGAAGTCCGACACTCTTGGACCCACTGACCCCAGATTCATACTCACCCTTCAAACTTTTTCCTTTCCATAACTTCTTCTCCTTCCTTTCATTTAAAAGACCCTACACAATGCACCCCAAAGATTACTGAAATTATTTTCCACGGGGCCTCCTGTGAGAAGCTATTGTAAAATAAACTATCAAATTAATGAAAGTGAAACGCGAGAGTTACCACGACAGATTTCTTATTGAACCGTGCTCGCAAATATTGTGAACTGACCATAGACGACGGTTTTTGTTAATATCGTATTGATATAAGGTTTTATCGATCGTCCATGCTAAACCTCCTCAATGAATATAGAAACTATCGCAGATCTTCTCCATATAAATATAATAATGTATAATAGTTTATTAACTTACTGCTGTAATTCTCAGCATGTTGTACCACAGTCACTTATAACAAATTATCAATTAAAAAACACGTAAAGTGTTGAAGTCTGAAGAGAGTTTTGTCTAAACAAAGTACGCTATCGACCGTCTCGAATGGAATCGCAAGTTGCACTGAGTTAATAAGAGACTGGCGTAATATAACAACTTGTGTTCGTATAGCGCGAGTGACGTAAAACCAACAACCAATACCTTCTACTAATTCTGCAGATGCCATCAACATTTTCTGGGAAATTTAAGAAAAATACTTTTAAATTAAAAGGTTAGTTTTTTTCGTATATATTTTAAGGTGAGTCGTGATGTTTTATGTAGATGGTGTTGTATCACGGTGGTCTTGGATTTTTTACCTTTTGTCAGAAGTGACTCATGATGGAAAATTCGAAACATTTTGGTGGAGTGCGGTATTAAATTTACAACTTTTAAATTATTTATTTATTTTTTACATTGGATACATTTAAAGCAAAAATAACAGTAATAATATTACATAATAATGGGTTTTATTCTGAGTGAGTACAAGTTTATTACGTTGTGTTAGGTCGATATTAATTCCTAGCTAGGCAGATTGCCTATTCTAAGGAACCAAATGTTTGTGAAGTGCCAAATGCAATTTAAATTATTATTATATTTTTTTTAAATTAATATATACTAAGTTTTTACTAAATGTGCCATTCTTAGGTGACCATGTATAGTTTTAAGTCACATTATTTAATAGTTTTTCGGACTCCTCCCTACCCAAGCCAATCAACCATTTACTTATTAATGAACCCCTGTAGGACATTTTGCAATTTTTAATATTTAAATCTGGGGAGATTTTATTATATAATTTCAGTTTATTATATAATTATTGATTTATATTTGATTAGATGATTAGAGAAAAGTTACATTAGGTAAATTAAGACTCAGAATTTACTATACTTGTCTAGTAAGTTATATAGTTAGGAAGATAATCTCTATTAGGACGCCCGGAGTTGAAAAAGCTTATATTATATTAAAAAAAAATTATAAATACCTACATCCAGCATGGTCGATCGATAAAACCCTATATCAATATGATATTGACCAAATCCATCATCAATGGTTAGACATCAATATTTGCGAGCACGGTTTACGATTCTTATCAGATATTCCGACCAACGACTGATAAATTTTAGCGCTGTCCAGGAGAAACAGCTATCCCTGAAGACCGGTTGAATTTGAATCTCTTTAAATCATTTACCCTAATGATCCTTGAAATATAAAATCTTTTGCATTGTTACATGAACTATCATATTATCGACTGTAAATTGTGAGAAGGGAATAACAATTTTTTTTTGTATTTCTTTGGCATTGTCTTTGTTACTATTTTTAGACACTTAGTTTTCAAGTTTTATTTTAAAATGTACACTTGTTACTCTTTTTATAATTCATTTCTGGTTTTGACACGTCCCATGTCATTCACTAATGTTTTTAAAAGTTTCTTAAAACTATACAAGATGGATCCATGATCCGGCCCTCCATGCAGTTGGTGGGGAAAAGTCGTGTTTTATTGAATATTTCCATGCACAATGGCCACTTAAGCATAGCATATTCATTACAATAGTTTTTTTTAAATGTTAGAGCTCTCACTCTATCATTCGTATTTACATAACTTCCTTTTAAACCATCTTCGGTAACCTTCTTCTTATTTATTGTTTTGTGTTTAATTCGTAGAACGCCATTTCATTTAAAAAAAAAAATTAAAATTAAATTTAACAATTGAATAAAATAATTGTATTTATGTTTGTCAACAAATCGGTTTAACCGGTAATACATTTTCAAAATTGACATTTAAAGTCGTATAAATTAGTCGTCTTAACGTGGTACAACCACAGTTTGAAAGTGGCCTTGTAAGCCGAAACAGCTGTAACAATAATAAATAATAAATTTCTAATATACTCGTAGAACATAAAAAACATTATTAAATTGATTTTTTAAACCTTCTTGTTTGTAGACGCTTACTATGGAGCTTTAAGTCGAAGTAGTCACAGACAAAACATTTTTAAAGAGGATTTAAAATAACAAATCTCTTTCTAAGCCCAGTATTTAACCCGTCTCACAACGTCATCCCTTCAGGTAGCAATATCATTGTTGTAGCTCTAGTAAAGCGTCACGAAAACAAATTTTTGTTACGTAATAAAATCGCAATAAAAATACGAGTTTACCTTTCCCGCCAGAATGAGTGAGAACGTTCGAGAGAGAGAAAGTAAATGTCACCGTGTTGTTTGTTGGTTGTATGTTTCCTCCAAGGTTGTCCCCGACATACAGCCAGAGGCCTAGCAGCAATATGGTCAATGGATTTACCAAATATTCGCAGTAATTCACGTACGTCCATTCATGCGAATGAGAAAGCAATATTTTTAATGGAAATAATTTAAAAAATAAAAGAAAGAAATGTTTATCATGAGTTTTTGCAGTTAGTATTATCGTAGTTAATTATTATAGAGTTAGTATGGGGATCTACAAATAATTGTCTCTAGTATCTAGGATAAACGAAGTACTCGTATGTGTGAAGAATGAGTTAATGATGAGTAAGTAAGTCTGAAGTCATAGTGTTTGAAAGAGAGAGTACGACAACGGTGTGCAATATAGTTGTTAGTTATGAAAACTCGGAGCAGGTGGATGAATTTGTTTATATTTGGTGAGTATTTTTTATGAGAGATGAAAAGGCTGATAGAGATATTGAAAGAAATGTAAATGCAGGTAACTCAATTGATAAAGGATTGAATACCAATGACGCTAACAAAAAATATCAAAAGAAGCGAAGTTAGCAGTCCATAATGGAGTGCTGGTACATATTCTGATAGTACGAATGACAGGGTACGTGTGACAGAGGAAGGATGAAAGTAGACTGAATGCTGTACAAATGAAATCCCTTGAGGCATATGTGTGGTAAAACCACATATGATCGTCAGTGCTGGATTAGCCCCAAAGCAAATTAAGCAATTGTTTAGGGCACCACGTCTTGAGGGGCACCAGAAACAGCACCAAAAAATATTTTCTAGCACAAGAAAGGTAAGGAAGGCTGTTTGACAATCCTCTAGTTTTAATTTAACTTTTAAACAAATTTAAGGATTTAGGAACCGAAATTCGAGAGTTTCATTCATATGATATAAAAAAATAAGTTTCAATGATTTGCCTCGCACAAGTTCAAATCAAACTGACTCAAAATTGTACAAAATAGTTCACTGTGAATCAGCGTTCCCTAATGTGGACAAAGCCCTGTGTATATTTTTATGCCTGACGATATCAAACTACACAGCGGAATGATCTTTTTCGAAATTAAAAATAATAAAAATGAAAAAAAACGACGATGCTGCGTGTTAAAAACGTTGGACTTATGAACTATTTTCCGCGAATTTAAAGCTCAGCAAGCAAGTAACATTTCATTGAATAAATGAAAAATGCTTTGGTTTTTATTGTATGTAATACCTATTCCACGTATCTCTTTCGTCCATCAAACATATTGTAAGGTACGGAATGATTTATCTCGTTGTATTAAATAGGTAAAAAAAAAAATGACCGATACTAGTTTACAAGGATAGGGGGCCCACAGGCGTGGATTGCTTGGGGCATCAAGTAGTCTTATCCGGCACTGATGATCGTATGAGAAATGTGAAGATTCGCAAAGAATGCAAGGCTGACGCATATCAATTCCAAGGCTGATGTAAACGTAATGATTAAGATTAGGAAATGGAAGCTGAGGTGGTTTGGGGATGTAGAGCAAATGAACGAAGAAACGAGTGTAAGGAGAATATATGACGCAAATGTGAATGTTAGAAGAAGTAGACGCCCGAGGAAATACGACATTATTGATGTTGTACCTGAAAATGATTTTGTTTTTCAAATTCCAATTTTCTGTGTGATGATTTTTATTTTTATTTTGGGGAGGCTGTGCTGAGGGGTACATCGTAAGTTATTACTTATTATGTAGCTAATTAGTTACTTTGCAACGAAATCATACATAATTTATTTCAATAAATCACGTTAATAGTATTAATTGTCTATGAAAAGATATCAATGCTTGGTTGTTAACGCAACCTTTTACAGATTTTCTTAGGAATGAATATCTAAGTACCTACCATTTTTTAATAAGAATTTATACTATGTATTTTATTTATTCTCAGTAATGCTTTGAGTTTTTATTAAACCGGTGTTACTACCCGGCTTTAGTCGTGATTTTAAATCTTTAAATATTCACTCGAACTACGGTCTCAGTATATTATTGAGCTTTTTTTCCCAAATCTCCTTTCTACTTCCGTAAAGGGCCCGCAGATACTTTAACAGTTCACAACTGCTAACCCTGTACAATTCGCAAATGCGCCCCATGGTTGAATTTGGCAGCCACCTCTGGTCTGGAGCCCCAAAATGCCTGAAAAACCCTCGACTCTGTGCAGAATTGGGCGACCTATTTGATAGATTCTCCTATCTTAACAAACGGATCGTAATCTTTAGAGCACAGACGTGTGGTGGAAATGCTGTCCTAGTTCTACCAGTATTTCAATGGAAGAAGCTAGCATAATCGATCCCATCGCCACCGGTGCATAGTCAAGAAACGCGCCAAACGCGCCCAAAATATCTTTATTTATTTATTATTTTTAAAAACATTACATCTTACTAATATTATAAATGTGAAAGTTTGTATGGATGTATGAATGTTTGTTCCTCTATAAATCAAAATCTAATGAATGGGTTTTAATGAAACTTTGTAATCATATAGCTCATACATCAGAATAACATATAGGCTATAATTTATGAAGCTAGTTATTTATTTTTAATATATTGAAAATAATAATTATAATTTAATAGAAAACGTCAAAATTTGAGAATGACATTTTGCAAAACAATGATTTGTAAATCAAAATTCTATTTTGGAAAATATTTAAATTACTGAATTTATTTGAAGTACTTGCCTAATACTTTGAATCGAATCAAGAATTATACATATTTTAAATAAATATGTAAAGAATTTTGGTATAAACGTAGATGGGACCTAGGAAAAGAAAATAGATTACTCGAAGTACTAGTCCTACGCAGACGAAGTCGCGGGCAGAAACTTGTATTTCATATTACAAAGATCTTTGGCTGTCCAGCTAGGAAATGAACCTGTTTTAGGACAGTCAAAATGAGCAGATTTTACATGGTAGATATTTGTACATGGTAGATATTTGTCACATGAGAACGGGTCGCTTCTAAGTTTCATTCTTGAGTTCAATTACTCGGCTGTGGAATGATTTACCTGCCTCTGTGTTTCCTTCCTCTTACAACATGGATCTCTTCAAGACCCGCATGTTCATTTCTTCATCTCCTTAAAAAGACATTTCTCACAGCACCTTTAAAGATGACATACGCCCCGAGGGAAATTATTTTCTTTAGGGCCTCTTGTGTGGAGTTAATGTTAAAAAATAAATTAAAATAAAATAGAAATAGTGTAACTTTGTGTTTGTTTGTTAAATGGACATTTCGAAGCCTCAAAGCTCATTATAAATAGCAGTGTTTAGCTAGAAATTATTATTATTATTTGTTTTTATAGTGAATACCTCACAAAAGTCCCAACTGCTCCCGTTTGGAGCCAGTGAGACTATGGCATCCTCAATTGGGGTATGTTGTGAGGCTGAAGGCAAGTAGGGAAGGGAAGGAGGCGGGGAAGAGGAAGGTGGGGAAGTACCTGGCTATTCAGATCTAGTCACTAAACACGGCTAAAGCCATTTCAAGCAACGTTTCAATTCTGAATGGTCGTCTTACACCAGGGCGATACTGAGAGTATCTTCCACTCTGGAACGTGCCGCAAATATAGTAAATATAATTTTAAATTAATTAATTGTGAAATAAAACATATTAATCAAATAAAATGTATTTTTCGAAGGTTTCGAACCCGCGACCTTCGGAATGGGAGTCCAAAGCCTCACCGCTGGACTACGCCGGCCACCATATGAAGCTGTGTTAATTTCGTGAGGTCAGGGCTCACGATTCTGAGTTTTTGTTTAACGTAAAACAGGTTGAAATTTAATTGATTCAAAATCAGTAATCAAGCGAAGTTAACTCAATAAAAGCGTTTATCAAATACTTCCGCATGTTTCTTTCTTTGACACCATCACATTTTATCCCACATTTTCTTTTATTCTTTAATTATTAGCGCCCTTTTGGTGGTTTTAAATGGGAATAGTAAAAATTATTGTAGTGTATTCGTATTGACTAGTAGGTATATTCGTATAGACTTTAGTGGGTTGGCAATAGATGGCAGGAGTCATTAAGCATCCACTAGTTTCCGTCAGACTGTGCAGAAACGGGCGGTCCGTTTTATAGATTCTCCCGTCTTAACAAACGGTTTGCAATCTTTAGAGTACAGGCGTCGGGTAAGAATGCTATCTTTGTTCTACCGGTATTTCAATGGAAGATGCGGCACCGGTGCATAGTCGGGAAACACGCCAAACGCTCGCCCAACATATGTACACGGTTGACATTTGTCACATGAGAACTAATCGTTTTTACGATTCGTTCTTGAGTTCAACAGTGTGGCTGTGGAACGATTTGCCGGCCTCTGTGTTTCCTCCTTCCTTCAACATGGGTCTCTTTAAGACCCATGTTCAATCCTTGCTCTCCTCAAAAAGACCCTCCACGCAGCATCTTCAAAGGTGATATAGTTCCCGAGGGAAATTATTTTCCTCAGTGCCCCCTGAATGGAGTTAATATAATTTTTTTTTAAAAGATGGTGGGATGATAGAGTTATCCATAGATTAGCATATAGTCGAAGTGCAGAGATCTGCGCAGGCAGATTTACCTACCAGTCGCTCGAGAGTAGTCGCATAAGCTTAGGGTTATTATTGTAAATAAACAGTTTGTAAGAAGAACCACGTATTTATTCAGAAGTTCCCAACAGTGTTTGAATATGGATGAAGCAAACAACACAAGTATACTATTTTTCTTTCTATTTTGTAAACATAACTGAAATGACCCAGTAGTAATCTTTTATATTTATTTAGTGGTAAATTCGATATGTCCATTGACTCGGTATAATTATTTCGCTTCATTTATTAGTATTCTAGGCAATAAGGCACGGAGAAAAATGTTATTTGAAAAAACGATCAATTTAATAGGAAAAACGGGACTGAAGTTCTTACGAACAAATTAACAGTGATTCAATGTTTATTGGCTATATACTGACAAATTATTCTTACATGTTCCCGCCAATAAACATTGAAACCCTGTTAATTTGTTCGTAAAAACTTCAGTCCCATTTTTAACCGTTTTTACTATTAAAATGATAGTTTTTTCTATTAAAATGATCGTTTTTCCAAATAACATTTTTCTCCGTGGGAGTGCATAATAATAAGACAGTTAGATGCAGAATTTCTAAATACACTAAAATAAATCGAAACTTCCAATATTACACAGTGGAATCCGAAAACTCATCAAAGCCAGCAATTCTGGACTATCATTTTTTACATTGGCTCGACACAGGATGCTGTGTGGAGGGTTGTTTAAGGATAGGAATGAAAGGGAAATCTGGGAAAATAGGGCTTAGTAGAAATCTGGGGGTCAGCGTGTCCAGGAGTGATGGACGTTTGGATTCATCGCTCCCATTAAAAAACGTAAAAATTTATTGTTGGTTACATACATTTTTAAGAATATTCATGAGTAGATTTGGGAAAAAAGCCTTCTGAAATATTTTATACTCCCTATACTGAGACCGTAATTCATCGAAGGAGAAGGAAATGTTTTTGAGCAAAATGTAACTATTATAGTAATTTATTGTTGGGGTAAAACTGTGTTGCGCTACTTCGTTCTTTAGCCAACGTTTCGGACAGCATTACAGTGTCCATCATCAAGGTAGATGTGTAATGTTTACACATCTCAAATCATAACCAAAATAAAACCGAATGAATATTTAAAAGATTTAAAATCACATGCGTAACCGGGTTGTAAGACCAGTTGAATAAAAAATCAAAACATTACTGAGAATTTTAAATTCTTATAAAAAATTACCCATTTCAATAAAAACGTGTAATAGGTTGCTGTAACAACCAAGCGTTGATATCTTTTCATAGATAATATTATTACAACGTGATTTATTTGAATAAATTGTGATTTCGTTCCAAAGTAACTACCTAACTAATAATAATTAGTTAGTTAGTTAAAGGGATAGGCAGTGAGAATAGCCCACCACACAACTCTGTATTGGTACACATAATGTCCTTCACAAATCGTCCCATACGTACTCTTATGTGCTTTTGACTATTGACATGGCTCGACTGAATTATTTGATTATCGTGCCATGTCTTCCTCAGGCATCCCCGACTTATTCTAAAGATTATATTCACATTATATTATATTTATTCTCCTTACACTCCTTTCTTCGTTCAATCGCTCTAACTGCCCAAATTATCTAAGCGTCCCTATCTTAATCTTACTCTTTCGCTTAGCCTTGCATCTTTGCGGAGCTTCACATTTCTCACACGATCATACATGGTTATTTCACACACACCCCTCAGAGATCTCATTTCTATAGCATTCAGTCTACTTTTGTCCTTCCTCTGCCAGTTCCATGCCTCACTGCCATACCTATATCCGAATATGTAGCAGCACTACATTGTGAACTGCTACTATCGCTTATTTGGATATTTTTTAGTTAGCGCCGATTGCGTTCAGTCCTCCATTAATGGAGTTACCTGCATTTATCCCTCCTTCAATATCTCTATTTATTTATATAATACACTATAATATAATACATTAGAACATTTTCATATATATGGTACATTAAATCACCATACTAGGCTACTGCCGGTTTCATGGTGACCAATGGAATATAGTTAATATGTGAGGTCTAGAGTTAACATATGAATAATGTTTATATACACGTTGAAAATAGGAAAGACTAAATTAGAAAAATGATTAAATGGAAATAGAAAATATAAGAATAGAAAACAGAAAACCGAAAAAAAATAAAAAGAATAAGACATGCTATTATGCAGGATAAGATTATATACATAACACTTTTTTCTAGTTGTATATGTGTACACACATACATCCACACACACACACACACACACATATTCATATACATAGACGCGTGCATATTCATACATAGATATATATGTATATATACACATACACACATATATGCACATACATCTATCAGTCTTTTCATCTCGTAAAGCGCCATTCAGACGTTTCACTAATCGCTCATTTCCGCATTTCATTCGGCCTAGTTTACTCGGAATGACACGTCTGAACATGAAATGAATCGAAAGTGCCGAACACTGCCGAATGAAATCTTCAAGTGAACCGATCCAACAATGTTGGATATTTTCATTCGGCATCCTTCACTTGCGCGCGCATGCGCGCGGAAGAGAGCAAAGTGAAACGTCTGAACACCGAGTGAACTCTCAATCAGTTTGTCTCGCGTCCTGTACGGGAAGGACCATGAAAGGACGCTATCACATCGCACGCAAAACGTCAAAATGGTATTCGTTCGGCTAATTTGTTTGCTTTTGGGAACACCTTTCATATAAATTTTTGGGTCTCCCTTATTATACATGTATATTATATGTTTTTTAATAAATGTAAGATTATTAATTTGTAGGAAAATGTTCGTAATAAAAAAGTAAAATCAAATTGTGTCATTATGTCATAAAAAATAAAAAGGTCTATAAGACGAAACTATACTGTTTTATTTATTTATTTTTATTTAATTGTGTCAACAAAATTGCGTAAAAATCGATGCATCTGACATGTTTTTCCTTAAAATTCGGGGCCGGACCGCGCTGGAAATCAAACGAATTGCAGCGCAGTTGACCTCGCTCGGCGACGCTGTGGTGGGAATATACGAGTGAACGCTTATTTCTATAGCGCCGTGTGAACTGGAATGAAACAAAATGGACGATTAGGCCGAAAAAACATGGCGTAAATCTTCACTCGAGTGAACTGTCTGATTCCAGCTTAAGCATAGCTTCCAAACACAACGGGAGAGCCTTGTCCACCAAGGAAATTGGAGTAGGGGTCACGATCCTCAGCAATGAGCAACCAACTTAAGAAGAACATCCGAACTAGGTACAAATGAGTACGAAAATAATATGAGTATATTACTGTATTGTACTGTTTAGAACTACGCACGTGTTATTATTCAGTAACACAGTAGTCCCAGCGAGAGCTAAGCAAAAAACTAATAAAAATAAAGCGACCTGGCAACCACACAGGCTGACCATCGGACAACCGATCAGCGCACAAACCATCGTAGTCTATTTCTCAGTGCGCAGAACCTCCCGGGGACAATTCGAGTTGTCCCTCTGAGCATTTTGGTTCATTCGTTGCTTTCTTTCTCATTCATAGGCAATGCGAGAAATGCGCATGCGCACTGGTACGCGAATTTCAAATATCGCGGGGACAACCGTTTACCTTTTTGAAATTCTGTTTTCGATCAATAAGCAATAAGTCAACAACCTTGACCCGCTAATAAAATGTGATGTTTCCACTTATGACGCCTACACTTTTGCAAACTGACCAACACATCTGAATGTGATAATAAAAACGTCGTACATAACTTTGTCGTACTTAATTACGATTAGGTACTGCTAGTGGAAGCTATAATATTGCCATAAAAAATATTATGCAAGTTACATTAAGAGGAAACCGCGTGGCGTTTTGTCTATACAAACGTATTACCCGATTTTTTCTCTGGATTTTGACACTACTTCAAATATTTTTGTTACATAATGTAGATATCGATCAATAGCGTGTCAGTGCGTTTTGCTTTCTTATTAAGATACTTTGTATAGGAGTTAGGACCCTAAAAAAATCGTTAAAATTGCCTGGTTTGAAGTTTGAATGTCGTCAGCAGACGTTCAACATACAAACTAGACAATGCATTTTTTTAAAGCAAAACGTACAGACATGAGTATTTTATTTTAATACAGTTTTAATCATAGTTTTGGAGGAGAAAAATGGGGAATACAAAGCCTCGATTTTGATGATTTTATTTAGAAATTATCAGTCTTATGTGCAGTTGTCCCTTTCGCTCAGGGGGAGAAAGAGCGATAGTTTGGTAAAATATACCTTTCAAAAAATACCGTTAAAGTTTCTGAAGTAAGAAAAAAAACTAATATATAATAATATGTTTTTTGCTCCAAACGTCGAAAAACTGTAGAATGTACGAAATGTAGAAAATACATTCATTTTATTTAGGGAATCTGCACCAAAAATGTCTCTTCACTTTTTATCTCGATTATATAGTAAAAAATAAATTATAATAATTCCCAGAGAATAATAAAAAAAAGTACATTTTGGATTAAAAAAATTAACATTTTGGATTCATTCAAAATTTACACTCTAGGATTTATATTAGTACCTACTTACGCTTGCATAATATAATTATGTTAATAAAAGACACAAAACTTTTATAGAATTATTATTAAATTCACGCCGTAACATTCAATTTAAAAAAACATGACCGAAATAACCTCTTCTAACAACCATAATATCTTTTTGAGACGAGAATTTCATGTGTCAGTCTGCCAAAATGGGACGCTGCCAGCTCTCTCAGAGCACAAATTAACACTTCCACACCGGACCGGGGTTACACATCTACACTAACTAGAGTTTTAGCCTGTATCTGGGTGGTTTTTTACACCACATACTCAATAATTTAGGTAATCCTAGAAAAACTATTCAGTTGTTAATCTGCATTTAAAAAATGTATATAACATTACTACTTTTTTAGATATTAAATAAATTATATCGAATTCTGGCGAAATATTTAATTCCCCCGCCCCACCTCATATTGTGAGATCGCCTGAAATATCCCCGTTCGTATCCCCACCATATACCGGACTTCAAGTAACTAATCCGCGCTTGTAGTAGGGATGACGAAAGTGGAAAAAAGTATCGATATATCGATGTATCAATATTTATTAAAATATCAATTTCGACCGATATTTTTTTTTTGTTTAATTAAATTTAATTCAACGTTTAGATTGTACGTTTTTAAAATAAAAGGGTATATATATATACACAATGTACATTATTTTAATCAGGCGCCTCCCCCCCCCCCCCGAAATTGAAAATTTTTCGTTTTTCATACAATTTTCGATATTGAATATTTTGTATCGATATATCGATACATAGTTCAAAATATATCGATATATTTCATAAAAAATATTGATATATCGATGTATCGATACTTTTTCAACAAGCCTAGCTTGTAGCCGATCGGTAAATATTGTATTTTAATAGAAAAGGCTGTGTGGTTATAAGTTAAGTCACGCTAGCTTCCTTATTATCGCTTTTACCATTTTGCGTTACCAGTTTGCGCAACAAACTAGCCACCTTCGCGGACGCTGTAATCGCCAATCGCTAGTCGAGATTCGGAAACAAGAAGTGATGCTCGCTATCGGCCCGCCTTCTCTGTTTTCGATGAAAAAATATGCGTTATGGTCTACATTCATTAGAATATTAATGATGACTTAATTTATTGGACGATTTACATAATGATCGCTAGAATGTGTTGAATATACTTTCCTTTAATTATTACAAAAAAAAATTACATAAAATTTTGTCATTAACACCCATTAATAAGCCAAACAAATTGGGGGACCCGAGTGACCCCCCTTCGGATCATGTGTGATTTTTTTCTTTCCGGTGAGGAAAGACAATTTTTATTTGTACCAAATCGAATATGAGCTTGCCCAGTCTTTATTCAGTGTATAACTGAAACACCGTTCAACTATTGGGAGGTGTTTTATTTTATTAGAAGGCTGTACATAACACCCAGCTTTGACCTGAAGTAAATTTCAGTAAGTATTATAGTACAATCATTTGCTAGTTTTACCTGGAAAGTTTTCCAATTTTCGTTTCGATAATTTTTTTGTAAAATCAACAGTTTTGGCGTACGAGCGCCGAAAAGTATAACTTCAATATGCGATTTGGCTAAAAAACTAATTTCCACATCACCTTGAGGTAGAATAAGCGGCGCTTTTTTATCGTGGTGTCTGTCCCCTGTAGGCCTAATCGCAGAGGTGGCAAAGTTGAAATTCAGAAAGAGCACATAGAAATCTACAATATTACCAATTTTCAAAACTCCCGGAAATCCTTCCAGGTAACCCCTTTTTTTCATACCAAATGACTGTACTATTAGAAAATATTTCGACACTAGATCTATGTATGACAATTTACGTTGTGTGACAACTTTTTCTTAACACTTTCATGAACAAGCTAAATTTCTGTAACAGGCAGGTAATTTTCCTTTATTTTTAAAATAGGAGATTATTTTTGCTTTCTAAAAATACAGTTTTGCATTCACCATGGTGCATGCAAAACTAAATCGTTTTGGATAGAATATGTGCATACCAAGAATTTTTTTCCACCACGAGGATGACTACGAGGATTCCAAATGAGTAGCGTTGTACAATGTTACATGGCCTATGGCTACTTTTATGAGGTGCAGTACCGAATTTATGGAACTCAAGAAGCCCATGTCCACCAATATGCTGATTTATAGAATTAACTGAGTGACAACCGGCGGAAACTATTTTGAAAGGAAGTCAAAAGGTCCCGGAGTGGTCCAGAGAATGGAAGTATGAAAGTGATAAAATCGAAAGATGGAAAAATGTTTACGAATGAGGAAGAAATAAAAGAGAGATGGATGAAATATTTTGAGGAAGTCTTCGAAAGCAACCTGGGTGATAATGGTTACAGCGGTGAATCGGGTATGAACGATGATGGAGTGAATGTTGACAAAATCAGCATGGATGAAATAAAAAAGTCGATTAAATGTAAGAAAAATGGTAAGGCTGTTGGTTTCGACAATATTGCTGCCGAATACTTTAAAGGAGATAACTATATTATTCTCACATGGTTATGCAAACTTTTTAACCAGTGTTTAGAGGACGGTTACACGCCATTAGATTGGAGAAGGGCTGTAATCATGCCGTTATACAAAGGTAAAGGGTCACATATGGAATGTGGGAACCATAGGGCTATTAGCCTGCTAAGTTCAGTAGGCAAGCTGTATGGTAGAATATTGATCGAAAGGGTGAGAATTAAAACAAATGATAAAATATGGGATGTGCAAGGTGCGTTTATGAGCGGAAGGGGGTGCATGGACCAGATTTTCTCATTGCGAAAGCTCACTAAGAGGTTTCTGGAACAAAACCAGAAACTCTTTTTTGCCTTTGTAGATCTACAAAAAGCATACGACCGAGTCGACAGGAAAAAGCTATGGAAGGTGTTGTCCAAGTATGGAGTGAATACAAATCTTATACAGGCAATTGCGGCACTATATGAGGGAAGCGTTGCATGTGTGAGAGTGAAAGGTGGTTTTACGGGGTGGTTTGACATCACTAAAGGTGTTAAGCAAGGCTGCGTAATGTCACCGTGGTTATTCAATCTATACATGGATAATTGTATGCAAGAATTGAAAGAGGTAGGGTTAGGCGCGAAATTGAGTAATCTGAAAGTATGTTGCCTGCTGTATGCTGATGATGCGGTGCTGATTTCTAACACTATGGCTGACTGACCGGTCAGTGGTTGAGTGGGCATTGCGTTTGGGTCCCACCCAGGCGTTCCGTGTTCGATTCCTCGGCTGGCTAAGTCCTCCATCACAACACAAGCAACATCTTCCGCTTAGTGTGGTGGTAGTAGGAGATTTTCAAATGTTGTTGGGTTATTCGTAACCCGGGAATGTTTGTCTTTCTTTAAAAAAAAAAAAAAAAATCTACAGTCGCTCGAGTCTAGAATGAACGAAGTATGTATGAAGAATGACTTAATGATGAATGTAGGTAAGTCTAAAGTCATGGTGTTTGAAAGAGAGAGTACGAAAACAGTGTGCAATATAATTGTGAACGATGAATACTTGGAGCAGGTGGATGAGTTTGTGTATTTGGGTAGTATGTTTACGAGAGATGGGAAGGCTGATAGAGATATTGAAAGAAGGGTAACTCCATTAATGGAGGACTGAATGCCGTTGGCTCTAACAAAAAGCTGTCCAAAGAAGCGAAGCTAGCAGTCCACGATGGAGTGCTTGTACCTACCGTGATGTATGGCAGTGAGGCATGGAACTGGCAGAGGAAGGATGAAAGTAGACTGAATGCTGTTGAAATGAGATCCCTAAGGCGTATTTGTAGTAAAACCATGTATGATCATGTGAGAAATGTGGAGATTCGAAAAGAATGCAAGGGTAAGCGTAATGAGTAAAATTAAGAAAGGAACCCTCAGATGGTTTGGGCATGTAGAGCGAATGAACGAAGAAAGGAGCGTAAGGAGAATATATGATGCAAGTGTGAATGGTATAAGAAGTAGAAGACATGGCACGATTAAGTGAATCAGATACTTGAGTCGGGCCATGTCAATAGTCAGAAAAATAGAAGAGTATGTATGAGACGATGTATGAATGTGAATGAGGCAAAGAGTGTGTGCCAAGACCGACGTGTTTGGTGGTCCGTCCTCTCTGCCTACCCCTGCGGAGAAACGGCGTGATGGTTAGTTAGTTAGTTAGACAACCGGCGGCTGCCTCTCACCTGGATGAAGGAAGATCGTTGAAGAAGCGGTCGAGTTCAACAGTGGGCGATGGCACTTGGAATAAATTCTATTTCTGCTGACATAATCTTCACATAGTTCAATAGGCCTACATCATCAGATGTAGAGTGGGAAAATGCAGTACAAAAGGAGTAATTGTAGATCATGTAATACAGTTAATTTTATTCAGTCAATAAATTCTCTCTACTTAATCGACGTGTTGTCATTTTTTCACGCCTCGGAAAATGCTGACCCGACAGCCAGTCTGCATTATTTTTCAGCAATTTATGGAGCCAAGACCATCTTCTGACTCCTACATTAATTTGGTTAAAAAATTATTAGGAAGCTTTTTGGGAATTCTACTTACCAGAAATTATTATTTACATCACATTGATAAAAGAAATGGTGAAAATAATTTTGTTGTATTTCTTAATATGTATAAATCCCGGTGTGCACAAGTAAATTTTATTTGATTAATTTGTGTTATTTAACGACTTAATCACATAAAATAATATAAGCTATGTTTGCAGCACTTTCGAGAGTGGAAGATACTCTCAGTATCGCCCTGGTGTAAGTTGCTTGAAATGGCTTTAGCCGTGTTTGGTGATTAGATCTGAATAGCCAGGAACTTATGCACGATTAATTTCATTCAAAACTTGCTTTAATATACACCTACATTCAAGTAAGCAATAAAAATGCTCAAAACGCACGATGATAAATTATTAAATATAGTGTACTTCTTGTAAGTATTTATGATTTTTTAATAATGTCTAAACAAAATAAGTGAGTAAAAAAAAATTTGAAATATTTTATTTTGTAAGACCTTAAATAAATAGAAAAATTAAGATATTTTTGTCACAAAATAAGTTCTTGGATTTATTTTTGAATGGTTTTAATTTAACTAAAATTTAATTTTTTAAAACTGGGTTGACTAGTTATGTATTGATTTATTTTATTGTATGATTATATGATTTGAAAAATCTATTGTTTGAAAATCTGCCAACGACCAACGGTATAACCTTAGTATATTAAAAATTCACTTAGTTTTTCAAAATTTTAAAACTGTGTGTACCAGATAAAATAACAATCTTTCAAAATCAATTTATGTTATTTTGGAAAAAAGAGTCAATATGTCTAGAATTTGATTAAAAAATGACTAATTTCCAGTATTTTCTGGTAATGCCCTCTTAACATAATTTTGTGATGCCTGTCAAATTTGAATAAATTTAATTTTAATATTTTTACATTATTAGTAACAATTATTATACTTAAGCAATAATTATCAGCCTGAAACACTCATCCACATTGAAACAATTTTCCGATAAAAGATACATGCCGCCGACAGGACTCGAACCCGTGTCCTTCTGATGTCCGGTCAGGTGCTCTCAATCCACTGAGCTACGGCGGGTTACCTCATAACCGCCAAATGATTCAATATATACTAGTGTTTCATTCAACAACTACCGCTTATTACATTTTTTCACCTGCAAGCAATCAACTTTATTTTTTATTAACCAAGATTGTTTTAATGTGGATGAGTGTTTCAGGCTGATTCTTCCCCTTTGTGCTATGCATAAAATCTTGTCTTAAACATTAGTTTATCAATTAAAAATAATATACATTAATAGTATTTAAAATTATGACAAAAACTGTATATAGAATATGAACCATGTGAAAAAAACTGTGCATAGAATATGAAGCATTAAAATTCAATTTTCTGGCATAAAATAATTAATGTTTGCCATAAATATATTCTCATAATGAACGAAATATATTTTTCCTACTTTGTCCATAAATAGAATTGTTATTTTCGAAGTGTTTATCGTTTTTCTCAGAATGTATTCAGTATTACATGCTTCATATTCTGTATGCAAGGACGATATATATTTTTTAGAGAGCAATCACTTTGTGATTTGACACTGCACAGAAAATAAAACCATTTGTATTTATTGTTATAACTACATTTATTGAAACATTCGTCACTTTCAGGATTTAATTTATTCCCAAGCTTGGGTAATATAATATTACAAACAATAAGTACAGAGATTGAACCCACATTATATAAAATATACAGGCGTTTAAAGAACTACACAACAGACTAACCAGCGATTTCTGTCCTTATTTGAAGTAATGGTCTCCAGTGACTTTTTTTTCATACAAAATCACAAAAAATATGTTTAGAGATTTTCATGTTCAAAATTAGTATCGTGACTAATTTTTGGGTTATTATTAGCCAACGTTTCGGTTGTGTATCAGAGCATTAAGAGAGACTAGAGTGCTCAAACAAACAGAAACGTCTGGAATGATATTGGCGCAAGCGATTCTTACTTTGTCCCTGTACAGTTTCTTTATACATAAAGGTTAAAATCACATTTTATTTTTTAATCTGTCATCTGTCACCCGCCCGCCGGCGGGCTTACGACAAACTAGAGGTTAATAGTGAAATATATTTTTAAAACACAAAATCAAATCTAACCTCACTACTATAATCCTTCAAATATGACAGATAATAATCTATTTTCCTTAAACTAGCATTGATTTTATCTTTGGGAATGGTTGGTAAATTCATCAGATTGTGGTCTACGAATCGTTGTGAGAATTCCCCCATTGTTTTTCTGTTACTAAGATGGTCGTTGGACCCTTTGTTTGACTTCTTGAGGTCTGTGAACAGAGCGCGGAGATCTGACAATGCGCAACTCATGTAGAATATTCTGTTGCAGTCTTCCGGTCCGTTTAGCAGGCACTTCAGGTCGTGCAGCATGATGCTTTTGGTTTCTGCGTCGCTCATGATGGATGGGTTCTGAGAATAAATAAAAAAAGATTTTAAATCTTCAGATACAGGAATACAGATATTGTTGTGTAAGGACTGCAAAATTATTTGTTAATTTAAATGCCTATAGGACTTTTACATATAATGCAGTACATGTTTTTTTTTTAATTACAATGAAAATGAGTTGACATAATACTGGTAAATAACATAAAATATAAGAAATAAAATATAGGTTACATAAAATGTAAGAGTTGACACAAATATAAGTTAAGACTTAGCATAGAAATAAATTAAGTAAAAATAGATCTGCCAATATTCTCCAAAATCAACAATAATATTAATAAAACGAGAACTAACTATAATATTTTATGAAAATAATTGTTCTATTTGAAAATTCTAGATGGCAGCACTTCTGCCTGTATCATGGACTGTACATGGGATGCTTGTGTACGACAGATGTTAGTGTATTAATATTATAAATGTTTGTATTAAACATATAAACTAACTAACTAACTAACCACCACGCCGTTTGTCCGCAGGGGTAGGCAGAGAGGACGGACAGCCAAACAACTCGGTCTTAGCACACACTCCTTGCCTCATTCACATTCATACATACTCTTCTATTATTCTGACTTTTGACATGGCCCGACTCAAGTATCTGATTCACTTGATCATGCCACGTCTTCCTTGGGCGTCCTCGGCTTCTTCTACCATTCACATTCGCGTCATTGTATTAAATATATTCATTTAAATAATTTAAGTTAATACTAAGAAATCTAAATGAAACCAGAAACATTACACCTAGGATCCCTGTCTTACGGGGGGGGTGACTGGACAACTCAACAATTTGCAACTTCATCACTCATTTGAAAAATTATTAAGGTGATGCACCACATCGTGTAAAATTTGGGATCAGACCGCTCACACTCCTTCTGTGACAGAGATGGCGACAAGGTTTAAATTCCTGTTTAACACCAGCTGGTTGTTTTGATTTATTCAAGAAAAAAAACACAGTCAAAAAGCATGTTTTATTTTATGATCATTTTCTAAAGAATTTAATTTTTCACATTATATTTTAATATCTAGACTAGTAAAAAAACTTGATTATTTCAAAGGCTAAATGTGTTCTACTAGCAGTATTTAATTAAAGTATCTAAAATATGCCTAAGCAATTTAATGCACTGTTTGGCGACTTAGCAGGCATGAAATGACAAGAATCACAATCCACCATCAGAATCATCGTCATTATTATTTTATTTTTTTTAAGAGCGGAGACGGTTTACTTGTAGTTTCCGTGAGCACTTAGGCCATAGGCCCATTGTGCTGTCTTCCATTTTACCTCATTCCTTTAACAGTAACCCAGCCCCCTTTATAAAGTTCACCAGGGTTGTCATTGGATAGGAGGCCATATCCTCTAGTTCCACAATGTGTTTCCCAGGTTTCTCTCCTCTCAACTCCCCCTTAGTTCCCTGAAGGCCCAACAAGGAAAGAGTCTACCCCACCTTGGTTCCTCGAAGGCCCCATGAGGGAAGAGGGCATAATATCTCCACTCCTTAGTTCCTTGAAGGCTCCACGACGGAAAGTCCACTCCCCCTTGGTTCCCTGAAGGCCCCAAAAGAGAAGAGTCCACCCCACCTTGGCACCCCGAAGGCCCCACGCGGGAAGAGGGCTTAATATCTCCTCTCCATTCCCTAGTTCCTTAAAGTCTCCAAAAGTCACCAACTTTGGTTAAGATTCACAAAATTTTCAGCAGTTTACTGAGGTCCACGTCTTCCAAGGGAGAGAGACCCTTGGCTGTCTAATAGTTGGGTTCGCAACAAGATTTTTACTTACATTGATACACTCCTGCACGACGGACTCAATGGCTGTGTCGGAGTCCTGGAAGTTGGCTCCGCTGCTGAGGTTGCTGCAGATGGAGTGTGCGCAGGAGGCGGCCTCGGAGACGAAGGCGGGATGCTCTCCGTTGAAGAGTCGCACACTGAACACGTAGGCGCACAGCACATTGAGTAGGTTGTATTTCACGCAGGCAGCAGGTTTTTGTTTCTAAAAATGAAACAAACAAAATCAGAATTGATAAATTTTTTTTTTATACTTTTATAGCAAAATAACAGTTATAATTTTGCATAATAACACTAAATATATATTTCTTCTTCTTCTTCGTGTGCCCTATCAGGTTCCCCGACGTTGGCGATCACTCTGGTAAATATGTCTCTATCTTGCGCTGCCCGGAATAGCTCCTCCACGCTTCTAATACCAGTCCAGTCTCGTACATTTTGCAGCCAAGACATTTGTCTCCTACCCGGCCGTCGGCGACCCTCTATCTTGTCTTTTAATATTAATTGGAGCAAGTGATATTTCTCCCCTCGATGTATGTGACCCAGATATGAAATTTTCCTGACTTTTACTAATATGTCGGTCCATGGGACTTTGAACATTTTCCGGTGAAGCTACATTTTAAAAGCCTCTAACCTGTTCATGGTATTTACTTTCAAAGTCCGTGTCTCACAAACATACAGCAAGACCGACAACACATAACATTTTAACATTCTTTGCCTTAGTTTTAAATTGATATATTTAAATGTGTACAAGTGTTATTACGTTTTGTTAGGTCGATAATAGTCCTAGGTAGGCAGATTGCCTGTTCTGAGATGTCGAACGGTAACAGGGTGAAGGTGTCCGTAAATCTTTTAAAATTATTTTTTACGTTAATTACTATGTCTTCTTTGGTGATGTTAATGTTAGTAACTCATAAAGTTTATACAGTTTTCCAAGAGATGTCTCTAGTATATAGGTTTGCCCCTCCAAAGCGAGGTAAACTAGCAATTATGTTTCTAGCGGGAGAGAGAGAATTTGAGAACATAAGAAAACAGACATTAGTGTCCTGACTGTCTGTTTCTAATTAAAAAGAGTTTCTGGGCTTAAATAAAGACAAAGTGTTTTGTAGAACCATACATAATAATAATGATGAAATAGGTTTTAAATATTTTCTTGAAAATGATAATGTAAGTTCAAGTACTGAGGTAAAAGAAAATAATACCAATCTAATAACATTTTATAAATCTGCTCATTTTGACTGTCTTAAAACAGGTTTATTTCCTAGTTGGACAGCCTTTGATCTATAGATCTTTGTAATATGAAATATGTAATGTTTTTAAAAACAATAATAAATAAATAAAACAATGAACTTACTGATAATGAAGAAAAGTCTTTGACGTTTCCCATAAGCAGAGGGCACAACACCCTGTAATCCACATCTTCCTTGGCTAACTTAGTTTCCCCAATCTCTTCTATCAGCTTCTTCTCCTTGCGATACAGCCACCACGGCTCCCAACTCGGCAATATCTTGGACACGTCTCCAGAACTCAACAGAGCTTCAAATTCTTTACGTTCGTCTTCCGTCAATGCGTCCCAGACCATATCGGCATCATCCAAATCCACTTCATTTAATCTATCGGCCAGATCCGGCACCGAGTCTTCATCGTCGGAATCTTTCTCTTCTTCTTCATTGATATCTTCACAATTATCATCACCTCCACCATCAGAATCATCTTCATTAAGTTCTGATTGATTTCCAAATCCTTCTCCCAGCATCTCAATCAACTTTTCCGGGTCCATGTCGAAGTTTTCGTCTTCCGAGCGCATTTTTGATAGTATTTCCATCATTTTTTTCTTTGACGAGGGGTTCGGACCCAAAATTCCCATTTCTTCACTGATGCAGTCTTTATAGAAGCTTTCTGAACATTGAAGATGTGCTTCTGATTTGTAGCAATCGATTGAACAGTATAAAACATTGCAACGAGGGCAGCAATACTTACTAGTTTTCAAATCACATCTGTAATAAATAATACAAAAAAATGTAAGTTATCTTTCAATTAAAAAAGCAATACAGCATTTATCTAGTAATCCGTTGATATAATTATGTTGCTCAGAGCTCTGTTGCAGCCTTTTTTGTTATATGCATCGTTTATGAGAAAAAGGGAGAGGTTACAACGAAGCTATCACCGGTATGCCTATATTAGCTTTTTGAGGTTAACGTAAGAGATCCTTACATTTTACATATTCTGGAATCGCTGCTCGAAGATCCAGCAGATGACATATTTAATAAATTTTTTACAATAGTGTTTAAAGAAATATTAATAAATTTCAATTCGTAATAAATCGTTTTGAGATAATTTTGACACAAAGCAAGTTTGGTTTGCAAAGACAAATTTTAAATTTTGACGTTTGACGTTTGACAGCAATAACAGCATTATTCACGAAATCGTTTTCAACCAAATTGGTTTATGTTTATGGTTGTTGTTTTTATCGTTTTCTAAATAGGTGCGGCTTTATCATCTGTCAGAAATTGACAATATTTTTCTACTAGCAATACTATTGAGAGCTGTCAAATTTTGAATAAAGTATACTATTTGAAAAGTTAGTTATTTGTTCTCCTTTTAGCCTTTTTTGCAGAATATATGTGAAACATTTTACAATGGATTCCACCGATTAAAATCTAAAGCTCCATAGGCATAAGGATGGATGTACCAGAAGTTATAGAGGAGTTTTATGGAGTATATTTATTGTATTGTTTGAATGACAGATTCTTAGGTAGGACTTACATTGGTTATACAGTTGATCCAAATCGCAGAATAAACCAACATAATAAAGGAACGTGGGCCGGTGGGGCCAGACGAACAAGCAATAGAGGACCATGGTAAGATAATTATTTTATTATACATTTAATTTAGGAGACGGGTATGGTTATCGCCGCCCCGAGAACCGTATATTGGATACCGAACACCTCTGTCACAGGTCACCCGAAGTAGTTCGCCAAATTTGGTCACTTAGCTGAGGTGCCCGGATTCGTAGGGGTTAAGATTGTCCTGGTTCTTCAGTGGAGAAATGGGAAACATGGCTGCGGGGAAAATACTGCATTAAAGTTTCATTTTGTGTCAAACGTTTCATAATTTCTTGGGTCTTGACATTTTTACCATGTTTTTTCCTGTTTGACTTTTTTCGTATTGAGAGTGTCCAACGATTCTAAAAGTTTACCAGTATATTGTTTTAACTTTTTTAGGAAAATGGTGATGATAATACATGGTTTTCCAAACAATATAGCAGCACTGAGAGTAAGTTATTTCACTAATATTATAATATTATAAACACGAAAGTTTGTATGGATGTATGTATGTTTGTTACTCTTTCACGCAAAAAATACCAAATGGATTTTAATTAAACTTTACAATAATATAGCTCATACATCAGAATAACATATAGGCTATTGAGCTCATCTTTAACTACTCAAGCGCTTTTTGCCACATTATGGCGAACCTCGGATTGCTTTGTTGCCAAAATGTGGCAAATTTTCGAAATTTTTTATTATTATTAAAATGACTATATGTATAATATATTGTACATTCAAAATATAACAAAATAAATATTCTCTAGATTCTTTGAAATGTTTTAAGGTTAAAGATTTAATTATATTTTTTTTATAAATCCTATATATGTGATAATAGACAAAATATAGGGGAATTCATTGGCTACATAGAACTATAATCAGTTAGTGAGGTATGATTTTTTTAATGTGGGCGGTAAAATTTCCTTTAGCAATCCGAGAAAAAATATTTTAATTGCTCTGTCGCTCCAGTGGTTATTGTCACAGCTGTATGGTGCTTTAGCTTTTTTTCCTTTCCAGCGTTGATATAATATGTAGAATGTGTATAATAATGTAGTTGCAAGTGATGTATGGCCTCCGTGTTTCTTCCCTCCTAACAACATGGGTCTCTTTAAGACCCAAGTTCACTCCTTGCATTCCTCGGTAGAAAGTTTTTTCAATAAATCTAAAAAATATTAGATGGACAAATGACAATATTTAATTTGACCGTGAACAATATTTTATTTTATTTGATGTTTTATTTTGAGAATTTTTTAACAACTTAAAAAGCTTTTTATTCGCACATAACCCCTAACAATATTGTATTGCAGTTTGAATGGGCGTGGCAGAATCCCGAGCGTTCCCGTCGCCTGCTGCAGGTGCCCCAGCGCTCCAAGCGCCCCCGGGAGAAGCAACTGCAGTATCGCTTGCGCATCCTGGCCGAGATGCTGCTGGTAGGGCCCTGGACTAGGCTGCCCCTCTCCGTGCGCTGGCTGGCCCAGGAGTTCGCTGAGGACTTTCCCGTCAGTGCAATTGTTTATTTTATGTTATAATGTCTTTAATCATTAGGCGTTACATCCCTCCTCCTTCCTACTTCGCCTTCAGTCCTCAGTCCTTTCCTTTCTGCTTCAGTCCTCTTCCACACAATCAACCCTCGCTCCATCTTCAGGCAGTATGACAATAAGGTATGGTGTATGGTGTGAAACAGAAAGACATTTCGGTGAAGAAGGGAATGAAAAAAGTTTCTTACTTTTGTGTTATTTTATATTGTGATCGCTAATGTAATTATTTAAGGAAAAAAACACTTTTTGCTTTAATATTAAGATGAATTATTTGTTTGCGCATGGCCATTACGAAATATGAATAAATGGTTTTGTCCATATAAACTTAATTCTTTCAAGAAAGGTATGAAGATACAATTATTGGATTGAATCACTGATACAATATTATATTAATTTGCATGCTTTTCTTGAAATAATTAAGTTTTTACACGGACATAACTATATATGTATTCATATTCCGCATGTACAGGGAAAACATTGGAAAAATAACCGTTCTATTATAATTTGTAATTCATTGCATTACTACCAAAATGATAGTTTGAGAAGATTTCATTGTTTGATATTAATGCCATCATATTTCACACATTAACCTCTCATTTGGCGTAAGTCCTCCGGCGCGGCGGGCGGGTGACAGATGAGAGATTAAAAAATAAAATGCGATTTTAACCCTTATGTATAAAGAAACTGTACAAGTACAATCAACTGTAAACTGATTCAATGCACGGACTACCCCTAATGGCCATTTCACTTCTTTAACTGCTTGGACACATGAGCTTGTTTTCACGACATTTTAACGTAGGTAGACATAGGAATGACGTATGCCCCGGACCTGAGTTATTAATATTTCCTAAATAATATTCCTAACTTTTTTTTATTGCAGCCTAACAAGCAACCACCATTCCATATACCGATATGCCACGGTCCTGTGAAGAGCAAAAAAATTCGACAGGTTCTCTCTCAAAAAGGAACGAAATCCCCATCTCCTAAAAAACGTGTTCTATGCAATTCTAAAGTGGTGGGAAAAGGAGTGAAAGGAAAACAAACACAAAACAAAGTGGCTGAATTTGAGGATGAAATCGCTACACCATCTGAAAAATATGACATAATAGTTAAAAATGCTCAAATTATTGATCCTGTTAAAGATGTCGTGGAATTTTTGAACTGTGGACTGTGTATGAAAGTAATTGAAAATCCCAATGTAAAATTGGCGTGTTTGAATCAAAAATGCGATCTCATTTCACATTTGAAATGCTTATCAGAGTTATTTTTGGAGAGTGGCGAATATGTCCCAATCGAAGGAGATTGTCCATTTTGTTGTCAGAGACTCCTTTGGGGCGATTTAATAAGGAAAATGAAAGGATGCCAAGATCAGCAAGGACAAAATGGCAGTAATTCTCTGACTGATGGCGGATTTATGCCAAGTGAAAATGATTCGGAAAACTCATCAGGGGAGGAAATAAATTCTTCATGCAAACGAGACGAAAGTATTGTCTTGTGTTTGTCTGATTCTGACTGATTTTATATTGTAGTGTGTAACCCGATTGTGATGTATTTTATTGTATTATTTGTACTCAACTAGTCAAAACGAGTAGGTACTTACCTGTCTGCAATAAGGTGAAAATTTCTATGTATTCTTTTTATAGCAAACTTAGGAATTAAATATTTGGTAGATGATAAATATATTTTTAAACTTATTTAAATGTTTTATTTATTTTTATTAAACTTGGAACGTTCCGCAAATCACAGAATATTATATATATTGTGGGATTTGTAATGCTGAAAGAATTTATAAAATACTAGCATCACTCAAATAAAGTGTTTTTGTTTTAATTCTGTTTATTAAAGTCCTTTTGGATACACAATATTTTTGGTTTTTTCGTCTAGTAACACAAAAAAATCAGAAGGCTTTCCGACCTGTGAACAGGCCACATACAGCTGTCAGTATGAGAAGCAAGGATTTTCCAAATTTACCACCTGCTATCCTCTGTCTTTATTATGTCTCCTTTGCAATCCCTCCCTCTGCCCCTCCCTCGTCCTCCATCCCTCCGTCACCACTCTACTGTGACTCCTTTTCCATGCGTCCCTCTTCCCGCACCCGTTCTCCTATATATTTTTTTTAGATAAGTCATTATATCCCTGGGTTATATTTACGAAAGCTTGAAATTCTTTTTTTAATTTTTATATTAACTCCACACAGGAGGCTCCAAGGAAAATAATTTCTCTCAGGGCCTATGTCATGTTTGAAGATGCTGGGTGGAGGGTCTTTTTGAGGAGAGGAAGGAGTGAACAATGTCCCCTTCCTGTCCCGCGTTCTCCTTCTACTTCCCTTGTCTTTCCCCTCTCCAGCATCACACCGTCCCGCGAACCCTGGCGCACCCCTTCCATATTCTCATCTTTATCTCCCCTGTTTCCCTTACACCTTCCCCGCCTTCCCCCTCCCGGGAGCCCCTCTCTTTCGTTCCCCTCCCCCTCCCGGATGTCTCCTTTTCCCTACTTTCCTCCCTGTTGCTAAACTGTATGAAATACACACACTTCTGATAGCTGTTCGTGTGAGACGCATTAATTTTCCAAATTTACGACCTGCTATCCCCTATCGATATGTCTCCTTCGCGATCTTCTGCTTCTCTCTCATCCCCTACCCCTCCGTCATCCCTCTACAGCGTGTCCTTTCCCATGCGCCTCGTGTTATCTATCGCGTTCCCCTTTCTCCCGGCCTTTCCCCTCCCGCGTCACCCTTGTCCGCAACTACACCTCCCGCGTTTCCCTCCCCCTCCTGCGTCCCCCTTCCACCTACTCCCTTCCCGCCAACTTCCCTCCTTCGTTCCCCTTCCTCCTCCCGAATTTCCCTTCACCCTCCGTCCATCTAGAGCAGCAGCTAAACTATATGAAATACATAAATTTATTTAACATACAACTCGCGCGCCACTTGTTTCATACAATTTCGCCAGAGCTCACTATTATATGTAGAAACATTTACGGATACATACATGAATGGTTTAGGTACCGCATAAGGGACAAACAAAGAAAGATTCATTTTTATATATTTACTAGCTGACCCGCCCACGCATTGCTGTGGCTAACGAAACACATCGCCATCTACCAAATTATTACCTAACCTAGAAAACCAAGTGTTATGTGTTGTGTTAATAAATTAATTCACACCGCCATCTGTCATAAACTTATGGAACTTACAAATAATTGTCCCATAAGAAACATTTATTTCGCAATAATAGATAGTGAGGTCAATAATCGAGATTAAAACTATCCTATCTCTTAAGTTGGATTAAATTACACATAGTAAGACAAATTTCATCAAAATCGGTGGAGTAGTTTCAGAGTTTGCCTCGGACGAACATTGTGACACGAGATTTTTATATATAAAGATTAAGATTTGCCTCAGGAACGTTGTCTTTCAAAAAGAAATTTCCTTCATCAAATCAATTTTCTTCATAATATATAATATAGTGTTAGCAACGTATTTGAATATAATAAGCAGTACCTCTGGCGGCCAATTGGGAAACTACTATGGCCTCTGCGGTCGGTAAAGAAGGGATTGACTGTTACTACCCACACTGGCCAGTTGGCAGTACTGCCGGCAACCGGCAACTGCCGCGGCTACCAACTGCCCGAATGGAATCCCAGCAACGGCTGGAATTTGAATGGCGAGATGTAGTCTTGTCGAGATTGGATATTATTATTGTAATTTACCGTGGAGACAATATATTTCATAATAAACATTTACTTAGCGTTTCATTTTTGCTAACAGTAGATTATATTTTTTGTTGTCAAATTAGAGAGACGATAAGAAATTTAGCTTTAATTGATAGTTTGTAATGTCATTGCCTTTCGAATTAACACCGTTAACAAATACCCTTTGATTATATAAATGTCATTTATATAATCAAAGCAAATACCCCAGCCCTTTAAAAGTTTGGCGTATTTTGTCAGAAGGTAAAAATATTTCCGCTTTACAATTAAAAAAAAGGAATATTTGTGAATGTACCTACCCTAAAACTAAAAACTGTTTTCGAAAGGTGATGAAATACGATAAATGTTATTATTAGAAATATTCACGTAAAAATGGCCAGTTTACGTTTTTTCTAACTAAAATTAATGATGACAAAAAAAAAAAAAAAAAAACACACATATTTTATTATACAAATGAATTGTGAACGTTACTGTCACCTCACTTTTTTGTCGTTTCGCGTAAAACAAATCTTAAAAAATTTACAAAGTTTCTTATTTTTTTTCAAATTCCGGTCGGAAACTTTGGTTTCGTAAAGGACATTTGAATTATTTTTGGTTATCTTTTAGATTTGAATATATAGCTTTTCTCTATTCTCTTTCCAATGCCGTTTAGATCATACTTCTCACTATAATAGTAAGGGAGACACAACGATTTCTATGAGACCTGTGTGAGCTGGGACAAATATGGTCTCCTGTGCGGACTACAATATTAATAATACGCCCAACTTCTATCTATAGGTAGGTACTTGTACTTATGGCTGCATGCATACTAAATTAGGATGTATTGCTTTCTGTTGGTTTTAGGTGTGATTTCAGTACGGTACTAACCTGATTTACTTAGCGGAAATAAATATTTGGCTTTAGTATCTAGGTACCAATTGAAGTAACAGTGCGTGCGAATTTAAGCGGAAAGTCAGTCGCCGAGAAATTTGAATATGGTATTTTACCAAACTTTTGCTGTCACTGTCGCTTTACTCCACCCCCCCCCTTCCTCGAATAGTGAGCGAAAGGGAAATTTTTTTTTTTTTTTTTAGAGAAACCTCTCAAGAGTCCCAACTGCTCCCTTCTGGAGCCAGTGAGACTATGGCATCCCCAATTGGAGTATGTTGTGAGGCTGAAGGTAAGTGGGGAAGGGAGGGAGATGGGGAAGAGGAAGGTGGGAAAGTACCTGGCTATTCAGATCTAGTCACTAAACACGGCTAGAGCCATTATTAAGCAACGTTTCAATTCTGAATGGTGGTCTTACACCAGGGCGATACTGAGAGTATCTTCCACTCTACAACTGCACCTCAGGCTGATAATACTTAAATGAAATCATCAAAATCGAGGTTTTGTTTCTCAATTTTTCTCCTTTAAAACTAAACGATTTTAAAGTTTTTTTACTAAAATTGTATTAGAAGAAAATTCTCTAATCTGTGGGTTTCCCTTTTTTTTAAATACATAGTCTAGTTTGTATACTGAACGATGTTGAGATGGCGTTCAAAACTGTACATTTTAAGGATATTTGGAGTGTCTTAACTCCTTTAAGAAGTAACTTATCATAAAAAGCAACGCGTACCGACGCAGTAGTGGTCGATATCTAGGTATATTAGATTTAAAAAAAACATTTACATTAGTGTTAAAATCCAGGGAGGAAATTGGGGAACACGTTTGTATGAAAAGAATGCTGCCTGGTTTCCTCTTGCATGGAACACACACATTTAGCTTTTATACCAGTGTTTGTAAAGATACACGGACAAAAGGTGGATATGATAAGGTTTGCTGACGATATTGCTATGGTTGCTGGAAGCGAAGAAGAACTGCAAGAGGCCTTAACAATCATGCAAAGCATTCTTCAAAACAACTACAACATGAAGATAAATAAAGACAAAACAAAGCTGCTGACTGTAGGCCGAACGCAACATCAGATGAGAGTAGAGATGTCAGGAGTTCCACTAAAGAACACCAAGGAGTTTGTCTACCTCGGGAGAAAAATAACATGGGACGGTCGGTCTAAGAGCGAGGTCGACAGCCGTATACACCAGGCTAGGCTTGCATTCAATAAAAGGTCGAAAATAATAGAATCAAATAATATAGACCTAAAACTGAGAATACTCCTCATCAAGACCTATGTATGGAGTATCTTGATGTACGGCTGCGAAACATGGTGCCTATCCGAAAGAGATAAACGGAGACTAGAGGCTTTTGAGATGTGGTCCTATAGAAGAATATTAGGAATTTCCTGGAGAGACCACATTACAAATGAGGAGGTTCTCCAAAGAATCGAAGGAGGAAGGCACCTGCTCAGAACCTTGTCCGAAAGGCGTGCAAGATGGATCGGTCATATAATACGACAAGAAGGCCTCTTGCATGCCATAATGGAGGGTATGACCGAGGGGACAAACTCTAGGGGACGCCCACGCCGAGAGTTCCTGGAGGACCTGCAGGTGGACATGCGCTGCTCATCATATGCAGACCTCAAAAGAGCCGCACAAGACAGAGAAGAATGGAAGAAAAAAATAAAGGAAATTGTTGCAAACCAATCCCAGGATTGAAACCAGAGAGAGAGACCAGTGTTTCTCAGGCATTATTTTCTCTTAGTCCGTTTCTCAAAGATATTACCTTCTACCATGCCCCCCCTTCTCGTAAGGTTAAGGCTAGCTTTACACTTGGATTTTCCATATTATAATTATTATTAATATATTATACAAATTTGAACAGTTCAAAATTGGCAGGTAACATATTATATCTTTATCTACTTGCCTACGCATTTTTGTACCAACTAAACCGGGTTATGGGGATTTTTTTTATAATTAATCAAAAAATGTCTACGGCGGATTTATAATGTCTTTTCAATCATTAATCACTGAAACATCAGGAAATGACAAATGATACTTAATTTACTGTTCTTCCGTCTTCCGTGGCACATATGGTAATAACTACCTGACCCGGCTTTGTCCGAGATTCAACAATTTTTTTTCCATAAATTGTAAGATACGAAACAGATGACGTCTCAAGGAGGGATTAGACCAAACGAGCATATGGCTAGAGCCGTAACAAGAGCGTTCTTTCTTGATCTTTAGTGTAAACGGCAATTCATTTACACCAAAAGAAAATAGCAACGAACAACAACGAGAACAACAAGAATTATAATTCTGGAAGATGCTCTAGTGATTTTAATTTTTCTATTGTGATTTTAAGTACTCCATTAATCGTTATCAATAATCGAAAAAGAAAAAAAAGAAATGTCGTTGGTGGGCTATGAATTTTATTAAATAATTTGATTTTGACTTTTGGTGTCGTTTACACTGGTAATTTGGCAATAAGTCACTTACGTGAGCGACTTACGAAAAAAAAAGACAGCCTTATAAATAGGTAAGTAAGTACCTGATATCAAAATTCCGAACAATCTGTCAAATGAGAAGGAGAGAAATTAATAATTCTCTCATGATATTATCTGATTAGACTAAAGAATTTTAAAATTATTTTCTGCGTTAACACGCACGTAAGTCGTTAGTAATTATTTAGATATTTCAACAGATTTCTTCTGACAGTTTTAGATTGTAATCCACGAAGTTAACCTATCATTATTTGATTTTATAAAACACTAGCGAGCACCTGGTGTGCGTTGAATTCCACGCAAAGAAAGAAAGTGTTTGTATTTTAATTGTGTTTATTGAAGTGATTTTGGATACACAATATTTTTTGTATTTTCTGTCTGGTGCGTACACGAATAAATCAGAAGGTTTTCCGTTTCGTGGGCAGGTCACAAACACCTGCCCGTGTGAGAAGCATGTATTTTACAGAGTTACCACCCGCTATTCCATACCGCTACTATGTCTCCTCTGTAATCCCTCTCTCTGCCCCTATCTTTTGTCCTCCACTCCTCCCCTGAGTGTCCTTTCCCATGCGTCCCGGTTCCCGTTCCCCTCCCGTGACCCCTTCCCCTCCCGCGTTCTCATTACACCATCCCCACATCCCCCCCTCCTTCGTGCACTTCCCGTATTTCCCTCTCCCTACCTCCATCCTTTCCTGCCGCTAAACTATTTGAAAATACACTTCTCTCAGATATCCTTGTGAGAAGCATGAATTTTCCAAATGTACAACTGTTAACCCCTACCGGTACTATGTTATCCTTTGTAATCCCTCCCTCGTCCCCCATCCCTCCATCACTCTTCCCCTTCGTCTTTCTCCCCGTCCGACAAAAACGATTTAGGTGGGAAAAACTCGCCTCTCTATGATCTGATGATCCCACATTTTGATTCAAATTGAAGTCATGAAATTCCATTAGACACACCGCGCTACTAATGACAATGACTGTCCCAATTTCCGAGCTGCCAAATTACTTGAAAGGCATGTTTTCGGAGCATTTGCATTTTGCACGGGTAATAATCTCAGCGTTCACGTCACCGGATTAACACCTACAGCAAGTTTATTATAGTAAACACGCACTGAAGAGATGAACCAATAGGATTATGTTGCGGGAGTACCTGTGTGCCCGAAGTAACCTCAAATTTTCCATACTTCTAATGAAAATAATCAAACGTTCAAACATTTCCTTCGGGCCCAGACCAAATAATAATTTCATGTCATCAAAAATATTCCAGGTTATAATTCAATTTTAAACATATTTACTTTGTTTTAAACGTATTACAAAATGAAATACTGTTTTTGAAAGCTATTCATCAGATTTTGATTTCACAAACATTACGCAATGAAAAATATAAAAAAATGTTGAACTTAACACAGTTTTTTTTTACCGTATTTATATTTTTGTACGAAACAAAAAAAAACAAATTTAATTAAACGTTTCGTAAAGGTGATTGTCACTCCATTTTGTTTTCGTTTAAGAATATAACAAAATATTGTTTTGTATACGTAGTGAATTGTTTGGCGTTTTATTTTCTAATAGTTTTTTTTCAAATTATATGGGAGCTTATATGATAAACATTATATGAAATCGAAATGTCGCATGTAATTTGGCATGGTGGTTTTCTTTAAAATCAGTATACATCACTATTCTAGAGGTTTTCTGTTCAGTGTAAACTTGATACTTATCTGTAATTGTTTTAATCTTATTCCCGCCTGGTTTTTATTACACTCGTGAGAAATAATCCACAATGGAGACGAAACAAACAGTAGTCCGTTCTTTTGGTCATTAAACTTTAAATTGCACCGTTTTTTTATGTTTTACATTCCTTTGTTGAAATGAAGTTTGGGTAATGTTTTTCTTGGTGTAAAATAACAAGGCTTCCCTGTCCGAGATGTCAATTGTCGTTAGTCGTTACCTAATTTTATTACCTAACTAGCGAGTAACCGGCATGCTAAGAGTATGGATATTAGAGAGACGGCATGTGAAGTGTGCCCGCGCGCTCCAAGTGTGCCTTTTCGAGAATTCTACCCATACGGCTGACATTGGCTGTCACCATGTAAAATGGCTGCTGTCGGAAGGTATTAAACGGCCAAAAACCAGCAACCAATGTAAGCCGTTTGGGTAAAATTCTCGAAAAGGCACACTTGGAGCGCGCGGGCACACTTCACATGCCGTCTCTCCAATATCCATACTCTTAGCCGGCATGCGTTGTAATACCACTCAAAGTACCCGGCATGAAAGTACTGTTTGTGTTTGAGTTCTGTTTCTTGAAATCATTTTAGGTACAATTTTTTTTCCGTCCGGCGCGTACACGCATGAATCAGGAGGTTTTCCGATCCATGACCAGGCCACATACAACTGTCAGTGTGAGAAGCATGGATTTCACAAAATTACCCACTGTTTTCCCCTACCATTACCATGTCTTGCCCTCCTTCGTCCGCCATCCATCCGTCACCCTTCATCTGTCCTTTCTCATGCGTCCCCTTCATTCCTCCTTCGACGTTTCCATCTTCCCTTTGCCTTCCTCCTCCCTCGTTCCCGCACCGCGAACCGCCCTTCCACTCATCCCTTCCCACTCCTGGATTTCCCTCCCCCTTCTTACTTCCCACCCGGTCGCTAAACTATATGAAATACATTTACTTCTCATAGCTGTCCATGTGAAACGCATGTATTTCCGAAATTTACACCGTGCTATCCCCTAACGCTACTATTTCTCCTTTGCAATCCTTCACGCAACCTCTTCCTCGTCCCTATATCTCCGTCACCCCTTTCCAAAGTGTCCTTTCCCATTCTCCCCCGTTCCCCTTCAAAACGTTTTGGCAAAAATGTAATGTTATTATTTATTAACTTTCAACCAAATTTATACATCATAATTATACAACATGGTATCACGACACTCTGTCTAAATACTTACATTCATTTTCCCTGCGAAAATATTATGTCATTATGTGTTATTATTTAATTACATATATTTATACATCATTTTTATACAACATGGTATCATGACACTCTGTCTAAATACATATATTAATTTACCCTGGAAAATATTATGTCATTATGTATTATTATTTAATTACATATATATATTTATACATCATGATTATACAACATGGTATCATGACACTCTGTCTAAATACTTATATTCATTTACCCTGGAAAATATTATGCCATTATGTATTATTATTTAATAGTATTTATACATCATAATTATACAACATGGTATCATGACACTCTGTCTAAATACTTATATTCATTTACCCTGAAAAATATTGTGTCATTATGTATTATTTTTTAATTACATATATTTACACATCATAATTATACAACATGGTATCACGATACTCTGTGTAAATACTTACATTCATTTTCCCTGCAAAAATATGATGTCATTATGTATTATTATTTAATTATATATATATACATCATGATTATACAACATGGTATCATGACACTCAGTCTAAATTCTTATATTCATTTACCCTGAAAAATATTATGTATTATTTTTTAATTACATATATTTACACATCATAATTATACAACATGGTATCACGCAACCTCTTCCTCGTCCCTATATCTCCGTCACCCCTTTCCAAAGTGTCCTTTCCCATTCTCCCCCGTTCCCCTTCAAAACGTTTTGGCAAAAATGTAATGTTATTATTTATTAACTTTCAACCATATTTATACATCATAATTATACAACATGGTATCACGACACTCTGTCTAAATACTTACATTCATTTTCCCTGGAAAATATTATGCCATTATGTATTATTATTTAATAGTATTTATACATCATAATTATACAACATGGTATCATGACACTCTGTCTAAATACTTATATTCATTTACCCTGAAAAATATTGTGTCATTATGTATTATTTTTTAATTACATATATTTACACATCATAATTATACAACATGGTATCACGATACTCTGTGTAAATACTTACATTCATTTTCCCTGCAAAAATATGATGTCATTATGTATTATTATTTAATTATATATATATACATCATGATTATACAACATGGTATCATGACACTCAGTCTAAATTCTTATATTCATTTACCCTGAAAAATATTATGTCATTATGTATTATTTTTTAATTACATATATTTACACATCATAATTATACAACATGGTATCACGATACTCTGTGTAAATACTTACATTCATTTTCCCTGCAAAAATATTATGTCATTATGTATTATTATTTAATTATATATATACATCATGATTATACAACATGGTATCATGACACTCTGTCTAAATACTTATATTCATTTGCCCTGCAAAAATATTATGTCATTATGTATTATTATTTAATTATATTTATACATCATGATTATACAACATGGTATCATGACACTCTGTCTAAATACTTACATTCATTTTCCCTGCAAAAATATTATGTCATTATGTATTATTATTTAATTATATTTATACATCATGATTATACAACACGGTATCATGACACTCTGTTTAAATACTTACATTCATTTTCTCTGCAAAAATAATATGTCATTATGTATTATTATTTAATTATATTTATACATCATGATTATACAACTTGGTATCATGACACTGTCTAAATACTTACATTCATTTTCCCTGCAAAAATATTATGTATTATTATTTAATTATATTTATATATCATGATTATATAACATGGTATCATGACACTCTATCTAAATACTTACATTCATTTTCCCTGCAAAAATATTATGTCATTACGTATTATTATTTAATTACATTTATAAACCATGATTATACAACTTGGTATCATGGCACTCTGTCTAAATACTTACATTCATTTTCCCTGCAAAAATATTATGTCATTATGTATTATTATTTAATTATATTTATACATCATGATTATACAACATGGTATCATGATACTCTGTCTAAATACTTATATTAATTTTCCCTGCAAAAATAATATGTCATTATGTATTATTATTTAATAGTATTTATACATCATAATTATACAACATGGTATCATGACACTCTGTCTAAATACTTATATTCATTTACCCTGAAAAATATTGTGTCATTATGTATTATTTTTTAATTACATATATTTACACATCATAATTATACAACATGGTATCACGATACTCTGTGTAAATACTTACATTCATTTTCCCTGCAAAAATATGATGTCATTATGTATTATTATTTAATTATATATATATACATCATGATTATACAACATGGTATCATGACACTCAGTCTAAATTCTTATATTCATTTACCCTGAAAAATATTATGTCATTATGTATTATTTTTTAATTACATATATTTACACATCATAATTATACAACATGGTATCACGATACTCTGTGTAAATACTTACATTCATTTTCCCTGCAAAAATATTATGTCATTATGTATTATTATTTAATTATATATATACATCATGATTATACAACATGGTATCATGACACTCTGTCTAAATACTTATATTCATTTGCCCTGCAAAAATATTATGTCATTATGTATTATTATTTAATTATATTTATACATCATGATTATACAACATGGTATCATGACACTCTGTCTAAATACTTACATTCATTTTCCCTGCAAAAATATTATGTCATTATGTATTATTATTTAATTATATTTATACATCATGATTATACAACACGGTATCATGACACTCTGTTTAAATACTTACATTCATTTTCTCTGCAAAAATAATATGTCATTATGTATTATTATTTAATTATATTTATACATCATGATTATACAACTTGGTATCATGACACTGTCTAAATACTTACATTCATTTTCCCTGCAAAAATATTATGTATTATTATTTAATTATATTTATATATCATGATTATATAACATGGTATCATGACACTCTATCTAAATACTTACATTCATTTTCCCTGCAAAAATATTATGTCATTACGTATTATTATTTAATTACATTTATAAACCATGATTATACAACTTGGTATCATGGCACTCTGTCTAAATACTTACATTCATTTTCCCTGCAAAAATATTATGTCATTATGTATTATTATTTAATTATATTTATACATCATGATTATACAACATGGTATCATGATACTCTGTCTAAATACTTATATTAATTTTCCCTGCAAAAATAATATGTCATTATGTATTATTATTTAATTATATTTATACATCATGATTATACAACATGGTATCATGATACTCTGTCTAAATACTTATATTAATTTTCCCTGCAAAAATATTATGTCATTATGTATTATTATTTAATTATATTTATACATCATGATTATACAACATGGTATCATGATACTCTGTCTAAATACTTACATTCATTTTCCCTGCAAAAATAATATGTCATTATGTATTATTATTTAATTATATTTATACATCATGATTATACAACTTGGTATCATGACACTCTGTCTAAATACTTACATTCATTTTCCCTGCAAAAATATTATGTATTATTATTTAATTATATTTAAATATAATGATTATATAACATGGTATCATGACACTCTTTCTAAATACTTACCTACATTCATTTTCTCTACAAAAATGTTATGTCATTAGTCATTATGTATTATTATTTAATTATATCTTTACATCATGATTATACAACTTGGTATCATGACACTTTTGTTTAAATACTTAAATTTTGATATGATCCATGGTACGATAGTTCCATTGGTGCCTGCTTTACGGCTTGTCTAATATGATCCACGATACGATAGTTCCAATAAGTATTTTTCAACTTTGAATTGTTCATTGAACTTAATAATGTCACGCATTATGCAGGAATTCTTCACATTACTAACCAATTCACCGACTGTCGAAATTCGAATATTTAATAATGGCAAGCCATAAAGTGAATGTTTATTGTTCATTAACCTCATTGCAAATAATAATCCACTACGACAGGTCATCTCCGTGTCACGAATATGGCCAAAAGTGTGGCACAATTTCAATGGAAATTCGCAGAATGTCACGTAGCTTTTTAGAATAATAATAATACGTTTAAAATGAACACCGGAAGAAAACAGAGATGATGAGAGAATTATGTCCTCCAAACTTGGACATTTTACTGTCTTCTTTTTATATTCTCCATTTACATTATAACTTTTCTACTATATTTTTTCCCATTTTCAACATGTTTATATATTTAATCCATTTGTTTAATAGCATGTCTTATTCTTTTTCATTTTCATTTTACAGTTTTCTATTTTATCTTTTCTATTTACATTATAATTTCTCTACTATAATTTTTCCTATTTTCAACATATTTATATATTTAATCCATATGTTTACTCTATACCTCACAAAGTAACTATGTATATTCCATTGGTCACCAAGAAACAGGCAGTCGCCTAGTTTGGTAATCTAATATATCATATATGTAAATGTTATAATTTATAATGTTTTATCATGTACTTTATAAATAAATAAATAAAAACATAACTAACTTGAGGTGATTTCTCACAAAAACGGCGCTCTATAAATTATCCAATTATTATTATTATTATTATTAACTACTACGGATTTAAAAAAATTAATCTTTATATACTCTAATTTAAAGGAAAAGTTAGTACCTTACTGATTAACATACACTACAAGGACCGTAACCTCAAATCCATTTTTTTTAATATGTGAATACCGCACAAGATTCCGAACTTCTCCCAACCGCCTGGAGCCAGTGAGACTATGGCATCCCGTATTGGGGTATGTTGTGAGGCTCACGGTAGAGGAGAGAGGAAGTAGAAGCTTAAGAGGAAGGTGTGGCAGTACCTGGTTATTCGGATTTTAATCTTAATAACCACAAGATCTGGTCACAAAAGAAAGCTTAAGTCATTTCAAGCAACGTTTCAATTCTAAATGATGGTCTTGCATCAGGGCGATACTGAGAGTTTTATTCCATTCTAATTCAATATACCGTTTACCATTATGATTAAATTGTAAAATAATACAAATAAATCAAATAAAATTTACCTGCGCATGCCGGGATTTGAACCCGCGACCTTCGGATTGTTAGTCGAGAGTCCCCTCGACCACGGAGGCCGTAACTCAGCAAAATTAAATAAGTCCATGCTACAAATTAAAATAAATACTGTTGATAATAAATATGTTTAGAAACAACATAAAAATATTCCTAAGTAAACATAAAGATGAAAAAAAAAACATAAAAATTATGAAGTAACAATACCAACACAAATGTGAAGATAGTCAACAAACATGAAGATGAGGAAATCAACAAACACAACAATTTACGAGGCGGGTGTGGGTACCTCCGCCCCTAGAACCATTTATTGGATTACCAACACCTCTGCCATAGGTCACCCCAAGTGGTTCGCTACGTTTGGTGACTTGGCAGGGGTGTCCGGCTTCATGGGGTGAGGAAACATCGCCTTGCACCGCAGTGGGAGGGATAGATTCATACGTACGTCATCCCTGGACAAACTGACCCCCAGATTCCCACCCACCCCTCGTACATTTTTTTTCCCAGAACTTCCTCTCCTTCCTTTCCTAAAAAGATCTTCCACATGCCGTCCCCAAAGATGATTTAGACCCTCAAGGGAATTATTTTCCTAAGGTTCTCCTGTGTGAAGCTAAGTAAAAAAATATATACGTAGATGGCGAAGACAACCAACATGAAGATGAGGGAATCGTATAGTCCGTTCGTTGGTTCCTTTTGCATAAATAGTTCAATCTGTAGGTACAGGGAATGTATCTACGTAATTTCCCGCATTATAGGTATTTAAGAAATATATTTATGTTATTAAAAAACACGTAGGTACTCTAACCTCATGACCAGCAAAACCTATCTTTACTTAAAATATTGACATTTCACATACTTTTCTCTGACGGCCTCCGAGGTCGAGGGGTAAGGCTCTCGACTAGCAATCCGAAGGTCACGGGTTCAAATCCCGTTAAAAAATTTTTTTTTGATAAAATTGTGTTATATCACAATTATTTATAAATTAAAAATAATATATAGTATTTTTAGGTACGTTCCAGAATGGGAGATACTTTCAGTTCTTTACGCCCTGGCAGGTATAAGACTCACCTTAATTGGGGATGCCATAGTCTCACTGACTCCAAACAGGAGCAGTGGAACTCTTGTGCCATACTCATATTAAAAATTTGAAAAATATGAAAATAATATTTTGCACCCACAACATCTATTACCAGCAACGATGACATCTTCAACTGCAGAGATAAGTTTGTCAAACTGAACCAAAAAATTACAAGGAAAAATAAGCAAACCAAAACCAAAACCACGCAGAAAAAAACCAATTTCTTTAAGAAACGACAAATTTAAAATACAGCTTTTATATTCAAACATAAAAAATTAATTCTAAAAAAAACCGTTCGTTTGTTAGTACCTACTTTGGCCGTCTGTAAAGTTAGCCGTATCAAGCTGTGAGCTTTTATTAACTGAGAGTGCAAAAACTGAGTTATGTAGATTAGATAAAATAAAAAATATTTTTTCTTCTTATGTAAATCAGTTCCGGTCTCAAAATTCTAATGGGATTTCATGGTGAACTCACATGGTCATGACTCAGGTCCCAACATAACATTATTGAAGTAAGTACCTAATTTGTTTATGGTCCGATCTCCAGCTTCAACAAAATGTTCAACACCACCTTTAACGTGTCGTGAACATTTTTTGCTTTTTTCCACATTGTCGTCTCCTGCGTTTGTTTAAACATTGGAGCGCGATTCAGGCACAGATTTCGACTTGACACAAACTTGTCCAGTTCGCCACCCTTGGCGTAGCGGTAGCAGTGAAATGGAAGGTTCCCTTCAACCCTGGTCCTGTCAGCTGGAGTGAGTTCAGTCAGTCCCCATGAGTTCTTCAGAAGTCTCTTCTCCACTATCCCACACAGACAGGGACGGTGTGAAGGGTTTGTAGAACCACCTTCCCGTCCCACTGCTCACTGTCTCTCGTAGGGACTGCCTGTGACTTGCCAGAAGCTGTAGATGTTCTTCTTGTATTTTATGCTGCCATAGGAATGTGTATGGAGTATCTTGATGTACGGCGGCGAAACATGGTGCCTATCCGAAAGAGATAAACGGAGACTAGAGGCTCTTGAGATGTTGTCCTATAGAAGACTATTACGAATTTCCTGGAGAGACCACATTACAAATGAGGAGGTTCTCCAAAGAATTGAAGGAGGAAGGCACCTGCTCAGGACCTTGTCCGAAAGGCGTGCAAGATGGATCGGCCATATAATACGACAAGGAGGCCTCTTGCATGCCATAATGGAGGGTATGACCGAGGGGACAAACTCTAGGGGACTAACAAAGGACAAACTCTAGGCCGAGAGTACCTGGAGGACCTGCTGGTGGACATGCGCTGCTCAGATCTTACAGATCATCAGACTTCTCGTCATATGCAGACTTCAAAAGAGCAGCACAAGACAGGGAAGAATGGAAGAGAAGAATAGAGGAAATTGCTGCAAACCAATCCCAGGATTGAAACCAGAGAGAGAGAGGAATGTGTCTGAATTTGCCTTTCCTTTTTTTTATTTTGTATTATATAAATGTTGTCTCTCCATTAGCTTCAAGAACAAGAACAAACTGCATCGGATGAGAACTTTTAAAAGTTTATGGTATGTATAATGTAAGTATGTTGTGACCTGTAGGGACAGTCGGGGGTTTTTAGAATCATTTAATGTAACATCGTTTTAAAAACAAAAGTAGAGTCTTGACGTGAGAACCGGTAGAGGAATCTTTCTGGTACTTAAAAGTGTTTTACCAGAGAATACCGGAAATTAGTCATTTTAATATCAAATTATAGACGTATAGACTCTTTTTTACAAAAAACATAAATTGATTTTGAAAGATTGTTATTTTATCTGGTACACGCAGTTTTAAAATTTTGAAAAACTAACGCCGTTCTTCCATGGAGCTACGTTCAAGTGACGCGATCGCCGCTCGTGAGTGTTTGAAAACGCCGCCAGGCGCTACACTAGCAAAACAGTATGACAGGTAGCGGTAGCGTCGCTTGTGAGTAGCTACGTGGAAGAACGGCGTAAGTGTATTTATAATATACTAAGGTTATACCATTGGTCGTTGGCAGATTTGTTCAATTTTCAAACGATAGATTCCATTAAACAACACAAATTTCCAATCATATAATCATACAAAAAAATAAATCATTATATAATCTAGTCAACACAGTTTACAAGATTTAAATTTTAGACAAATAAAAATCATAAAAAAATAAATCCTACTTTTTTGTGACAAAAATACCTCAATTTTTCTATTTATTTAAGGTCTTACAAACTAAAATATTTCAGATTTTATTTTACACACTTATTTTGTTTAGACATTATTGAAAAATTATAAATAATTTTGATCAAAAATTAATTTTAAGAAGTATATAATTCTCATTCATTTACCATCTCCCGTTTGATCATTTTTATGGCAGTTCGAGACATAAATTCTCGCAACTCATTAGCCGCTGAGATGCGGCCGTGAGAGGTCCTGTGTTCGCGTCGCTCTTAATAACAAAATTTTGCATTAAATTTAAAACTAATAGCGTTTAGCTTCATGATTGCAAAAACAGTATGTAGTTCATTAGGTGCTGTCCTTATAATCTATTTAAAAGCCCAATTTTACCATACTAACTACACCAAGATCCGAACAAACTTCACCCCATGAACCCGGTCACCCATTCTAAGTCAGCAAACGTAGCGAACCACTTGGGGTGACCTCTGGCAGTACCCGTATCCGCCTCCCAGTACCAATTTACAAATCGTATGATTTCAGACGAAATTTTGGTTTAGATTTAACATGTTAAAATCATAAACGCGAGTTCAAAACTGTTCGCAGATCTACTAGGTACATAGTTATTCAATAAAGTTATGTAGAACAAGTTTATGGCCTACGTTTACTTTCCCGCCTTTTTCTTATTTTTATTATCATCGTGATGTAGCCACTCGATTGCAAGCGCCATTAAAAATAAATAAAATAAAAAAAGTATGTCAAAGAAGCTAGGTTAGTTCCGAATGGTTCAGTTATGCTTATTGCTCATGAATGTCTGCGAAATTGTTAATAATTTGAAGATCATTATTTTTTATCGTCATCGATATGCATTTGAAAGAACTACACATATCTGGAACATACATCATTGTTTTTGAAAGTTTTTAGAGCGCATAAACTGATGGGAGAGATTCTGAAAATACATTTGAGTGGTGGATAGTCATTTTGAATTATTTTTACAGTTTTAGTTTTATTGGTAATAATTACCTACGCAAACAAAAACTTTCTTATAGATCCATTATCTTTCAATACGGTACATTCTTACGGGGCCAGGACTAAATTATACACATAGGTATACATACAGAACTTTCTTATAGATCCATTATCTTTTAATACTGCACATTCTTACGGGGCCAGGACTAAAGTATATAAATGTACATACAGTAAAGAATAGTGTTATTCTTTATTTGTATTATTATTTTATTTTATCTTACTGTGTTACATGACCTGTATTAATAATAGTGTTTATTTATTTTCTAATGTTCTCCATAAAACGGTTATACACCAATATATCATGGGAAGATTAAAAATTACAAAGTACACAAGGGCAGTTTTACTATTTTGTGACATGTGTTAAAAGATAGTTGCTGAATTGTCTGTAAGTGACGTTGCAAATGTCGATGGTCAATGCAGAATCGTTAAGCAGTTGAGTCGCTCTGTTTATTGGCGCGTTCTGATAGGCAGAAGTCCTCACTTATGGAGCATAAAAAAGTGCATGGGATCTCCCACGAGTATACTTGTTAGAGACATAAAAAAGGTGGATTGATAGTTAGTACCAGATAGTTTAAAAAAGTGTTTACCTAATAATATTTTTCTGCGGGCTTCTAAGGTATTGAAATCGAGCATCCCTGTTGAGAACAAGGATGGATACAGGAATGGATAGTACGTATATTCCCTCATATACAGGTTACGTATAAACCTTTTTTGTACTTTTTTCTATTTCTAGGTTTTGGTGTTGTTCAAAAGGGGCCCAAATAATGGAGCTATATTCCAGGATGCTACGGACAAGTGCTTCATGTGTTCTCCGTATTCTAAAGATCTCGCATTACGAAGAACAAATCCAAGCATTTTGTTGGCGTGGGAGACAACTTCAGATAAGTGGGATTTGAAAGAGTCATTTGCTTCAAAAATCACGCCACGGTCTCGAATCTTATTTTTGCGTGTTAATATATTTTTATTAATTTGGTAGGGGAATATGAATGTATCTTTGGATCTTGTAAATGTAACGACATTGCACTTCTGGATGTTGAAGGGTAATTTGTTCATCCGTATTACTTTACTGCGTGCTTTAAAAAAACCTTAAACATTTTTATTAAATATTCTCTTCTTATAATAGCCTAACTAGGCGTAAAATAAATTAAACAAATATAACGATTAAATAAAAAAAGTATTTATGTAGACATTTTAATAACATTTTCATATAACTTAACAAATAATACATCTCCAATCAACAAACATAATAATATTGCTCCTACATTTACATTAGTAGGTACAGTTACAATATAAGCATTTATATTATAATTAACTTAACACAAACAAAACATAATATTATAAAATAAAATAAAATTATGTAACTTGAGGTATAGGTAAGTACACTTAACAATTTATTATAATAAATACATTCACACAATAAATACGTACACATTAAACAAGTACCTTATCTACATTTTTTATGATGGCAACACTTCAAAGCGTTCGTACACATTTAATATATTTATATATACATTTTGGTAGCAAATCGCTTGAGTAATTTTGTAATATATATAATTACCTACTGACTTATATAGAATGATTTACTGGCTTAGAAATTATAAATAATAATTGGTAAACATTTTTTTACTGTTTAAAAATGTATTTTGTCTATTGTAAGAAAATGGAGAAAAGGCGGGAATTCTTTTCAAAATGTTGACATGTCATTTATTTTAAAGTCATTATTATAAGAAATACACTTCTTTTTACAATTTGCTGATTAAAATTGATTATCTAATAGCAATGGGCATAATCTTTTCCGATCTATTCGTAAATATATAATTTAAAATGTGACATAAAACGACATGTCAAAGTCCAGAAAAAAATTAACTTAGTTAGGGTGATTCAGACATAACAATAAGCACAATTTTTAATTATCGACATAAGAACAGCCCCCCGTTAAGTCGATAATCGACCGTTATACTAGACAGCTGATCACAGTTTGTTAAAAATCTGATACGGGTCGAGAAACGGAGAACGTTCAAATATCAAACATTCAAATTTGCGCTGATTGTCATCAAATCAGCTAACAAGCTTGGCAGATGATCTCGATTTGCTCAAAAGCTAAAATGGGTCAAGAACCAACATTTAACGGGGATTGACAAATTGGATATGACGCTGATTATTGTCGAAATGATGGTCGTCAAACGAGTTTCAAACACCCCAAGCTTACTAAAAAGATCTATGGTTGAATTCGAATATGTACCTATACATGGTGTCCAGAAACAAGTGGTACAAGCGGGAAACTGGCGAATCTATATCGAAATTTTAGGTTTATCTTGCGGCACTAATTTTTTTATTATTTGAACTTTCGAATCTTCGTTAAAGAGTTCGAATTTTTTTAGGTAAAATTTGTAAAAAAATCGGACGCTAGGGGGCTAATATCAGCTGATTAATTTCTTTTAAAATGTGTCAAAGCGTAGACCCGGCTCCCAAAACAAAAACGAAAAAAATCGAAATGTTCATCGCGAGAAAAATAATTTAAAAGTGATTTAGATTTAAAAGTTTCCAATTGGTGCAACCCAAAAACTTAAAAAGCCATTTACAGAGCTTTAGTGCGATTCTGTGTATACGACAATGAAGCCAAATTTAGGGTGAGGAGAAATTGCCTAGCAGCCATCTTGCATGTCAAACTTTTGAATTGATGTGTATGCAAAGTGGTATAAAATGAACTTTTTTAAAAATATTGTTAATGCGTATAACGGCTTATGATTTTGTTTGGGTATTGAAATGACACAGCGAATGGGACATGTCATTAAAAAAACTTAAGTAGGTAAAGGCAGTTTTTATACATCTTCCCTCTCACCCCGTGGCTTCAATTTTTCCTCGAATACTTCTCCAGGGTCTTTTAGGTTCATGATAATCTATGACTTTTCTATGCTATTTTCCATAGAGAAAACGTTTTATTCGTCTCCACCGCCAAACATGCTGCCAAAATCGAAGCCACCACCGTCTCCATCATCATAATCGTCATCGAATCCTCCTCCAATACCACCGTAGTCATCCTCATCAGCTCCTGGTGGAACGAATGCCCCATTGAGGACACCACTCAATCTGTCTTGAATTCCCATCCAACTGGCCACACCGTAGATAACTCTCATTGCCACGAGTCTGGAGAAGTTAATGGGAGTTGTTTCTCTTAACTGCAGTACACGAAGTTTGTCCATTCTTCTTTTTTCCGCTTTCGTGCGACGCGAGTGCTTCTTTTTGCGAGCATCGCAGTCCGCCACAAGGATTCCAATGACGATGAAAATGACGAAGAACTTCCATTTTGTTGACGCCATGTTTGTTGACCCTGAAACAATAAAAATAAAATATTTTAATATTATGTATTAAACAATACAGTTTTGAGAGGAGATGAAAAACACAAACAGGGAAAAGATGGATAGGTACCATTTTGTATTAGTATTTTCGTGATAATTCATGGTTATTGTTCCGTATTTCTTCTTTAGTCAACGTTTACGATATGGTGTCCACCTGCTTATACATCTGCCCGATTATGGGCACTGTAACGCTGACGATTATTATATATTATGAATAGGCTTAGATTTCCTATCAATGAAACATTATTTGATCTCAGAAATAGGATAGGTATTTTTATTTTATTTATTTGCGTTATAAACAGTCTATACATTTATATATGACAGTGAATAATATGTTTATGTCATTGACCAATAAAATAACGAAATTTAAATATAGGACCATAATTAAAAAAAAATATGCAACAATATACCTAATACAAACAATTCTGATTAAGCGCATCTTCAATTTACAAAGTGATACATAAAATATATACACATTTCTAAGGTTTACACTTAAATTTTAAAGGATATCAATAATATCTTTGAGGAAAAGATTTCATTAAAATACAAACTACTAAAAGTAAAAGAGAAAATGTGAGGAATTAATAAAAATAAAAAAAATAAATCAATGAAATTAAGTTTTTGGTTAAACATATGGCATTCGATGGAATGTCATTTTTTTATGAATGTTGTGAATTTAGCAAGGTTCATGTTAAACACATCGATGTTTGGGCATAATCTATTAAATGTGCTACAGCTTCTTCTTATAAAATACATTTTCAAGGTAATTCGTTTTGCTCTTAGGAATATAAAAGGTATCCATAGATCGAGTAACTCTTTTTGGACATCTAAAATGAATATTTTGTAGTAAGTATGGGCTGTCAATATAGTTATGAATTATCTTATAGAGCATTAATAGGTCTCTGGTGTCTCGGCGTTGATCAAGAGATTTAAGGTTTACGGGGACATAGTTTACATAATTTCGTACGCGAAAAGAGACATAATTGACAAACTTTTTCTGAACTCTTTCTAGATTTGCTTTATACGTAGAACAATGGGGGTTCCACACAGTTGAAGCGTACTCTAGGTGGCTTCTGACATAGGATATGTAGAGAATTTTAAATGTTTGTAGATTTTTGAAAGCTGAACTTACTCTAAGTATAAATCCCAACATTTTCAAAGCCTTCGACGTGATATGCTCGACGTGAGATTGAAAAAGAAGCTTACTGTCTAATAGAACTCCAAGATCCCTTACTACATTTACCCTGTTTAAAATATTATTCTTAATTGTGTATGGATACAATACTGTGTGTTTCTTTCGAGAATAAGATATGACGCTACATTTATCTGCATTCAAAAGGAGGCGAGGATGGTCACACCCTATCTATCCTATCCATATAAAAATGCATATATACAAAACTTATATTTGCAATGATGTAAAAAGGTAAGTTAAAAAGTATGAGGGGCACTAGATTTTTTTTTAAATCGAAATAATTTGAGAACCTGAGTATTACAGGAAACCTATTATTAATAATTCATTTTGCGCTCTGGGTATTCAATTTTTTATATTTTCTTCTAATTTTATCTTCTTTGATATTATAAAAATATAAACATATTATTATTAAAACAGCTGACGAAAAAACGACGTCGTTAAAATATATTAACCTATTATTTTTTAAACCGTTTATTTTTAATATTTTAACGACACCTATCGGATTATATGAACACTTTTGTAATTTAGAATAATCTCTAAAATTGTACTAAAAACATTCTGCCTGTTGGATGGCGTTGATGTCAATTAAGGACAAAATTATACCTATTTTGTTAACCGTTAAGTGGAATTAAATCGGGTTACATAAATGCGAAAAAAGTGTTTAAAGATGATCAACGGTACTCTGATGCACTCATCAATATTAATAATAATGATGTTGCATTATTAATGACTCACGACCCGTGGTTAATCAATTAGCTATAGAGAAAATAACGGGACCAACATTTAATTAAACAATAATAATGGCCGCAAGTGGCCAATAAAATAAAAAACAAATCGTTTTATAGAACGGAGTAAACCGACTCATCATTTTTTACATTAGCTCCAAACAATTTTTTTTTTCATTCTGTCTTTATCCATTTTTAATTTTTTTTATTAATTAATTAATAAATAAAATAAAATTTATATGTATAGTGCACAAGAGTCCCAACTGCTCCCGTCTGGAGCCAGTGAGACTATGGCATCCTTAATTGGGGTGTGTTGGGAGGCTGAAGGTAGTGGGGAGGGGAAAGAGATGGGGAGGAAGTTTCTGGTTATTCAGATCTGGTCAAACACGTTAGCCATTTCAAGTAAAGTTTCATTTCTGAATGGTGGTCTTACACCAGAGGCCCTAGCACACTCGCTCATTAACGATCGATAGGATAACTATCGGTAACTTCTCATCGTTCCCTAGGACAACTGCACATCGCTAACGTACAAACAACAGTTGATGTCGAATATGTTAAGGACACTTAGTCATTGTGAACTGTCACTTTTTTGTTGTCGATCTGTAGTCATGCTAGGGAACGATGCGAAGTTACCGATAGTTATCCTACCGATCGATATCGAGGGAGTATGCTAGGGCCTTAGGGCGCTATTGAGAGTATCTTCTACTTCAGAACGTGTCGCAAATATACCTTATATTATTTTTAATGAATTAATTATGACATAAAACAAATTAATCAATAAAGATCCCGCGACCTTCGGATTGGAAGTCGAGAGTCTTGCCCCTCGACCGCGCCGGCCGTCAATTACATAAGTTTATTCAAATAGTTTTTACATGATCTTAGTTTTATTTTCATATTGTATTGAGTTGTAAAATAGTCCAGAGAAGTTCACATTATCAAATAATGTTTTCAAATTTAAGTTATGTAAAGTTATTATATTTAAAAAAATATTAAAAATAGGAAGGTATAGCAAGGAATGTGCGCAATGTCATCAAGCTGCGACCAAACTCCAATAAATTGTAAATAAATCATCTTAATCTTTATATATAAAAATCTCATGTCACAATGTTCGTCCGAGGTAAACTCCGAAACTACTTAACCGATTTTGATAAAATTTGGCTTACTGTGTGTAATTTGATCTAACTTAAAAGATAAGATACTTTCTATCTCGATTCTCTATTATCTGATGATATCTCTATTTTTTTGGGACAATTATTTGAAAATATTTGTAAGTTCCATAAGTTTCTAACAGATGACGGTGTGAGTTTATTTATTGACACAACATACAACACTTGGTTATCTAGGTTAGGTAACCATACAGTAGATCCGTTATGCGGTACCTAAAAAAATCATCCTATTGCGATGAAACTTTGGTCATTCTATAGATAGTGGTGAGTTCTAGCTTTATGAAATTATTTCCTAAACCATTCATCCGATTGTAATGAAACTTTGGCGAGTTATTATTTGCACACCCGCTAATGTTTCTAAATATAATAGTGAGCTCTGACATTATGAAATTTGTATTTAAAAAATACAATAAGTGGCGCGCAAGTTTTTTGAAAAATGTATGTATTTCATATAATTTAGCTGCAGGGAGTGGTGGCGGGAGGGGAAGGGGAAATTCGGGAAGAGGGAAGGGAAACAACGACAGGGGGTTCGCTGAAAAAGGAATGAGGGAGGGGGAACGCAGGGATGAACGCAGGAGGAGGAAGGAAAAGCAAAAGGACTTCAATAAACAAGAAAAATTTCTTAAGTGGCATTCAACGAATGCCGGGTAATCGATAGTTGTAAATCCACAATGAACTATCAAAGCTATGCAATGAAAGTTATGCCTTTGTTATCTTGGTATTAATGCCTACGGTCCAATAAATACGTAACAAATTTAATAATGTTTCATGCATACGGTGCGCACTTAAAATTAAAACTCACAGATAATCTCTTACGGTACGTTAATCCATTTAATACAACGATTAGTACTAAGAAAGCATCAGATAAGATTAAAATTAGATTAGAATGAAAATAAATCATTCTGAATTAAATCGCATTAGTAGTCCTAACAATTTCAGTCAACACGATAGTTTGAGAGAATACCTGAAATTTGTCCTTTTTAAATCAAAATCCAAATTCTAGACGTATTTACTCTTTAAAAAAAAAAAACATAAATTGATTTTGAAAGATTGTTATTTTATCTGGTACACGCAGTTTTAAAATTTTGAAAAACTAAGTGTATTTTTAAGATACTAAGGTTATACCGTTGGTCGTTGGCAGAGTTGTTCAATTTTCAAACGATAAATTCTATTAAACAACACAAATCATATAATCATACAATAAAATAAATCAATACCTAACCTGTCAACACAGTTTTAATTTTTTTTAATTTTGGTTAAATTAAAATCAATAAAAAATAAATCCGAAAACGTGTTTTGTGACAAAAATGCCTCAGTTTTTCTATTTATTTTCTAAAATATAAAAAAAAAAATTACACACTTATTTTGTTCAGACATTATTGAAAAATCATAAATACTTACAAGAAGTACACGATATTTAATAATTTATCATTGTGCGTTTTGAGTTTTTTTTTTATTGCTTACTTGAATGCAGGTATATATTAAAGAAAGTTTTGAATGAAATTAATCGATATAAAATTTTTTATTTAAAATATTTGATTCGGGGAAACCTCCCTTTACGGTTGCAAGTATTTTTAAACTTTTTTTCTCAGCCGCCGCTCACAGACAACTGAAAAAAACAGTTTGCAACTCAATTCGCTATCCTGTGTTGTAAATATGATGGTCCGCACACTACACAACTTCTCAAAAACTCGTTGTCAGTGGCAACGCAAGCAATGATTCGCAACTCGCCGTGCTAGTTGCCACGGACGGCGACGGGCTAGTTCCTGGTTGCCACGCATACGCCAGTTTTGTTGTCAGTTTTCGAGTTTTTTTTTAAGATTTTTTAGTCGCCAGCGCTAATATGACAGCTGAAGTGTTCCTTGTCTATGGTTAAACAAGCTGAGATAAATACTGAAAACGTAAAATTGAGTGCCGTGATAGAAGTTTGGTTGAAAACCATAGCAACCCGCCAGTTTTAGTTTGGTTTCAGTTTCTCCAAGAGCGGAGGGCTTCACTATTCTGTTCTAGTTCTGCTAAGTAATAGAATAGGTATTACAAAATTGTCATAACTCGTCATCCACAAAATATCTCCAACAATTAACAATTTTAATATTTAATCATATTTAATTATTAGCAACTCTCAAACAAAAATTTGAAACTTAAAAATCAGAAAAAAATTTAATTGCATCTAGGAATTGCAACCTTGACCTTAGCCTTACCTGCTATTTGCTCTAACCGCTGAGCTAATTCGACATATATATATATATTTTATCTTAATGTGCGACATCTATTGACTTTTCTACACGTCTAGGATGAATATTTTTATTGCATTTAGTTCGGGCAGAGGTGTTGGTTATCCAACGAATATTTCCCGGGTCGGCGGTACCCTTACCCACCTCCCAAATGGATTTTGATGTACAAACAAAAAAACAATAGAAATTAGGTTAGGTTAGGTTGGGTTATTAACCCGCCACTCACGCAGTTCGTAATTTGGTCCGTAATTAGAAAAGGAATGCGTAGGATACTTAAAATGCATCGAAGCCTATTACGTGGGTACTGTGACTGTGAGATTCGTGACATTGGTAGTACTAACAGCTAACGACAAGAACGTGATGACATTATGCGTGTGACCTCCTTCCGAATCCTCCGCCCCTAGAAAATGGTCTGCTGACACCATAAGATTAAAATTTGAACCTTTAAAACAGGGGTGGGGAAACTTTTTGCCGTCGGGGGGAATTTGGATGGTTGAAGTATCACTGCGGGCCGCACATAGATTTTAAATGTGACGAGTATTCTTTCAAAATTCTGCAACTAGAAATTAAAGGTATCTGGTAATTAAATTCTGGTAAAAAAAGGCAATTAAAGATTGAATTGCGTCAGCAGAGGATTTCGCCCATCATAAAACAAATAGCAGGTTTAGAACACATAGCAGGTTCATTTAAGATTGATTCTGCGTAAGAGTCTATAAGCTAATATAATAGATCCACACGGAACAGTCATTTTCTCTGCTTTTCTTTGATCACAAACGTAGTCTGAGAATAAGAATAATATTAATTCGAATAAGGCAATGGTTTCCTTTGAAATGCGCCAGCAGGTGAATCCACAACTCGAATTTGCACTATGAACACAAGACAGACTGTCCACAAGCTTAAATTATATTGTCCTCAGAACAAGTGAATTGTTTTCCTGAATTTTCCAGCAAATATATTCTAGAATTTTTTTTTTTTTTACACTCATATTTAAAACTATTTTTTATGGCAGAAGTGTGGCAATAAATGACGAAAGCACGTCATATTTTTTGTATTTTCTGAATAGAGTTGTATAATACAAGATATTTATATAAGATGTAATATTATTTATTTGTGTCTGTATATGCTAATATTTAAAGAAAGATTATGTTTGCCAAACAATGTTTATATGTTTATAAAACTATTAGCACACACGAAGATGTAAGCTAAATTAAGATTAATAAATAAATAATAAATAAATAAATATTTATTCAATATTAATTTGACTATCGAATAATAATAAGAAATTAAAATAAAACTTAAAAAGGAGGTTGGATCACCTATTTATTGAAAGAAAACCGTTCTAGCTTTTTGAGTGTATTTTTTTTTTGTTTCAGCAGGCCGCAACAAAAAGCTTCGCGAACCGCAGGTTCCCCACCCCTGATTTAAAGGGTATTTTCATTGCTTTTTTATTCTCAAACAACGATGAAATAATTACGATAGTGGAGGTATTTTAGTTTATTTTTTATGTTGACGAATAAATTTTCTATAACGATTTAAAATGTGTAATTTTCGATTTGCCGCCTAAACTCCATGTTGAGATCATGCCGGGCAACGTTGGTGACAGATGTTCGCAACGTTGGCTAAAGATAGAGGAAGCGCAACCCGGCATAATCTTCTTACTTATAATATTATAAACGCGAAAGTTTGTATGGATGTATGTGTGTTTGTTACTCTTTCACGCAAAAACCACTGAATGGACTTTAATGAAACTTTACGATAATTTAGCTCGTACATCAGAATAACATATTGGCTATAATTTATACCTAAAGCTAGCTATTTTTCATGTATTACAAATAATAATTATTATAGAAAATGAGAAAATTTGAGAATGAAATTTTGAAAAACAATGATTGTTAAACCAAGATTCTATATTAGAAAATATTTAAATTAGTGAATTTATTTGAAGTACTCACCCTTGAATCAAAACGAGAATTATAGATATTTTAAATAAATAGGTTAAGAATTTTGTTATAAACATAGATGGGACTTAGGAAAAGAAAATAGGCTAATCGAAGTACTAATCCTGCGCAGACAAAGTCGCGGGCAGAACCTAGTATAATCATATTTTCAACCCATCGACATTCAAGAACACGTATAAATTCGATAAAGTTTGTCGAGATGACCTAGATGGGACCTAGAAAAAGAAAATAGGCTACTCGAAGTACTAATCCTACGCAGACGAAGTCGCGGGCAGAAGCTAGTAGCCCAAATTAATCGCGATAGTATAATGTGTTGTTCGAATTAGAACATTCGATAAGTTTAACAATGCTTTCTTTTTATCGATTTTTTTTTCAATATCACTGTAATTTTTTTTTCTAATTAGGTTTAATAAAAAAAATTAAGACATTTTTTAATGTGTGGCTAAGTTGGCATCGCGTTTGGGTCCCATCCGGGAGTCGCGTGTTCGATTCCTTTGCTGGCTAAGTCCTCCACCACAACACTAGCAACATTTTCCGCTGTGATGGTAATATAAGATTTTCAAACATAATCAGGTTATTCGTAACCCGGGAATGTTTGTCTTTCTTAAAAAAAGCTTCTGTTTTTTTATATGAAAACCGCACAAGAGTCCCAACCGCTCCGGTCTGGAGCCAGTGAGACTATGGTATCCCCAAATTCAGGTATGTTGTGAGGCTGAAGGTAGTAGGGTGGGGAAGGAGTTGGGAAAAAGGAAGGTGGGGAAGTACCTGGCTATTTGGATCTGGTCACCAAACACGGCTAAAGCCATTTCAAGCAATGTTTCAATTCTGAATGGTGGTCTTACATCAGGGCGATACCGAGATTATCTTCCACTCTGGAACGTGCCGCAAATATACTATATACATATTTTTTTGTAGGTACTGTATTTCTGTTTGGAGAAGGTACTATATTATGTATAACATAACTTTATTAAGAAAAAAATTATTGAGTTTGGTTGGGTATTTTGGCCTCAAATCCAAAATGAAGTATTGTGTGAATCGGGCCGAAACGGGCCGCACAGTTGTACCTCTTAATGTATAGTACAATATACCTACAGTATACAAGTCGTGACCATTTACTAAAGAAAATGCATTTCATGTTGGATTTAACCCAGAACTCAGATGTCGAAGGTTCACATCAGCACTGCCGCGAGCCAAGTGTATGAAAGTTGGTACCTGGTGTGCATGACTTCAACTCACTAGAAATAAACCCGCGAGCACCTAGAATTTTTTTATATGAATATCGCACAAGAATCCCAGCTGCTCTTGTCTGGAGCCAGTGAGACTATCGCATCCCCAATTGGGGTATATTGTGAGGCTGTGTGGGGAGGGAAAGGAGATGGGGAAGAGGAAGGACCTGGGGAAGTGCCTGGATTTTTAGATTTAGTCACCAAAGACGGCTAAAGCCAATTCAAACAACGATTCAATTCGGAATAGTGGCCTAACACCAGGGCGATACTGGGAGTGTATTCCACTCTGGAACGTGCCGCAAATATACTATATATATTACTTTTTATTAATTAATTGCAAAATAACACAAATTAATCAGTCAATCAGTATTTTTCTAAGAGTATGGATATTAGAGAGACGGCATGTGAAGTGTGCCCGCGCGCTCCAAGTGTGCCTTTTCGAGAATTTTACCCAAACGGCTTACATTGGCTGCTGGTTTTTGGACGTTTAATACGTTCCGACAGCAGCCATTTTACATGGTGACAGCCAATGTCAGCCATGTGGGTAGAATTCTCGAAAAGGCACACTTGGAGCGCGCGGGCACACTTCACATGCCGTCTCTCTAATATCCATACTCTTAGGTATTTTTACTGTTGTTAAAAAAACTACATTGAGATATAAAAATGTTGAAAATAAATTACAAATATGGTGGCATTTATATTTTATTTATAAGTTAAGTACACATGCATGTAACAAAATGCGAAACAGCCACGAATTATGGGAAAGAAACGAAGCAACAGCAAGTGGCGTTTCGCTCTGTTTTGCTGTGGTTCATTCCTTTCCCATAATTCGTGAAAGTTATTATAATTTTATTTTCTATGTGTTATTTACTTAGTAATTAGGTTTTACTTTGTAACTAATAACCAAATAAAGGTTTCAAGTTAATCTCATACATAATTTTTGGAATTTTTTTTTTTGTTCATATGTTCTCTGGTTTATTTAAATATTTATAGTATTTTTATATGTATGTGTTGTGTTTAATGTGATCAATAAAGAATATTTTCTAAGTAAGGCGCTCCGCCCACTGAGGCAACTGAAAACCAACTAAAACCGGCTGTTTTCTCTGTCTTGATTGGTCAAAAAGCTTGTTTAACCATAGATGAAGAACAATCAGCTGACAGCTCGCAACCTAGCAACGGCCGCCCAGGGTAATCAGCCGTGACAGTCGCAAGATGGTCGCAAGTCACCGCTTGCGTTACCATTGACAACGGGGTTTTGTGTGATTGTGTAGTGTGCGGGCCATCACATTGTCATACAAAGACAGTTGGCAGTTGAGAGTTTTCAGTTGCCTGAGTGGGCGGAGGCGCTAAGACTAAGGCGGTACGAATTAGGCGACTATGCGTTTTCATCGTACCAAGATTTATTTTTGAAAACGTTAAAATACCTATTTTGATAAAACATTTTCCAGTTTCTATGATTTTTGATTAAAGGGTAACTAAATAAAGACAATAAAGATAGATGCAGAAGATTTTGTTTTATTGCAATTGCACTGAATATTACAGTTTGGAGGCAAATATTGGGCCTCCGGTTGAAAGAGAGGATATGATGTGGCCTCCATTAAAAAGAAGGGTATTTTGAGGCCTCCTGTTGAACAGGAGAATGAGTTGAGTCTCCAATGTTGAGCCTACAAATGTAGTATTTTCAAGCCTAGTAAGATTATTCCGATGCGCGAACTGCAGATTTGCGTAGCCTGTTTCACGGCCAGCGGTTCGATGCCGAATGTTGACTGTAAGACTGATTGAAAAGACTTCAACATCGAAGGACTCCCACATCATATCCTCTATATCGATTGCTAAAGGAAATTTTTCCGCCCACGTTAAAAAAAATCATAACTCCGAATTCGAATATGGAGACATACAAACTGATTATAGTTCTATGTAGCCGATGAATCACATATTTGAAGGATTTAAAAAAAATATATAATTAAATCTAATCTAATCTATACCTTAAAACATTTTAAAGAATCTAGAGAATATTTATTTTGTTATATTTTGAATGTGCAATATATTATATAGTCGTTTTAATAAAAAAAATGTTTTGAAAATTTGCCACAAAGCAAAGGTGTTGGAAATAGTGCCATAATGTGGCAAAAAGCGCTCTAGTGGTTGTAATCCATAATATATTTTGCATTCAATCTAGTTTACTCGTGAGGTCACCTAATATCTAAATGTCTGATGTCGCTGTAATTTACAATTTGTAACAGTAAATTTTAAACGAATATGATGATCATCGCCCATCGGTGTAATTACACGGTAAATAAACGTTGCTGTGGCAGATATTACGCTCTATTAGTCATCACTGTCATCAGTCTGAATGAGTTTGACATCCAGTAAACACCACCTTTGATCTAAATACGACTTTACTTACGTCATCATTTATTATCGTACAATCACCCTTTGTATTGGTAATGCTATACAGTACTGTGCGAATTAATGTGAACACATGTTTTCGTTTCGTTAGAAAAAGTGACAATGAAAAACTTACAAAACAACATTTCGATCAAACAGTCAAACACACATTTAAGAAGATGTTCTGGGGCTGATTTTCTTAAAAAGGTACCTACTGGATCCCTTGTGCCAGTAGAAGGCATGATGAACTCTCTAAAATACAGACTTGCTAGAACAGAGATTGGAAGCCTAGCTAAGAAAAGTTGATGCCAATGGTCAAGCAGTTTTCAAACAAGATTCAGCTCCATTTCATGTTTCCAAGATCATGATGAAATATTTCAAAGACCAAAGTTACATGCCTTGAATGGCCAGGTAACTCTCCGGATCTCAATCCAATTGAAAATCTGTGGTCTATGGTTAAAGCAAGACTTAGAAAAATTGATTGCACAACAAAAACAAAGCTGATTGAGGAAGTAATTCACATATGGTTTAGAGTTTAGAGACACGCAAATATCATAAAATTGAAAAAACTTGTTGTTTCTATGCCAAACCGTGTACTTGAAGTTATAAAAGTTAAGGGGGGATACACTTCTTCTTCCTTGAACTGTCCAAACTCATTGCCTAGGTAGGCTGTTGGGGTCGGCTCTCCTCGTTCTCAGGTTGTAGCTTCTTCGGTTCTGGGTATCGCTTTCTTCCAGGCCGTTTCTACTTAGGATTTTGGAGCATTGAGTCATCCAGGAGTTCTTTGGTCTTCCTCTGGATGACTGTCGATGAAGCTCCATAAACATTGCCTGTTTCACTGTGTGGTCTGGTGGTCTCCGTTTTATGTGACCATACCATCTGAACTGTCGTTCCTCTAGCTTATATGTCCGTGACACCCAGGCTACCACAATTCATATTTGAAAAAAAAATATTGTAACTGTTTCTATGTTTTTTCCTCAATAAAGAATATTTATTATTTTTCCAAATTCATCATTTGTGTTCGCATTAATTCACACAGTACTGTACCTACTAATTTGTGATTTTTTTGAAGTTTTTACTGAGTATAGGCAGGTTGAAACGCAGGCAAAGACGGACCAAAACTGTGGAAATAAACGGAGATTATATTGAAAAGTGACAAATTAATTGTCAATAGTGTGGATTTCAACCTGTGTAATTGCATTTTAATTTCATGAAATTAAAAAGACAAAAACATAGGAGGCATAACTTTTTGACTGACCCTCGTTCTTTAACTTATCAATAATTATCAAGAATTGGTATTAAATGTGAATTTTTCGTGTAATACTTTGCTTTTATAATTAGGTGCATATGTCTCGAAGTAGGTAAGTTCATTGGTAACAAAGGTGCATTGTTCAATTTTCGTGTAATAACTTCAATAATAATGTCTGAAATAAAGTTCATTGGCTGGGATTCCTCTCTAGGTCATGAGAGCAATGTTCAATGAAGCGCCAACCATAATTAATGATCGTGATAAACTCGTAAAGAGAGATTCTTAAACAATCACGCCAAAGGTATATCTACGATACTGCCGACATGGGTCGAACCACGGTGCCCTTTTTGACAATATCAACTGATACTGTGTTTTCACTTATGTCAGCAGAATATCATTTAATCCAAAACATGCGAACACCATCCAAATTTTCTACTGAAATTCTCTTTTCAATATTCAATGTACCTACAATAGACAAAATATATTAAAAAATTATGCAATACTTCAAATTTACAAAGAAGTACAGTTAAATAACTTACCATTCCATTCATCAGCAAGATATCAGAATACTATCAAAATCCCTAAATTTAGTACAAAGCACACACAAAATACTTACCTCTATCTAGGTATAACATATTATAACCAACTACCATTATATCTGAAAGTTATCGAAAATATTCAGGAATTTCTGCAAAAATAAAAAAAAAATGTACCTAAAACTGCTATAAGAGTCCATGTCTCACTATTATTATTATTTCTTTCAAATCCGTTATTAATAAATCTTGCATTTTCTTAATTATCCCTTGTATATGCCGTATTGTATTATTTACTTTCACACATGATATTTTATAATTGAACTAAAATTCCCTTGCCAAACACAAGAGCCTCGTCTCTTTATGGTGAGGAAAAGCTATTCTATACTATTTTAACACTGTATAAAATGTAAAAATTGTGTATTTATTGTAAAAAAACAACCTATAAATATTAAATTTAAAAAAAAACCTCAGCACAGGTTCTCCCAGTGAGGTGTTCACAAAATATTACTACTAACCTGTTTACATACCTTTTTATGATCTTTTTTTGTACTACTATGTAAACCATCGTAATTATTTGTTAAATGTATGTACAAGTATAGAAATAAACTAAATTAAATTAGAAATATATAATGAAGTATATTATTAGATATATATATGTACCTATGTACATATTTTTTTTGACAAATCACGAATCAAGGTTAGATTAAAACAATGGATTGAGTATGAATAAAATGATAATTTAAATTTTTTAATGTTTTTACTAAATCTGTTATTAATGTCTTTAAAACTATCGCATTATCATCAGGTTTAAGAGGAAAATTGCTGTAATGACGTACGTGAAAACTCGCTGTTATAGGGGAATGGCTGTGCAGCTTTTATCATACAATACTTAAATTTGTATTTGGTTTTCTCACGGGAGGCCCTGAGGAAGAAAAATTCCCTTAGGGTCTCTGTCACGCAGTAGGTGCAACTAATAACTAATAATAATGATAAAATCTATTTATACAGGGTGTTAAGGGACATTATCGACTCACTTTAACCAGTGATTCCGACGTTATTTGGAGAAAAAGTAAATTTAAATGAAATTTAGGACTCCGGTAACATTTTTGATAACTAAAAACTTAAAAAATCAGTTGGTAGGTATTGGACAGTTGGGGTCGGGGTGATATATTGGGCGTTTACTCGGCTGAGCGACCAGTGACAACATGTGGAAAAACTTTGTTTGTTTAAAAACCAATACATCAAAATTTCATCGATTTTTTTACACGAAATAATGTCAGGAATCACTGATTAAAGTAAGTCAAGTATGTCCCATAACACCCTGTATACAGAAAAGCCGGTTCAGCGTGGATTTTATTTTTGTACAAATCTACAGTTTTATTCCGATGTTGATGAAAATTTTACCGATTTCTGATTTTGAGGTTGAAAATTGTGTAGAGTACTTTACTTCTACGTTTTTTAAAGGAAAATACTTATGTAAATTACCTAAACGTGCAGATAGAACCTTATATAAACGGTTCCATGTCTAATCGGACTATGAGATCTCAGCGTCTGAATTCCCATACTAAATTTATTCAGACACGATACTTCCTCACATGATAATTAAATCACATCATAACTCACATTAACCTAACCTAACCTAACCTAACCTAACCTTACCCAACCTAACCTAACCTAACCTAAGGTTAAAAACCCCAATTATGAGTTTTCGACGCTTCGAGACATGATGAATTATCATGTGAGGAATTAACATCCGATGAAAAGTTTGTACTCAATATTCATACACTTAAAAAGTTTCCACTGAACATTCTGGTCACCATTTAACCAGATTGAGTATAATAATTCATTGCACAATGAACTATATTCATTTCCCTAATGTTATTCCGAGATAGGTTTAGGTTCTAATTACATACTTCTCTTTAAAATAACTAACTAACTAACTAACTAACCATCACGCCGTTTCCCCGCAGGGGTAGGCAGAGAGGACGGACCGCCAAACAACTCGGTCTTGGCACACGCTCCTTGCCTCATTTACATTCATACATCTTCTCATACATACTCTTCAATTATTCTGACTCTTGACATGGCCCGACTCAAGTATCTGATTTACTTGATCGTGCCACGTCTTCCTTGGGCATCCTCGGCTTCTTATACCGTTCACATTCGCGTCATAAATTCTCTTTACACTCCTTTCTTCATTCATTCGCTCAACATGCCCAAACCATCTAAGCGCCCCTTTCTTGATCTTACTTACTACGCTCACATCAGCCTTGCATTCTTTTCGGATCTCCACATTCCTCACACGATCATACATGGTTTTACCACACATACGCCTCAGGGATCTCATTTCTACAGCATTCAGTCTACTTTCATCCTTTCTCTGCCATTTCCACTTAAAAAATTTTAAATTTTTCCATTTTCATTTCCACTTTTTTCTTATTTCTCTTTAAAATATGTTAATTATAATGCACGGAGAAAAATGTTATTCTAAAATACGATCATTTTATTCGTAAAAACGGTTTAAAACGGGACTGAAGTTCTTACGAACAAATTAACAGGGTGATGTCGACCTTAGTCAGACATCTCCAAATGCTAAGTTTTGAGAAAATGAGGAAAGCAATATTCGAATGCTCATCATAAATCAAATATTATTTCAAACGCGTCTGTGTTTTACGTTTCAAATATGCTATAAAATAACACCGGGAGGCACAACGGTCCAGTACATTATTACGACATTTTTAAATATACTACTAGTGACCCAGAAATATATTTGTTTTTTGTTTATTTCACAACATGTTTTTATGCATTATAATTGATTTTGTGGTGTTTATGAGTAATCTGAATATTGTACCAGATAGAGTTAACAGTTTTATATATAACTTAATACTCATCCCAAATATCATCGTCTGATTGATCACCGGGACGATAGATATTTAAAATTATTATTGATCTTTGACTGTTGGTAAAAATAACCCACTGACACCGGCAAGTTGATGATGATGGTAACCTATTTCCAAACGTCAATTTATTATTAAAAAAAAATAATAGACTCGTCTAGGTATAATAGAGACGATCAATTTGCCAATATTATTTAACAATCAAAATTTGGTAGTTTTAATAAAAAAAGTACATCATGAACGTGAATCAATTTGGTTTTGTATGCTATGGTTAACAGCAATTAACAAAACTGATTTTTTTACATTAAGGCGCTCCGCCCACTGAGGCAACTGAAAACCAACTAAAACGGGCTGTTTTCTCTGCCTTGATTGGTCAAAAAGCTTGTTTATCCATAGATGAAGAACAATCAGCTGACAGCTCGCAACTAGCCCAGGGTAATCAGCCGTGACAGTCGCAAGATGGTCGCAAGTCACCGCTTGCGTTACCATTGACAACGGGGTTTTGTGTGATTGTGTAGTGTGCGGGCCATCACATTGTCATACGAAGACAGTTGGCAGTTGAGAGTTTTCAGTTGCCTGAGTGGGCGGAGGCGCTTACTCCATCTAGGACGGCCTGAGGTAAATAATTTACCTCGTGGTCTATGTCATCTTATGGATGCTGTGTAGAGTATGTTATAAGTATGTATAGTATGCTGTCTTAAAACCATTATTTGGAAGGTAGGTATGGGTACCGCCGTCCGGTAATCAGTCATTGGATAATTAACACCCAACCGTAGGTCACCTCACGTGGTTCGCTACTTTTGATGACTTATCAGGGTGTTGGGTTTATCTAGGTCGTGGCGGCGGATGCGTTTTCCCACCTTCTTCGTGGCAGTTCGGACCAGGAGAGACTGATTGAGGAAAATCTTTTGACCCCCTCTCGCCTTTCACCGTAGTGGGAGGAATGGGTTCATACGTCCGTCACTCCTGGAAACACTGAACACAGATTCGTACCCATCCCTCATACCTTCTTCTTTTCAGAACTTCCTCTCCTTCATTTCCGCAAAAAAACCCTTAACACAACATCCCCAAAGATGATGAAGGCTTCGAGGAAAATTGTTTTCCTCAGTGTCTCCTGTGTGAAGCTAATGCAATTTTTTTTAAATTCTATCGTTAAGAAATGCTTTTATTGAAAAATATTAAATATTACTTGGAAATCTAAAAATATTTATAAAGAAAGTAGTAATGGTAGGTTCAGACTGGACGACGTACGTACGCATCGCTACTCAAACAATGCTTAGCAACCCATACATTTTCTATGAAAATGGCTACAGACATCGCACGTCGCGATGCGTGTGGCCAATGTGATTCTAAAACATAAATTTTCATTGAAAATCAATGGTTGCTAAGCAGTCCAGATATTGTTAGGCGTAGCGATGGGCACGTACGTCGACCCAGTCTGAATCTACCATAATTGATTGTTATAAAAAATATTCAGGTTTAGTTTCTTTTAATTAATTAAAATATGCCGTGAAATTGCCATCTTACAGTATTTATTATTTTTTTTTAAATTAGTCTAAAACTCATATTTTAAATTATTTTTTTATCGTTACATGTTTAATGTAGGTAAATGCTATGATTTTTTCATATGTTTTGATATTTTCATAAAACATCAACTCTCCAACAAGCGCGAAACCCAAAATCACTGAAGTTTTTCTTGTTGTTATAATACTTGTAACATGAGAACATTGTTTACGTACTATATCTCTCAAAAAATACGGGTTGTTTCAACAGAATTTTAACAATTCATCAAATTTCGAAGTTAATTTTCAAGTTCTTATTTTAGTTCTATGAAGCGACTGTACCTACCATAATCATATAAAAATACAACAACTTGAATTGAACTTTCACACAACTTAAATTAAGTTTGAAATTTGATGTACTGTTGAAATTCTGTGAAGCAACCCGTCCTAAATAAAGAGTATGCCATTCATTCAGTTATTTATATATATATATTTATTCAGTGTGCATTGAAAAATATCAACGCGCTAGCACAAACGAAACGCAAACCCACGACTTTAAAAAATATTATGTCATAATGTTATGTCATGTCATGTGTTTGGATTTAAAAATAACCATAAGAATAGTTATTAGATACACTTTTAAATAATTCATTCAACTAAAATGCATAAATAAAAAAGCTTCACGTGCACAAACAATCACAAAATTATTCAATACTGGATTACTAATTATCAGGACTGTGGACAATAAATGATATCAGAACTGACATGCATGCAGTTGGCAATGCTTTCTCAGAAGTAGTAGATGTGTTCTGCACGGAATATATAAGAAGGCTGTAATAACATACTTAAATAATAATAATCAATGTTAGCATAATACTCTTCTGCATGGTTTCTATATAATTTAAATAGCATTATATTTTATTTCATGCTTGAAACGTTGCTTAAAATGGCTTTTAACCGTTTGTGGTGACTAGATCTGAATAGCCAGGTACCTCCTCATCTTCTCCTCCCCACTTACCTTAAATCTCACAACATACCCCAATTAGGGTTGCCATAGTCCCACTGGCCCCAGACTGGAGCATTTAGGACTCCTGTTCGGTATTCATATAAAAATTACAACGTTCTTAAAACACTTATTAAAATTAAAATAAATAAGATATAATCATCACTCTTATCTCTTACCTCACTGTATATCACGTCGTAACACTAACAAAGTCAAAATCGTCTAATTAAACAAAACAACACTATTATATAATTATTTTTCATTAATATCTTTGACTGTATTTGTATAAAAAATGTTTCACTGAATGCGCAGTCCGAACCTCACCATATTCACAGTGCGTTGAGGTATATAATATGTTCGATTTTGCCCTTGACACCGCGGTCTAACGGTAAAATTACTGGCACCGGCTTGCTTACTGAGCATAGGTTGGTGGTTCGAGCTCCCAACCGTACAACTCGGAGGAACATGAATGAATGGATCCCGTAAGAGCGGGAGACAGTGTGAAAGTTTGTCGGTTATGAACGGTTAGTTTGTCAATGTGGTTGCATTGGGGATATTTAAATAAAATGTCGATGTGATATTTACGATTTATAGTATAAATTGTAAAAAAAAATTGTATAAATTTAAAAAAAATTGTAAAAAATTTTATAATGTTAAAAATGCGTTTTTTTGGAAGTAATTTTAATATATGAAACGATAAGTTTTTGTTCCGATGTTAATAGGTAATTTGTAATTGAAATTTACACCCATAAAAATTATTTCTAAAAGAGAAAGTATTTTTAATTTTATATATTTTTTAAAATATAGTAAATTTTTTTTTTAAATGTTTACATTTACTTGCAAGTCCAAGTTGTCTCTAAAATCATAAAATATTAAAATCTTTAATACGTTTTTAGATTTTCACGGCCAAAAGCATTTTCGTTGTTTGTTTTTGGGGTGGTATGCCGTGTTGCGCTACCTCCTTCTTTAGCCGACGTTTCGGACAGCGTCTGGCTGATCTGCCCTGATGATGGACACTGCAACGCTGTCCGAAACGTCGGCTAATGAAGGAGGTAGTGCAACACGGCATAACACCCCCAAAACAAACAACGAAAATCTTTAATAGTCTATATTTTAGAATTTAAAGCAAAAATAAATAAAGTAGCTCCTGTCCGAGATAGACATTTGACATACCTTTTGATTACAAAAATAATTTTTCAGTTTGGTTGGGTATTTTAGTATGTGGCCTCAAATCCAAAACTACTTTTTGTATGAAACCGGCCACGCCTTAAGGTGATTGTCAAAAAATTCATATTCTAGTCTTTCGTAGATTATGGTTACAAGTTATGCTTTAAAATATTAAGTTGAATTTATTGTGTGCGCCCGTACATACGCAATATGAATGACTGTGAATAAATAGTTTTGTCCATAAAACAACTAAAATCTTTCAAGAAAGGCTAACAAATACAATATTGCATCTGTGATTAAATCTAAAAAGTTATTTTTCAGTTTGGTTGATTATTTTGGCCTCAAATTCAAAACTACGTTTTGAATGAAACCGGTCGCGCAACCGTTTTTCTTAATTTTATTTTGAAAACAGCTATTGACAAACTAATCATGGATAAATCAGGTGTATTTGGTGCGGTTGTTTGAATACGGAGTAGATTAGACGTGAACACAATATGGATGTGAACTGTGGGTACTGTCTTCATTAATGCTAGTAGCTCTGTAAGTGTTATAAGTTATAACTTACGACTTGTAACCCAATGATCCCAATTATTGGAGGAACGGTACCAATGGCGGTATCGAATATATTATACATGTTTCATTCCACTATCGCCAATGCATTAAGAAATTGTATTTAAATGTAAATTAAACACTGGTTCCTATTTAAGTACAAGCCTGTGTAAAAAATAATTTATGTAAAAATAATGTATGGTACCGATTTAACTTAATATTTTCATAAGTTCGATGGTTTGAAGACGAAATAATGAAAAATATTCTACTAAGAAACAAAGGATAATGTATGAGTAAAAGGAGAATGTATGACGCGAACGTAAATGATAGAAGTAGTCGGGGACGCTCAAAATAGATACATCGCGATGAGCCAAGGAAGGAGTGTGTGCGTGTTTAAGATCGAGTTGTTTGACGGTCAATCAACTCTGCCTTCCACTGCGGGGAATCGGGGTGATGGTTAATTTTATATATTCACCAGGAACCAAATACAAAACAATAAGCAATAAAATTATTAGCAAAACTTCGTAGATGTAAATAACTAAGATAAGCAAGTATTTTTTTCCTTGTAAAGAAAGACAAACATTCCCGAGTTACGAATAACCTGACAATTGTTTGAAAATCTCCTATTACCATCACAGTAAGCGGGAAATGTTGCTTGTGTCTTGATGAAGAACTTAGCTAAACGAGGAATTTAACTAACTACACCTGGGTGGGGCCCAGACGCGATGACAAATCAGCCACTGTCCTATCTAATCAATCTAATCTACATCATATTTAAAATAACTACAAGGTAATTTAGTAATACCTACCTTCTGATTAATATTATCTGTTACACTTCGGCACAATTAATTACATTAAATTTCAACGAACAAATATTTAGATCAAATAGTATTGTTTTCGTACATTCGAAAGTGACCAAGCACATGCCGGAATTCGGTATTCCGTCCATCGAATACCAATTAATGGTAGGCATAAATAAACCAATCCCAAATGATGGTAAATAAATGATGGTAGGAATGCGTTAGCAGATGAGCTGGACGTTATCCCACGTTTTTGGAATACATATTTCTATTGTTTTTGTGTTATTATATTTCTATTTTCTTTGATTTTGAAATGAGAATACCTTTTCATAGTTCCTACCGGGATGTCATTTATCCAGTACTTACCCCATCCCTAACCAGATAACCTTGCTGGAAAAGCATTTTAAATTTGGAAGAATGAAAATAAAGATAGCAAATTCGAGCGAGTTCGTTTCTAAAAACAAGAAGAATTAGCGCCTCCGCCCACTCAGGCAACTGAAAACTCTCAACTGCCAACTGTCTTTGTATGACAATGTGATGGCCCGCACGCTTCACAATCACACAAAACCCCGTTGTCAATGGTAACGCAAGCGGTGACTTGCGACCATCTTGCGACTGTCACGGCTGATTACCCTGGGCGGCCGTTGCTAGGTTGCGAGCTGTCAGCTGATTGTTCTTCATCTATGGTTAAACAAGCTTTTTGACCAATCAAGACAGAGAAAACAGCCGGTTTTAGTTAGTTTTCAGTTGCCTCAGTGGGCGGAGCGCCTTAGGACTACCTTAGAAGCAATTTGTTTATGTTTTTGAAATAACTCTAAGATTTTTGACCATATCGAAAATAAACAATATTGTTTTATATTTATTCGTGTTGTTGTTGCAATAATTATTATTATCTCGAGGTATCGCGGGGAACCTTTTTTTTACATTCGCTCCACACAGAAGGTCCTGAGGAAAAAAAATCCTTCAGGGCCTATGTCATCTTTGGGGATGCTGTGTGGAGGGTCTTTTAAGGGAAATGAAGGAATGGAAGTTCTGGGAAGTAAAAAGGTAAGAGGAGTAGGTAGGAATCTGGGGGTAAATGTGTCCAGGAGTGACGAATGTATGAATCAATTCCTCCTGCTGCGATGCAGGGTGACGGGTCAAATTAGTCCGGCTGGAGAGGTCTAAATTAGGTCTCCCTAAACCAGTCTCTCCCGATCCAGCTCGCCAATCAGTAGGTGGGCAAACGCATTCACCGTCAAGACTCAGACGAACCTCACCCCGTGAACCCGGGCACCCCTGCTAAGTCACCAAACGTAGCGAACCACTTGGGGTAACCTGTGGCAGGAGTGTTGGTTATCCAATAAATGGTTCCCGGGGCGGCGGTATACCCGCCTCCCAAATTGATATAACTACTATACCTATAAAAAATATTGTGTACTCCTTCGCAGAGGTAAAGTGGTAAGTAATTTTTTATTTTTATTTTATTATTATTTGAACTTAAGAATGGTACATATTAATTCATACTGGTCTTCCATTAAAAGCATTTGCTTGTGGATGGAAGAAGAGTTTACATTTCATATATGTTCAATTAATACAATCACGTGTTTCACATACTCGAATGTACAGTTAATACAGTAACTAAAATATATAAACATCTATTTATTCATCAAAAAGAAAAACAAGTATAATTATTATAAGTGAGACTTTCATGTGTAAATAGAGGAAGCAGTCTTCCTGTTGGTGGTTTCTTTAAAATATTTTTTGATAGAGTTCAACAGTTGTACTTTGTTATTAATGTTTCTGATTTCTATTGGTAGTTTATTAAAGAAGTATTTTCCTTGGTGTGTATAATTGGTTATCCTTCTTCCTTGCACCCATTGTTTTTCCTACACACATCGTCACCCAATTCCAGCAAACACCATTTCGTCTCTTTTCATTGTTAGTGCTTACAGTCCATTTCCGAGTGCATCTGAAGGTTATATATAATTTCCCTCAGGACCTATATCATCCTTGAAGATGCTGGGTGGAGGGTCTTTTTGGCGAGAGGAAGGAGTGAACATGGGTCTTGAAGAGACCCATGTTGTAGGAAGGAGTAAACACAGAGGCCGGCAAATCGTTCCACAGCCTGTTGAACTCAAGAAGGAGTAGTAAAAGCGACCCGTTCTCATGTGACAAATGTCAACCGTGTACATATTATGTTGGGCGCACGTTTGGCGTGTTTCCCGACTATACACCGGTTCCGAGAGGATCAATGACGCTAGTTCCTCGGAGCATCTTCCATTGAAATACTGGTAGAACAAGGATAGCAGTCCCACCCGAAGCCTGTGTTTAAAATTTTTAACCCGAAGCCTGTGCTATAAAGATTGCAATACGTTTGTTAAGACGGGAGAATCTATCAAACGGACCGGCCGTTTCTGCACAGTCGAGGTTGTTTTCAGGTATTTGGGGCTCCAGGCCAGAGGTGGCTACCAAATTCAACCGTGGGACGCGCTTGCGGGTTAGCAGTTGTGTACTATTAGCTGTAATAAGCAGTTTCGGATGCAACAATGTATATGTAGGAAAAAATTCCTATCCACCAAGAGATTCGAGCTTGATTTGCATTATTCATCATTATATAGGAGGCGGCTAAGCGGTGGCAAAACGAAGAATTCCAAGTCACGAATCCGCCAAAACATCATTCGGAGATATTGAAATTTGAATTTTTGAAATGATATGTTTTTGTAATAACGAACCAATTCTAAACTTCAAACCTCAATATCTCCGAATGATGTTTTTGAAAATTTTCAACTTGGAATTCTTCGTTTTGCCACCGCCTAGCCGCCTACTAATCATTAAATTAACTTATAATTCGCGACCTCAAATAAGCTTACATTATAAATTTGACTCGGATTTCCGATTTTCCACCGATTTATAACATAATATGTCCCTTGAACACTTTAAGTTTCGAAGTTATATATTTTTTTAAAAATATTACTTATTAAATTTAATCATACTTAAGATGATAGACTTCGCTTTTCGGCCCATACAAAAAGGACGCCCGGGAAAAAACACTTTTCTACATCGAAAATTGCACAAAATGAATATATTTTTTTTTATACTGCCTTCTAGAGGGTGAAAACTATGGCGGTATGTTTTCGAATTTTCGATGCGTTTCGTATTAACGTAAACATTCACTGTCAAACATATACGATTTATCAAAAAATATTATTTAAGGAAAAAGTGCTGCTAACTCAACTCTCATAAAGAATTATAAAATTATAAAAAGCTACCGACGTAGCTTCTTTTTTCTAAAAAATATAATTTTTTTTAAATTTCAATTTCGTGAAAGTTTTGGTGTAGAACAGTGTATTCTCCATAAACCCCTTTTCGAACGATTTCTGTAGGTAAATTTGTACGTTGTCTCATTCGCACATTTCGCATTCGCATGTATTGTAAGTGTGCGTGAGCTTATTGTGAGCGGGACAGAATGACAGACGCGGGTGTTCCGCATGTGGTTCAAAGTCTAGCCTCTTAACGATTATCGGAATTTTATTAATCTTAACAGTTTTCATTCAGTGTCAAATACGTTATCCCACCCACGCTAGTTACGCTACTGCACACTGGCATTGTATAATAAGGTGGGTCATTTTAAAAAAAGTGTTAATTTCAAATTCTAAGAAAGATAAAAGGGTGCCAAATGGGTTCAAAACGACGTGTTTAAAATTTTAAAATTTCTTTGATACGATCTTCTTCCTCCGGATTCACTTCAAAGTTTTGAAAATTTTAAATTTTAAAAGTTATTTCTAGTGTGTATAAAAGTTACTATGAATCTTTTTAACCATATGTTTTGTAATCTTCCGTAGCAAATGTAGAATATATTTACGAAATCATTTACAAAAATTCCCGGTTTTGATTATTGGAGGCGTGAGGTGAGAGCAAGGGGAGCACAAATTGCACTAATACCGGAGAAAAAATGGAAGAATTCCGCCGCAAAAGTAAAGTGCTGTTTGATATTTCGTCTTGCAAATACAATGATTTCAGTAAATGTGACTGTCCTAGAGATCAAAAAATACCTGTAAATGAATAGTTTCATTACTGACCAACGTACTACACGAAAAATGAAAATAGGAAACGTGGATATCGCTTCAACAAAACAAATGAAAACTGCGTTGAAGGGGAAACTTTTGAAGTAAAAATCCTTGTGCCCGTCTAAAAAGGAAAGCACAGGTAAGCCAACTACCTCTCTACTCGATATTTCCACGTCTTCTGCATCAAATGAATCTGATTGTAACGATGTTTTCAAACCTAATGTTGTACCTCAAACGCTTCAAAAGCAGGCTGCGGTCAATATTGATCATCCCACACTGTCTAAAACTTGTGATAGATATGGAGTGTCGGATAAGAGTGTCGGCAGCGGCAGCCATTGCCTTAGCAGTTCTGTATGACATCAAGTCTAATATTCCAGTTATTGACAAGAGTAAACATCGCAGAGAACGAAAGAAAACAAGAGGAAATATTAAGGGCACAACACATAGTTTTATAAAAACCCATAATATATTTTGATGGCCGAAAATATAAAACATTAATAATCAGGGAACGGGGGGGGGACGCAATTCAGAGAATGACGCATTAAAGAGCATATTTCATTGATAAAAGAGCCTGACTCAATATATATTTAGGTTTTATTGCACCAAACTCTAACACGTCTAAAGTTATAAACCATTGCAATGGATAATTTGCTTGCTTCACATGAACGAGTTACCATTTGTTCGCACATCTTGACGGTAAGACATCTGGACCTCAAACACGTTCAGGCACAATAGGACTAGCTTTGGAAAACTGTGAAAAATAGCCTATGGTTCATTTTCAGAAAATTGACGGAGAGTTGAATGAATTATTTATTAAAGACGCGGATACAGATCAGTTATATTTGTATAAAATAGTATCGACAGTTACGGTTGGGGGAATTACCTGAAGATTTATGACACAAATCTCCTGGAAAAATGTCTCATGCCAAATAGCTTGCGTGTGCTAACCGCATTCTTCGTCTTTATATTTCAACGGAAGCTCCTTCAGAGAATCTTATTATTTTAGAAACGTACGTTGTTAAAGTGTATTCCCGGCTTGGTTCAGCATTAAAACTCATACCACCTATAAAGATGGAGCACATCACCTGTATTAGTTAATTTTAGCGCCTAGATACTTATCAGCTGAACTATAATAATTGATCCAGTTATAGAAAGAAACAGATACTTCGCACACCCCGAAAATGTGTTGCTTGCAATGTTGACTGAAACTCACAAGGAAATACGAGAATTAGCTGCGCGTCGTGTTCTAAAAACACGCAGTAAGAAACTAATTAAAACAGGGCTGTTCCAACTTTCAAACATAAACCTCGATCCATCATATTATTTGGAAGCAAAATGTAACCGAACCCCCAATACTGAAGAATATATCGGATGAAGATCTTCGATTATTTGTAAATCATGGGAGAGAAGGTACATTGCCTTTTCTGCGTCTGCCATGTCATACTCAAGCAGTTGAAAGATGTGTGACGACTGTTATTGAAGCTTTGACTTCTTTATGTATGAAGTCTGCAAGAGAAGGTGAAGATTGATTCTCGCAAAATAATGGCGAAATTTGAGAGTAAGAAGGATTTTGCTGGTATTTGAATACACTACCTTGAGATAATTTGAATTATATTCATATATGTTTTTAGTAAATAATTCGAAACATTCCCTCTATTTTGCGTTTTATTGAATAATAGTTCATTTTTATTTGTTTATCTAATATTTTTTAAAGATTTAACAAGGGTGGGTTTTTCTCTAATATGTGAAATTTCAAAGTCAATCCGGAGGAAGAAGATGATATCCAAATATTATTAAAAAAATTACATGATTTTTCATCGTCATTTAACACCCTTTTATCACTATTAGACAAATCAAAACAAGAAAAAAAATTTCCCCATACATTCGTGACCCACCTTATTGTATAAATCACGCAGGTCAGTTTCCGCTGTGGGTACCAACATTTGATCCACGTCCTGCTTACGCAGCCCTGGGGAAAGAGAACCATTCAGATTCGAAACGTTAGTAAATCATTAAAGAGACCCTTGCTTGTATAATGGTGTACTTTCAAAATATGGAACGTAAGATGGATAAAAACATTATTTTATTAAATGACTAGCGGACCCCGGCATGAGTTGAAATGCAAGTTAAATAAAGAAACTGTTTTCCCTGCGTGTCCTTTCCCATTCGTCCCCGTTCCCCTTCCACCTCCTCTTCCCCTATCACGTCTCCTTCCCCTACCGCGTTCCACTTTCATCTTCTCCCTCCCTCGTCCCGCCAACCCCCCCCCTAATTCTCCTCAGCCTCTGCCGGATTTCCCTCCTCCTCCCGCCTTTTTTCCCTACTGCTAAACTCTATAAAATACGCACAATTTTCAAACAACTCGCGTTTGTCCTATTTAAAATATTTTATGCAAATTTTATAACGCTAAATCTCGTTTTTCTGCTATTTGGGACGGAGACAAATCCAACAAATCAAAGATGATAAAAATCGGTCCAGCCGTTCTTGAGTTATAAATGATGTAACTAACCCGACTTTGTTTTATATTATACTAGCTGACCCGGCAAACTTCGTACCGCCTCAGAATTTAAAAAGTTGTGTTTAATTTATTAGCTGAAATAAATTAAGTTTTTATTAAGTTAAAAATAAATAGTAAAAAAATAAAGTTTAAAAAAAAATGAGCTGTTGACTGAGCACGAAATGTTCGGCACACTACACCATTGACAGTTCGAATTGATTCAAATTATATCATCGACCAACGCACATTATTTGAAAAGCGTTCCATACACAATATATAAAAAAATTTATTTAATCCCATCATTTTTTCCGATGTTTTAATAGTTATTCTGTTAATCGGGACGGAGACAAATCCAACAAATCAAAGATCATAAAAATCGGTTCAGCCGTTCTTGAGTTATAAATGGTGTAACTAACCCGACTTTGTTTTATATATTAAGATAAGAAGATTAAGATAATTAAGAATGAAACGAAAAAAAATATAAAAAGTATATTGTCGAACTGAACATCGTACCTCCGACCAAAAAATTATAATAAAATCCCTTGAAACTGTGGATTTTCACACAATTTCTAACAGTGTGAATTGTCGTACCTTCGTTCGGTCCAAAAATAACAAAATGTTATTAAACATGTCACCTGATAATTTGTTTTATACGAGTGCCTAGATGTATCTCCGCTTTTATTTCTTTTCGGTTATTTTTTTTTCTGTAATATTCTTCTGTTCGTCTTCAGTGTACCAATACAAATAAATTAAAATAATATATTTTAATTAGTGAAGACAATATTAGCGAAACTTAATCGAATATCTGAAACAGAAAAATCAGAATAATATACGGTCACATCTAGGACTCGAACCCAGAACCTTCGGCTTTCCGGGCCGCAGCTCTCGGGTCCCAGATGTGACCGTATATTTCTCTGATTTTTCTGTTTCTGATTTTAGATTGAGTTTCGCTATTATTGTCGTCATTAATTAAAATATTATATTTTGAGGTTTTACCTATTAAGTTAAAAATAAAAATAAAATAATATACCTTCTTCTTCTTCTTCTTCTTCCCCTTGTCCTATTCGGGTCGGGGACCCACTGCATCGACAAGGCTCCTACGTCCCTGTCTTGCGCCGATTGATCGGCCTCCGTCCATGGCAGATCCATCCTCTCCTCGCACAGTTTTTGGATTTGCCTCGCCCAACTGTGTCTGGGTATTATATAAATAATATATATATAAATAATATACCTAATTAAAAAAATGCTCACAATTTAATATTACGTACCAAAGAAGAAAAATTGATGACGTGATTAGTTTTTTAGAACAGGCAATGCATACCTCGTTAGAAATTTTGACTGGGCCATAATGTATTCACGCCTGTATTGCAACTTATCTCCGACGTACATCGTACTTTTGACATATCATCAAGGGCGTCGCCAAGGGGGGGGCAGGGAGGGGCAGCTGCCCCCCCCCCCTAGAGATTCTAAAAAAGTTCTGGCCATGATGACTAATGAATATGTTAATAACTTTTTAATTGAATGTTATTGTCACTAAAATATATTATTAACTTTACTGTGTAAAATAAAAGTAAGAAAATAAAAGGTAAAAAGGAAAAATATAAAAAGTAACCAAACTACTATGTAATAATATGATATTATATTATATATTCATGTTATTTTCTGGATGTAATAAATAAGTAATAGTTTATATAATAATGTATTCCTGTTCTTTTTGATAAATAAATACTTTATACTTTATACATAGAAAACTTATTCATGGAAACTTAGAAGATTTTCATAATAAAGTGGTCGAGAAGTTTACAAAAAAACCCTGAAAATTATAATTTAATTAACCTAATCGTTGTCAACCCTTCTATTAAAATCTGGTAATTACAAAAAAATTCCACTCCCAAATAATTTTTATTGAATTTTTCTAATAAATGTAATACCTAACTTATTTACAAGTTTTATTTATTGTACAATCAAGAGCTCGTGTAGCTTTACATGTTGGACTCTGAATCGTTTATTACAATCGCCGTAGATGTAAGGCTCGTATTACAAGTGAAAAGCTTCATGTGCTCTCGACTTTACCTACAATTCATACTTTTCTCATTCTCCATATCAACTTGCCCCCCTGGGCTATCGGCTGGCGACGTCCTTGCATATCATTGTGCATAAATGTAAAGGAATAATATACGTATTTAAGTACTTATCTAGAAACATCTAGGATTCCTTTATATTTGAATTATGAATTTTATTTTATTCTATTGTTTTTTTCAAGTGTCATTACTTTGGTTACACTATGTTATGTGGCTGATATTTTTAAAACATAAAAACAACCTCTATATGACAAATAAACTTAAATTGTCGTTTCTTTATACTCCAGAGCAACACATTGTTTTATTTGTCATTTAAAACCTAAAGACAACAAACAGTCTTATATATATATCCGATTGAATATTCGTACATGTGTACATTTTTTGGCTTAAACGGTTGTGTAATTTTCTGTATCAAATGAACAATAATTAAATTCCGAGTCTAAATTTAAACGTAATTGAAAAATTCGCTAAGCACCCAGTGTCTTTGGGAATTTTCGGGGTAAGAGGGAACTGCGGGCGGGTGTTCCAAACTAGTTAGAAAACTTTTTTTGAAATCGATACATTCAAACGTGTCCTCTTTAAAATAATTTGCCTATACAATGATTACGGTGGTTTCCTAAATTATGTACTTAATTGTGAACCATATAATTAAGTTATTAGTTTTAACATCAATAAAAGAGCCGAAAGTACGGAATACTTACCTAAATCTCGTCGTAAATCATAAAGCACGAAGAAAATTTACATACCTACGCTTATTCATTCACACTTCGATACACAAGATTGGTCTGTGTTCCCACGAAAATGACCAAATATGTAGTTACCGTTTCGGAAGATGTGCTATAACGTCGAACAAGTAGGTATATTATTATTATATATTATATATATAGTAATATATAATAATAATATACCTACTTGTTATTATATTCATAATTTCTATTTATATTTCTATCTATAATTGTAGCTATTTTTATTTTTATTTTAGCAGAAGTAGTTCAAGACATTAGCGCGGTGTATATTCCTTTGTTGTATAATAATAATAATTGGATAATTTGTAGAGCGCCGTTTTTGTGAGAAATCACCTCAAGGGCGCTGTACATCTTATTATAACTTCTTAGGCTCTACCTAGAACTATTATTTACAAATGGACACAGAGAACATACTTACCTGGCAGGTCACTTCCGATAAACACACTTTAATTAGAAAGTTTATGCTTGGAGGAGATACGACTTTGCACGCGGAGGACACTATATTAAAACACTGGACATTGCATAACTTTACATTTGCTACACAATCATTTTTCATATTACATTGTTATGGGATAAATGTAAATGAGACTTGTTGAAAAGGTTGTTATTTGATGGTGTGTGCCAATGTCAGGCACTGTGGCCCGCAAATTAACTTTGACTTCCGTAATGGGAAGTCTTGGACGCCAAACCCTGACCAAAGTCAGAGTATGTCAATCTGCGGAGAGCACAAGTACTCCATCATCAGAGCATGGGTCATACATTGCTATGCCATCCCTGTAAAGGTTATTAGGTTTCTCTACAAATAAAACCAAGGTAGGTAAATAATATAGACACTGTATTGTGCTGTTAAAAAACATAATAATGATTATAACGGTAAGGACTCACCCCCGGGACCATAGTACTATTTACCCTATGCTAATTTAACTATAAAATGAGCACGGCGGAAGAACTGCTGGTGAAGAGAGGAGAGGCCCATCTCGCCTCCACGCGGTGACATCATCGCCTCGACATCCGTGGCATCCAGAAGATACGTCCTCTGTCTCGGTCGCCAAGTAGAAAGGGACCCTTGTATCCATCTGCATCCGGGAAGACCATGCAGGCTTCCAGCCGTTTTATAACGGAAGATTTATATGTGAGACTCGTATCATTTTAGCGGCACTTTGTTCGAGCACGGCGGCTCCCGTTTTAAATATAATCCCGACCGGAGATCACTCGCTGCGGATTAATTACTCGCGGCGTGTCGCCGTCTTACATAGAGCGATTCAATCGATTAATGCGGAATAGACTCTTCCACAAAACAAGCCGACCGGCACTATGTTTCGAGTTTCTTTCCGAAACTAAAAATCTCGCTTTACGCGCGGATGTTTACTAGGAAACTTTTAATTGATAACTTGGACATGATTCTACGCCCGTATGATAACAATCCAACCTCAGGATTCCATTATGCCATTTTAAAACTTAGAAATAATTGACCGTTGTTTTCGAAGCGAGTCGCACAATGTCGCTTCCAAAACCAGAGTGAGGAAACGGAAACGCCCCCAGGCTGCCCACGCTCGCGCCGAATAAAATCTACAAGTGCCGCCAACATGATAGACTAACAATAAATAACGATAGTACCTAACTACTCGATAAATAAAATATGAAATAAAATAATAAAATAAAATCGCTTCATAACAATACCCCCCTTCCCAGAAAAATGTTTGCCCTCAAACAAAACTATCAAAAACCTCAACATGCCCTGAACTGGCTAGGTTGGTCCCGAGGAGTATCTAGTAAGAAAAACAACAAAAATAAAACAAACAGTAGATGTGAAACACATAATACAATTATCAGAGGTAGAGAAGAAAAAAAAAAATATATATAAATAATAATCCTTATACAATAATCTTATGACGAATGAGTGCATCGCAATCCCAATCGCGCCTATCCAACGTGTAGGGACGGACAGTAGGCTCGCGATGCAACCATTCTCAACCTTAAAACTAGAAAACCCATTTAACTTAACAACAACTTCTTGTAAGATGATACGTGAATGGACAGCAAGCACCCCTTACCACAGAAAAAAACTGGGTGATTGCAATATTGTCTGTTTCCGAACACTGCCATTGACGTATAATCTGGAACAGAACACTTAAACTAACTTAAAAAAATAAGTCTTAAAATTAAATACATACATTTTTATGAATAAATCACTCCTCCAAATACGACAAGTTAAATTCAATGCACTAGGCATCACTGTTCCGAAAAAAATCACTGAATTTAAAATTGCCTCTCGTAGGCCGAAAATATTTGATGGGTTCACCATCTACACTTCACTGACTCTACATCCTTTAGGATAAAAATACCAATCTTCTTTTGGAAGGATATTCCTAACTAACCTCCTATTCTGGTCCTTGGGTGTACAATACTTAACTAATCAACAATGATACCATGTTATTTTAATTTAAGTAGTATTAATAGTATACAACCATCGCATCGGATGGTGCCAATTTTAGAGAAAACAACCAACTTTTCAGAAGGTGTGGTTTGTTAATGATATATGCATCTATAATTTAGTGCAGTTATATAGGTATACATACGCCCAACTCTATAGAAGGCGTAAGCAGTAGATAAAGAACAACTTTAAGGTTTTCACTGTAAACCGTTGTTCAACCACAGAGTATATAATAACAAAGTTATAAGTCTCTCAGGACAATAATAACAGTATACAACCAAAATCTTATACAAACAAAAAAACCTACTTCCTATGTTGCTTTAAAATGTGGAATCGTTCACATCGTTCCACATTATAATTTCTGTAAAATCTTATAAATCTCTTAGAGAACAAATAGTGATATATAATAAAAACAAGAACATAACCTAAAAAAAAGGTATGCCTGAAACACACCGAGATATAGTGCGGACATGTCCGTGTATTTCAGGATACAAAACTTATAACTAATAATCCTAGCTTATTCATCTGTTCAGTCGACGTCCAAATTTACGTCTGTTTTAGCGTTAATACTATCGATAAATTTATACTTATACATGCACATATGTATTTTTAAATATATATATTCTCAACTCGAGCATTGCCACTAGCGTTGAGGTTGTTATTGTAATGAAACAAACCACCCTCATCAACAATGTTACAAAACACCCCCGCGAAGTAAATAACCCATTTCCTTAGAAAAGAACCTAAGACAGGACTAATGACTGTCAGAACGCATGGAACTTCCATCTCGGTTGATCAGGCCGGATGAAGTTCCGTGCATTGAAAAAAAAATAATAGAAAAATGAATAATATAAAATTCGTTAAACCTAACAGTCCCTGAGAAAGATGGCCAGACTTTCTTAGGTACTGAAGTGCAGGGACTACATAGGTATGTTGTCCAATTTGACGATATCCTTTACGTGGAAGTCGCCGCACACTTTGCCATTCAAGTCTGCTAAAGTATAAACGAGGTCTGATTTTTTCACTACCACTACATTCTGCACGAAGCGTGGGGATAATTTTTGGGAGAAATAATTCAACGCATTTGATTGTACGAAGTTTCGTCTCCACACTATGTCACCAACGCGATAAGTGACGTTTTTCCTACGCAAATTGTAGTGGTTAGCCCCCTTTTTGTACGCCTTAAGTAGAGCATCAGAGACTTGCTCATAGACGTTTGCCAAACCTTGCAACTTTTGTGCATATATGGTAGGTGAAGCTTCCCTTTGAGCGTTGCTATCCCCCTCGTGAATAGGATTACGGTGCAAATCTCCATCAAGTATCTGCTCACGGCCGTGCATTAGAAAATACGGAGTAAAGTTTGTCGCGCAATTGACGGTGTTATTCATTGCAGACTGAACTTGTGGCAAAAATTTTGACCAGTTACGATGGTCTGATTCGACTAAAATCGATAAGGCAGTACCTAATGTCTGATTGTACCTCTCAACCACATTATTTTGTGGGGTGTAAAGAGAGTTGTAAAACGGTAAAGGAATATTGTAACTTTTAAGGAGTTCTTTGAACTCTTTCGAAATAAATTGAGGACCATTATCACAAACAATGGTCCTTGGTACACCATGTACCAGGAAAATGTTTTCCTCTAAGTTTTTCACAATGCTGCCCGCGGTGCCTTTGCGCAGCGGGAATAACCAAGTAAACTTGGAGAAAACATCTACACAAGATAAAATGATTGTATGTCCGGAGTAGCTACGAGGCAATGGACCCACTAGGTCTAAGGAAAGCATTTGCATAGGCCTGTTTACCTTCTTAGGGTTTGTAGAAAAACCGTTCGGTGGTGCCGTACTGATCTTATGCGCCTTACAAACAGTACATTGACCAATAAAATTTTTGACGTCTTTGTACATGCTAGGCCAGTAATACCTAAGTTGTAGCTTTTTATACGTTTTGAAGACTCCTGGGTGACAGGCGCGAACGGAGTCATGGGAGTCTGAAATAATATTTTTCCTATCCTCTTGAGGAATGACCCTTTTCCATGCGGTGTCCTCACATAAGTCCAATTGGGTTTTCGTGTGACGATACAACTCGTTGTCTTCAATTCGGAAATTTAAAAATCTTTGCGGAGAAATTTGGCAACCCTGCCATACATTTAGGAACCATTTGTCTGACGTAGAACGATAGTCTATTCCTGATATAAATGCAAGATCCTTACGAGAAAGGACGTCTGGTACAATATGTTGCGTTCCTTTACGATGAACGACGTCGAAAGTAAATTGAGAAAGTCGAGTACTCCAACGCGCTAGGCGACCACTTGGATTCGATAAGGACCCCAGCCATTTTAGACTAGAATGGTCTGTTACTACTGTGAAGTGCGCCCCTTCTATGTAAGGCCTAAAATGAGTAACGGAATCCAATACCGCCAGGAGTTCCCTTTCAGTGACACCATAGTTACGTTCGTGGTTATTAAGACAACGTGAGTAATAAGCAATCGGGTGTTCCGCACCGTCTACGGTTTGAATCAAAACCCCACCAATTCCTACCGAACTGGCGTCGCAGTGGATCGCGAAAGGTTGTGAGAAGTTGGGACAACTTAGCACTGGGGCACTTATAAGAGCTTGTTTTAAATCATTAAAAGCTTTTTCGGCTTCCGGTGTCCACTTGAAGTTGCTGACACCGTTTTTTGAACCAGTAAGCCTCGACAAAGGAGCTGCTATGCTTGAGAAGCCTTTAATAAAGCGTCTAAAGTAGCCGGAGAGGCCAAGGAAAGCCCGGATGCCTTTCGCATTTTTAGGCACCGGAAAGTCCTTTATGCTCTCTATCTTTACCGGATCTGTGCGCAGACCATGTGAATCTACAATGTATCCCAGGTATTTAAGTTCTGCCCTACAAAATTCTGATTTTTTTTGATTAATGGTAAGACCCGCGTCTCTCAATCTTTCGTACACGCGGTTTAAAAGTTTTAGATGTGAATCTAAATCCTCAGATATCAAAATTAAGTCGTCTAGATAGCAAAATGCGTTATCATCAAATTCTGGCCCAAAAAGGGCGTCTGCTAGTCTTTGGAGCTCGCTGGGTGCATTTTTCAACCCAAACGGCATTCTAGTAAATTCAAAAAGTCCGCGACCTGGAACGACAAACGCAGTTTTCTCGCACGAGTCTTTTTCTAGCGCTATCTGCCAAAAAGCTTTCGATAGGTCTATTGACGATACGTACCTTGCGCCTCCAAGTTTGTCAAGAATCCGCGCAATATAAGGCAAAGGATAACTGTCTCTGATGGTTACGTTATTTAATTTGCGGGAATCAAGGCAGAATCTCCCTGTACCATCCTTTTTTTGAACTATTAAAACTGGGCTAGACCATGGTGAACGAGACGGGCGTATTACCCCTAACTTAAGCATCTCGTCTACTTCGGCGTCAAGTTGACGTTGTCTTGCCGGAGACAGTGGGTAATAACGTTGTTTAATAGGCGGGCCTGTTGTGTGAATCTTATGTTTGACTAGATGAGTCAACCCCAGCCCTTTGTTTTCGTAAGAGATGGATTCAAATTTTTTGATAATGTCTGAAAGAGCTTTATTTTCTGTAGCTGTCAGAGATGAGGCAGGCCGAATTGCTCGTACCTCATTGATTTGTCTGTTATGTTGAGGTGCGCGACCCTCTGAGAACAGTTCCGGCGCGATCCGAAACTGTCTCCAAAAGTTCACGCCTAAAATGAAATTAGGAGTCAGCGATGGGATGACGTAAAAAAGAACCTCCTTTGTGGTCGAATTGTACGTCACCGGCAAAGTTAAGGAACCTATAACAGGTTGACAGGTACCGTCTGCTGTAGTAACCTTAAAATCTACTTTAACTAATTCTACCCCTAAATCTAAAAATATCTTATAACTATCTCCCCCTAAACAAGACACGGAAGCACCACTGTCCAACAGTGCTTTATAATTATTATTTAAGACATAAATGTCGGCATAAGGACGGTCATCCTCTATACTATCCTTCCCCTGCGGCAGTGCGTCCACTGTCTGAGACGGGCTAGAAAGGAATTGTTGTACTAGGCGGAGCCAACGCTTCCACTCCCTCTTTCTTTGTGCACAAGAAGGGGCGCGGTAAGATTGACTCTGTCCTAGTTTTTTGGATTCTTACTATGCTTCTCATTCTTAATACTCCCAACATGTGGTTTCTTGTTATCGCCATTTTTTTTCCAGCAATTTGCGATTAAATGACCCTTGGTCTTACAAAAGGTACAAAAAGTAGAATTAGGTTGATGTTTTGGAGGGCCCGATGCAACAAAATGGTTATTATTACTATTGTTTGTAGGTCTATAATCCCTATTAGTGTTATTAAAATTATTATTATTGTTTGTAGGTCTATAATCCCTATTAGTGTTATTAAAATTATTATTATTGTTTGTAGGTCTATAATACCTAGTATTGTTATTAAAATTATTATTATTTTTATTACTGAATGTCCTGTAATCGTTTTGATTGTGAAAAGGTTTATTATATTGGTTGGCAAACGAAGTAAACTTCTTAAAGTCCCTTGTATTATTTTTTTGATCTACTAATTTCGACGTCGCCGAAGACGTTGAAGCCTCCGTGAATGACTCGAGTTTAGCTGCGCACCTCGTTAATTCTTCAAAAGAATTAAAATCCCTAGATGATAATAAATTTGCATACATAGGTGACAATGCTTTCATGGCTATTCTTAACAGTTTAACATCCGGAATTTTAGAATCTAATTTATTGTTAAGTGCTTTCAGTCTTAAAGTAAATTCCAAAACTGACATTCCCTTCGGTTGTTTAAAATTGAAAATCTCATTTTCGAGATCCAATTGCTTATCCTGTCCCTCAAATTGTTTTATTAACAAGCAGGAGAGGTCTTCCCACTCCAAGTCTGGGCTATAAATTGATCTATACCAAAGAAGTGCTAAACCGTCTAAAATTTCACTGAAAGATTTAACTAAGTCTTTATGCGAAATGTTTCGTGTCCTACAACGCTCTTCCACCAGTAACAAAAAATCTCTTACGCAGCTTTTTCCATCGTATTTAATATCCCAATTAGTAACCCCCCGCGAAGATGATTCTTTATAAATAATCTTGGTATGTTTAATAACCGTGACCTTCTCATCTTTTTCAATATCTGAATCTAGATCCGAATCGCTTTCCTCCATAACCACGTTTAATGATTTCTTAATTGTTTTATTAAAGGCGCGCGCTTGTGTACGCAGCGCCTGAACGGTGCTCTCCGTTTCTATAGATCGCGAAGCTAACTCCTTAACTAGTTCTTCCTTGGAGGCATTATTAACATTTGGAATTGGGGTAGACATGGTGAAGGTTTGTGGCAGGCTTGCTACAATTAGAGAAAAAAACAAAAAAACAAAAAAATATATATTTATATATAAATCCCCAATAAAACTCTTAGGTATTCCCAAATAATTGCCGAGAATTCTAAAAGGGAATTTATTATTTTAAGTAATACTTTTAAAACCGTTTTCCAAAAATAAAAAAAATATTTTTGAAAGAATATTTTTGACAACCCTGTTTTATGTTAATTAGAATTTGTGACAACCCTGTTTTTTGTTGGTTAAAATTTGTGACAACCCTGTTTTTTGTTGGTTAAAATTTGTAACAACCCTGTTTTTTTGTTGGTTAAAATTTGTGACAACCCTGTTTTTTTTAAAACTAAAATAAGGAATATTTTATCGTTGTTCAATACTCCTGCCTTCTTTCGTCATTTATATGTTAATGAAACGGTACTTCAAAAACAAACAAATAAAGATGAAAACAATTCTCGCGAGTACATTTATGTATAGTGCTAATAAAATTGGACGTGCGTAATTAGGTAATTTAAACAAAACGACGTACGTAATTAGTTTAAATAAAACATATTCACAACTTGAGGCTGTCACAATCCACAATAATAGTGCATGCATTTGTTAATGTGCGAAATAAACAAAGTGCATACACGTCAGTCTTATTTAGCGTGCGATGTTCTCCAAATAAGTACTATAAATGTCAGTTTGACGTATGGAAAACATCCACACCAATTGATAGGTAGTAGATATTAATAACTTTAATATTTACCTAAGATGATATGCAAACCGAAATTTGATTATAAATCAAATTTAATTCAAGAACACCACAACTTAATAAAACATATACCATGCCTATCTATGCGGTATTGAATAATGCCAATTAACACGTTTATATAATAATTATTTATAAGGTACCTGCAATATTATTGCGCACAATATCTAACTACAAAGTCACGCCGGTAACAAGACCGGTGACTTGGAATAAAGTGATTTGTTGACATTTCAAATCACTGTGACTGCAATTATAGGTTATGACAGCGACCGTTTATTATCAACAAACGAAATTAACACCCCCACTGAACAGATGAATAATATTGTTTTACACAGACTACATATCAGGGCGAAGCAAACGTTTACAGGAATGGCATAACTCGAAACCATACCGCGTATGAGCGCCAAATTGTTATGGGATAAATGTAAATGAGACTTGTTGAAAAGGTTGTTATTTGATGGTGTGTGCCAATGTCAGGCACTGTGGCCCGCAAATTAACTTTGACTTCCGTAATGGGAAGTCTTGGACGCCAAACCCTGACCAAAGTCAGAGTATGTCAATCTGCGGAGAGCACAAGTACTCCATCATCAGAGCATGGGTCATACATTGCTATGCCATCCCTGTAAAGGTTATTAGGTTTCTCTACAAATAAAACCAAGGTAGGTAAATAATATAGACACTGTATTGTGCTGTTAAAAAACATAATAATGATTATAACGGTAAGGACTCACCCCCGGGACCATAGTACTATTTACCCTATGCTAATTTAACTATAAAATGAGCACGGCGGAAGAACTGCTGGTGAAGAGAGGAGAGGCCCATCTCGCCTCCACGCGGTGACATCATCGCCTCGACATCCGTGGCATCCAGAAGATACGTCCTCTGTCTCGGTCGCCAAGTAGAAAGGGACCCTTGTATCCATCTGCATCCGGGAAGACCATGCAGGCTTCCAGCCGTTTTATAACGGAAGATTTATATGTGAGACTCGTATCATTTTAGCGGCACTTTGTTCGAGCACGGCGGCTCCCGTTTTAAATATAATCCCGACCGGAGATCACTCGCTGCGGATTAATTACTCGCGGCGTGTCGCCGTCTTACATAGAGCGATTCAATCGATTAATGCGGAATAGACTCTTCCACAAAACAAGCCGACCGGCACTATGTTTCGAGTTTCTTTCCGAAACTAAAAATCTCGCTTTACGCGCGGATGTTTACTAGGAAACTTTTAATTGATAACTTGGACATGATTCTACGCCCGTATGATAACAATCCAACCTCAGGATTCCATTATGCCATTTTAAAACTTAGAAATAATTGACCGTTGTTTTCGAAGCGAGTCGCACAATGTCGCTTCCAAAACCAGAGTGAGGAAACGGAAACGCCCCCAGGCTGCCCACGCTCGCGCCGAATAAAATCTACAAGTGCCGCCAACATGATAGACTAACAATAAATAACGATAGTACCTAACTACTCGATAAATAAAATATGAAATAAAATAATAAAATAAAATCGCTTCATAACAACATTTATAAGAAGATAACTGCCAAAAATGGAGTTAATAAATTGAAGTTATTTCGAAAGACTTGTGAATTTAGGACTCATTAGGACTGGAGGATTTGAATGAAATTAGATGTACAAATAATTCACCATTAAGAATTTGTTAACATTTTTATGCAATTACTTATTTACTATGTCGCGGGCTGAGAAGGTGAAAGTGAAGGTTTTTGTTTTTGGCTTTATGGGTACGACTGTCTAAAAAGGTGAGTTTTAAGTTTAGCTCTGAATTTCGCCGAGTCTGTGATCATTCTTAAGTCATGTGGCAGTCCATTCCAGGCTTTAGGTCCCGACACTCCGAAAGCACGCTCACCGAACTTAGTATTTGGTGTGCGCTTTGGCTCCTTCAACCTTCCGATTGCTGATGATGCCGCTGACCTAAGAGTTGACTGTCGAGAATTGGAGTTTTCTGGGATACACATTTCTGATAAGTAAGCAGGAGCCATTCCATTAAGGGACTTAAATACCATCCAGCAGAGCTTGAACTGGATTCTTTCAGGACATTTGAGCCAATGAAGATTTTTGAGATGCTCTGAAATATGGGAATATTTAGATACGCCGGTGATAAGTCTCGCCGCAGTGTTGAAAACGGATTGTAATTTGTTGATTTGATATTTTGGGAGACTTGCATATATTCCGTTACAATAATCTAGGCGTGAAACAACATACGAATTGACCAGTAATTTAGTCGCCTCTGTTGGCAAGTTTCTTCGCACTGCTTTAATTTGCCTTAATTGAAAGAACCCAGTGCTTACAGTTCTGTTCACTTGAGTTTTAAGGGAAAAATCAGCATCCAGATTGACACCCAGTAGTTTAATACATGTCTTAGGAGTGATATCACTTCCTGAAATGGATATTGGGGAGTTATCGATGTTATGCTGACGTCTGCTTGTGGCGGTCCAGAGAAATTCAGTCTTTGATGGATTCAGCTTTAATCTAGTTGAGGTCATCCAGCGGGTGATTGCTTCTAGACACTCAGTTATGCGAATTTTTAGACTGTCTATTTCCTCTGGTAAGCAGTAAAAGTACACTTGCTGGTCATCAGCGTAGCAGTGAGATAGAAGACCAAATGATTCGATTATTTTAGCGACATCATTTGTGAAGAGGATGAAGAGAAGCGGGCCCAGAACAGACCCCTGGGGTACTCCAGATGAAAGGGTTGCATATATTGATTGTTTTTTCCCCACCTTTACGGCTTGCCTACGATTAGCCAAGTACGATGTCAGCCAGCTCTTAACGTCGCAGTTTAAACCAAAGGATTCTTCTAATCGTTTAATGAGGAAATCGTGGTCAATCGTGTCAAAAGCGGCACTCATGTCCAAGACTGAAAGGAGTGCCAATTTGCCCGACTCGATAGCAAGAGTTATATCCGACAGAACACGTAGTAATCCAGTTTCCGTTGAGTGAAACCTTCTATATGCAGATTGGTATTTAGTCAGCAATTCATTTGAATTTAAGTGACATATTATCTGTGAAGCAGTTATTTTTTCTAAGATTTTGGATATAAATGGGAGATTTGAAACGGGTCGGTAGTTTGAAAGATCTTCAGCGTCCAATTGCGGTTTTTTTATTAATGGAGTTACGACAGCTGATTTAAAGGATATTGGGAATTCACCGATGCTAAATGACTTATTGAAAAGATGAACTAGAAAGGGAGATATTTCATTGCAACACTTTTTTAGCAACCACGTTGGAATAGGATCGAGAGAGCACTGCTTGTTCGGTGAAGTAAGTATTACCTTCTTTACTTCTTCAAAGGATGTAGGTTTAAAGGCAGAAAATTTTACGCAATTACATCTTGTAAAAGATGGTGGTGGAGCGGATGCTGTTAGGGCGCGTATTGACTTAATTTTGTCGAGAAAAAAGTTAGAGAAGATTTCTGGACCTATTTCGGTTGTATTTTGTGTACGGACATCGGCAACGACCGTCTTAATTATATATAATATAATTTGTACTGAAAACATGTTTTTTAAATCAGTGAAAATAATCATCCTCGAGAAATTTATTACACATTGTAGTTACAACACAAAAATCATATATATTATTGTATACATAAATTATATCTAATATCGTAAATTTTAATGTAGTTTCTCTTTCTCTATGTAAGTATTATCAGTTCACACTTCTAAACATATAACCTAACATAATTTCATATCGTTATGTTGTAAATCATATTGTAATTCCTCCATCTTGTTATCAGGTACCTGGTTTACACATTAAATACTACCAACTTACCTACTTATCTCATACTCTGTAAATCTGAATATAGTATAGGTTACCAGGTTAATTCGGTAAATCCGAATAGAATATATATGCTACCATATTACTTATTCTACATTGTCACAAAAAACATATATGTATATATTTCTTCATTACACAACTTGGTTTCAGAGAAAAATATTTTTTTTTGTTTTTTATGGTTTTCAGTTTTTTGTTATGTAATTATGTACATTTCTTAAGGACTAATAATATGAACTAAAACCTGTCAATTTGTCTGTCCTGGAACGGGAAACTTTCCTAGTTGGACAGGCAAAGCTTTCTTATATGTAAATTGTACTTTTTTTGTATCCTTCTATAATAAATAAATAAATATTGTACAGTTGTACACATAAGTAGTAAATTACTGGACAAATATTGCTAATTTCATGGTTTACTTTTAATACATAGTTTAAACATGTGTTTTTATGGTAAAATCATATTATTTGATCGAAGCGCAAATGGGAAGACTGGAAAGATTTTTGGATTTAATAAAGGTTTGGGTAGATATGTCATTACAGAAGGTTTCGTGGTATCTCCTTGATCCTCGCTTAGAAAAAAGTCTCCAAATTCGTTGGCTATGTTTTCGGCTGTGTGATGTTATTGACGCATAGTGGAACTTTGCTTTTGACTTTCTGTTTACGTTTTTTACCAAAACTTTCTGAATCTTTATTATGCGTAGACGTAGCTATGCTATCCATTCAGGCGTTGTTTTCAGAGTTTCAGCATTTTCAGAGAGCAATTTTAAAAGATTTCCGGCTAGTTTCCTTTCGTCTGCAAAACGGACTTCCTTAGGCTTTTGCATTGAACCCAACAAAGGAAATGCCTGCCTTGAAAGCGATACAAAATTGTGACTTGATTATTCAACCCAGCAACAATGTCATACTTTTTGGGTCCTTTATTTTTCAATGCTTTTATGACATAGATTCTCAGTGTTTTCACAATAGTGCCGTAGAGGGGATCTAGTTCAATTTTACTAGTCTCGTTATCACGGTTAAGTCTCTGACATCTTCTGGCATCTGGGTTTTAAATTTACAGTCATTTATTGGTCTGGCGATGTAAGTTTTAACATCATTTTCAACCATCGCCACCCATTTTCCCTGCTTTTTTGTCTGCTGTATGTAATGTGGGTTAGATCTAGATCTATTTCGACAGTTAGTGGGAGATGATCAGGGGTGCTAGCATAGTCCATCGATAAGGATCGGTAGGATAATTGTCGGTAACTTCTCATCGTTCCCTAGAACCACTGCAGATCGCAAACGAATAGGTGACAGTTTACAATGACTAAGTGTCCTTAATATATTCGATATCAACTGTTGTTTGTACGTTAGCGATCTACAGTTGTCCTAGGGAACGATGAGAAGTTACCGACAATTATCCTACCGATCCTTATCGATGGACTATGCTAGCACCCCGGGCGACCTAATCTCTATCTTTCTGTTTGACAAACCAGTACGTTTGCCGTTTGTCCTTTCTTGACGGTGCTGTCAACTAAGCGGTCACGGTTTGTAATTACTGAAATATTTAGGAATATTTTAGGCATAACTCCACAATACATTTTATGTATCGGATTGAATAAATACAATATATGAATATTTACTGAGTGACACCAATAGCCAAGGGCGGATTTAAGTCAATTTAATCACAGCAAATCTGATTATTAGAGTTGTTAAAATATTATATGAATAAAATAACAGAAAGAACATGATTTTGTTAGAACAACTCTTGTCTATTTCTGGCTGGAATTGCGTATTTTATTCGTTGCATCCCTTTCACGCACTTGCAAATGACAGATGATTTTGCCCGTCCGCCCCTTGTGCCCCTCCCAGAAAAAAATCCTGGATCCGTCCTTGGCACTGGCGCACGAGGAAGTTTTTAGCACGGTAAGTGGAAGGTTAATACGGATTCGTGACGTAGCCAAACTCGCGTTACGAACGTTGTGAGAGATAGAGACGAAGCCTCCTGACCTCGTCGCATTGGCTGTTCACACTCCTTACGGAACTATTCAACTCCTGCGTCATGATGCTGTGATCAAGCCATCTGGTGGTTCCGTGGGCATCACATACATAAGTGAATGCACCAGGGCTTAAATGCACAATATTAGTGCATGATATCCGTTAGATCAACGGTTCCCAAAATGGTCCGTACGAAGGGCTCCTCGGGATCATTCAGGGGATCCGTGGAAAATTAAAATTGATTCGGGGGTCCCTGAACAACATCAGGGGTCCGCGCAAGGTTTAATATAAATTTTAAAAAGAATGACACATTTTTATTAATATGGAAGTTATAATAAATAACAATTAATAAATTATTAGCGATTCTTACCTCCTAAGTAAAATATAATATAGACGGGTGCATAAAATATAAATAATAACAGGCAAAACAAATAAATAATATGATTAATGAAAAATTAAAACACTTTGTTTTTACCACGAAAATCTTTATTTTAACACATCGACATGTTTCGAGAACGATGTTCTCTTCCTCAGGACATAAAAAGTTCATTAATAAAATGGTGCCACAAAGTGAATTTGCAAAATTTGAAGAAATAATATGATTGTTTGACTCCATATTATTACTGTTACTGTCGCTGCTATCAGAAAATTTTGAGAGAAGATCTGCTAAATTTGTTCCCATTGTAAACTTTAAATGCCTGGTTTTTCATAATTTATCCTATGTTGTAAACTTTAAATGTCTGGTTTTTCATAATTTATCCTATGTTGTAAACTTTAAATGCCTGGTTTTTCATAATTTATCCTATGTTGTAAACTTTAAATGCCTGGTTTTTCATAATTTATCCTATGTTGTAAACTTTAAATGCCTGGTTTTTCATAATTTATCCTATGTTGTAAACTTTAAATGCCTCATTTTTCATAATTTATCATATGTTATAAACTTTAAATGCCTGGTTTTTCATAATTTATCCTATGTTGTAAACTTTAAATGCCTGGTTTTTTATAATTTATCCTATGTTGTAAACTTTAAATGCCTGGTTTTTCGTAATTTATCCTATGTTGTAAACTTTAAATGCCTGATTTTTCATAATTTATCCTATGTTGTAAACTTTAAATGCCTGGTTTTTCATAATTTATCCTATGTTGTAAAATTTAAATGCCTGGTTTTTCATAATTTATCCTATGTTGTAAACTTTAAATGCCTGGTTTTTCATAATTTATCCTATGTTGTAAACTTTAAATGCCTGGTTTTTTATAATTTATCCTATGTTGTAAACTTTAAATGCCTGTTTTATCATAATTTATCCTAAGTTGTAAACTTTGAATGCTTGTTTTATCATAATTTATCCTAAGTTTTTTCGACAGTAAACAAACTTTGAAAATTCCCCTTTGGACACATACACTAGCTTCAGATGATTGGGCGGAGTTGGGATTCTTATACGGTACTCGCAATATATAAATATATATATTTTAAATTCATTGTTATTTAAGTCGTAGGCGACCCATCTGATGTATTCTTTACCAATGAACTCGTATGACTTAATTTGCCTAAAACGGTACATTCTGATGTGAGGTATGGAATAATGATGTCAATAGTTGGCATGTGAGCGATGTTGATGGAATTGGTGTGATAATTTCAACTCTGGACATAACGGTTTTGGAAATTTTGATATTTTAAGAATTCGCATGTTTTTTTTAAATGATTTGTTTACCGTGACGTGTTTGAATGCCTTCATTCTCTTTATGGAATTTATGCCTTGGGATTACACTGTTTGTTCAAACGAATCGACCATGGAAATTTTTTGCTGGTTTTTTGCCTAAAGTTAGTTCCTAACATAGCGGTCGGTAAAAATTACATTTCGTGTTTTTAAATTTAAAAAAACCCATTATAATGCACTTTTTCGAATTTCTGGCAACTGAATTGATTAGTACCAGTTAATATCTAACTACTACAACTTTTTAAAATTGTTTTTTTTGTTCGTATCCCGAAAGCGTGAATCGGTTTTGTAAATATTTTACCTCATATTTCACACAAACAAGGGACCAGATGACGTCACGAACTCTCCCGCACGGTATTATACTCTTAGCGGGCGTTTTCACGGGCTAATTAAAATTCAAACTTATAGAATTAATTGAATTATGAAAACGAACTTTAAAAAAAATAAAAACTAGATAATGCACTGGCACCTTACTTTTTTCTAACTAAACTTACTGATAACCACAATTTTATTAGCAAATTTATTAAAAACGTTATCGTCCACTCACTTTTTGTCAAGAAAAGTAATAAAAAATACCTAAGTAAATAAATTTAGCCGGAAACTTTAGTTTTATAAAGCTGTACATTTAAAATATTTTGTTAATTTATGTATTTGACTCTATAAAGAGTGGTGTTTTCTCTTCTACCACGACAGTAAGGGAGACATAACGATTTACGTGAGACCCAAGTATATGAGCTATTCCGAAAAGCGAACAAATTATACCTGTGCACCCCGGGATTAAATATCTGCGATCTCTGGATTCATAGTCGAGGATCATAACGCGAGCACAGAGGTGGTCAAATAAATAACTAAATGAAATTTAACTTATAAAATTGTCATATATTTTTGGTTAGCATTATTTTTCAAAGTTCACACTTATCAAGGTCAGAGAGAATACGTTATATCAATAGAAATGCTGATACATAACCAAATTAACATGAACCGGGTGAAATTTGCCAAATTATTATTAATATGGTCCCCATAAAGGTAAGTATTTGACCTCATAACCTCAAAAAACAAAAACATGGCGGCCAGATGTTATAACCTAAAAATAATTCATTGCACGCTTTTGAAAATGACACGCTAATATCATAAATTAAAATCTGTCTAGCGTATAATTAATTATTTTATTTTCATCAATCATAAATGTAGCCGACTTCAAACGGAAATCGAAAACGGTGTCATATTTATGTTTAATTTGTTATAACTGCGTAGATAAGTATAGTACACGCCTAACTTTAATGCCGGCCTGAACTTGGTACGATCCATTCTCGCGCAGTTACTGACTTTACAATGAACGTAAGCGAAAGGAAAGATGCGTAAAAACATACGTGCGAAAGAGGAAAAAAAAACTGACCGTAAACTCGCCTGTTGCGACGATTTCTGTATCAACGTCAAATCGGTATTAAAGCTTGGCGTGTAATACAGGGGGGCGAAAAGTTGTTATTTGGCTGTAATTTTTTTTATAAATGAAAAAAAATTATTTGATTTATTAATTTTTTTCAATTAAGTCAAAAAAATGATATCGCCTATGGCATTTTTTACGGTCACGATTTATGGCATTTTTCATCACCCTATCAGCGATTGGTTCTCGCATTCTTGACGGATATTCTCTTTGAGGGCTTCAAGAGTCTGAGGCTTGTTGACATAAACTGGTGTTTTAAGAAACTCCACAAAAATCAAAAATAAGTCTGGAACGGTAAAATCGGGCGATCTTGCCAGCTAGTGCAACTCACCAAACGAGAGTTTTGGTGATTTGCACTGGCCTTTGTCAAACAAAAAACATTTTTGCGCGTTCTTGAGAGGCATAGCGATTCATGTCTTATTGACGTGTATTTTGTATCTGTTTACTTAACAAATATCAAATCAGAACTAACATTTGCCGCTATTTGCAAAAATTATGGCATCTTATGATAGGGTGATGACTTTTGCGCCACCTTGTATATAAGTCAATATCCATTAAAAAATGTTGTACTTTTTTACATTAGCTGCACAAAGGAGACTCTGAGAAAATCATTTTTGAGTGTCGGCAAACAATTTGGCTCAGTTGTAGGAGTCTTCTTTGGAACATGTTGTGGGTATATGGATATCAAACTATGCGTCTCAATCTACACAACCCGAAGGGCTTAGTGAAAATATTGATCAGTAAACTACTAGGCCCCTTTTTGTAAGATAAGGCACTCTTGGCTTCTCAAATAAAATTAAATATAGCAGGTTTATTTAATTGAGCGGTAAGTTCCTTGGGGCGTTTTTAGAGTATTGGCGACCGAGGTGGCTCAGTGGTAGAAGTCTTCTTCGGGACAGGATATGATGATATGGGTATCAAACTACGCGTCTCAACCTACACCACCCGAAGGTTTTTTCTTCAATATTTCTGTCCTTCGCCCTTCAAGGGTGTTCTAGGCCTTCTTTTAAAATTACGGAGATATGTAAGGCGAATTTAAATATTAATTTTATTTAAATAGGAAAATTCCACATTATAATGTAGATTTGAGTCTAATTCAGACTCAGAAGAGATGAGATGTTGAATGGAGGGGAGGCAATTTTAGATAAAGCTTGATAGAAGAGAGGATATTTGTTTAGAGAGAGACAACCAAAAAATATGTGATTTAAAGTTCTCACTTTTAGACCATAGAATGTACAATCTGGGGAATCAAGGACGTTAAATTGACTATATTTTAATTTTATAATTAATTTTAAAGACGTGACTATATTTTAATCTGTATAGGGGAAGAAGAATGGTCCCATGTTATTCCTTATTCTGATATATGACATTCAGGACTGCATACGTCACAGCTCATGTCTCCTATTCGCGGATGACATCATGAAACTGATGATGGAAATCGAATCAGATGAAGACTATTCAAAACTACAGGCTGACCTCGATTCAATAGATAATAAACTGTCGTTAGCTAATCGTAGTGAACTGTCTGATTCCATATGAAATGCAGTTTTAGAGGATTTTTTGTCTTATAATGATGACTTTTGGCGTAAGTAGAATTTGGTTTATTTGGGTTTGTACTAAATGCAGTAAATAACATTAACTTTTAAATAATTGAGATGTAAATAACATTGTTTTTCATTATTCAACTGTACGGTTATATAAAACATTTCTGACTCTAAAATACTAGTGCGTAGGATGTATTACATCATTTTTGAAAATCATTTAAATATTTTCTGTTGACATACGTCACAATCCACATAACAAATCTTACTGTAAGGTGTTACTCACCAAATCTATATCCTTATATCTTATATATATCCTTTTTTTAATAGTTCAAAGTGTTTTTAATAATTTTCTTCCTGGTGTGTAAAAAATATTAAGACAATTGAATGTTGTGTTAAACATTTATTTTTGTTTCATTAACTATGTTATTGTGTCACCATAGAACTAATTTGTAACTTGTGCCTCCGCTGACGAGGCAACTAAAAAAAAAACAGCTTGCAACTAAACTCGCTATCCTGTGTGTGTCAATGTGATGGTCCGCACACTACACAGTTTCTCAAAAACCCTTTGCCAATGGTAACGCAAGCAGTGACTCGCCTTGCTAGTTGCTACTATGACAGCTGATTGTTCTTCGTCCATGGTATAAACAAGCTGAGATAATTATTGAAATGGTAAAATTGAGTAGGAAGTTTGATTGGAAATTGGTTTCAGTTTCTTAGGTGAGCGGATCGCCTTATTATTTGAATCTAAATTCTTATTTGTTAATGTAAGTACAATGTAAAAATTTCTGTTTCAACTTTTCATAACATTGCTTGTGTTTGGTATTTTCGTGTTTATGAAAAAATAAATATTTTAATTAAAGTTAGGTATAAGTAATTTGACTTAGGGGGTTTCTCACCATCCTTATAATATCTTATCCATACTAAAACGAATGTTTAAAAAAATAAAATACTTGTAATAGTTAGAAAACTCGGCCAACTTATATCCAATATATAGCCACTATTCATATGTTCAATTACCGAATAATAAACTCCGACCTTATAAATAAATAAACCATAAATCGTAAATCGAAAATAAACTTTATAATATATCTATATATTTTTTTTAGTAAAAGATTATACATTATTTAAGTGTTTTGACATGTAAATGAAAAAGCTATTAGGAGGACGGTGAGAAACCCAAGACATGTGAATATTATGAACAAGGAACAATGTTTTTGGTTTTGTATTTCAAATCTGTTTTTCATTTAGTTTCGTAAAAATAATAATAAATATTTAATTAAATATATGATTTTTATTTTTCCTTAAACACTAGAACCTATTAATATAACTAAGTTTTACCATATTATACATAAAGAGACCTTAAACGGAATGCAAGGCCGATGTAAGTGAAATGAACGAGATTAAGAAAGGGATGCTTAGATTGTTTGGTAACGTATGAAAAAAGAATGGACCATCAGGAGAATATATGGATCAGAGGCCCTAGCATGCTCGCTCGATAACGATCGGTAGGATTACTATCGGTAACTTCTCATCGTTCCCTAGCATGACTACAGATCGCCAACGAAAAAGTGACAGTTCACAATGACTAAGTGTCCTTAACGTATTCGACATCAACTGTTGTTTGTAGGTTAGCGATGTGCAGTTGTCCTAGGGAACGATGAGAAGTTACCGATGGTTATCTTATCGATCGTTAAAGAGCGAGCGTGCTAGCAGCGCCGGATCTGCCATACGTTCAAAAACGTGCAAAAAACCTGGCGCCAACTCCGAAGGGGCGCCGTGATAAAATAAATATTGTTTTAAAATTTAATTAAAATATTCCCCGAATCGTTTAAAAATTACTCGTAATACGGAATTATTAGTATGCGCTAGCAACACTCACTTTCCATATGCGTGAACCTAATGCGCGCGCATCGATGGTTAAAATTTAACGAAATACGGATTTGACTTACGTCAAGGAATTTTTTTCTAAATACGATATATTTCATACGAACGTAAGACCTATTTTTCCTTCTTGTCTCTTACGACCATTGTATCGTTCGAAATTCAACAAACATTGTGATTGGTTCATTGATCGCTGCTCGCGAAGGATACCCTTCGTTACAATTTATGCCTTCTACCGCAATTCGCGCGCGATTTGGCACCATACAGCTCTGTCAAGTCAAGGTAAGAATTTTAGGTTATAATTCGATTTATATTCATGCATTTAAAGATAAAAAGGAATCCAATTAAACAAACTGATCGGAATATTATTATTTCTGAACTTAAACTGCCTCCTGTTTTATATTATATTTTGTTATGATGTTCTTATTTTGTCCAGTGTCATAGATATTGTCTGGTCACTTGGAAAAGTTACTCTTGATTCTTGTTGGCGGGATATTAATTTATTTTGAACGTATTGCATAAAATTATATATATTTTTTTATAGATATGTATATATATATATATATATATATATATATGTATATACATTTTTTATCTAATTTTAAAAAAATTGTTGGGGGGGGGGCGCCATCGGTACTTCCTGCACAGGGCGCCAGATTTCGTAGAACCGGCGCTGCGTGCTAGGGCCTCAGAAGCGGATGGAAAGATTATAGGATGCCCTAGAAAGACATGGCATGATCGAGTGAACCAAATACTTGAATGAAGCCGCGGCAGGAGTCGGGATAGTACACAACAGTAAAAATATAGCGGAATGTGTTCCAACATAGAGTTGTGTAGCATTCTATCGTCTCTACCAACCCATGCGGGGTAACGATATGATGGTAAGTTAGTAAGATAAGAGGGAACCAGGCCGCGTTTTTTCCTGGTATTCATTCACCTATTTCGTAGGTACAACGGTAACAACTACAGAGTAAGGCGATTCGCTCACTGAGGCAATTGAAAACTCTCAACTGGCAACAGTCTTTGTATGACAATGTGATGGCCCGCACACTTCACAATCACTCCAAAACACGTTGTCAATGGTAACGCAAGCAGTGACTCACGACTCGCACTTCTAATTGCCGTGGCCGGCCGTTGTTAGTTGCCAGTTGCCAGCTGATTGTTCTTCGTCTATGATTAAACAATCTTTTTAATCAAGATATAGAAACCAGCCGGTTTAAGTTTGGTTTCAGTTGCCTCGTCAGCGGAGCGCCTAAGGAAGAGAGAGGAGTTGGCACTAGGGCAACTAGGCACAACACGTCAAACAAACTCAATAAGGAAGTTGAGTCCTTTTTTATCAATGTTCACATGCAAACTTAAATACTAGATTTTTTTTTTAAAGTTCGTTTTCATAATTAAATTAATTCTATATGTAGTATATTTGCGGCACGTTCCATAGTGGAAGGTACTCTCAGTATCGCCCCGGTGTACCTAATACCACCATTCAGAATTGAAACGTTATATGAAATGACTTTAGCCGTGTTAGGTGATCAGGTCTGAATAGCCAGGTACTTCCCCATCTCCTTCCCCTCCCCACTACATTCAATCTCACAACAGTTCTGGCTCCAGACAGTTGGGAGCTATTGGGACTCTTGTACGGTATTAACCTAAAAAACTTTGTTTTTTTTTTTAATAAATTAACTCCATACGGAAGGCCCTGAGGAAAATATTTATTCCATAGACCCTATGTCATTTCTGGGGATGCTGTGTAAAGGGTTTTTCGAGAAATGGAAGGAGTGAACAAGGGTCTTAAAGAGGTCATATCTTAGAAGAGAGGAAACATAGAAGCTGGCAGATCGTTCCACACCCGAGCTGATGAACTTAAGAACGAGCCGTAGAAACGACCCGTTCTCATGTGACACGAATGTCAAGCGTGTACAAGTTTTCCAATTATACAACCATACCGAAGGGATCACAGATGCTAGATCGTCGGAGCATCTTCCATTGACATACCGGTAGAAAACTGATATCATTCACGAACGAGTCGTAAGAACGACCCGTTCTCATGTGACAAATCTTAACTGTGTGCAAATGTTGGGCGCGCGTTTGGTGTATATTTTAGAATAATATGTAGCATACTCGTATTTGCGGTGCATTCTGGAGTGGAAGACACTCTCAATATAATAATATTGAGAGTGTCTTCCACTCCAGAATGCACCGCAAATACGAGTATGCTACATATTATTCTAAAATATACACCAAACGCGCGCCCAACATTTGCACACAGTTAAGATTTGTCACATGAGAACGGGTCGTTCTTACGACTCGTTCGTGAATGATATCAGTTTTCTACCGGTATGTCAATGGAAGATGCTCCGACGATCTAGCATCTGTGATCCCTTCGGTATGGTTGTATAATTGGAAAACTTGTACACGCTTGACATTCGTGTCACATGAGAACGGGTCGTTTCTACGGCTCGTTCTTAAGTTCATCAGCTCGGGTGTGGAACGATCTGCCAGCTTCTATGTTTCCTCTCTTCTAAGATATGACCTCTTTAAGACCCTTGTTCACTCCTTCCATTTCTCGAAAAACCCTTTACACAGCATCCCCAGAAATGACATAGGGTCTATGGAATAAATATTTTCCTCAGGGCCTTCCGTATGGAGTTAATTTATTAAAAAAAAAAACAAAGTTTTTTAGGTTAATACCGTACAAGAGTCCCAATAGCTCCCAACTGTCTGGAGCCAGAACTGTTGTGAGATTGAATGTAGTGGGGAGGGGAAGGAGATGGGGAAGTACCTGGCTATTCAGACCTGATCACCTAACACGGCTAAAGTCATTTCATATAACGTTTCAATTCTGAATGGTGGTATTAGGTACACCGGGGCGATACTGAGAGTACCTTCCACTATGGAACGTGCCGCAAATATACTACATATAGAATTAATTTAATTATGAAAACGAACTTTAAAAAAAAAATCTAGTATTTAAGTTTGCATGTGAACATTGATAAAAAAGGACTCAACTTCCTTATTGAGTTTGTTTGACGTGTTGTGCCTAGTTGCCCTAGTGCCAACTCCTCTCTCTTCCTTAGGCGCTCCGCTGACGAGGCAACTGAAACCAAACTTAAACCGGCTGGTTTCTATATCTTGATTAAAAAGATTGTTTAATCATAGACGAAGAACAATCAGCTGGCAACTGGCAACTAACAACGGCCGGCCACGGCAATTAGAAGTGCGAGTCGTGAGTCACTGCTTGCGTTACCATTGACAACGTGTTTTGGAGTGATTGTGAAGTGTGCGGGCCATCACATTGTCATACAAAGACTGTTGCCAGTTGAGAGTTTTCAATTGCCTCAGTGAGCGAATCGCCTTACTCTGTAGTTGTTACCGTTGTACCTACGAAATAGGTGAATGAATACCAGGAAAAAACGCGGCCTGGTTCCCTCTTATCTTACTAACTTACCATCATATCGTTACCCCGCATGGGTTGGTAGAGACGATAGAATGCTACACAACTCTATGTTGGAACACATTCCGCTATATTTTTACTGTTGTGTACTATCCCGACTCCTGCCGCGGCTTCATTCAAGTATTTGGTTCACTCGATCATGCCATGTCTTTCTAGGGCATCCTATAATCTTTCCATCCGCTTCTGAGGCCCTAGCACGCAGCGCCGGTTCTACGAAATCTGGCGCCCTGTGCAGGAAGTACCGATGGCGCCCCCCCCCCAACAATTTTTTTAAAATTAGATAAAAAATGTATATACATATATATATATATATATATATATATATATACATATCTATAAAAAAATATATATAATTTTATGCAATACGTTCAAAATAAATTAATATCCCGCCAACAAGAATCAAGAGTAACTTTTCCAAGTGACCAGACAATATCTATGACACTGGACAAAATAAGAACATCATAACAAAATATAATATAAAACAGGAGGCAGTTTAAGTTCAGAAATAATAATATTCCGATCAGTTTGTTTAATTGGATTCCTTTTTATCTTTAAATGCATGAATATAAATCGAATTATAACCTAAAATTCTTACCTTGACTTGACAGAGCTGTATGGTGCCAAATCGCGCGCGAATTGCGGTAGAAGGCATAAATTGTAACGAAGGGTATCCTTCGCGAGCAGCGATCAATGAACCAATCACAATGTTTGTTGAATTTCGAACGATACAATGGTCGTAAGAGACAAGAAGGAAAAATAGGTCTTACGTTCGTATGAAATATATCGTATTTAGAAAAAAATTCCTTGACGTAAGTCAAATCCGTATTTCGTTAAATTTTAACCATCGATGCGCGCGCATTAGGTTCACGCATATGGAAAGTGAGTGTTGCTAGCGCATACTAATAATTCCGTATTACGAGTAATTTTTAAACGATTCGGGGAATATTTTAATTAAATTTTAAAACAATATTTATTTTATCACGGCGCCCCTTCGGAGTTGGCGCCAGGTTTTTTGCACGTTTTTGAACGTATGGCAGATCCGGCGCTGCTAGCACGCTCGCTCTTTAACGATCGATAAGATAACCATCGGTAACTTCTCATCGTTCCCTAGGACAACTGCACATCGCTAACCTACAAACAACAGTTGATGTCGAATACGTTAAGGACACTTAGTCATTGTGAACTGTCACTTTTTCGTTGGCGATCTGTAGTCATGCTAGGGAACGATGAGAAGTTACCGATAGTAATCCTACCGATCGTTATCGAGCGAGCATGCTAGGGCCTCTGATCCATATATTCTCCTGATGGTCCATTCTTTTTTCATACGTTACCAAACAATCTAAGCATCCCTTTCTTAATCTCGTTCATTTCACTTACATCGGCCTTGCATTCCGTTTAAGGTCTCTTTATGTATAATATGGTAAAACTTAGTTATATTAATAGGTTCTAGTGTTTAAGGAAAAATAAAAATCATATATTTAATTAAATATTTATTATTATTTTTACGAAACTAAATGAAAAACAGATTTGAAATACAAAACCAAAAACATTGTTCCTTGTTCATAATATTCACATGTCTTGGGTTTCTCACCGTCCTCCTAATAGCTTTTTCATTTACATGTCAAAACACTTAAATAATGTATAATCTTTTACTAAAAAAAATATATAGATATATTATAAAGTTTATTTTCGATTTACGATTTATGGTTTATTTATTTATAAGGTCGGAGTTTATTATTCGGTAATTGAACATATGAATAGTGGCTATATATTGGATATAAGTTGGCCGAGTTTTCTAACTATTACAAGTATTTTATTTTTTTAAACATTCGTTTTAGTATGGATAAGATATTATAAGGATGGTGAGAAACCCCCTAAGTCAAATTACTTATACCTAACTTTAATTAAAATATTTATTTTTTCATAAACACGAAAATACCAAACACAAGCAATGTTATGAAAAGTTGAAACAGAAATTTTTACATTGTACTTACATTAACAAATAAGAATTTAGATTCAAATAATAAGGCGATCCGCTCACCTAAGAAACTGAAACCAATTTCCAATCAAACTTCCTACTCAATTTTACCATTTCAATAATTATCTCAGCTTGTTTATACCATGGACGAAGAACAATCAGCTGTCATAGTAGCAACTAGCAAGGCGAGTCACTGCTTGCGTTACCATTGGCAAAGGGTTTTTGAGAAACTGTGTAGTGTGCGGACCATCACATTGACACACACAGGATAGCGAGTTTAGTTGCAAGCTGTTTTTTTTTTAGTTGCCTCGTCAGCGGAGGCACAAGTTACAAATTAGTTCTATGGTGACACAATAACATAGTTAATGAAACAAAAATAAATGTTTAACACAACATTCAATTGTCTTAATATTTTTTACACACCAGGAAGAAAATTATTAAAAACACTTTGAACTATTAAAAAAAGGATATATATAAGATATAAGGATATAGATTTGGTGAGTAACACCTTACAGTAAGATTTGTTATGTGGATTGTGACGTATGTCAACAGAAAATATTTAAATGATTTTCAAAAATGATGTAATACATCCTACGCACTAGTATTTTAGAGTCAGAAATGTTTTATATAACCGTACAGTTGAATAATGAAAAACAATGTTATTTACATCTCAATTATTTAAAAGTTAATGTTATTTACTGCATTTAGTACAAACCCAAATAAACCAAATTCTACTTACGCCAAAAGTCATCATTATAAGACAAAAAATCCTCTAAAACTGCATTTCATATGGAATCAGACAGTTCACTCGAGTGAAGGTTTACTCTATGGTTACTCGAGCGAATGTTCCCATCTTCGTTTCACTTTTGTTTCATTTCTTGTTCAGACGTGTCATTCCGAATGAAATAGGTGGAATGAAACACAGAAATTAACGATTAGTGAACCGTCTGATTCCAGCCTAAAGAACAAACTTATTTTCCTAGAAATATTTCAATGATGCAGATCGAAAGAGAAAAAAAATTGAGTAAAATTCATATTTAACACATTTTAAAATTTTTTGTACATTACAGCATTTCAAATTTCCGCTATAGACATTATTTTGTTTGGTTCTGGGTGAATGGAACTGTCTCTATTTTGGCTTTTATTTGACAAGAACGTGCTCACAAAGAGCATTTGTATTCAATAGCGAAGTTGAGTGAAAAATATTTTGACTTAAAAATTTGTTCGTGCAGATAACATACAAACTTAAATACCAGTATTTTTTATGTTTTAAGTTCATTTGCATAATTAAATTAATTCTACAAGTTTGAATTTTATTAAGAAACGGCAGAGTGTGTGACGTCGTCTCACGTCATCCGGTCCCTTGTTTGTGTGAAAAATAAGTGAAAATATTTACAAAACCGGGACACGCTTAATATGGACGAAAAAATAAATTTAAAAAGTTGTAGTAGTTAGATATTAACTAGTACTAATCAATTCAGTTACCGGAATTTCGAAAGAAGTGCATTTTAATGGTTATTTTTAAAATTTAAAAACACGAAATGTCATTTTTCACCGACCGCTATGTTAGGAACTGTTGCAAGTTTCGTAGAAAAATGACATTTCGTGTTTTTAAATTTAAAAAATAACCATTAAAATGCACTGTTTTCGAAATTCCGGTAAATGAATTGATTAGTACTAGTTAATATATAACTACTACAACTTTTTAAATTTATTTTTTTCGTCCATATTAAGCGTGTCCCGGCTTTGTAAATATTTTACCTTATATTTCACATAATCAAGGACCGGATGACGTCACGAACTCTCCCGCACGGTATTATACTCAGAACCGGCGTTTTCGCGGGCTTAATAAAATCCAAACTTGTAGAATTAATTAATTTAAATTAATTTAATTATGAAAACAAACTTAAAAAAAAAAAAATACTAGTAAGTATTTAAGTTTTCATGTGAACATTTGATAAAAAAAATTTAAAAAAGGACTCAACTTCCTTATTGTTAGATTTGATCATGCATGAGTATGCTTAAACCAAGCGTGCCCATTTATGAGCAAATGTGTACAGTTGATGAGCATGTGTGTCAGTACCATTTAGATTATTTTGGATATTGTTTGGTATGTAGGTATTTTATATCTATAATATTAAAATGATTTAATGCATGATTATTAACTAACGTGAATAAAATGAAGGATTTTTTAACTTATTTTGAATGCATTTATGGCGTTTTAAACTTTGCGAGTGAGTAAATGAGTTCCCACAAACATCGCAAGAGAATGGTTTCTCACCTGTGTTGTGAACATTTATGCTGTTTAAGGTTGCCAGCGTGAGTACAGGTGTAGGTACACAGATCACACGAGAATGGTTTCTCACCTGTGTGAGTAAATTTATGACTTTTAAGGTTGCTAACACGAGTGCAGGTGTAGGTACATAAATCACACGAGAATGGTTTCTCACCTGTGTGTGTGAGTTTATGACTTTTAAGGTAGCCAGCTTGAGTACAGGTGTAGGTACATAAATCGCACGAGAATGGTTTCTCACCTGTGTGTGTGAGTTTATGACTTTTAAGGTAGCCAGCTTGAGTACAGGTGTAGGTACATAAATCGCACGAGAATGGTTTCTCACCTGTGTGTGTGAGTTTATGACTTTTAAGGTTGCCAGCGTGAGTACAGGTGTAGGTACATAAATCACACGAGAATGGTTTCTCACCTGTGTGTGTGAGTTTATGACTTTTAAGGTGGACAGCTTGAGTACAGGTGTAGGTACATAAATCACACGAGAATGGTTTCTCACCTGTGTGAGTGAATTTATGTATTTTAAGGCTGACAGCATGAGTACAGGTGTAGGTACATAAATCACACGAGAATGGTTTCTCACCTGTGTGTGTGAGTTTATGATTTTTAAGGTGGCCAGCCCGAGTACAGGTGTAGGTACATAAATCACACGAGAATGGTTTCTCACCTGTGTGTGTGAGTTTATGATTTTTAAGGTGGCCAGCCCGAGTACAGGTGTAGGTACATAAATCACACGAGAATGGTTTCTCACCTGTGTGTGTGAGTTTATGATTTTTAAGGTGGCCAGCATGATTAGTGGAATATCCGCATTTGTCACATGACCAACGTTTCTTCTGTAGAAGAGGCACAGTGCAGCTCTGTCCCTTGCAGCTGCTGGTGGAGGGCTGAGAGTCGCCTGCCCCCATTCTGCTGGTTGGGGCTCCTACTGCCGCCCGCTCCTCATCACGCGGCGAACTGCCGCCTGCAGAGAACACTCGCCTCATTAAATAACTCTCCATAATAGCAAAATTATTTAATTTTCAAATTTTTCCCAAATTTTTATTTTCGGAAAAATTAAAAATTTCTTAACAAACAATTTTCATACTTATCATTTTTAAAAAAAAAATATATTTAATTTCCCCACCTATTTTTTTAACCATTTTTTGGTTTTCAGAAAAGAATTTTTTCTCCGATACCATTTATGAGAAAAATTAAATTTTCCACGATTAAAAATTTTCCAACATAAAAAGTTTTAAAACTTCAAATAAAAAAAGATAAATGTAACAATCATGGAACTTAACTAAATTAGGCAAAGCCCATCAAAAAGCCGCCTGCAGGGCCTAGCAGCAAAAATATCTTATCTGTTGTACGCATTGTGTTCTATCAACTTTTCAACTATCAACAATTACGTGGACATATACGCATTTCTCTAATATTCAATGATAATAGCAGTTAAAAACCCGCTACTGCTAGGCCCCGCGGGCAGCTTTTGGTTCATCTTCGCTCGGTTTACGTATTGGTGACCATTTATCGTATGGGCTTCGCCCTTTTGCAAAACTAACAACACTTACATTATACAAATAATAGTAGAAATTCTGTATATTAAGACCGCGAATAATAAGAGAGGATTACCCTTACCCCAACGTTTTGAATACATTATATCTTCTTAGTAAGGAATGAGAGGGAAAAATGTTTCGTCTCAGATACCATTTATTAGAAAACGAACACCCCTGCTATAGGTTGCCCCAAGTGATTCGCTACGTTTGATGACTTAGCAGGGGTGCCTAGGTCTTGCAGCACATGCGTTTAGTTTTGTCTAGGTCTTGGTAGCACATGTATTTGCCCACCTACCACGTGGCGGGCCGGATAAGGAGAGACTGGTTGATGGAGACATTTTGCCTCACTCTACCCATGGCCTTGTAGTGCAGTGGGAGGGATGGATTCATACGTCCGTCACTCCTGGACACATTGACCCCCAGATTCCTACCCACGCTTCATACATTTTTCCTTCCCAGAACTTCCCATCCTTCCTTCCTTTAAAAATAGAATACGCGCGTAGTACGCCATACTCCATTGTTGCTTCTAGTTTCTCGAATTGCATAGAGAGCGGACGTATCGAGTGCAATGGAGCGACCAGCCAGTCACAAAACGACCACTTCATCCAAGTCCATCTTCCAGGACTGAATCCCAAAATGCTCGCGCATTTCGCGCTCCTTCTGAACGGGGTCTAAATAAACCGATAAATACTGACTACTGACGCCGGACGCGATAACATGGAACGAACAAACAATATTCATACTCTTACCCCATCGTTCACCTAGCTACTTACAAGCGACGCTACCGCTACCTGTCATACTATTTTGCTAGTGCAGATCGCAGTAGCCCAATCGGTAGAGGTGTATGTCCCGGTAAGACGTAAGGTTCTGGGTTCGAGTCCCAGTTGCGACCGTTATCTTTTATTATTTTTCTGAGTCTTGTTCATTTTCATATTTAAAAAAATTAGACTATTATTGTTATCTCCTTCTTCAATGATAAAAAAAATATACCTAAACGGCGTAAAACTCAGCCCGGTACGGTCCGGTTTAGTGATAAGGTAAGATTGAGGTTAATTTACGGCAGTAGCTCAGTCAAAAATTTCACGGTCATAATGGGTCAGAACAGAATGGTTTCCATAAAGTACGGCTTCGGAGATTTAATCGCAGTTGGGTTCTTAAATTTCAACCGTACGGGCATTAGGACAATAATACTATAGATTATAGCAGTTCTTATATAATAAAAAAAATTCGGGGTTTTATTTTTTATGTAATATTCCATTATACAGGATGTTAATGTACGTACTTGACTTACTTTAACCAGTAATTCCTGACATTATTATTTGGAGTAAAAAATGTAAATGAAATTTTGGTGTCCGGTGACTTTTTTTTAGGACATTTTTTTTTAAATTTTTTTTCTTTAAAATCAAATAAAAAAAAAATCTTCCGCATGACGTCACTGGTCACTCAGTTGAGAAACCGCCCCACCACTTATCCCGCCCCCAACTGTCCAACAACTACTATTTTTTATGTTTTTGTAGGGAAAAAAAAACTACGAAAATGTCACCGGAGACAAAATTTTTCACGACTTTTTTTACTCCAAATAATGTCAGTAATCACTGTGTAAATAAAGTCAAGTACGTACCTTAACACCCTGTATAAACACTATAGGTAGGGAAATTGTATTTTTTTAATAATTACAATTAACACACAAAAAATTGCCAAACCTGCCACTAAATTCATGAAAAAATAACTTTTTAATTAATTTATTAGGCCTATATATCAAATAATTAAGACATAAATAAATAAAGTAGCATATATCATATATACTAGCTATATGCTATACCTTTTGATAAAAAAAATAGTTATTCAATTTGGTTGGGTATTTTGTTAAATAATTAATAAAATAAAATTAATTAAAAATAGTAATTTAACTAAAATAATAATTTAACTTCAATGAACAAGATAATATTGTTAATTCTGAAATTTGAAATATGAAGTTGACAATTACGACAGTCTCATAATAGATCGCAGTAGCCCAATTGGTCGAGGTGTATGTCCCGGTAAGGTTCTGGGTTCGAGTCCCAGTTGCGACCATTATCTTTTATTATTTTTCTGGGTCTTGTTCATTTTCATATTTTTAAAAATTAGATTATTATTGTTATCTTCTTCTTCAATGATATATTACATTGACGGGAATAACCTTCAAAAGTTAAAAAGAGAGTTTTTCAGATAAAAAAAAAATAATAATATAAACTAAAATAATAATTTAACTAAAAATAATTTATTTAATAGTTTAATTTAATCCAAATTAAAGTATGAAAAAGGCATCGCAGCCGTTTTAATAGAGCCGCATTAAAAGAGAGCCTTTTTGGAACCCATCTTACAAATTATACAAAAATGTATCAGTGGTAAAATCATTAATAAGTCAATAATGTTATTTGCTACATCCTTAGATAACTTAACACTTTTCATTTTAATGATGAAAATCTTTGTAGATATGTTGAAACTCTATGACTACTTCTAGATTCCAGATAAATTAACATTATGTACCCAACACTATCGAATTTAAGAGTGACGAAATTTTAAATCCAATTTCTCAGTGAGAAGCTTTCTGGTCAGTTTTGAGAGTGACATCGCTGTTGGCTTGACTTCTCCCTAATGTCAACTGGTAATGTGGCGTGCAATGTGGTTGTATGTATTTCTAGTAGATAAGCGTAGCATCTAGCTTAACACTAAGCAAGAACTTCAGTGTGGATACAGACATTGCAATAATTGTGAACCGTGTCAGTTGACATACATTAAATATAAATAATAATAAAATACTTGTTTTAACAACTGCTGAAGCTGAAACTTGCTGAGTAAATCAATAGACAGTGGTTGAAACCAAGAGTTTTAATACTATTTGTATATAAAAAAAAACAACTTTGAAGGAATAAAAAGAATTTTCGTTGTTTGTTTTTGGGGTGTTATGCCGTGTTGTGCTACCTCCTTCTTTAGCCGACGTTTCGGACAGCGTTGCAGTGTCCATCATCAGGGGAGATCCGGCAGATCCGTCGATCTGCGCTGATGATGGACACTGCAACGCTGTCCGAAACGTCGGCTAAAGAAGGAGGTAGCACAACACGGCATAACACCCCAAAACAATCAACGAAAATGCTTTTGGCCGTGAAAATCAAAAAACGTATCTGAATAAAAAGAAGTTGGATATCCACCGCAGCCCAAGAAAGCGTGTTTAAGGGTCCTTCCAAAAACGACCATGGCTGTGTAAAATGCTGAATTTAGATGTTTAGAAAATACATTCAACCCATTGGCCTCCGCCGTCCATGGGGGTGTGCAACGCAATGTCGTAAACTCCAACCACGCTAGGACAGCGGGTCTGAAGTGTGTCAGCTTTAAAACTAAAAATGGGCAATGCGTAACATCTCATTTCAAAAATTTTAATGCCAAAAGCTATATTTCAAGCATTAATTTCGTAGTATTGGCAATAATATGTTTGTTTAGTTTTTTACCCGATAATGAATGATTTTTTGTTAGCGAACGTGAGTCGTGAGTTGTGAGTCGGTCAAAATGGCGTGTGGTTCTGGACTCAATAAGCTTGCTAAGAAAACGTGTGGTGGACGGCTCGCATTAGCTCGATTAAAAAGTTTGTTGGTTGAATCTGACGATGATAACTTTAGTGACCATGTGGTTTCATCTGATGCAGACACTGAGGATGAGGAATCTACCGAGGAGACGGAAGAAGTTTTGGATGTTTCGATGAGTGAAGCTGATTCGACGGCTTCCGTGCCTCCATCTAAACGCCTTTAAACAGCCAATCCGACGAATGGGAATGGAATTGGTTTCCAAACATCACTCGGATTCCATTTACCGGAAGTTCAGGAATAAGGAGAAGCACCCTGAATGAATTGAAAGAGGACAAGACAGAGTACACGGCTTACTCGCTATTCTTCACTGTGACATTTTGAACTTAACTTAACATAAAACTTCTTTAATTTTTTAAGTCATTTTCATATCCAGATTTAGTTATATTATAATTTTTTTTTAAAACACAAAATATTTTTTTTTTATACCTTGATTCAATACACAAGTAAATATAAAAAAATATTATGTTTCCTTATTAGATTTAGTATACCACTAAAGATCTAAAACTTTTGGTACAAAATTATTTCGGATGTGAAGGGCAATTTTTTTAGCTTAACAATTCGGAGGCCAATGGGTTAAATAACGAGTAACAGGCACTTGGCTGTTTGAGACTGTCTCCAGACGGTTCAGATATAGAATAATATATACCTTGGAGTGGAGTACGTGTACGAGTGCGGAGTGGTGTGTAGTAGGTCTTGGGATCTATACCCAGCTGCTTCCCATACTCCGGACCATACCAAACCAGCAGCTCCGTGTTTGTGTAGATATTCTTAACCGTTCTGAAAGCATACACACAAGTGCAAATAGAATGTAAGGTTTACGGCTGAGGAGTAAGTAGTAGTGTAAGTATGTAAGTATGGCGCACTGACCTGTAAAAAATTTGCCCCTTGTACTGGTACGCTTGCAAGTTCTGTTCGTGGGGGTTGCGCGAACAGTTCACATATCGCATCCAGTTAGCATTGGTGATCTTTTCTCCATCAACGTACTGCCGCCCTCCGTTTGGACGACGCACCTGAATAATATGATTTGTGATTGATATATATGTGATAAGCGGTTATAGCAGAAGTGAGCGAGTAAGTGAATTGTACCTGCCACACGTAATGGCTGTTGGGGTTGGGCTTGCCGGAGAGTTGGCCGCGGTAGGGGCCGAAGCGCAGGCCGCTGGGCAGAGGCTCCGCCGCCCAGGCGCCGCGCCCCGCCCCCGGGATCCCCGAGGGCCGCAGAGCTACAAGCGGGGGGCAGCCCAGCTCCGTGTCTCCCGTCTTGTCATCTGGTATTACCAGCAGCGGTCCGTGCAGCGGGCAGAATGTCCGAAAGCGTGCGTCGCACTCGTCACACCCTGGACACACGCACACAGTTACACACACACAAATATTATCTTGAAATTTGTAATAAGTGCAATATTTGAGAGCTCTACCTCAATAATTAAAAAAATAAAATTAAAACCAATATTTTGATTTTTCTAGTTCAATCTATAATTCTACGCGTGTTCACACCAATAAATTCCATTGATGATATAATGGGGCATTCATCAGTCCGTGTACACGTACAAAATTCCTGCTTCATCCACATTCAAGCATTTTCACTTACATATATATGAGTAGGTATTTTTCTTTGCGCTACATCATTACACCATTTCATCTATTTGTATGTATAATAAACTTAGATAGAGCCTGAGTTCATAATAAATTGTATAGCGCCCTTGAGGTGATTTCTCACAAAAATGGCGCTCTTCAAATCATCAAATTATTATTATTATTATTACATGCCTGATCTAATAGGTTGTATAGACAACACATATAGACAACACACATGTATAGACAACACACCATGTGGGTGAACACACTTACAGCTGAATGTGTCGTCGTCCTGCACCTCCACTTCCATGTAGTTGACCCTCTTTAGTCTTCTGAGCCGCCTCTTCTTGATGTACACTGAAAGCAAGGATGTGTTCATGAAGTAACAAACACTTTAATGCATATTATACTATAACACCTCCGAAATCTTCACTGGCTGAAGTGTCCTGAAAGGATCCAGTACAAGCTTTGCTGGATGGTGTTTAAAGCTGTCAATGAAATGGCTCCAACCTATATCTCTGAACTTTGCATTCCAGAAAATATTGGTCTAAGGCAGTCAACTCTTAGATCAGCGACAACATCTGCAATTGGAAGGTTAAAAGAACCTAAGCGAAATCCGAACACTAAGTTTGGTGATCGTGCATTCGGGGTATCGGGCCCTGAAGCTTGGAACAAACTTCCTATGGAATTGAGATGCATTACAAGCCCAACAGAATTCAGATCAAAACTAAAAACTCATCTCTTCAGGCACTCATTTCCATAAATTCGTCATTCTATTGAAACATTGCTATTTTTATTGTTTTTATTTTTTTATTGTTTAAATATACTCTAATAATTGCCGATGTCCACGAATTCAAGCTTGCCTATAAATCTAGCTAACCCATTAAGTTAATTTTTACAACCATGTCAAAAATTATAATGTATTATATAAGAACTTCCTTCTTCTTCTGGCGCTAAAAAATATTAAAAAGTGTATGTAATATATAATATGTATATAATGTGTAGAATGTATAATATAATATGTATGTGTAAAATACTTCTACGTTACCCGTTTGTGCCTATACTTACAGAGTTTTGTTTGTTATGTGGTTTTTAATGTTATCAGTGACAACCCTGGCAAAAACCAAAACACGTAATTTTAAATATAAGTACCTATGTTAGTTGTGAATCTCTAAATTTAAGTCACAGGTGTAAATATGTAATAATGTAAGTCACTAGTTATGTCAGTAGTTATAAGTCTTAGTCGTAAGTCACTAGCTATAAGTCTTTGATGCAAGTCCTAGTTATAATTATAAATCTTAGTTTATTTGTACAGCGCCCTTGAGGTGATTTTTCACGAAAACGGCGCTATATAAATTAGCCAAATATTATTATTATTATTATTATCTCTCCAGACTGTACGTACCAGGCTCGCTGTCTGGACACGTGTCTATCTCGTCCTCCAACGCACCAACCAACTCATCCATTAGCTTCTTCTTCCGAGTGGATCTGCGGCAGGTACAAAACACAAGCATCAAGCACAACACAACAAACAGAGCAACAGACAATGGACAGACTCCTCCTTCCCATACTTACTCGTCTATTTCCAGTTGGCTGAAGCCCTTCAAGCATTGCTCCACTGCAACACCGTCTGCAACAACCTGCAACAATCCACACAACCCAACAATAACCCTGTTGTAGTTATTCATATATGCACCACTATTAGTAAATGAACATTAACACAATACGCACCTTCTTGTTGTTTAGCTTATTCCGCATTCGGCTCTTCTGTTTTTCCAGCCTGAAAGCCGGAGTCTTGTCTACAAAAGTGAAGAAAAGGTACACTTTAGTAAATACATTGTGAATCTAAATACGACATATCTATAATCTAAATATGCATAATATATATTATTTATATCCGTTTATAATCCATAATACATACCTATAAATTTTTTTTATATATATATTTCATTCTCACTTTTAACTTTGTATTTTTGCTTAATACTTTATACTTTACACTTTATACTTGTACTTAATACCATGTTTTTCTCTTTATATTTATATTTTAATTTTACCTACTACTTATTTATTGTTTTTTATTTTTTTTTATTCACCAGATTTACAGGAACGGGTTTAGTTTTTCCCATAGGAAAAACTAAACCCTTTCATACACTTTTCCATATAAATGATCATCTAGTAAATCCACTCATGCAAGTGTATTATATAAGTATAATTAATACAAAACAATACAAGAACAACACGTTAATCTACCAAACTATTAAATGGGAATATAATTCACCGTCTCCAGATATTTTCATATCAGAGGGTTCGGCTCTGTGGAATTCCTAATTTGACCGATAAATCCTACTGACCCCTCAATATAAATATTTAAAAAATCTTTCGTAATTCTACATGTATTTAAACTCTGGTTTCCCTTCAATAACGAATAAATCTTTCGCCTTTTACTAAAGATTTCCGTGGAGGGGAGCACTCAAATGAGTCTATAAACCAATTTTTATTTTATTATTATTATTATTATTATTTAACATACATTTATACTGTTATTCTTCATGTTATATGAATACATATGTTACCTGAATACATTTAAAAATAATATCGCCTACTTCAGCCCTCTGACCCAGATGTGTCGACTATATAACTAGATAGAGTGTGCTGAAGTAGATATTTTTATCGATAAATTGCACAGATACAGAAAAAAAGTTCTGGCGCTGTTAAAAAATTATAATTAATTATATTGTGTCAATTGTCTCTCTTATGCATGCCTCTAATGTTTTTTTATGACTCTTGCCACTCATTGTAATGTATTACTTGAGTGAGCTTGTATACAATTTTTTTTTTTGTGATGTTTACTTTCCTAATTGTTTGTGTCTGTCTTTAATTGTATGTAATTGTAGATTTATTTAATGTATCTGTAGTTAATTGTATGTAATTGTAGATTTTTGTTATTGTACATTAACTGAGTTTTATAACTGGATTGTTCTCACGCAAGTGAGAACATCTGTAAAACCCAGTATAAATAATTAAATAAATGTTGTTGTACTATTTCTATGTTATGTCAATTATGTTAATGGCACATGTTGTTCCATATATGTGGAAATAAAAAAATAAAAATAATAATAATATATGTAGTATCATGTACCTCGCTTCTTGCCCTTTGACTCGAGATCTGACCTGAATTTCTCATACCTGGTCAGAAATTCTGGTTTTTCAATCATTCCTGTGAACAAAGTGATGATTATTAGTACGTCTGTAATGATTAATTTTTGGAGTTTTATGCAGTGTTGCGTTTGCTCCCTGTTCAATCAACGTTTCGGGGAGAGCTACAGTTACGGACCGAGGGAAAAAATTCACAATGTAATGGAATCTCTTAAGAAATTTTCCAGATATCCCTGAGTGTAATCCTCAGCGAAGAAGATTGGAAGAAAGTTTGTGTATAGGTTGGTGAAAAGTGACCGAAGAAGATTTGGAAATATTTACCGAAAATAATCGTACCTTGTTTATAAACGACGTACATACACTTGACCCCATGGCGTATTTCTTCATTCATAAGACTCCATTCCTTTTTGGTGAAAAATCCTTTCACATCCAGGTTTTCAGGAGCCATTTTAAACATATTATAGAAGGGCGTATCTGAAATCTGAAAAATTATTAGTTTTGTTGCACTGAAGCTCTGTAAAACTGTTATAATGCGATAATATTCAGCAGCACAATAATATTATACACCCACATCAGAACTTCGAAGATGTTATTCATTCCCGCGAAAATGGAAAAAAGTTTTGCCAACAAAACAAAGATATTTTTACGAAGCAAATGTTACAATAATAAAATAGATAATCGGGGCTAATTGTTACAGAGTTTCTTTCAACAAGCATAAACAAGAGTTTTTTTAATATATTTATTTGAAATAGGCAATAAGGCTAGAATCAGACGGTTCACTAATCGTTCATTTCTGTTTTTCATTCCACCTATTTCACTCGGAATGACACGTCTGAACAAGAAATGAAACAAAAGTGCCGAATACTGCCGAATGAAATCTTCAAATGAACCGATCCAACAATGTTGGATATTTTCATTCGGCATCCTACACTCGCGGGCGGAAGAGAGCAAAGTGAAACGACTGAACACGGAGTGAAATCTCAAATCAGTTCGTCTCGCGTCCTGTACTGGAAGGACGCTATCACGTCGCACGCAAACAACGTCAAAATGGAATTCGTTTGGCTAATAGGTTTGCTTTTGGGAACACGTCTCATAGAAACTGTTGGGTCTCCCTCACTTTCCATGTATTATATATATTTTTTTTTAAATATATATGAGTTAATTAATTTGTAGGTAAATGTTCGTAATAAAAAAGTAAAATCAAATTGTGTTATCATGTCATAAAAAATAAAAAGGTTCATAAGACGAAACAATACTGTTTTTTAATTTTTTTTTTATTTAATTGTGTCAACAAAATTGCGTAAAAATCGATGCATTTGACATGTTTTTCCTTAAAACTCGAGGCCGGACCGCGCTGGAAATCAAACCAATTCCAACACGCCTGACCTCGCTCGGCGACGCTGTAGTGGGAATGGACGAGTGAACGCTTATTTCTATAGCGCCATCTAAACATGGAATGAAACAAAGATGGAACATTAGGCCGAAAAAACATGGCGTAAACCTTCACTCGAGTGAGCTGTCTGATTCCGCCATAATCGTTCATTTCTGTATTATTTCATTCCACCTATTTCACTCGGAATGACACGTCTGAACAAGAAATGAAACAAAAGTGAAACGAAGATGGAACATTCGCTCGAGTAACCATAGAGTAAACCTTCACTCGAGTGAACCGTCTGATTCCAGCCTAAAGGAACTCCAGTCCAATTTTTTTTTTAATTTTATGCATATAATAAAATAGATAATCGGTTCTAATTGTTACAAAATTTCTTTCCACGAGCTAAGATAATATAATATATACAAGAGTTTTTTTAATATATATTTTTTTTAAATAGGCAATAAGGAACCCGAGCCAAAGGAATAATTGTCAAAGTTTTAATTTTTCAAGATCCCCTGAAAACCACCGTATTTATGGTGGATCGTGTGACGTCACTGACGTCATCACTCTCCAAAAGTTTTTTTTATTTTTATTCATCAATTTTTCAACAGGTGTTGTCGGGATTGGTTTATTTATGGTGTTGTCATTCATTCTGTATGGAAAAATGAAAGAAGGAATGATTTTTTAGGTGTCAAATAGAAAAAAAAAATATGTAAAATGTCAACATCTCATCGCTACTGTTAATGTATACATATACATTATAATTATGGTTATTTATTGCAAATACAAATGACATCGTAAGCCAGGCTTCTAAGTTTGTGTTCACTGAAAATAGAAGAGAATAATGCTTATCAAACAGGCCAAAATATTTTTTTACAGCTAAAACAAGTAATAAGACGATTTAACTTAGTAGCTTTTATTGTTATTTATATTTATTCCACAAAATTCGGCACTTACATAGTCCGTAAATGGTCAGTATTATATTTGAAAAACATGTTCGAATAAGTGGCGTATGGCACGGTCGGTGACCGGTCTACTCAGTGGAAACTTTAGTGTATGAATATTGAGTACAAACTTTTCATCGGATGTTAATTCCTCACATGATAATTCATAATGTCTCGAAGCGTCTAAAACTGATAATTGGGGGTTTTAACCTTAGGTTAGGTTAGGTTATGTGAGGGGGGAGGGGGGGGGGATTTAGGGGTAGGTTAATGTGAGTTATGATGTGATGAATTATCATGTGAGGAAGTATCGTGTCTGAATAAATTTACTATGGGAATTCAGACGCTGAGCGCTGAGATCTCTTAGTCCGATTAGACATGGAACCGGCACGGTCGCTGCGAAGTGTCCGCGTGGGAGGTGCTTTTACCTCATACAACTAAAGGTACTTACTTTGACAAATGATTACAATATCTTTAATATGGCAACAATTATTTGGCATTTTCCGATCTGACAGTACGAAGCTTTTTCGACGTCATTTTTTCTGTTTGATACTTTGGCAATGTAAACGTTGGTGTCGTACTTTTTTTCTTCTAAAGGCGTTTATAATATTGTACATACAACATATTAATATTTGTCTAATAATATTCAAAAGCTATTAGAAATCATGTCATCTGAACATTTATATTCAAATGTATTAAAGCTTTTAGGAGATGACAGGTATATTTATAAAACAATTTTCGAAATAATTTTTAAATCATCTGTTTTTAAACCTTACTATCCTGTAAAAATAGTTTAGGATATCGTAACTAATATTTTGGAACCTACACATAGTAATTTGTAAATATCGAATGGGGAAGTACTGCATTTAAAATTACAATTACGTGAATTAAACTTTTCTTTAAGAATGGGAAAATTGGTTTTAGGTTGGTTTTTTTTAAACTTATTTTCCAAACAAGGAACCTAAAATAGTTTTGTGTCAAAACATGATCTAAACCAGTGATTCCCAATTAATTTTTGCCGAGTACCCCTTGGAGAAAGAGCCCTCGCATAGCCCTTGTTGACAAAATGATACAGTAGTCGAGTATTTCACACAACACTGTATTACAATATTCTTCCTTCCTGTAGCGCAAGCACTTTGCTTTTGTTCCATACTGTCGCCCTTGTAAGATACTTACGTCGCCCTTGTAGATACTTACGCTGTCATACGCTGATTAATTGATTCGTTTTGCTGATTTACCTCTTGAAGCAACTTCACGTACCCTGGGGGATACGCATACCATTAATTGGGAACCACTGGCGTAAACAAAAGACTCTAAATTATCCATAGCTATTAAAATGCATTATTTTCCTTCTCCGGAGATTAAAACAGTTGTTCATCTTTGTAATTAAATTGATGCAAACTGTTTTTATAAATAATCTGTGCATATTAACCTCTTGAATGTCGGATGACATTTGCCCACATGATGGCCGTGTACCATAGAAAATTAATTACAAAGAATCCTGAGGAGCTACAATTCTAAAATTAAAAACAACATCTAGAATGATATTGGCGCAAGTGATTCTGACCTTGTCCTTGTACAATTTATTTATACATGAGGGTTAAAATCGCTTACTTCCAACTGTCGCCCGCTGGTGGGCAGCAGCAATTCTGGAAATTTACCCATTTTTTTAAATTTCCAGCTGTAAGTCAGATTTGAGCAACAAGCCAAAGGTTTGCAGAAAGACGATTTTGAAATCCAACATAAACCCTGGTGCCTGTGTGTTTTGCAATAGTGACCATGATTTAAGGAGTATGCATATGAACTACCTGTATAACAATGTGTTGGAAAATTACACAGAAATGCTGCTAAGTTGTTTTAATTTGAGAGTAAGTTAAATAATTGCCATTAGTTTTTAGCCCCCTGCTTTTTCTTATATTCATAAATGACCTTGGCTCGAAATTAAACTGTGATTATGCTCTTTTTACTTAAAATTTTTCGTAAAATTAAGTCTGTTTCCGATCATCAACTGCTTCAAAAAGACCTCGACACGCTCAATAACTGGTGTACTGTTAATGATATGCAATTAAATGTTGAGAAATGTTACATTTTAAACTTCACTAAAAATAAAATTATAAAAGATTTTTCTTATGTTATCAATAATATAATTCTCAAAAAAGTGACTTCGATAAGAGACCTAGGAATCACTCTTGATTCTAAATTCTTATTTGATGTAGGTACACATTAACGACATTAAGTGCAAATCATTAAAAATGATGGGATTTATTCACAGAATATGTACCTTTCAAAGATCCTCTTTCTATTCTAACTCTTTACAGTGCCTTAATTAGAAGTAAACTTGAAAATGAATGCACCATTTGGAATCCACATTGCTGCAAATATGAAAACAATGTAGAATCAGTTTTAAAAAAAAATGTTAAGAATGTTATCTTTCAAATGTGGACCGCATTACCATCTTAGATCATACGACGTACGTCGTGATTACTCCAAGATTGATACACTCAAAACTAGAAGGCAAATATCTGATCTAATATGTTTACATAAAATTATTCACAGCCATCTTGATACTTCACTACGTCTTAGCAAAATTGAAATAAATGTCCCCAATTTCCATTGCTTCAGACGCCATAACACTTTTCACCTGAATACATTTAAAAATAATATCGCCTACTTTAGCCCTCTGAGACCCAGATGTGTCGACTATATAACAAGATAGAGTGTGCTGAAGTAGATATATTCGTCGATAATTTGTACGGATACAGAAAAAAAAATTCTGGTGCAGTTAAAAAATATGTTAAACTAAGTATATTGTGTCAATTGCCTATATGCATGCCTCTCGTGTTTCTTATGTCTCTTGCCGCTCATTGTAATATGTGTTACTTGAGTGAGCTTTGTATATTTTTTATTTGTGACCTTTCTGTTTTTCGAATTGTTTGTATCTGTATTTAATTGTAGATTTTTTGTAATTGTAAATTAACTGAGTTTTTATAACTGGATTGGTCTTACGTAAATGTGAACATCTGTAAAACCCAGTATAAATAAATAAAAGTTCAAATATAGGCCATTGCAATTAGCAATCTGCGATTGTTATTATTCCAATATCTCTCAATTTTTTTAAATGTTTTATAAACTGATTGGATAAAGTGCTCGAACCGCCATTTTGAAAAGTCAGCCAAAATTTCATTAAAATCAAACTTTTCTGGTTCTCGTCACCAATACAAATTTTGGTCAAAGTGGCTAAATAAAATTTCAAAGAATTTTTTTTATTGATAATTTTCTTCTATTATTAAAGGTACCGAAATCCAGTGTTGCCAGATGCATGGGTTTTAGGTCTCTGTTTTTTGGGTCACGGATTTTTTTTACCGGTCACCAAAAATATGCACTTTGGAGATAAAAATGTAGTTTTTGAACTTCAGTACGGGTTCACAATGTCTCTTTATCTAATTATTATCTTTAGCAATAATTAATATGAATACATTAATATAATGAAATGAATATTATATCATGTTACTTTAATTAAGCACTAACATTTGAATTTGCCAAGGTGATTTGATTGAAAACTTATAATAGTATTTTTTTTAGCTGGTAAGCGTGGATCAAAGAGACAAAGCGAGCGTAATATGCAACAATTGTGTTACTAATTTGAGGGATGCATTTATATTTCGGAAAAAAGTTGAATCTGTGGATGAAAAATTCAATGGCCGTTCTCATGGTAAAACATATTAATAACTATAAAACAGAAAATGCTTTTATTAAATTTACCAAAGGTTTCTATTTGAAGTCCCTAGGCCAACAAACATGTTTTTAGCTCCCGACCAAGAAATACAGGGGTTCAATACATAAGTTTCTTTGCTTACCTGGGGGGCACACATTAATTACGTGAGCAAAAAATAGGGGGGGTCCAGTAAAATCTCATTATACCGGGGGGGGGGGGGGGGGGGGGGGATCAATAAAAATCTCATGTCAACAAGAGTATATATTAATAAAGAGATAATAAAAAAATACTAGATTGTTTCTCTTCTTTTTGAAGTGTCCCATTATGCCTGCTGAAAAATGGCTATAATGAACAACATTTATTTCGAGAGAAAGAAAAAAATCTCACATTAGGGGGTAGGGGTGGGGTGGGGGTCCCACTAAATCTCCCTTAAGGTAGCGACAGACTCGCAGCTCACATCAAAAAGATACTGCGTTATAAGTATCTTTTCTACCGACACACTACGTTATAAAATATTCCTTCCTACAGCAGGAGAAGGGGTCAGTTGAAATCGGAAACGGTTGAGAGAATATCATTTCTTTGTACTGGATATGTCAACTTGACAGCTCCATGCATGCTCCGTGTATTAAAAATGACCCCCTCTCCTGCTTACGGCGAAGGGGGGGTCGCATAACTTTTCTGATATCGCGATCGTATAATAACGCGAATTAGCCAAGATTCAAACCGCGATCACAGCACATGATATTTTTACGTCTGGCGGGTCTGTATGGGATTGTATGGCGAGCGCTACTGTGTTATAAGTATCTTTTTGAAGTGAACTTCGCGTTTGTCGCCCGCTTTAATCTCACTAAGGGTGGGGGTCTATTTTTTTTTTAAACTGCTCACGTAATTAATGTATGAAAATTAACAATTATTTTCGCTGTATTTATTTCAGATACTCATAAAAAGCAACTTGAAAGGAAGAAAAAAATCTTGAATAAACACAGCAAGAAGCGGAATGCGAAAACAGTAAAAAAGTACAAAAAAGACAAACTGAAAGACAAGTTAAAAACCGAATTGAAATTCAACGAGCATAATATAAAACAGGAGATTGACCCAACAAACGAAGACTCAAACATTCCGTTGATAAATTACAATTCGGACCACGAAAGCATTTCATATTACGACATTGAAGATATTACTTACGAAGACATCAAAGTTGACATAAAACCTAAGATAGATTTAATATCACAGAAAGAAATCATTACAAAAAATGGCAGCATTCCTCTCTTAAACTCGTTCGCTTTAATCTGTCCGGTTTGTGGCGAATCTTTCAGCGTTCACGCATTACTTAGAAAGCATTACCCAATACACTTTCCAAACTTTCTCTGCGATGTTTGCGGACGTGCCTTCCTGGATAAAATCAGCCTCATCCGTCATGTAAGCATTCATTCGGATCAAAGACACCCCTGCAAGATGTGCAAAAGAACCTATGCCAATCGTGGGGCGCTTTTACAACACGTTAAAAAATATCACCGTGGCGAGAAAGGATACTGTTGCACCCTTTGTCCGGAACGTTTTAGTGACTATTCTCAGAAGAATCGGCACCAGTTTGAAGTTCATGGCTTGCCGTGCAGGACTTATACGTGCGAAACGTGTAATCGTGTGTTTTATCGCAACTGCAAGCTGTCGGAGCACGTTAAACGATCGCATTTGAAGCAGAAGAATTATCTATGCGATATGTGCGATAAGGAATTCTTTTCAAACGGGGAATTGACAATGCACAAATTACGACACTCAGGTTTGTTGAATTACGTTTTTTTTTTAACCGCTTAGGCACATAAGCTTGTTTTCACCACAATTTAACGTAGGTAGACATAGGAATGACGTATGCCCCGCACCTGAGTTATTAAAGAAAGCGATACATTCATATAGAATTTTTAATTTAGGAGGTAAGTAAGGGTACTGCCGCTCCAGGAACCATCCATTGGTTAACCAACACGTCTGCCATAGGTCACCCTAAGTGGTTCGCTACATTTTGTGACGTAGATTCGTTGGTTACGTTGGTTCGTTTGGTGACTTAGCTTAGAGGTGCCCGGGTTCATGGGGTGAGGACTGTCTAGACTTAGCAGTGGAAGCATTTGACCACCAGTTGCTTGGCAAAGGAGAGACTGGTTAAAGGAGACCCTTCGACCTCTCCAGCAGGACTCTCTCGAAACATCGCTTTGCACCAAATGCACATGAATTCAAATGTCTGTCACTCCTAGATACACTGACCCCAGATTTCTACCCACCCTTCATACCTTTTTCCTTTCCAGATCTTCCTCTCCAGCGCCGGATCTGCCATACGTTCAAAAACGTGCAAAAAACCTGGCGCCAACTCCGAAGGGGCGCCGTGATAAAATAAATATTGTTTTAAAATTTAATTAAAATATTCCCCGAATCGTTTAAAAATTACTCGTAATACAGAATTATTATTAGGTATGCGCTAGCAACACTCACCTTCCAAATGCGTTAACCTAATATATATTTATATATTAGGTTCACGCATTTATATTTCATACAAACGTAAAACCTATTTTTCCCGCTTGTCTCTTACGACCATTGTATCGTTCGAAATTCAACAAACGTTGTGATTGGTTTATTGATCGCTGCCCGTCAGGGTTTCCCTTCATTGTTAAAGTTGATTACTTAAGTTGCTGTTTGATGATTAGTTCGTCGCGTTCGCCGCCATTCGCCGCCATTCGCGCGCGATTTGGCTCCATACAGCTCTCTCAAGTCAAGTTAGGAATTTTAGGTTATAATTCGATTTATATTCATGCAGATAAAAAAGAATCCAATTAAATAATCTGATCAGAATATTATTATTTCTGAACTTAAACTGCCTCCTGTTTTATATTATATTTTGTTATGATGTTCTTATTTTGTCCCGTGCTACAAGCGCACTGTTATTACTGATTTTTGTCCTGTGCGATAGCACTGTTATTGTTAAATATTATTTTTCCTATCACAGTACATTTTTTGTCATGTTAGTTATTATTATTGTCCTATGCTATAATAGCACTGTGTTTTGATAGCACTATTACTGTTAATTATTATTTCTCTTATCACGTTATTATTTCTGTTATCAAAGCGCACTTGAAGTGAAATAACAGAAAACTGTGCTATACAAATGTTATGTTATTATTATTTTTAAATAGAATCAGAGAGTATAGGGCTCCTGGCGATTCTCTCTTTAAATAAAAAAAAAAACCAGTGTGATAGCTACCGCCAGGTCACTTGGAAAAGTTACTCTTGATTCTTGTTGGTGGGATATTAATTTATTTTAAACGTATTGCATAAAATTAAAAATAAAAAATTTATATGTTTATCTATATATATGTATATAATTTTTTTTATCTGAATTAAAAAAATTGTTGGAGGGGGGGGGGGGGGGGGGCGCGCCATCGGTACTTCCTGCACAGGGCCCCAGATTTCGTAGAACCGGCGCTGTTCCTCTCCTTCCTTTCCTTAAAAAAAAACCTCCACAAAGCATCCTCAAATATGACATAGGCCCTGAAGGAAATCCTCAAGGCCTTCTGTGTGGGCATAATGTAGAAAAAAATACATTCCCATGTTACAAATACCTCAACAATATTTGATATCTTCCTATTACCATCATACTAAGCGGAGATGTTTAGCTAAGAGACTAAGCTAGCAAAGGAATTGAACCCAAGGCACCTGGTGGGAACCCGACGCATTTGTCCACTAAGCTACTAACCGGTCATGTTGATTTACTATTTTAATAAGGTTTTTCTATTTTTCTAGGTGACAAGACTTTTGCCTGCGAAAAATGTGGCAAATCATTTGCCCGGAAAAAAACCCTAATGGAACATTTAAAAATTCATGCGAATTTAAGGGCACATAAATGCACTCTGTGTGATAAAGCATTTGTTCAAAAATGTACCCTAAAGGGGCATATGAGAACGCACCAGAAATGTGGAATACAAATTGCATAATGTTACCGCAATTGGGGTCTCTTGCGACAAAATGTTTTCAAAACGTCCAACACAAATTTTTTTTTTTTTTTATCGGGGTCACAATGTTTTATATTTTTGTCTTATGTTTTGAAAACATTTTTCCACAGGAACAGAATATTTGTTTTGTTACCTAAATAAATTTCTTTGATATATTTACAATTTTAATGAGTCTAGTTTTTTAACTGTTAATTCATGGTGGAATTCCATTGTATTAGATATGAAATTAAACAATTTTTTTCACTTTGTTCCACTTGTTTATTTACACCAGGACCGGTTTCGTCCTACTACAGACATTTTCAGACTGGTAGTTGAAATTATTATGCTACGGAATTTATACAAACTTAGGCAGGGGCGCACAACATTGTCTCTATATTATTAGTTATTTTGTTAAGTTAAGATACATATAGATAATTATAAAGTTTATTATTAAAATTATGAATGATGATACATACTAAAAGGTTATTTTTAATTGACATGAATCTATATGAATTTATATAATTGAAAAGGTCTGTGATCACTGATATTTTATTTTGGTAATGTTGGGATATTCCCTCCTTGTTGCTTAGGGCTTAATTAACAATTAATATGGCTATAGTGATTACCAGATTAATTGGGCTATCAATATTTGTTAATTAAGCCCTAAGCAACAAGGAGGGAATATCCCAACATTACCAAAATAAAATATCAGTGATCACAGACCTTTTCAATTATATAAATTCATATAGATTCATGTCAATTAAAAATAACCTTTTACTATGTATCATCATTCATAATTTTAATAATAAACTTTATAATTATCTATATGTATCTTAACTTAACAAAATAACTGATAATATAGAGACAATGTTGTGCGCCCCTGCCTAAGTTTGTATAAATTCCGTAGCATAAGAATTTCAACTACCAGTCTGAAAATGTCCGTAGTAGGACGAAACCGGTCCTGGTGTAAATAAACAAGTGGAACAAAGTGAAAAAAATTGTTTAATTTCATATCTAATATTTACAATGTTTATTTTTATGATTTCTGATAACAAAAGTTTTGAAAATTGAATCTATTCAATGTTTTTAGCTGAGATAGCATTTTGCTTGAATAAAATCTATTTATATTTAAAAATTGTTTTTCCTTTTAGAATAATAATGGCTGTTTAGATTTTTCGATATTTATAAATGAGGTGGCAGGAAACTCCATTCATACAGGACTGAATGCTGTTGGCGCTAAGAGAAATCTCTCCGTAGAAAACTAACAAAAACGGAAGAGAAGCTAGCAGTCCACAATGGAGTGTTGGTATTTACCCTGATTTAGAGCAGTGAGACATGAAACTGGCAGAGGAAGGATGAATGTAGACTAAATGCTGTAGGAGTGAAATCCCTGAGGCATATGTGTGGCAAAACCATGTACAATCCTGTGGAAATGAGTAAGATTTGGAAAGGGAGCTCAGATATTTTGGGAATGTAGAGCTAATGAAAAAAGAAAGGAGAATATCTAATGCAAGTCAAGGATGCCCGTGGAAGACATGGCATGATCAAGAATCAAATACTTGAGTCGGGCCATGTCGAGATTCACAACAACAGGAGGGGAAAGGAAGGATGAAACAAGGAGTGTGTGCCAAGACAGAGTTGTTTGGTGGACCGTCCTCTGCCTACCTCTGCGGAGAAACGCGTGATGGTTAGTTAGGTGTGATATGCCTCTATTTTTGGCGAGGATTATTAATATTCTGATTAAATAAGATACAGGAGGAACAAATTAAAAGAAGCTATGAAAGTTATTAATTAGACATTTATTCTACAATTACAAATAGCAGGGGTTAATTTTAACTTAATGTTAGTCTTACTTAATTAATTCAATCTTAATTTAGAATGTCCAATTGCTTAAGTCTACGAAAATGTCCTTAATGTATAAGAAAATAGTCTGATAAAATCACTTCCCTTTGTTGATGTCTGGTTCCTCGATTTTCACGTACACTCACATTCATTAGTTATTGCACTTTATATCACTACGATTACTTGGCGGTAACTTCGCTGGCTGTCTCTATTGAGTGTGGTGAGACAGCTCTTCTGCGGAAGGAGGCCGGTGATTCCTGGTCACGCGAATTCTCTGTAAGAGCCTCGACGGTGGCTTGAAGAGGCACACGAAGGGCGGCTTCCTCGGCGGGAAGTTTTTGGTGACTGGCGCGAAGAGCGGCTCCCTCGGCTGCGAGTGTGAGTGATCACTGGGCGGCTGATGGACCTGAAGGGCGGATTCAGTATACAGGGTAGCGTTGCTCGCCTAAACACGGAGGATTCTAATGAGTATAGGTCGCACCTCGGTGGGTCCCAGAGGTGCGAAACACAGCTTCCTCGGCGGAAGCCATTATGATTCAGAGAGGCACGGTGGCCCTCCAAAGGGAGGAGCTTCCCGGGTGGAAAGTGAGTGATGACTGTCAAGCGTTTGAACTCCCGCCTACTGGCCTCCTGTGTTCTCCTATCGAGATTGTCTTGAACTATTTTTGGTTCCTTCTTTTTCCGTTTCTTAAAATAATATAACTGCAATGGCTTCATGGCGCTGAAGTCGTCATCTGGTTGACAACTTCAACGCAAGATGGCGCTAGTAGTCTCGTTTTTTGTAAAATATGCACTATTCGATATTCGCGGTAAACTTTTGAATTTTAAATGATAATTTAAAATAACTACGTTTCTTAAGGCTCATAGCTCAATCATAATAATTTTTAGTAATATTGGAAAATCCTTAGGCTACAAATCTCGTAAGCAATTCTTAGTCAGATTTGTTACCTAGGAAAAGGTTTTTTTATTGTCAGGCTTCGGCTGTCACAACGGCAGAATTTTTTTGACCTAGCTATCTATTTTACGATTGGTTTCTGTTCCGTTCGTAAAACTACAATTAAGTCCTTGTAGTCTGAGATCGCTGATCGGCCTTTCCTCAGCATTTAACAGCATTCCCAAGATCGCCTTTGTTAACTGCGGACTTAAATCCTAGCTTTAAAAAAAAAAATTATTAAGGTTTCCGCTGCGTTAGTAAAAACTAAATTGCTCCTTTTGTATGATTTAGCCGTCCCGGCTATCTGCGATTTCTATTCTTCTAATTGACATTTACCGACCTTGGTATTAACTACACTTAAAGCCCTTTGCCTAATCGCCACATTCCTTTGCTGGCGAAGTTAGTGAAAAACAATTTGCACATGTTTTAGTTCTTCTGTGAATTCTAGCTACAATAGTTCTAGTCAATACTTAGACTTAGGTAGGAACGAGTACGATTTCCGTTACGCCGCCATTTGACGATGGATTTAGATAAATCGACCCAAAATAAGTCGAAAATGAAGAATAAAATTTTTCGATATCTCGCTTCGTTTTCGAGATATCGACAATTTAAATTTTTTACTCGATAAGGATTTATAAATTAAAAATAAATAAACAATTAAAAATTTTTTTTTTTTTTTTTGCGCTTTGGGCACTTTCTATTGTATCACAAACCATGTTACACAAACATCCCAGTTTTCAAGTAGTTTAGCGGCTATGCTAGATTTGTGTAACATGGTTTGTGATACAAAAGAAAGTGCCCCCTTTATAGCACCTGCTAGCGTCAAGGCAAGAAAAGCACCTAGTTTTCAAGTAGTTTAGCGCTAGGTTTGTGTAACATGGTTTGTGATACAAAAGTGATTGTATATTTTATAAAAAATAATTACTAAAACTTTAAAGTGTCGATATCTCGAAAACGAAGCGAAAAAATTTATTCTTCATTTTCGATTGGATTTTTTTGGTATCATACATTTATGCATACTATTAAATTATGTTTATACCAAGTCCTATGAGGGCTTGATGTTAATAAAGCTAGCGGGCCTGACGGAATCCCCGCCCTGGTATTGCAGAGGTGCGCTGCAGATATAGCTCCAATTTTGTCGAACGATTTTAAAACAATTTTAAAACGTCCCTGAAGTCTGGCTCTGTACCCACTGGTTGGAAAAAAGCGGTTATCCATCCTATTCCAAAGAAGGGTGACCGCTCCAACCCGGCCAACTACCGCCCGATAGCGATCACATCAGTTCTATCCAAGGTGATGGAACGTGTGATCAACAACAAACTGCTCACATACCTCGAGAAGAATAAAATTATCAACGACTGTCAATATAGATTCCGACGGAACCGCTTGTGCGGTGATCTTCTCGCGTATGTGACGCATGTTTGGGGGCGGTGCCTGGAACGTTTCGGTGAGATCCAAACGGTCGCACTGGATATTTCCAAAACTTTTGACCGGGTCTGGCACCGAGGACTTGTCAATAAACTGCCCTCTTATGGACTTCCCGCATCCTTGTGTAAGTGGATTGCCGACTTTTTGAGGGAGAGGTCGATTCAGACGGTTGCCGATGGTTTCACCTCTTCCTCGCACTCGATAAATGCTGGCGTCCCACAGGGATCGGTTCTGTCTCCAAGTTGGTTTTTGTTGCACATCAATGACCTTTTGACATGTGCACCAATTCATTGCTACGCGGATGACAGTACAGTCCATGATAGCTTTTTGTTTGACAAGCCCACAAAGAGTGCACACATTCCAACGGCTCGGAGGACTTTGAAGCAAAGAATGGACGATTACCTCAAGAGTGTTTTCTCTTGGGGTAAGAATAATCTCGTCAAATTCAATGTTTCAAAGACCCAATCATGTCTGATTACGTCTAAAAGGGATCGAAATGACAATCTGACTCTTCTCCCGTCTTAACAAACGGATTACAATCTTTAGAGCATATGAGTCGGGTGGTAATGCTATCCTTGTTCTACCGGTATTTCAATGGAGGATGCTCCGAGGAACTAGCTTCACTGATCCCCTCGGCACCGGTGCATAGTCGGGAAACACGCCAAACGTGCGCCCAACATATTTACATGGTTGACATTTGTCACATGAGAACGGGACGCTTCTACGACTTGTTCTTGTGTTCAACAGCTCGGCTGTGGAATTTTTTTAATGGAACGATTTGCCGGCCTCTGTGTTTCCTCCTTCCTACAACATTGGTCTCTTCAAGGCCCACGTTCACTCCTACCTCTCCTCAAAAAGACCCACCTCACAGCATCTTCAAAGATGACATAGGCCCTGAGGGAAATTATTTTCCTCAGGGCCTCCTGTGTGGAGTTAATGTAATTAAAAAAATGCACTATGTGCAGATATTTTTCTGTTTTAATTACATTCTATTTTTTTTTTTTATCTTTTGTCTACACAACTACATTGCTCTCTCTTTTTACTGTTTATAAAAATAAAATAAAACTTTTATTGTAACTTTGTATGTAACAAAAAAAAAATATTAATAAAAAAAAGTATAGACAGCATTTTTTTACCATTTGTTGTACTTCCGGCATCGTTTGAGATTCGGTTTAAAAAATATGGCGTCTTGTTTAATTTTTTGACTCCCCATATTTCAAAAGTCCATAATGAGAGTTCTAATTTGTTTCATTGTGGTTTTTGGATAATTTTACTACCAACCCTTATTTCTGCGAATCATTAAAGTTCTTTCTTGTATTTTTCATATACAGCATGGCAACATATTAAAATATTTTACTCGAGGATGATCCAGCATGGGTGACATCGTCGACATCGTTGCATCTCTTTCACTTCATAAAAAAACTGAAAGAGATGACGGATAAAACAGGGTATCTATTTATAAAGTCAGCTGTTCGGTTCATTTATGGAGCAAATCCACAAAATAAAAATAAACGTCGCTGTCAGAAATATTACTAGATTAGATTATCGGATTTGATTGCTCTCTCGAAAAGCCGGAAGTAATTTTCCAACGCTTTATAATACAATATTGACTGTCATACAACGAGTAAAAATGCCGCACTTCAAAATAGAAACCAACCTTCCCACCGAAAAGATTCCTGGGGATTTTGCCGTGAGAACTACGAAGATAATAGCAAAGGCTTTGGGTAAACCTGAAAGCGTAAGTTTATCGTAATCGTTCTTTCATTGACTTTTTATCACGTTTATGGTTAACTTTCGGGACGACTGGACACGCTTATTACAAATATTGTTGAGAAAAAACATTATTAATAGTTTCATACTCCGCCTACTGGTTAATACGGAATATTTTTTATTCAAACAGTTAGATTTTGCTTTATTATTACGAAAATTGAGTATTTATGTCGGGGGAGACGAAAAAACATGCATTTTATATTTCAATTTTATAAGATTATTTCACTTACGCGAAGTATTTGACAGCCAAGTTTGGCCAAGTGAAACGGGACTTATACAACTTCAATTACTACAATATACAACTATTTACGTGCACAAAATAGGTTATTAGGTTCTTAGGCTGGGTAATCTAAGTAATTCGTGCGTATTTAGATTGAAAAAAATCGCAAATATCAAATCCAAAGAAATGGCGGCAAAGGAAATGTTCCGCTCCGTATTATCCGTGCGTATCCGTGTATCGAAATTCGAATTCCGTATTATCCGGTAAGCGGAGTAGTAAACATTTACCAAAACATTTTCTTTTATAGTAATTAAGGTGAATCAAAAGGTTTTATCTATAAAATATTCGATTGTTCATTCACCCGGAAAGTTTACTGTATATTATTTCAACTTGAATTTTTGTTCTAGAGTTTCTAACCGACATATTATTTTGATTGCACCTTATTTTGAGAGCACTATCTTATCCTGATATGAATTTAAATGTTGAAAAATGCTACTTTAAACTTCACTCGAATTAGAATTATAAAGGTTTTTCCTATGTTATTAATTTTTTTTTTTTTTTTTTTTTTACATTAACTCCACACAGGAGGCCCTGAGGAAAATAATTTCCCTCAGGGCCTATGTCATCTTTGAAGATGCTGTGAGGAGGGTCTTTTTGAGGAGAGGAAGGAGTGAACGTGGGTCTTGAAGAGACCCATGTTATAGGAAGGAGGAAACACAGAGGCCGGCAAATCGTTCCACAGCCGAGCTGTTGAACACAAGAACGAGTCGTAGAAGCGTCCCGTTCTCATGTGACAAATGTCAACCGTGTACATATGTTGGGCGAGCGTTTGGCGTGTTTCCCGACTATGCACCGGTGCCGAGGGGATCAATGAGGCTAGTTCCTCGGAGCATCTTCCATTGAAATACCGGTAGAACAAGGAAAGCATTCCTACCCGACGCCTGTGCTCTAAAGATTGCAATCCGTTTGTTAAGACGGGAGAATCTATCAAACGGACCGCCCGTTTCTGCACAGAGTCGAGGGTGTTTTTCAGGTACTTTGGGGCTCCAGACCAGAGGTGGCTGCCAAATTCAACCGTGGGGCGCACTTGCGATTTGTACAGGGTTAGCAGTTGTGTACTATTAAAGTATCTGCGGGCCCTGTACAGTACGCCCAGTTTCTGAGAGGCTAACTTAACTCTGGCCTCGATGGAGCCCCCATATCTGAGCTGGTCACTTAGAGTTACACCGAGCATATCAATGGAAGACCTGTTCGGAAGAATGCTACCGTTGAAGGAGACTAGATAGTCATTTCGATCCCTTTTAGACGTAATCAGACATGATTGGGTCTTTGATACATTGAATTCGACGAGATTATTCTTACCCCAAGAGAAAACACTCTCGAGGTAAGCGTCCATTCTTTGCTTCAAAGCCCTCCGAGCCATTGGAATTTGTGCACCCTTTGGGGGCTTGTCAAACAAAAAGCTATCATGGACTGTACTGTCATCCGCGTAACAATGAATTGGTGCACATGTCAAAAGGTCATTGATGTGCAACAGAAACAAAGTCGGAGACAGAACCGATCCCTGTGGGACGCCAGCGTTTATCGAATGCGAGGAAGAGGTGAAACCGTCAGCAACCGTCTGAATCGACCTCTCCCTCAAAAAGTCGGCAATCCACCTGCACAAGGATGCGGGAAGTCCGTAAGAAGGCAGTTTGTTGACAAGTCCTCGGTGCCAAACCCGGTCAAAGGCCTTGGAAATGTCCAGCGCAACCGTTTGGGTCTCACCGAAACGTTCCAGGCACCGCCCCCAAACATGCGTCACATACGCGAGAAGATCACCGCACGAGCGGTTCCGCCGGAATCCGTATTGACGGTCGTTAATAATTTTGTTCTTCTCGAGGTATGTGAGCAGTTTGTCGTTGATCACACGTTCCATCACCTTGGATAGAACTGATGTGATCGCTATGGGACGGTAGTTGGCCGGGTTGGAGCGGTCACCCTTCTTTGGAATAGGATGGATGACCGCTTTTTTCCAACCAGAGGGTACAGAGCCAGAATTCAGGGACATTTTGAAAAGCTTTGTCAAAATCGGAGCTATTTCTGCAGCGCACCTCCGCAATACCAGGGCGGGGATTCCGTCAGGCCCACTAGCTTTATTAACATCAAGCCCTCGTAAAACCTGGAGCACATCCCGATGCCGGATCCTCAGCTTTTTCATATAGAAACCGCAGTGAGGGACCGACGTCGGGACTGCACCCCGATCATCGAGGGTTGAGTTATCCGCAAACATTTTTCCTAATAGGTTAGCCTTTTCGGTGGCGGTATTTGCTAGTGAGCCATCAGGTCTGGTAAGAGGTGGCAGACTGGATTTGCAGAAATTGCGACCTATTGAGCCCGCAAGCGACCAGAAGGCTCTGCTGCCATGCGGGCATGCAGCCAGCTTTTTGCTGATCTGCAGGTCGTGCTCGAACTTTGACCTATTTATGATCTTCTTGCTTTCCTTTGCCAATTTGTTATATGCTGCTCTGTTTTCGGAGGTTCTAGATGTGTTGTAGGCTCGGTAAGCCGCGTTTTTTCGCCGAACTGCTTCGGAGCATTGTCGACTGAACCACGGCTTTGAGCCCACACCAGTTTCTTTAACAGTGGATTGAATGAAGCCATCCATCGCGGATGTAATGACTTCACCAATTTCCTGGGCACATCTTGAGGGATCCGAAGTCCGAAAACAGACAGCTGACCACGGGAAAGCATTGAAATGAGCCCGCAGACCGAACCAGTCTGCTGACCTATAGTGCCACACTTTTCTCTTCAGCCTTTCTTTTGGCGGTCTGAAGTTGACAGGGATTGAGGTCGTCACCAGGCAGTGGTCGGACGATCCTAAAGGCGCTGTGACCTCAATCTTGTAACCGTGTGGCACAGTGGTTAAAAATAGGTCTAACAGATTGGAGCGGTGAGTCTGGACATCAGGAACCCTTGTAGGCTCCTGAACCATCTGCTCCAATCCGTGGCAAAGGGCAAAGGATTCCGCCTGTCGGCCAGCTGAGTCTGTTGGTCCTGAGAACTTCAACCATGGTTCGTTATGAACGTTGAAGTCCCCCAGAACCACAAACTCAGCCGAAGGGTAGCGGGGCAAGAGGTCATCAATAGTCTCGCTCAAATGTTTGAATAGCTCGGATGTGTCTGATTCGCTAAGGTTCGGTGAGCGGTATAAACACGCGTAGAATCTTGCCGTACTGGCAAGATTGACGCGCACCCACATTACGTCGAATCTGGGTTTTTCCAGATTCAACAGACGCACACAGTTGACGTCAGATCGGCTATAGAGACAGACACCTCCTTTGGGTCTGAACTTGCCAACGAGGGCATAGCCCGGGCAGTCCAGATAGGAGGCATCTGGAGGCTCAGCTATCTGTGTTTCAGAAAGGAAAAGAAGGTTAGGACGCATTGATAGAAGGTGGTGATGTACATGGTTTAAATTTGTGTGCAGGCCGCGAATGTTGGCAAAATTTACCAACAGTTTAGGCCCGCACCGGGGACGCCTTCTACTCGCCGCTGTCAAGATGTTAGTTGTATTCGTTGTGTTGTTCATGATTTTATAATTATAAAGAAAGAAAAAGTAAATATGAGGGGATAAGGAGGTCTGGGAAGGAAAAGGTATGAGGGGTGGGTAGGAAGCTGGGGATCAGTGTGTCCAGGAGTGATAGACGTATGAATCCATCCCACCCACTGCGGTGCAAGGCGATGGGCCGGGAGAGTCCGGCTGGAGAGGTCGCCCAATGCGCCCCAAACGCTGCTGCTGGGTCCCCTCCGGTCACGAACCGGCACAACAGCAACGGCGGGGTTTTTGCACTCGTTGATGGGGCAGCCCACCCTCAGTCGTGAGCCTGAGGGTCGGGCCCCTGTACTACCGAGCGGCCCGGACAGCGGTAGCCGGTTGTAAAGGGTCTCCCTCAACCAGCATCTCCCAATCCGGCCCGCCACGCAGAAGGTGAGCCGACGCACCCGCCACCAAGACCCGGACAAACTTTACCCCATGAACCCGGGCACCCCTGCTAAGTCACCAAACGTAGCGAACCACTTGGGGTGACCTGTGGCAGAGGTGTTGGTCATCCAATTAATGGTTCCCAGGGCGGCGGTACCCATACCCGCCTACCAAATCATAATACTATTCTTAAAAAAGGGTCTTTCATAAGATATCTAGGAATCATTCTTGATTCTAAATTCATATTTGATGTACACATTAACGACATTAAGTGCAATTTAATGCATCTCGAAATGATGGGATTTATTCACAGAATATGTAAACCTTTCAAAGATCCTCAATTAATTCTATCCCTGGTAAATGTGAAGTACTCCGCTTACTTTTGTATGGATTTGATATTTGCGAAATTTTGTTTCAATCTAAATACGCATGAATTACTTAGTTTACCGAAACTAAGAACCTAAAAACCTATTTTGTGCACGTAAATAGTTGTTTCTAGTAGTAATTGTTGAAATGAAGTGTAAAAGGCCAAACATGGAGTCGAACACTTGCGTGAAGTAAAAAAATCTCATACAAAATGCATATTTTTTCGTCTCCCCCGACATAAATATTCACTTTTTATAAAAATTAAGCAAAATCTAAGGCGATCCGCTCACTGAGGCAACTGAAAACTGTCAACTGGCCACTGTCTTTGTATGACAATGTGATGGCGCACACACTTAACAATCACTCAAAAACCCGTCGTCAATGGTAACGCAAGCGGTGACTTGCGACTCGCACTGCTGATTGCCATGGTCGGCCGTTGCTAGTTGCCGGCTGTCAGCTGATTGTTCTTCGTCTATGGTTAAACAAGCTTCTTGACCAATCAAGACACATAAACCAGCCGGTTTTAGTTTGGTTTCAGTTGCCTTGTCAGCGGAGCGCCCAACTGTTTGAATAAAAAATATTCCCTAAAATCTATCCCTTTACAATGCCTTAATTAGAAGTAAACTTGAATATGGAAGCACTATTTGGAATCCACATTACTGGAAATATGAAAATACGGTAGAATCAGTTAAAAAAAACATGCTAAGAGTGTAATCTTTCAAATGTGGATTACGTGAATATCTTAGATCCTACGACGTTCAACTTGAATACTTCAAAATTAATACACTTAGGCGCTCCGCTGACGAGGCAACTGAAACCAAACTTTTCTATGTCTTGATTGGTCAAAAAGCTTGTTTAACCAAAGACGAAGCTGGCAACGCAGCGCAAGTTGCGTTGCCAGCTGTTGCCAATTGTTGCCACATTAATAACTCATTTTTCCCAAGAATGTCAGATTGCCATCTTTGAAATTATATGACTTATTTACCAAATGTTCCTCCAGTACTGCGTGTGCTCCATAACGGGAGGAGTGCAGATGGCGTGGGGCGGAGACGCGGCTCCGTGCGCTATCGCCACACTGATGTCCATCGGTCAGCTCGGCACCGAAGAGAACAAGAAGCACGCCAAGGTTCTCTACCAACACGTAGAGAACGAACTCGGTATCCCGCCAACCAAGTAATTAACATATTTCTATAATGCTACTTAAATAACACACACATATTTCTATAATGCTACTTAAATAACACACACATATTTCTATAATGCTACTTAAATAACACACACATATAAAGAATAAACCACAGAAGTCTCCACGTTTGGGTGGTTTTGAGTTAAATATGCAGAAAAATTTTCTGTATTTCATTACATTATTGGATGAAACATTGAAATCCATGAACAGTATATTAACTGATTTAACTAATTACAAAACCACTGGTGTCAAATTTACTCTCGAGGATACATCAAAGTATATTCATAAATTGACATATTTGTCTAAACTAGGGATTTTACGAACATTCGCATTCGCATTCGCATCATTTTAAACATTCGCATCGACATTCGCATTCGCAACAATCGATGCGAATGTGTGCAGATCATGTCGTGTCTCGCCCACTGTCCACCAGTGGCGGCCAGTTAATAAGAGCTCCCGTGCGCCGAACAACCCACAAAAACTGATCATAAATACGAAAAAAGAACAACAAACAACCCACAAAAAAAGATCATAAATACGAAACTCGGTTCGGTTATAATTTATAATATTTTCTGAAGATCTCGTACAGTAGGTAGGTAGGTACCTATTATGCGCGCCATCTCGAAGGGCGACGAGACTAGGACTAACTTCATGTCAGTTCGTTTTCGGTTGCGTTCCAATATTTTATTAACTTTGTTCGCCATTCACTGAACAGTTGAAAGCGTGAAAACATATGATTCTTTGCAAATTTTTGCTCGCTTCGAACGCAGTTCCGGGTTTTACCCCCACGTCGAAAGGAGCGGTTTGCACAGTCGCGTGTTAAACAAGAACGCTAATGTGTAATGTTTTTTCCGATATTTTGTCTTCAATTTAACAGCAGAGCTACTATTTTGAACGAACTCTTAGTTCGCAAGTCAAAACATGATAAACATAAACTACGGGACAATGGGATGAGATGAGTGATAGCTGAGATTATCGAATTAGTTCATTTAGTTGTCGCCGTGCGTAGTCGGCCGGGTCGGCCCTTGTCTGTCGAATTCTGACCATTTCTTCCGAGTTTAATTGCAGGTTACGTCAATCTGTGTTTACTTTTGTGTTTGTTCATTGTATACATTCAAAATGAGTTTTAATGTAGATTATATTAAGATCAATCGGTCGAGTTTTGAAAACAAAGTGAAAATAAAAAATGCCGGTCCGCCTCAACCTGAACTCATAATAAAACAAGAATGTAAATCTGGATCTAAAAAGTTTACTCGATCATTTAACAAAACAATGTATAATAAAGCTTCCTGGCTCTGTGGATCTGAAAAATCTAATAGTCTATTTTGTTTCCCTTGTTTAATTTATGGTGCAGATTCGGTGTGGACAATCAGCGGTGTAACTGATTTAAATCACCTTTCTGAAAAAATTAAAAAACATAATTCTTGTCAAATACATTTACAAAACGTTTTGAACCTAAAAGTTTTAGGAAAAGTTGATATCAGAATGCAATTAGATTCAGGTTACCGTGCACACGTTAAACATCATAATGAGCTAGTTGATAAAAATCGATACATTCTGTCCAAACTTATTGATTGTATAAAATTTTGTGGTGCATTTGAATTAGCTATGCGTGGACACGATGAGAAAAGTGACTCGGTTAATCCCGGAGTATATCGTGGTTTAATTGATTTTGTGGTAGAAATTGATATGGCAATGAAGCAACATTTGGAATCAAACTCTTTATTCAAGGGTACTTCAAAGACAATACAAAATGAAATATTAGATGCAATTTTGGAAGTGTATTACAACGAAGTAAAATCACAAATTTTGCATTGTGATTTTATAGCGATACAAGCGGATGAAACAACTGATGTATCCACTGTTATGCAAATGGTCATGATCATTCGGTACGAACGGAATGGAAAAATCTATGAACGTTTTTGGAAGTATTTAACACCAAAATCCCATTGTGCCGATGGATTATCCGATTCACTGTTTCAAGAACTTGACATTTTAAATATATCTTCGAAGCAATTAATCGCTCAGTGTTACGATGGGGCGTCAGTAATGAGTGGGAAAATTGGAGGTGTAAAAGCTAAAATTCAAAATGTGTTTCCTTATGCACATTATGTCCATTGTTATGCCCATCAACTAAATTTAATTGTGGAAAAAAGTGTATCCCAAAGTAAAGAAGTAAAAATGTTTTTCTCGAATTTGCATACATTCCCCAAGTTTTTTTCGCGGTCGTCAAAGCGAACAGACGTTTTAAGTGAAATAGTGAAACGCAAAATTCCCTCTGTTTCACAAACGAGATGGAATTTTAATATAAGAACAATTAAAACCGTTGCTACGAATCGCGATTCCCTCATTGAGTGCATGGAGACGATTTTAGAATCCGACAATGATAGCAACACTATCAATCAAGCTGATATGCTATTACGCTATCTCAATGATGAAACTTTTTTATATTGGTTAAATTTTTTTCAAAAAATTATGCCGCATTGTGATATTTTATTCAGACAATTGCAGTTAAAAAGCTTAGATCCCGTTGTAATCCGAAATAACCTCAATGAGTTTGAAAAATCCGTTCAAAATGTACGCAATTCCACAGACAATTTTCCTGAGCCACCTACTAAACGAATAAAAACCACGAAATCAATTATTTGTAAAGAGGTTTGCGATACAATTCTGTCTGAAATGAAACAACGCTTCGAATTCAATAAACATCTTTCTGCAGCAACATTACTCGATTGCAAAAAATTCAGCGAGTACAGGTCAAATTTCCCAGAACATGATTTTAGTGTGACGATAAAAACGTATGACTTCCTAAATAAAGTTCAGTTAAAAGGTGAACTCTGTGCAATTTACGCCCGCGACGATTTTTCTAATGCCGAAGGCGCTTTGTCAATTTTACAACTTTTTTATAATACTTGTTTATTAGAAGACTTTTCCGAGACTGTGAAGTTACTAAAACTTGTGTGCACCATTCCAATGACCTCAGTCGAAAGCGAAAGATGTTTTTCAACGTTAAAACGAATAAAATCCTTTTTAAGAAACACGATGAGCCAGGATAGACTGAATGCTCTATCAGTGTTAAGCATCGAAAAAAGGTTAATTCAGTCAATTCCTGATTTTAACAAGAAGGTCATAGAGGTCTTCGCTAAACAAAAGGAACGGAGAATAGAACTTCTTTATAAATAGGTATGTACCTTTACTAAATTTATTTGTCTGACTTAATGACTCTGGTGAACCCCCAAATATTTTGACCACCGGCCGCCACTGCTGTCCACGTGCCCTATATACGAGCCCCTTAGAAATCGCCTCATGGGAGAAAAGGCTGCAAAATTGCTTTTTCCGAAATATAATATGCCTCTTTTGAACTTCGATTATTAAATTGCTTAATGACGATTATATCTTACTGTATAAGAATTGATTTATTTTTTTATTAAAACGATGATTAATTTTGACTAAAGTTTTTTTTTATGTGATTCCTTAACATTCGCATTCGCACATTCGCATTCTGAACAATGTGAAAAATATCACATTCGTAACATCCCTAGTCTAAACTATGGCCAAAACCGAATGAAGTTATAAAATATACCGTTCACAGACCTTACCCTCTCGGGGAGTGAGCTTTTACAAACAAAACTGCGTCCCTTGAGCGAGCAACATCGGTAAATAAGTCAACTGCTCCAAATGTTCGGAACATTCTTGGAAACTGATAGCAGTACATTTCACATTTCATGAATAAATCACATTGGGCATGCGTTAGGTTAGGTTACTCCTTGGAGACTTTTTATTCTGGCCGTATTTTTTATTCGGGCACGCGTTAGGCACATGGCCGTAATATTACGGCCATACTCCTTTGAGGCTTTTTTATTCTGGCCGTAATATTACGGCCATCCTCCCTAAGAGGTTAATTATTGCAGTAAGTAAAAAGTTATAGACCTTCAAACATTTAGTTCACAAACACCAAAATCATTTTCCTGAACAAAAGTCCAAATTGGACTCCCTTGGTTTATACTAAGGTACAGATTTTATTAGACATCTCCAAATACTATGTTTTGAGATAATGAGAAAAGCAATTTTCAAATGCTCACCATAAATCAAATATTGAATATACTTCGTCGGTTAAATAGAAAAGTGGCATTATTCAAAAATAACAAATTTTACAATACACGGGTTTAAAGTTTTTAGTTTTATAATTATTTTTTTTAAGTTGCATGTTAAAATATAAGTGTTATATATTTTTTTAGTGGTATTTACATGAGGATTATGATGGCGTGATTATTTTAATTAATTTATTAAAAAGTGTTATATATCATTTTAAAGGTATTTACATAAGGATTATGATGGCGTGATTATTTTAATTAATTTATTAAAAAGTGTTATATATCATTTTAGAGGTATTTACATAAGGATTGTGATGGCGTGATTATTTTAATTAATTTATTAAAAAGTGTTATATATCATTTTAGAGGTTTACATAAGGATTATGATGGCGTGATTATTTTAATTAATTTATTAAAAAGTGTTATATATCATTTTAGAGGTATTTACATAAGGATTATGATGGCGTGATTATTTTAATTAATTTATTAAAATGTGTTATATATCATTTTAGAGATATTTACATAAGGATTATGATGGAGTGATTATTTTAATTAATTTATTAAAAAGGGCGGCATTTTTAACAAGAAATGTCATTTTTTTTACACAAATGAAAGAATATTGCGACACATTTCTCTTAAAAAATATGTTTTTCTGTAAATATTTCTTAACTATTACGATCGTATCCAAACACTATTTTGAGAGATGCCACTTTTCTATAAAAAAGCACATGGTGGTCAGTTTCGTGTCTGGGTTGCAAATGGCAGAGCGACGTTTTTCTACAATCAAAATGGCAGATTAGAGAGTAGGAAATAGAGTAAAGAAATGACACTTGCGATATTTGGTGATCCTGACGTGTAATTTTATAAAGTGTCTCTTATCCATATAAAATAATGTTGATATCAGACTTGTTTTAACTAATAACCTTATTTTCCAAAATTTTTTAAAAATGTCACTTTTCCATTTAAGTGACGACTTGTCTGTGTTTTACATTTTATTTAATATGCTATAAAATAACACCGGGAAATAACGGTCCGGTACAATTTATATTTTATTTATTTATTTATTGAATCTATATCAGAAGGTTTACATTTTTTTTTGGCCTTGCCTGTCACTAGGAACTCCTGTGTCGAGACAGACTACTTTACAAATATTTTTTAATTATAATATAAAGAACATTTTTCAATAAAGCAAAAATATTTGACAAAATTTTCAGGTTGGTAGGTAGTGGTAACAATAATGAGATATACGATTATATTTGGGTGAGGTGACTAATTATTGCACGACCTTTTTCGATGATCCATTATTTGATCAGGATTTTGTATTTTTTAATATTATTCGATTGTCTTGTTTTGTCAGGTAGGTTATTGTATATATTAGATTCAATGTATTTGAAATTTCTTTGACCAAATGTTGTGTTTGTTTTAGGTATTTGTATGAGTTCTTTGGTTTTGTGCCGCGTGTTTACAATATTTTGGGTATTTTTATAAAATGTATGTGTTTTATTTTTAAACAGATGAGTTAAGATAGTTTTTGTGTAAATTTGTCGAATATCTAATACATGGAATTTGTTGAATATATTTACAGTACTTGTTATTACGGGAACTTTAAGAATAACTTTCATAATTAATTTGTGTGCCTTCGATAATGAATCTATAGCTGATAGTGTTGCACCTCCCCATGCGATTATTCCATATTCAATGATTGATTGACAAAGAGAGTAATAAACAATTTTCATAGATTTGGAATCTAGGATGTTTCTAATGTTTTTGAAGAAATAAACATGTTTTCTAAGCTTATTCGTGATAAGTAGGCAATGTGTATTCCACTTAAGATATTGATCAAATGTAAGACCAAGGTATTTGATATGGTCCGTTCGATCTAGGCAAGGACATTGACAGAATGTATCGTGAATACATAGTATGACATTTTGAAATTTCCCACTAGTGACCCAGAAAATATCAACATTTTCTTTAATTCGTTGCAAGTTTTTGTGCATTACAATTGATTTGGTGGTGTTTATAAGTAATCTGAGTATTGTATCAAATATAGAGTACACTTTTCCATAACTGCCTAGTACACTCAACTTTTGATTTTTAGGAGATGTCTTACTAATCAAATGGATGATCAAAATGTATTATAAATTTTTGAACACTTTACTTTTTTCCCGTTTCATGTGAAAATAATAAATAAAAAAAAATCTCAAAGTTTTATAATTTTTTTTCAAATTGCGTTCGTAAAGTTTGGTTTTATAAAGGTGAAAATTTTAAATACCACATCTTTCTCTTCTTCTTCCTTGCACTGTCCCAACTCATTGCCTAGGTAGGCTGTTGGGGTCGGCTCTCCTCGTTCTCAGGTTGTAGCTTCTTCGGTTCTGGGTATCGCTCTCTTCCAGGCCGTTTCTACTTAGGATTTTTGAGCATTGAGTTATCCAGGAGTTCTTTGGTCTTCCTCTGGATGACTGTCGATGAAGCTCCATAGACATTGCCTGCTTCACTGTGTGGTCTGGTGGTCTCTGTTTTATGTGACCATACCATCTCAACTGTTGTTCCACTAGCTTATTGTTTATGTCCGTGACACCCAGGCTACCACGAATGCGTGAACTTTTAATTTTATCTTTTAGTGGCACTCCTGCCGACCATCTAAGCATTCGCATTTCTGCTGATTCAAGTTGCCTAGAGTAGGAGTTGTACATGGTCCAGCATTCGGAGCCATACATTATCGCGGGTCTAACAATAGTCTGGTATACCTTTCCTTTTAGTTTTATAGGCATTTTTGTGTCACACAAGATTCCTGTTACGGATCTAAATTTACTCCATCCCACACCTTTTCTGTGGTTAACATCTGCTGCACATCCTCCATCTTTGTGGATGAGTGAGCCGATCATTTTCATTACCACATCTTTCTATAAAGCTACTTATATAAGTACCGTAATAAGGTTATATTCACCCTGCTCAATTTCAACTTTTAAGGTGCATAACCACTGGAGCGATTTTTGGCTTATTTATGCGCCTTTTTAAATGTCTAAGATTGCTTTAGGGCTTTAAAAAGCCAATTATCTCTTGATTCGGCAAAAAAAGATTAAAAAAATATTTGTAGCTTCCACGTTTGTTATTTGGGTCTTAAAACGAAGCTATTGAAATGCTTTATCTATTATAGCCATAGATCTTGCAAATTCGAACTTCGTAGATGATTTTAGAACGATGTTGAAAATAGCTTTTTTTAATATTTTTTTGGCGCAAAATTTATGATCAGCTATTTATGGTTAAAATTAAGTCCCTTTTTCAAAGATATGTACCTTCCATTATCAAGTATACCACAAAGAAATCGAAAATATTCTATATTGACTCGAATAAGTACCTCTGACGGCAGATTCAAAGTATCAAACACGCAGGAACCGCGCGGTTATTAACTTTACGATTTAAATTTTTTTTTTTTATACATCCTACAAATATGAGATAAACGGTATAATAGAGGTTAATTCATTGGCTATATAGCATTTTAATAAGTTTTTATGTCTTTATGTTTTATTTAATGTTGGTGAAAAATTTTTAAAATGATCGTCTGGAAATCTTGAGCAATCAAGGCAAATTTATTTATTTCGCGTGGTCGCTCCAGTGGTTAAAAGGGTTTATTACGGTATTAACCGATTTACAGAGGAAATAATTGTGACAATAGATTCTTTATTATGTGGAGTACTTTGAAATCTGTTTTCCTCACATTAAATGTGTTCTTAATTCTTTAATAATTACGTGACTGCTTTGATTTATTTAAGAAGAAGGGGAATGTGGGGAAAACAGATTTTTTGATTCCCCAAATATACATATAATTATTTTTTAAATATATAATACAATTTTCTGACACAAAGGTTATAATAAAGTTATTTACCTAGTTGAAAATTGATCATACCATTTGATGGTACCTACTGCAATATATGGTCCTCTTTCCCACTCCTTCCCCTCCCCACACCCTTCAGCTTCACAACCCACCCGAATTCCGAATGCCATCGTCCGCGAGGCTCCGACAAAGTCGGAACCCTTGTACGGTTCTTTTTATTATAAAATATTCATCCTAGACTTGCATAAAAGTCAATAGATGTCGCATATTAAATAAAAATTGATAAATTTATCCAATACACTATCTAGATAGCATTTAGTTCGGGTTCGAATCTTGCAATCATACATAAAGATAGCAGCCAATAAAAATATGCGTTAAGAAAATGAAGAATGTTTGTGGTTCTCAGTCGAAGAATGATACAGTTAAATATGACCGAATCGGATAGGGACACATTAGCTCAGTTGGTAGACCTGCGTCCCGGCAAGGCGAAGGTCCTGGGTTCGAGTCCCAGATGTGACCATGTCTTTTTCTGATTTTTCTGTTTCAGATTTTCTAATCAAAATAAAATTTATAAGTTTGTAACACTTGTTTATTGTTTCAGGATGTACATCACCTTCCAAGATGTCACACCTTCTGAGCTGGGCTTCAATGGCACCACCTTCCACGACATCTTCGGATAAACAATCACTATTTAGTTATTATTATTATTATTATGGTTATCGGAGCCTCCTCAGGCATTAGAACAGTCTCGCGTTAGGCAACTGTTTATTGAGTTTATTCATTCATTCCTTTTTCTCCGTGTCTTTTCTCGGATGCCATGCTAATTCCTGTTCTTTCAAGATCAACTAGCTTCTTCTTCTGGTGCCGGTTCGTATTGGAGGTTTACTATCATCAGGGCAATGTTCACCATTCAGCCTGCAACCCGGAACAAATCAGCAGGACTGCATTTTTGTACCAGTCACTTTGGTTTCATGGTTTCAAAACCATGGCTTGAAAATTAACTTTTCCATGAATCTCTCCCTGGATTATCAGTTGGGTAATCTTGTATTTGTCGCTCCTCGCAATGTGACCATGCAGTGACAGACCGGTTAATGGCTGAGTGATCTAAAGCATTGGGTTCTATGCTACATAAATGAATGTAAGATGAATCCTCTGCTAGATAAGTCTACAATAGGAGGGTTCAAATATTGACAGGTTATTTGTATTTCGGAAGGTTTCTTAATAAAGAGGATTAACCCATTAGGCCTGTGGCGTATTGACAGTTATATTTCTTAAATATACTTTAGGAAAGTCGGTTGATTTATGTGTATTTCTGCTTTGCAATAAAATCCAAATAAATGAAATATTTCTTAACATTTCGAAAAGTGAAAACTGTTTTTGAAAGGTGATCAAATACGCTTTTAAAAATCATTATTACTTTGAATTGAACTAAAATTAGCGATAATGAAAAAAAAAAAAAATTTATTAGAAAAATGTATTATAAACATTTTTGTCTTATTACTTTTTTGTTGTTTATAATTATTAAAAAAAATCATTAATTTTTCACAAATTGCAGTCGGTGGTTTCTTAGAGGTGTACATTTTAATTCTTTAATGGTAAACTTTTAGATTTGAAAATAAAGTGTGGTTTTATCTCGTTCTAAAATTGTTTAGCTCATATTTCTCACCATGACAGTAAGGGAGACGCAATGATAGACCGAAATATGAGATGTTCCCAAAAGCAAACAAATTGACTCTACGGGTATTTGTTCACAAAACTGAACAAATTACTCTGAGGGTTTAAGTGATATTTAATATAACTTTTTTCAAGTAAACCTTTATAACTTTCTTCCGTTTGTTTTAATTTACCGAGACAGCCTGAGTTCTCACTGCCTCATAATCTCTGATGCTCCGTCAATAGAATAAGGTGCTTCCACAGCTGTTGTTCCCACAAGATGCATAGGTGGGGCCCTAACTTGTTGAAAGCCAACATACAAAAAAATTTTTTTTTCAATACAACGTAAAATATTTGACAGTTCTCACCTTTCTTGAATTCAATTTTTATAACATTTCTTTTGTGATATATTACAAAAATTACATCAAAATAAGGTAGATAAAACGAACTTCCTAATAATTACTCAAATCTATGATTTCCACGATGGATTTATATAAAAACAATGAATAAATATAGACTTCGAATATGACAGCGTTCATTTTATCAAGCGGAAGCCATTTTGTCCGCCATCTTTTTTCTTCATCTTTGGTGCCCCGCGCGTCATTGGCAATTAATATGAATTATTCGGAGTGGCTAAATGCTATCCAGTTTTTTTGTTATGTCAAGAACGAGAATGTCCCAAGCGATTCTGACCTTGTTCTTCATACAATTTCTTTATACATAAGGGGCAAAATCGCTTCAAAAATCCGGACCCGCCGGGGGGACTGCGGCCTGCAAGAGGTTAAAGAACAGGTTCAGTATGAATGTGGTGCGGTGCAGACCACAAAACATGCCCGCTCCATTCATTCCCCACAGGGATTGATGAGATCCACAGAGCGACTCTTGAAGCCCTAGACTAGCTTGCAGACCTAGAGAGACTACATCCCAAAAATAAATAACGATAATAATTTTGTCCGTGAACATCTAAAATCATACAAGTGGAAGAAAGTTATTACAGGTGTTTTAACCCAAAAAAGTCATATCAAAGTGGAATTTACTATGAATTATTAACAATTTCAGAATTTAGTTTCTAAACATTTTATATAATAAATATTTATGTATATTAAAGGACTCTTAAATCATCACATCGGTGTAAGAGAAGTACATAAATTTTAATATTTTTTGTTTATAATAGTAGGATTGGGATACCAATGTATCGAACTAACTATTTCAGCTGTTTTTTTGCACAATTTTCTTATTTTTCTCCCGTTGCCTTTGTGGTTGCTTTTAATAAGTAAACTACATAATTTTAAGTGGCCTTTCTTACAGCATTTAATAAATCGAGGAATTTAGCATTCAATACATTCTTATACAGGGCGGAGCAGAGCAACTTGCTTATTTGAATTTGGCGCCCTGAAGGGATGGTTGCTGCGAGGACGGTGGCTATAGACACATTGAAGAGGGCGGGGCGTGAAGTATTATCTCCGCTTGGTTTAGTTAGCATCATGGAGTGGACGAAGGTGGAACGCGTGTTCGCTGCTGAGGCATACTTTTCCGTCAATCATCGCCATACAAAATTGCGTTCTGTACCTATTTCAATATTGCACCTTGTGGTGTTTTTCCGGCCGGAAACAAATAAACAACTTCAGGAAAACTGGTGACATAAAGAAAATAACCTGGGCTTTCACGAACGGCAAGTTCACCCCAATACGTTGGACATGGTAAGGCTTTCTATATTGCGATCCCCTCAGCGCTCTGCTGCGTTGGGCTGTCTGCTCAACCTGAGTCTCGTCGAAACACTCGACTGCCAGCCAGAACACGATCACAGGGCACAATATTGAAATGGGTACGGTTTTTTTTTTTTTTACATTAGCTCCACACAGGAGGCCCTGACGGAAAAATCCCTCAGGGCCTATGTCATCTTTTAAGATGCCGTGTGGAGGGTTTTTTAAGGGAAAGGAAGGAGAGGAAGTTCTGGGAAGGAAAACGGTTTAAGGGGTGGGTAGGAATCTGGGGGTAAATATGTCCAGGAGTGATGGACGTGTGAAGCCATCCCTCCCACTGCGATGCAAGGCGATGGGTCGAGTGGGTCCGGATGGAGAGATCAAAAGGTCTCCCCCAACCAGTCTCTCCTGATCCGGCCTGCCACGCAGATGGTAGGCAGACGCATCCACCCCCAAGTCACCAAACGTAGCAAACCACTTGGGGTGACCTGTAGCAGAGGTGTTGGTCGTCCAATAAATGGTTCCCGGGGCGGCGGTACCCATCCTCGCCTCCCAAATATAAAATACAAAATGGAATGCACATTGTGTAGCGATGATTGAGCGAAAAGTATGCCTCGGCAGCGAACGCACGCCCCTCCTTTGTCCATTCCATGATGCTAACTAAACCAAGCTCCATGAATTAAAACTTTATGCCCCACTTTCTCGAATCTGTATGTCCCCACCCTCCTTGCAGAAACCATCGCTTCAGGGTGCCAAATTCAAATAAGCAAGTTGCTCCGCCCAACCCTGTACCTCGACAATTTACATTAAACATGATTTTGTGCTTTTTTGAACTGCTAGCTAAACGTCCACTTCTTCATATCCATAGACATATGAATATGTATAGACCTGCCCTAAGTGATAAAAGCGTATTATTTCCCCCTCCTTAATTCTGGGTTCCATGGAACCGGCCAGGCTGGCGTATAGGTTCGCGTGAATCTAGAAAATGTGACGTCATCATTCTTGTGCGGACTAGCGTCGAGCTCTTATCGGTACATTTTACGATATTTTATCGGCAAAAATGGTAACTTGTGCTATTAAAACATGTAAAAATAGAAGTGAAAAAGAGTATAAACCCAATTGTCGTATTACCTTCCATATGCAGGCATTATTTGTCATTATTTTAAGCTTATTCACATCATATAATATGATCAGTTTTAGACATGAAGCGTAAGCAACCGAAATTCCCGGTCCCGTCGTGTGCACATTGCAGTTTACTGGGATAAGTAAATTATGAAACATTTGTAAAAGTGTCTTAACTAAACACGGTAACAAAATATTCGACTCTCAAAACAAGCGAACCTTTCTTCATTTTAAATGGATACACAAGTTTGTTCAAACCGGGCGAACAATTCGCGCTCCCATGTAAAAAGGTCTATTCATTCAAAAGCAGATTTTACTTTTTAGAGCTAAATGGTGATATTATAATGCGTGATGCCTATATACTGTCATATTGAAGTATTAACGAATCACATATCGTTACCGTCAACTCATCCCTCTCCGCCCCGCTACAGTTGGTTATTACCCCTCTCCCTGATTCTCTAGTCTATGAATATTCATATGTCTGTGTTCATATCATATATTAATTTTAGGAAACGATTTGCAATCATAGGTGTTGTGTAACTAAATGTGATGTATAGCTGAAAGTATCGCTTAATACAGTATATAACGTGCATCATGTAAATATAATATAATAATCGAATGACTAATAAAAGAACCTCTTAAATATTTTATTGTTTTTTCTAATTTGAAAATCTGTAACCTGCGATCAAATTTTGAAAACTAATGTTTATTTACCTCTCAGGCCTCTGGCATATTTAGTCAGAAAGTCGAAATTTTCCGCTTTGCAATAAAATACAAATAAATGGAATATTTCTGAACTTATCTGAAAACTAAAAACTGTTATTGAAAGGTGATAATTACGCTTTATAATTTTATAATTCCAAATAAACATATCACTTACGCTCACCTTACATTTTTCCTAATGGCAGAATCAGACAGTTCACTCGAGTGAAGGTTTACGCCATGTTTTTTCGGCCGAATGTTCCATCTTCGTTTTATTCCATGTTCAGACGGCGCTATAGAAATAAGCGTCCACTCCCACTACAGCGTCGCCGAGCGAGGTCAGTTCAAACGAGTTCCAGCACGGTCCAGCCACGAATTTTAAGGAAAAACATGTCTGATGCATCGATTTTTATGCAATTTTGTTGACACAATTAAATTTTAAAAAACAGTATGGTTTCGTCTTATAAACCTTTTTATTTTTTATGACATAATAAAACAATTTGATTTTACTTTTTTTATTACGAACATTTTAATCTTACAAATTAATAATCTTACATATATAAAAAAAAAAATATAACACATGGATAATAAGGGAGACCCAACAATTTCTCTGAGACGTGTTCCCAAAAGCAACCATTTTGATATTTTGTGTACAACGTGATAGCGCCCTTCCAGTACAGGACGCGAAACGGACTGATAGAGAGTTCACTCCGTGTTCAGACGTTTCACTTTGTTCTCTTCCGCGCGCGAGTGAAGGATGCCGAATGAAAATATCCAACATTGTTGGATCGGTTCACTTGAAGATTTCATTCGGCAGTATTCGGCACTTTCGTTTCATTTCATGTTCAGACGTGTCATTCCGAGTAAAGCCGAATGAAATACTGATAACGAAGTAAAATAAAAACAAACACATATTTTATTGAACAAATGTGTTATATACTGTCACCTCACTTTTTTGTTGTTTCATGTGAAAATAATTAATAAATAATTCCAAAGTTTCAAATTGCGATCAGAAACTTTGGTTTCATAAAGGTGTACATTTCAATTTATTGGTTAACTGTTTTTTTTTCTAATGCCAGTAAGGGGGGCACAATGATTTCTATGGGACCTATATGAGTTGTTCCCAAAAGCAAACAAATTAGCCCGGAGGGGTTAAGGTAGGTAAAAAAAATTATAGGCATACATATTACATGTACACGAGGTCGCTCGAAGCCTGTTAAATAGAGTTACCATCGTATGGTACTTGGTTGGGCATTTACACAATACATAACTACACTTACCTACATTATAAACCGCTGTACCTGTAGTTAGTGTTGTCACATTTTTATTCCTACCCTCCTCCTATAGACCCGTCATTCTTTCCTATTACCCACCTTCAGTCAATAATCGACCCTTATCGCGCAGGCAACTCCGCATTTATTCCTATTCCGCAAATCTCCGCATACCTAACCCTCTTTCTTTTGCTACTCGCCACTCTAAGAAGAAATATTACCGCAACAAAGTGCAAGTTAAAACCGGCCAAATAGAAGAAAGAGCTACACGTCCCGCAATGTGTAATTTCTCTCCCTTTCTTTATGTGCATACTTTCTACTTGTGTAGTGGTTAAAACACATAAAACACACACATTTCAAGGTCCTTCAATACAAAATCACATAAAAAACGCAACATTCAGTAATGACTTTTACATTTGTGATTTGTACCGAAAGGCACTGCCTTTTTCGACACTTACACAAACGAGTCTTCCCGTGAATGCTCATGCGCACACATCAACTTTTTTTTGTATAATACAGTTAACATTTGAATACATATCATTTGTTTCATTTTGCGTATTTAGTTTCTGGTTTTAAAAACTATACATAAATGATTATGAAAGGTACCTAGGTAAGAATACCTACATCTCTACACAGGTTAAATATGTACGGATCACAATAAATATTGAACATTTAGCCTACGCATCAATATTTATCACGATCTGTTGTTTCACGATACGGAATTCAGGAATCTAGAAATCTGCGATCCATATTATCAATACGCTAGCCTACATGTTCAATAAATATCACGATATTTGATAAATATTGACGGATCACAATAAATATTGAACGTGTGGGGTAGCATTCTGATCCATATTGATGGATCACAATCCATAGAATAGAATAAAGAAAATAACACTAGTAGTGCCTTCCAAACAAATTTGAATGGAAAAAAATGTTCCATTTAGCCCAATCCCCCAGCTTTTCTGTCTCACTCACACTTACACAATCGTAGCACAGTTTCGAAAGCACAGTTTTGTATGGAATTATAGGCCTAAATTGGGCCTGTAATAGATATTTCAAGAGAGTTATACAGGGTGTCCGGGGGTAAAGTGTATTAACTTCGGAAGGCGATTCTACATGATAATACGAGTAAAAAAGATAACTACCTTTTTTCAAAATTCCAATTTTTGGGGTACTTTTTAGGTAAAACGATAAAATCAGTCCATCGTATGCGGCCAGCACTAGATACTATTTTACGCTGTTATGATACGGGTGACTCACAACAACCCAACGTCGCGGGCGGGCGCACAGCAAATTTATCGGTAAGTTTGTACCTTACACAAAGGATTTTTAATAGGTACGTCTTTTTGTATGGGAAAAAGAAAAGTTAAAATTTCGGAAAAAGTTGTTAATCTGTTTTACTCCTACCATCATGTAGAATCACCTCCCGAAGTTAATGCACTTTATGCCTGGACACCCTATTTTTTTTTTATTTAAGTTTATTCAGAAAAAAATACAGTTTTGTAATAAATCATTGAACATAAAATAGTGAAATTAAAATAAACCAGTTAAGTTCCAATATTTCTAGTATTTTGTTATGATTACTGATTAGTAATCATAACATTATTACTGAAATAAGTAGTTAGTTAAAAGTTGCAATAGTAAATAGTGTGAACAAAACAATAAGGAATACAGAAGTATGTAATAGTTTTGGGTTAGGTACATTGTAAGGTTAACTTGACTTTAAATGATTTAAGGGTACAGTGGAAGATGTCAATATCGTTTAAAGCATTATAACATTTGCAGAATAATATAAATAAAAGGCTGTTTTTTGTCACACTTATTTAATATAATATGTACATACATAGTAATTACACTCAGGGAAATGAAACAATGTGAATAAACTTTATATTGTAATAAGGTAAATATAAAATATTCAATATTTAGGTATTTTAAACTCTGGTTCGTCACTGCCTCCCGCCGATTCTTTGGGTGTCTTTCTCTTCTGGATTATATTTTGAATCTGAAAAGGAAAAAACAATAAATTATTGCGAACCAAATTATATTATTACTAATTCTCATAGATAATAGAAAAAGGGAAGACGGGCCGGGAGGTAGTGGCATGAAAAGCATTGAAAAGCAAAGAGAGGGAGACATCTAGATCTGCGAGTCAGTCTAGGGCTTCAGGAGTCAATCATCAATCCCTGTGGGGAATGAATGGTGTGGGCAATTATTATAAGCAATAATTATCAGCCTGAAACACTCATCCACACTGAAACAATCTTCCGAGAAAAGATACATGCCGCCGACGGGACTCGGAACCCGCGCCCTTCTGATGTCTGGTCAGGTGCTCCACCTGACCGGACATCAGGTGGAGCACCTGTGAATAAAATCTTGTCTTAAACATTAGTTTATCAATTAAAAATAATCAATGGTGTGGGCATTCGTTGACTACATATTCGTGGGTGTACACCGTACCACATTCACACATCGCCGACTTTTTAAGGCCCCACCTATGCATCATGTGGGCGCAGAAGCTGTGGGAGCACATTATCCTATTGATGGAGGACCAGAGTTTACGAAGCAGTAAGAACCAGTGGGGTCGTGTACAAGATTATTAAAGTGTGGAGAAGATTGTGAAATGATTCTATTATATCAGCATTCAAACTACAATCAAGCACTTTTTATCACAACTTATTATTATGTACCTACTTTTACAATATTATTAGCTCTTCCATTCAACTGTTATGCTTTGTTCTGACTGGGAGAGTATTTTAGTAGAGTGGCTAATATATTAGTAACTAAAATGTCTAAACACCACAATTTTAGTAGAGTAGGCTAGTCAGCTCTTTAATAGATTGAATCCATTTGGTTCTTTCGGCGAGTAGAGTCCCCCTCCACGTGTCCCTGCGCACTGACATGCGCAGTTCTTTCGTAGACGCACACATGCGCAATATGTCATCCCGTTGGCGCGAAAATTCTACTCTAAAATTCTTTATTTTTGCGGCTATTAATCTATTTTCGTGACCATGGTTTATTTATTTTCTTCTCACTAATTTATTCTTCCACTTCTTCTAAAATAATCATTACAATCAGCTTAATTAGCGTATTTACTTTATTGCGTTGCAGCCCGTCATGTCGCGACGCGTCGCTTACTAATGAACTCTACTTGACAGCAGTGCGACCACTTTTTGGTGAGTCAAGTAGCGGGTTACTCGCCACTCGACTTACTACTTGTCAGGTCAGAACAAGGCATTAGAATCAACTCCATGTACTTACCACCTACCACTTACCTATTAATTGAAATGTAATAGTATTATTTATATTTTACTACATCTATATTATTACTTGTATTTATCTGTACTGTATATCTAATTTTGTGCCTGCTATGTTAGTCAATATAATTATCTATACTTGTTATCATGCCTATACAAGTTTATTTATTTCTTACTTCAATTTTTTTCTTCTTTACTGTAATGGCACTACTCCCCAATTCAAACACGAGAAATGTTTTCTCTATTGAATTGAGTAGTTTTGTTAACAAGAAACTACTTTATCGTAATTAGTTTGAATCATATGTTTTTCTTTTGTAAATCTGTCATATGTATGTACAGTGAAGCCCTCTTAAGAAGTTTTCCAAGGGACCGGAAAAAAATTTTCTTAGGCGGGAAAACCTTATAAGTGGGAAAAATTGGGCCATATGGTCTTCAAGGGACCAAAAAAGCCAAACTTCTTAAGCAGGAAAACATCTTAAGCGAAAACTTCTTAAGACGGTTTCACTGTATTTCAAATAATAAAAAATAATTAAAAAATTATGTAAGTGATTTGACGAACCTGTTGCCATTCACGGTCGAGTTCCGCCTTGTCGTTCTTCTCACGGTTGGTCTTCCTGGTTTTCCTCCCATCCATGGTCTTCAATCCGTACTGGAAGGCCGCCTTGGGTAGTGCTTCCTTCTGGTTCATATAGGCCGAGTACTCTTCTTGCGTATCGAAGTCCCAACGACCTATAAAGAAGAGTAAATTCAATATAAATTTACAGCGATAAAACCAATAATGTTATATATAATACTAGCTGACCCGCCCACGCGTTGCTGTGGCTAATGAAATACAACGCCATTTACTGGATGGTTACCTAACCTAGATAACCAAGTGTTGTGTCAATAAATTAACTCACACCGCCATCTGTCAGAAACTTCTAGAACTTACAAAAAAATTTCAAATCATTTTCCCATAACAAACATTTAATTCGCAATAATAAATAATGAGGTCAATAATCGAGATAAAAACTATCCTATCTTTTAAGTTGGACAAAATTACACACAGTAAGCCAAATTTCATCAAAATCAGTAGTTTTGGTTTACCTTGGACTAACATTGTGATGCGAGATTTTTATATATAAAAGATGCGTGGTAAAAATCTCAAAGTGGTCGCAGTTTTAGTACTCAACTGCCTTGCGTCGCGTAAGATCGTGTCCTATCAGTAAGTAAATTGCATTAACCCTTTTAGTGCTGAAAAGCGCCGTGGCGCTCGTAGGTAGGTGTGGAAAAAATGCCCGCGTCGCGGTTGCGCTCATTTCAAACAGCTCAGTTTTTTAAACTTTTTTTCAGGCTGGAATTCACTTCCAGTGTTGTAAGTGCACTAGAAGAAAAATGGCTAGTTTCTTACTTTTTTTTTTTTTAAAAAAGAAAGACAAACATTCCCGGGTTACGATTAACCCAACAACATTTGAAAATCTCCTACTACCACCACACTAAGCGGAAGATGTTGCTTGTGTTGTGATGGAGGACTTAGCCAGCCGAGGAATCGAACACGGAACGCCTGGGTGGAAACCAAACGCTATGCCCACTCAACCACTGACCGGTTGTTTGAGTTTGTGAGACGATGGCGAGTGATTAATAATTATCCTGTTCTAATTCTTGGTTGAATTAGGTCTTCACACCGCCTAGTCACCTCAGTTTAGGCCTCACAACACTTCTTTATCCTACAGGTTTATTACGAGGGTTACCTACAGGTTTCGAAAAGTAACCGCCGTTTGACTATAAATAAAACCCGCATAGATACAAATATTTTATTGTATGCCTCTTGAAACTACAGCTTTCCACGATGATTCAACATATTCGCCAATTAAATTCAAGTGTGCCCCACGGTTGAATTTGGCAGCCACCTCACCAGTCTATACCATCAGAGGATACCATCAGACACCATCAACAGATACTATCAAAGGATACAATCAGATGCCATCAAAGGATACCATAAAATACCATCAAAGGATACAATCAGATGCCATCAAATGATATCATCATATAGCATCAAAGGATACAATCAGGTACCATCAAAGGATACCATCAAATACCACCGAAGAATATAATCAGATGCCATCAAAGGATTTCATCAGATACCATCAAAGGATACAATCAGGTACCATAAAAGGATGCCATCAGATACCATCAAAGGATGCCATCAGATATCATCAAAGGATACAATCAGGTACCATTAAAGGATACCATCGAAGGATAAAATCAGTCTAAGGATACCATCTAAGGATACCGTCTAAGGATACCATCAGATACCATCAAAGGATACAATTAGATAACATCAAAGGATACCATTAAAGAATATAATAAGATACCATCCAAAGATATTATCAGATACCATCAAAGGATACAATCAGGTACCATCAAAGGATACCATCAGATACCATCAAAAGATACCATCATATACCATCAAAGGATATAATCAGGTACCATTAAAGGATACCATCAGATACCATCAAAGGTTAGCATTCTGAGGATATTTCTCTCACAGTTGAATCTTGTGATGAACCGTCTCGTCTGCCTTTACTAACTTCTATGGGTCTCGGGACCAGTTGTAATGTACCTGTGGGGATACCCGGCACCCGTTGTAATGATCCGTAGTCGTCTACCCTTGGTTTTTCTATTCTTTCCCTTTAACACTAGCTGTCGGGATCTACTGGCTACGCTACCCTTATCTTTTGGCCTTCGATCAATATACCCTTGTATCTAGCTACACCTAACTTTTCCTTTATTTTTATATCACCTTGTGTTATAATAATGCACGATGTTTACTGTTGATTTATTTTAATTATTTGAGATTTTTCTCTTTTCAATCACATTTAAATAATAACCGCGAATAATTTTTAATTTTCACATAAATTTATCAAATTAGATAATTATTATTTTCCCGAACGCCTTCCTATTTCACAATAATAACCGAACTCTGTCTATCAATACTTTGATTATTATTTTATTTAAACTTTAAAATAAACTTTTTCTACACTTAGATGTACACACACTTTAATTTAAGCACTCGGATTTATTTTAAACTTTATTTTTAGGCACTGTTAAATATTTATAAAACTAATCACTTTTGTTATTTAATTTTTAATTTTTATATATTTTATAAACTTCACTGAAGTGTTGATCATTTTGGGCCACGATAATCAATTTGTTTACACTCACAACACCCTTTATTTTTATTTATCACCATTTTTATAACTAAATTAATAAGGTAATTATTTCCACTAAAACTTTTCCGTTTAAATGCAAGTCACTTTAATTGTTAGCACTAATAATTATTATTTAATTCAACTCTTTTACTTTCACTTGATAAGAATAAAACCAAATTCTAAAGAAAACTCTAAGTGTTGAAAATTATTTTGAACGAATTTATAACAACACTCTTCAATTATGTAACTGGACTTAGAACTTTTGATCTATAAATTTCACTTTGAAAGTTAGCCGTACGTATGTCGCGTTATTGTAGATAATCCTTCCGTTGTCGAATCAACCGTCATTCTGAGCTCGTCATCAGCATTTATACCTCCCTCCTCTCCAGAACATCTTAACTCCACTTGTCCTGGCATAAAATAATGATTCCTATCAACTCGTAATTTTTTGAAATGGACACATTATTATCGACTGTCTTGACTTAAGTCATTTTGTTTCGTGAAGAAATATTTTTTAGTTGCAACCCCCCTAAGCTATCTTACTCACACGGGAGTTCGTGTCCGGACTGGTAAATATAATCAACTATTCGCCCAACCTTTCTGAGAATACAGATCAAGTGGATATTTTATTTATACATATAAAATTTATTTTGTAAACGAATATGTCCATGATCGCGGACACAATGCGAGCCTGTCACTGGGTGCAAATACGCTATTTTCCCGTTGATTGAGTACATCTCTCTTCACTTTCAAATTTTTTGATCCAAATTTTAACTGAAATACCTTTAAACTCTTTCAACTTTATAATCGATCATTTAGTTGCACATTTTTCCTTCGTTTTTCGCTGAATTTTACTGCAAAAATGGCTTTCGCCATGCCCATCTATGTATGTATTAAATTTCTTTCTGAAACCGGTAGAATACCTATATTCGTCATTATGTGCATTCTATTCACCCTCGAATCGTGCTAATTTCGATGTGATTTAATTTTTTGGCACCATTTTCTGATTTTAAAAAGGGTTTCCGTTCTATAAAACATTTTTCCCTCTTTCCAAAGTGATTTGCCATGTATTCAAACGCTTTCCAATAATTTAAGGGGAACTTAATTTTGTCAAAGCATTTTTTCTTCCCTTTTCTTGCACCTCCACTACAAACGTATCACCAATTCGACCCCGTTTAGATGTCATCTTTAATTGTTTTATTCAAAGTACGTAAGTATTTTGTTTCACTCACTCTGGGGAAAAGCATTAATATCCATTAAATATCTATGTTTATCATTCGATTTGTTTATATCCCAAGACTCCGCTGTTTCTGTTTACGTTACGTATTATTTTAATGTGTTTCCTCTGTTTAGATTATCTCATAAGACCAATGTATTTTTTTACGACCTCTAAAGCTATAAAAGGGTCCTTAATTGCTAGAAATCATGTTCAAATTTTGATGTGTTTATGTTTTGAATTCGTCGGCGGCCGATAACCTTTCATATCCGAGTTTCTCCCTTGTTAAATCACATATGCCTATACTCTGGTTTTTCCTTTAAATTTCATGGTTCCGTACGTCCAACCATTTCCTTCTATTTTCCAACAAAATTGGCTGTCGGTTTTCAATAATATTATAACCCTCGCATTAAGATTAAAGCTGTTTTCAGTGTTTTAAGCTATCCGTCATCTGTCGATAAAGTACGAATTTTCCTTGATTTTCTTTTCGATTTGCCGTTCCTCTCGACTCACTATACCATATCAACTCTCATAATTGTATATTTCCCGTTTTCTGATTTATACAAATCTTAGTTCGGAATTCTCGTTCTGTCTCGCCTTTTACGTCAATTTTCATCAATGTTCGTAAGTTTTTTAATACCTCAATCATTGTGTGTAACTTTTCCTTTATCGTACTGACGCATTTTATACATCTGATTTTCATAATCATTTTACGTGAACTTTTTTTGTCATCTCGGAGGCAGTTTCTTCCCGTACTTCAATGGTTAATTATCCCTCTACTGCACTCGTATTGTAAACATTTGCTAGGGTCATCGTTCCGAATGCACCGATCGTGAGACTTTGTTTATTTCTCCGGGCATGAACCCTTATTCGATTTTAATAAATCTCAAGGTTGGATCCATTAGTTTCTTGAATTATGTCTCAAGTCCAAAGTTCAAAGTGGTCTTTCATATATTGTCACGCCTCCTGTTTCTTGATTGGATAAAACCTTTCTGTGAGACCCCTCCCTTAAAATTTTAAATATCACGTTTTTATTTATCGACATCTTTCGATGGAAGGAGAAATCACCATAATTTTGTTGTTTTACAGATCTCTCTAATAGTTTGTTGATTTATCGCAGGTGTCGCTATAGTGTCCGATTTGAGCTTCGTTTGGGTGGGAAAAAAAATTGTATGAGCTTTTCCGATGAAGAAAATCCTTTTTTTTTCTCTTTCGAAAGTAATGTTGAAGTCGTCACAATCTCAATAACCCTTTCCTATTCTTTATGGGGCAAAATTCCTACGGCTACAACACGGTTAAGACCTAAGAGTATGGATATTAGAGAGACGGCATGTGAAGTGTGCCCGCGCGCTCCAAGTGTGCCTTTTCGAGAATTTTACCCAAACGGCTTACATTGGCTGCTGGTTTTTGGACGTTTAATACGTTCCGACAGCAGCCATTTTACATGGTGACAGCCAATGTCAGCCATGTGGGTAGAATTCTCGAAAAGGCACACTTGGAGCGCGTGGGCACACTTCACATGCCGTCTCTCTAATATCCATACTCTTAGGTTAAGACCATGGAAGCCTAAAACTTTTTAACAAATTTTTTATCACAATAATACTGCATCTCTTTTTTACAAATTAAATAAAAGTGACAAAAACAATGTAGGTACATATGTTTGCTTCCCCCATAGGAAAAAAGCAATCATTGTGATACGTCATTAGTCAGACATCTCCAAATCGACGGCTCCGAAGAACAATGTCGGATCTGACAAAAATTGAAAATCGTTCTGTTGGCTTGTTTATCAGCTTATTTTGTTGATTTAAAAGTCTGTATTTTCGGATTTTTTAATGCAATGAGATGAAATTCTAAAGATCAAAACAACACTATATTTCTTTATATCAAAAACAGTAACAATGCAGAAACGATATTTTAAAAAGCTCTACTACAAAACTACAAAATCGCACATCCGACATTGTTCTTTGGGACCGTCGAAATGTGTACTAAATTTTGAGATAATGAAGAAAGCAATATTTGAATGCTCCTCTTAAATCAAATATTATTTACACGTCCTGCGTTTCACATATTAAATATGCTATAAAAAAACACTGAGAGACGAGACACAATGGACCGGTACATTAGTATGACATTTTGAAATATCCTACTAGCAACCCAGAAAACATTAACATTTTGTTTAATTCACTACAAGTTTTTCTGCATTATAATTGATTTGGTGGTGTGTATGAGTAATCTGAGTATTGTACCAGATAGAGGGTAAACTTTTACATATAACAGCATACTTAATTTAAATTTAGATTTTCGGAGATGTCTGAACTGAAGGATCGACATACATATTGAAGAAATTTAACACCACGTTCCGTTGCCCATTAGGTTCCAGTACACGGTTACAAAATAATTGAATAAGTATCAAGGTAACTGACCGATGGGTCCCTTCTTATTCCCGATGTCCATCTTGCTATAGTCCACTTCGTCGTCCGAGTCGTCGATTGCGTCGTCCATCTCGCGCAGGCCCGGGTAGCACTCGGCGTAGCCCTCGGGCTCGGCCGCCAGCTTGGACAGTAGCGAGGCCGCCCGCACACGAGCTCCCGGAACCACTAAACAAAATAATGAACATATTACATATTATACAATAGCCTGCTTCAATAAGTAAAAGTAGGGCCCTTGTAAATGCCTTCAAAAAATATACACATATTTTGTTTATTTTTCATTTAAATAAATTTTAGAGGTCGCTACCATTGATCAAAGTAATAAATTAAAGAAAACACGTGACATTTAGACCAATGATTGCAACGCTTCAGACTAAACATGTCACTGCATGTAGAATTAAAAAAAACCACCGATAGGTTAAACACACCCCTTTCCCGACCCCCCACAGTATTGTTAACAGGAAGCTTGTTTAACCTCTCGAAGGCCAGGTGTATTTGGAAAAAATCGCGCGAAATTATCTTCCCGGCTTTTGCTCAAATATCGTATAAAAACAAAGGAATTGTTTTTTTTTGTGATTATTTTCTGTTTGCCAAATAATGTACCTTATTATTCATATATATTTCATGATAATATCGTTACAAGTTTTCCCAGAATAGCTATTTTTAACAAAAAAATGTGAAAATATTTCCCATTCGACAAAAAAATGTAAATAAAATATATTCATACGAAAATGATCATTTTTTTCTATTTCTCTACAAACCTGAATAGACACCCTACATGAAAAAAAACCAATTCAAATGTGTTTTCGAAGAAGTAATGACATAAATACTTGTTTGAAAATGAAATGACAGTTGAAAACCGTTTGTAAAAGTGACGCCAAGTTGACCATAGATATTTATTATAAATTATTCAGATGGGTTGGCGCTATGCGGATTTTTGCTATGTCAACACCGAGAACGGCGCAAGCGATTCTGACCTTGTTCTTCATACAACTTATACATAAGGGTCAAAATAGCTTCAAAAATTATTTTTTTTAAATTTCGACCCGCGGCCACCGGTGGGCGAACGGCAGTCGAGAGGTTAAACGTGTTAGTATCGCCAATTAGAGGCAAATTCAGACAGATTTATGCGACAAAGTCATTGAAAATTGGACCTTCCGAGTAAGTGCCACCAAGCGAAGCCGCGGTTGACATTTTAAAGACGTTATATTCCGCACTTATTCCCATAAAATATACTTTCAAATAATAAAGAAATTGAGTAGATATCTCACACACAACTTGTTTTATTTACATTTTAAAATCGACCGTCCTTATTGAGAGACCTTAGGGTGTATTTGCGGCATGTAGCAGGGTAGAAAGACCACTACTTAGAGTCGAAACGTTGCTTGAAATGACTTTGGTTGACCTGTTTGGTGAACACATCTAAATAGTCAGTTTCTTCCCCAACTTCTTCTATCCGATCTCCTTCCCCTTCCCACCATCTTCAGCCTAAGAACACACCATAGTCTCACTGGCTTCTGACAGTTGGCACTCTTGTACAGTACTCGTATAAAAATAAATTACCATCTTCTTTTTCTTTCTCGAGTGGCTTATCAAAGTAGGACTTCCTCTTGTCATCGTCCCGACTTCTCTCTCGGTCCTTATTGTCTCGATACAGTTCCCGACTCTTCCCGCCGTCCTTGGTCGGGACATAGTCTCCTAGTTCGCCGTAAATGGAGTCGTCCTGGGGCTTCAGCAGTTTACCAGATTTATCCTGGAAAAAAGTTATATATATTGAGCTCTTTATTTTAACACAGCACTGATAGATAGGCAGAGAAAGTAGAATGCAACACTTTTTTTTTCTACAAAAAAAAACCATTACCTTATTTTTTTTAGCTTTCTTATTATGTCTCCCGCCCTGACGCAGGTACGCCAGCACTTGCGCCAGCTTGTTGATGACAATATCATTGTTGGTGAGCGCCGGCGCTGCGTGGTGGCCCTTGTCCGCATTGGGCAGCTCCGCCCGACTCCGCATCAGGGTCAGCGGGATGTCCCACTCCGCTGACTCCTCCAGCTCCATGATGTATGCCATGCGGCCGGGGATGAACAGTTCGTTGCGTTCTACGTGCTTTGATCTGAAAATACGTACAGATTATCAGGGTAATAATTTATAATGTTCTTATTTATTTCTTAAATATAAACGATATTGGGATACTCGGATAAGTGGGAAATTGGTGAATCTACGTCACATAGAAAATCCAAAAAACTTATTTTTTTGATCTGATCATTTCTATATTTAAATGAAACAATACTACTTTGTTAGAACGGGAAGGAACGGTTGCCCTGAGGAAGAAACGGTCGTTCCAAAACCGGTTGACGTTAATAAAATATATAAGTGTTTCTAACATAGTAATATTGTTTCATTTAATAATAATGGATAACCACAAAGCTACATTCAAAAGTATATTTCTGTGATTTTATAAATATTTTTTTCAGCAACTAAAGGGTTAAAGAAACTTTTAGAGCACATTTAAACATTTTAAACAACATTAAACCACTGATATTAACTTCCTAGTAACATTTTTTTTTTTTAATTAACATAAAAATATTACTCAATCAACTCTAAAATGGAATCTAGAAACAAAAAAGTTAATAATTTATTTATTAACCCTTACCACCTATTTGTTGGGTGCCAGCCGACAAGATAAGACGTGTCTTTTCTCATGCAAAGGTTGACACGTGACATTGTTTCTTGTGATTATTTGATAAAAAAACATTTAAATTTACGTTTTAATAAGATTTTGACTGTTTTCCATTTTTATTTTACTATAAAATAACCTTATCAAATTCACATAACTTAAATGGCGGGAACTTCGCGTGATATGGCAACTGAATACCGAGTGTTTTCGGAAGATGAATCTTATGAGAGTGACAGTGAGTACGAGCTTTAACTCAATATTATTATAGAGGTGTGTAATTCTTATTTGAAAACCCTGTAATAAATAAAGTTGATGGTATAAAAGTACAAATAATTGGCCTACCTATGAGCTGCAAGTGTTTTATAAACATCTTTTCCTAGTTTTGTTTTGAACTCCATTTCTTCATCCTGTAGATAAAAAAAAAAAACAATAAAAATTAGTACATATCACAGAGAAGTTCTTATGGTTAAGTATGATCCCTTTTCAAATGAAACTTTATTTTGTATTTGAGGCCAAAATACTCAACCAAACTGAATAAGTTTTTAAATCAAAAAGGATAGCAAATATTCTAGTACGGGTGAGAGCTATTTTATTTATTTGTGTTTTAAACTGTAGTCTACACTAAAGAATTCGATTTTTCATGATTTTAGAGGCAACTTTGGCAACCCCAGCGTTGCCCGGACTTTTCGCAGAGTTTTTCGAAATCAGATGTAGTTAGTGACCTTACCCTTGTTTTGAAGATCAATTTTGCAATATTTAATCAATCTCAGAATTAAACTGTAGATTTGTATAAAAATTAAATCCACGCTGCCCGCCTGCACCTCACAGACACACCTGACACACAGTCACACCTGCATCTCAAGAGATCACAGACACTCTTCTTAACATAAATAGAAGATATATAGATTACTCTCAGTATCGGTCTGGTGAAAGACACTGGCAATAGCCAGACCTGCATTGATCAGATCTGAAGAGCCACGTACTTATCCATCCACACTCCTCTTCCAATCTCCTTCCCCTGTCTACTACATTTACGACATAAACGATTCACATATTCGTAAATAAAATAAAATACATGTAGAATTATGAAGATTAAAGATAATATACCTCTTCTTTTTCCTTGCGTTCTTCATCTTGTCCATTGGCTAACTCCTCCAGCTGCAGTTCCTGCTCTGTCTCTCGGGATACTATCTCCGAGCGGACCTTCTGCAGCAGGGCATAATCCAGCCCCTTCACCAAATGAGTGTGCTCCATGTCTCCTCCCAAGAACTTGGACTCCTGCAACATCCGAAAGCATACATAGGTTATTAGTTGAATCTTATGAAACATGAACTCGTTTTCGATGAACTCGTTTTCGATGAACTCGTTTTCGATGAACTCGTTATAGATGAACTCGTTTTCGATGAACTCGTTTTCGATGAACTGGTTTTCGATGAACTCGTTTTCGATGAACTCGTTTTCGATGAACTCGTTTTCGATGAACTCGTTTTCGATGAACTTGTTTTCGATGAACTCGTTTTCGATGAACTCGTTTTCGATGAACTCGTTTTCGATGAACTCGTTTTCGATGAACTCGTTTTCGATGAACTCGTTTTCGATGAACTCGTTTTTGATGAACTCGTTTTTGATGAACTCGTTTTCGATTAACTCGTTTTCGATGAACTCGTTTTTGATGAACTTGTTTTCGATAAACTCGTTTTCGATGAACTCGCCGTGAACCGGTTAAGAGTAATAGCACCTTGTACAAATGACAAGTTTAAAAAAAAAAAAAAAGACAAACATTCCCGCGTAACGAATAATGTGACAGTATTTGAAAATCTCCTACTACCACCACAGTAAGCATAAATTGTTGCTTGTGTCATGACGGAGGACTTAGCCAGCCGAGGGATTGAACACGGGACGCCTGGGTGGTACCCAAACGCGATGCCAACTTGGCCACTGACCGGTCATGCGCACTAGTGCGCCCCACTGTTGAATTTGACAAGATACTCTTTCCTCCGAAGTTGCTCCGAGGAACTGGCGTCAATCGGCAAATATTGAGGAATCAAGTTGCCGAACCGAGCTGCAAACATATGTACACGGTTTAAATTTGTCACATGAGAACGGGTTGTGTCTAGGACTCATTCTTAAGTTCAAGAGCTCAGCTGTGGAATGATTTGTGCCGGCTTTGGGTTTCCTCCCTCCTACAACATGGGTCTCTTTAAGACCCATGTTCACTCCTTCTTATCCTCAAAAAGACCCTCCACTCAGCATCCTCAAAGATAACAGAGGCCCCGAGGGAAATTATTGTAGGGAAATTATTATACTCAGTACCTCCTGTGTGAAGGAAATGTAAAAAATAATCTGATTCTATTTTTGTAATAATTTACTTGTTTTTTTTGCAAAGTGATGTTTTTATAAATTGTAGTCACAGATAGTGTGTTAATGTATTTACAAAAATAGTATATAGGAATGTTGACTGCCTGATGTGCGAGGGTTGTTTCTGCTGCAGACAAACAGATTTCAGCCTAATATTTACAATTTTTTATTTATTATTTAATCTATCATAAGTAGTTTCCCCAAAATAGCTAGTAATATTCAGAATTTTTTTTTAATAGTAACTTGACGTCTGTGGCTCGGAGGAAGGCGTCCAGGACAAAAAAAATAAATTATATGTGATTTTAACCCTTATGCATAAAGAAACTGTACAAGGACAAGGTCAAAATCGCTCGCGCCAATATCATTCCAGACATTGCTTTTAATTTCAGTAATGTAGCTTCTCGGAATGCTTTCAAATTAATTTTCTATGGAGAACGGCTATCATGTGGCGAAATGTCATCCCACATTGAAGAGATTAAGGATAAGTTGGTATACAAGAGATTAAGTGTTGGAAAAGGGGGTGGAGTGGTATTTCTTCTCATTTCTCTTGTTTTGAAGGCTAAGTGTGCAAAATTTCATCAATCAGAATGTATTTTATTTTGTAACCTGAATCATCTGCCTCCGTCTCTCCTTAGCGTCCAGACTGGACTTGATATCGGGAGCCACAGCCCGGTAGGCGCTGCCCCCCCCAGGTGCACTGGCCCCCTCGGCCCCCGTATAATCGGGATTGTCTCCATCCCTTCTCTCCCGAGCCCTGTCGCGGTACTTCTCCGCCAGTTCTGCGAGCTTCGTGTCTTCCTGCTTCTTTAATGCGGCGTAGAAGGACTTTTTCTTTCGGCGGAGTTCGCCGCGATCTTCAGTTTCCGGCGGTGGCATTGCACTGAAAAATTTATAGTTTAATTACATAATTAATTTGCCACACATAACCATTTTTGATATTCTAAAACATTTGAATATTTGCAAATGAAGATTGCAAAATGAAACAAAACACGATTTATGGCGATGTTTTTTTCTTGCATAAATCAAAACAGGCAACTGGTGTTAAGCGGGAATTTAAATCTTAACGCCATCTACATACATAGTATTATTGTTAGTGGTCCGATTTAAAATTTTATATGACATGGTGCATCGCCTTACCGTAGTTTATTGTGTATGAATTTCAATGAAGCGAGAAGGGTGTGTCAAGACTCACGACAGATTCTAAAATTCTTAGCTTCTAAAAGTTTTATTGTTCAATCCTTTGCAATCACCTTCCTGACGACCTCCATGATCGAGAGGTAAAGCTCTCTACTGGAGGCAGCTGTCAGAATCGCCCTGGTGTAAGACCACCATTCGGAATTGAAAAGTTGCTTGAAATGGCTTTTGCCATTTTTGGTGACCAGATCTGAATAGCCAGGTACTTTCCCACCTTCCTCTACCCCATCTCCTTCCACTCCCCATTGCCTTCAGCGTCACAACACACCCCAATTGGAAATGCCATTGTCTCACTTACTCCAGTCGTTTGGGAGCAGTTGGGATTCTTGTGCAGTATCCACATTATTTTTTTTAAAAAACCATCAAAAAAATTCCGAAATTTATCACACTACGTAAAGCTCTTAATTTTGATCCCAAAGGGCTGGGCTAATAATTCCAAAGAATCGAAGGAGGAAGGCACCTGCTCAGAACCTTGTCCGAAAGGCGTGCAAGATGGATCGGTCATATAATACGACAAGAAGGCCTCTTGCATGCCATAATGGAGAGTATGACTGAGGGGACTAACTCTAGGGGACGCCCACGCCGAGAGTACCTGGAGGACCTGCTGGTGGACATGCGCTGCTCATCATATGCAGACCTCAAAAGAGCCGCACAAGACAGGGAAGAATGGAAGAAAAAATAAAGGAAATTGCTGCAAACCAATCCCAGGATTGAAACCAGAGAAAAGAGGGCTGGGCGACTTACTGCTTGAAACGTGTACACGTGAAGGTACCCTGTATAAGCAGCTCCTGCATGTTCAATCATCATCAGTTCTGTTTCCAAAAACATATTTGTTTTCTGTCTGCATCTTTCAAAGACAAATTCACAATCGTATGAAGCCAGCTGTAAAGATTTATGGGACTTGAGTCCCCTGATAAAACATCTTCCCATCTGTCATCAAGTAACAGAATTTAACAACGGCAACTATGCATTTGCATAAAATTGGTATTTTATCCCCTGAATGAACAGTAGATGCAACATAATACTGATTATGTCCTAACCCCAAAAAATCTACAGGCTGATGTTATTTCTTTAAGTATACCTGGCATTTGCAACAGCTTCTCTGACGGAGCCAGCAGGATGAGATGAACTGGATCCAGAGGCATTGCGAGGGGTCATCAGCAACTTCCTGAAGTCATCGTTGGTAAGGCGTTGAGACATGGGAGTCTCCTCCACACCGACATGTTCGTCTTGCGGCATCTTGACTTCCTTTTATTATCTACAGAGCGCTAAAAATAAATCAATTAACTTTGTAAATATGACTGCTAGATTCCGATATCCATGTCCACAACCATAAATAAACAATTCACAACTCTAGCGAGCTGTCAAAATTCATCATAGACAATAGGGTACAGGTACACATAGACTATAGATTTATCTATAATGTGAAAAATGTTCGTTTGTTTGTTTGTACCTTATGCGCGGCGGAATATGATGTGCGCATACCCGAGATGGTTATAGGTTATTGAGCTCTGGCGTTATGAAATCATTTCCTATACTATTCATACGATTGCGATTACAATTTCATCCGATTGCTATTAAATTGTTTTGAATTGTTGTGAACATGCCCGTGAATACTTCTATATCTATACTGGTGAGCTCTGGCATTATGAAATTTGCATTAAAAAATTAAACAGGTCATGCGAGTTTTTTTAAATGGGTGTGTTTTATGGAGTTTGGCGGCAGGGAAAAAGGGCTGGGGGGAGGGGTATGCGGGAGTTTCGGTTGGGGAATTAAAAAGGTGGCTTCGAGGGAGGGGGAACGAGGGAGAGGGGAGGGCGAAGAAGGTGGAAGCAAATGCGTGAGGGGGGGGATCGCGAGAGAGGGGAGAGTGGGAGTGGGGAGGGGAAACACGGGAAGGGGAAAAGGAAACGCGGGAGGGGAAGGGGACGAAGAGGAGAGGAAGGGGAACGGCGACGAATGGGAAACTACACGAAGGGAGAGACAATTTTACTAATTTAATTAGCATTCCAACGCATGCCGGGTATCAGCCAGTATAATATTATAAATCTATGTTATAAATTTATATTATATTATAAATCTATGCATATACCACTAACGACGAGAGTTTTATGAAAGAAACAAAAAAATATATAAATCTTGATGGTCAGATTTTTGCGCATTGGACACATACGCCGAAGCCCGGTCCGAATAACGAATCATGGGAAAGAAACAAACCAACCGCAAGTCGCGGTTCGTGTATTCATGGCTCAATTCGCAACAACTGCATATATATGCAACACGATATAGTCGAAAAACTTCAGACCATAAAATATTAAGACGGTAGTACCTTTATTTGAACTTTGTCATACCCTTTAAATGTCTCTAAACTAATCTTACAAATTGATTACTTATTATTAAATACTAGCTTTGTACAAATTAGGATAGTCACTCTTTTAGAACAACTTACTGTCTGTATGTTTGGTTACTTTCATTTTCGGTATTAAAAAAATAGTTTTTTATTCCCTAACATCAGTTTAAAAAAAGGTTACTAAACTTAAGAAACTTTGTATTGCCAAGATAATCTTTAATTGACCCTTTATTGTTCCTACCATTATGACACCGCAACGCCATAAAAAAGCAAAATTGTTTGTCAATTATCACAATATTCTCGTTATTACACATTAAATAATGGTGAGACCAACGACGTACGTTAGTTTATCTGCTTCCCCCATATGAAAAATACAATCATTATCATACATCTCCCTCACTCGTACTAAAGGGTCGAAACACGTAGAACGCGGGTAAAGCAGTCGGCGCATGGGCAGCCGACGGCCGACAAGAATGTTTGTATGTAAACGTACTGAAGCGCACACAGTGAAGCCAGATTCAGATGTCCGCAACTCGGTACAAAATACCGCCGGCGCGCTCGGGCGCTGTGCGCGGGTAGTCCGAAATACGAAACACGCTTTCTACGTGTTTAGACCCAAAGGAACGAGACACTGCGTGTCGTTGCCGTCGCCGTGCGTTATCGTAGGAATTATAAAAGCAGCCAATGTGTTAGCCAAATTTATAACAATTAAAAAAAAAAGTAAGCATATCTAAATTTTCAATTTTAAATGTCTGAATTTTGAATGGGCCGTTTTCGCACGATTTTGGCCGCTAGGTTCGCTCATAGTCCTACCGGTCCAACTATTTTATTTAACTGTCAGATCCCATACATTTTTTAGGCCGTTTAACGCAATTTAGTGTTTTTAAATATTATAATAATGCCTTCAACCTGTTGTAGTGTTCTAATGTGTAGAAATAGGAGTGGGCACCAGTTTCCCAAAGATAGAGACTTGAAAGCGAAATGGAATCATTCCATCAGGCGTTCCAAATGGGCACCGACTGGTACTTCTGAAGTCTGTAAAGCTCATTTCAGGGATACAGATTGTGTTTTCAATAATATTAACCATAACAGTAATTACATGACTCATTTAATTAATATCTTACTATAATTGAATCCCCAATATAATATATAGAGTACTTGTATAGTATAATGAACACGTAAAAAAACATTTGACAAACAATGCACAAAATTTTGCCTTCTTTCGCAGCTGACATTATTTGACAAACGTTTAATATAAGTGTACTCAATCACAGCTAACATTAATAATTATGGTAGATATAATATCTTATTTCCCTTTTATAAATTAACCATATTTTCAATTATTGCAATAATTTTATTACACGGTTATCAAACTGTCTGGCACGAGATTTCTGGGCGGCTGATTCTTCATTGTTGGCGATCTAATTTGCTTTCATTTCTCGTCCCATGTCTGTGTATCTTGTGATTGTAATTTAATATTCAGTAGGAGTGTTTTAGGAAAAAAAACTAATTATTATTATTTCTTAACGTAGACCGTTTTGTATTTTGTATCATGCAAGGATGGAAATTTGAACCTAATTTATTTTCAGATGTACTGTACAGGCAAAAGCTACTGAAAGGTGTAGTTTCTTCTAAATGTAGAAGTAGGTAATTTAGAATTAAGAAACAGACGGGAAAGGCGTCTGATATGTGAAAAAACATATATAAATTCTACAAAACCAAAACCACAAGATGAAGCGGCGTTGCCTGTGAATCTAGAAGACGAGGCAGTGGAAGTCATATTGCCCGGTCTCCGGTGATATTTTCGATGTTCAATGTGACATTTTGAAAGTCACAGGAGACCAACATTTTATTTCCATTTTTTCTCCGAAAAATGTCAGGAATCACTGGTTTAAAGTAAGTCAAGTACGTCCCTTAACACCCTGTATATATTAAAATAAACTTTTGTTTCACCTCAGGGGAAGCTTATGGCGCAGTCTACGCCAGTCAGTCGAAGAATACCATCATCACTGCCATGGTTGCCTGGATGGAGATGGAGTCCCTCCTGATTCCCTTCTGGAAATGGGAGCCTGTCAAATATCCCCCGTGAACGGATTTTGCATATTTTTTGGATTTATTATTATATACCTACTATATTTTTCATTTATTTTCTGTTTCATTCTACGTATGAATGCATTGTTATTTTGTCAGTATTTGTGCCTATTTCAAAATATGGATAGTATTGCATTGCGCAACATTCTGAAATAAACGATCATTATTATATTTGTTTTATTAAAATAAAGTGTGGGTGTCGGTGCAGTTTTGTCATGGTTTTCTGCGACCTTGCACGACAGCTACTGCCGTGGTTAAAAAAGATTGTTGTTTAGTTGTACTAAATAACACAAAATAATTTAACAAATATATAAATAAATAAAAAAAACATTCTTTTATTTCTCGAGGTCAATATGAAAAGAACAAGATTACAGACATAATATAAATATGTCGTAAAACATTTACAAACATTATACACATAGAAGAACATATCAGTACAGCAAATAGTTAACATTATACATAAATTATTTATTGTTTTGGCACTTATTTTATTTTTTTACATCCAAATATTATATGGTTGTGGTAGCATCGGTCAACGCGTGATAAACTTTGTGAACAGTCAACCTGTTAAAATAAAGAAAATAAGATTAGCAAATTAAATATGCAACTAGTGTAGAATAAAAACATAAATATTTTCAAGTGAGTTTGTCAAATCAATGCCTTCAGGAGGCGAAACAGCTGCCATGCATAGTAATAGATACACTTAGTAAAATATTTTAAATCCTATTTGATTTAAAATAATTATATTAAAAATATGCAAGATATTATTTTTCCAATGATTATATTAGGATGACATGTATTTAATTACTACTTATTTACATTCTATAGAGTCATTGGAGGTTGTCCACTATTTACCCGCCCTGGTATAAGTAACATAAGGTCACTCCTTCAAGGCTCTCGCAAGGATTCAATTTTTTTGTATAAGAACGATTCTACATTTAATATAACGAAGCTAGACCTCCAATGTCCATGCATATGGTGTTAGGTAGCAGTATGCAAGTGCTTACAATATACACAAGACGGAAAGTAGTAGACTTATTGCAAGTAGTAGGCCTAGGATAAAAATCAAGGAGCTGTTGTTGAGACAACTGCTGTTTTTTTAGTTGCAGATATTCCGCTTTTATAGGCACACCATGATATTTCCTCGGTGTATGAAAATTTTGTAGCATGCTTGTACAACTTTGTTGAACAACGATTTTTTTATCGTCACTAAAATCTACTATTCCATGTAGAACTACAAATGCGTGCTTGCAATGTGCCAATACGCCAGCTACATACTCACATTAGCATGCCGTAAAGTGTTACAATTATAATGTAAATAGACAGCATAAGAAAGATGTTTCCTGTACTACGAAGCACACTTTCCTAAAATATCGGTTGTGCCATATTCATGTGCACTTCGAACACTCAGCACTCACATACTTACCGCTTTGTCGGTGTTCTTCAAACTTTCCCAGGAAACACTGCATTTATGAAGTTCTTCCCGCGTCTGTGCTGGAACATTGGAAGCCATGTTGATGTCTTGAAAATCTTCTGCCTTCGGCATAACCATTTCCAAGACATCTTCGTCCGCAATGCCAGCAGGATTGAAATTATGATGTTTATCATAGTCTTCGAGTCTTAAATAAAACGCATTATGATAATAACTTTTAGTGATAAATTAGAAAAGAAATTATCGTAGGCAATACAAATAAGCAATAGTGGCGTATTTACTAACCTTTCTTCGAGAATAGTTTTTTTTACCAAAAGTTTTGGCATTACGTCCTTTCAACTCTTCCTTCAATTGGAAAATAGTCCACTGACGTATTTTTTGTGCATTTTACTTACAAATAGAGCAAACAGGTTTGGCTAAACTCATAAATAAGCCAACTTTCGGAAAACAAATCGCAAAAAGCTATCGAAATGACAGATCATTGAAAGACGTCAGTCCATAGATTTGGTCCACAAATTAGATGACAGGAGGACCGGTAACGACCGTGCTGCCATCTCGTGGATATTTTGGAATTACTCAGAAAACGGCCCATTCTCCATTAATTCTCATTAATTAAATAAATTTATCTGACAAAATCAAATGAAATAGCCAATAGACAATGATAGAAAAATATAAACGAGCTCAGCGTTGCCAGGTCAAAAATGTGCAATATTTTTTGGTCGGGTAAGTACTAAAATTGAATAAAAATATTAATTTGTTTTTTAGTTCTGTCATCTAACGATCTGACGTAGTATTCTAACCTGTATCCACCGTCTAGAACTGTCAAAAATATTTCGAATTATGTGATCTGGCCTTCAATTTCCAACGAATGTCAACGTTTTATCTCAGATCGGTGATATTAAACACAAAACGTTTGACATTTGTATAGAATACTAACATAAGTGACGTAAGTACTTATTTTATCGTGATTTTTATTAGCCACTTTCCAATGCTTAATTTTCACCTATGTCGTCGAATTCACACTGCAAACTGCAATACGTAATAATTGCACTATAAATACATCTTGTAGAATGTGTGATCGATGATCAATTTATTTGACATGGACCCATAACACGATTGACGTCTATTTATTGACAGGTCAGTGAAACATTTTTAAAAACAAGACATCAAAAGTTTTTTTTTCCAAATCTCATCTGTCCCAATATGTTAGGATTTATTATAGACCAGTGCTCGTCAACAATTTTGATAAATATTGGATATAGATGGAGAAGGTTAATACGCACTTTTTGATTCACCTTGTGGATAATTTGTAGAGCGCCGTTTTTGTGAGAAATCACCTCAAGGGTGCTGTACATCTTATTATGACTTCTTAGGCTCTACCTAGAACTATTATTTACAAATGGACACAGAGAACATACTTACCTGGCAGGTCACTTCCGACAAACACACTTTAATTAGAAAGTTTATGCTTGGAGGAGATACGACTTTGCACGCGGAGGACACTATATTAAAATACTGGATATTGCATAACTTTACATTTGCTACACCATCATTTTTCATATTACATTTATAAGAAGATTACTGCCAAAAATGGAGTTAAAAAATTGAAGTTATTTCGAAAGACTTGTGAATTTAGGACTCATTAGGACTGGAGGATTTGAATGAAATTAGATGTACAAATAATTCACCATTAAGAATTTGTTAACATTTTTATGCAATTAGTTATTTACTATGTCGCGGAATGAGAAGGTGAAAGTGAAGGTTTTTGTTTTTGGCTTTATGGGTACGACTGTCTAAAAAGGTGAGTTTTAAGTTTAGCTCTAAATTTCGCCGAGTCTGTGATCATTCTTAAGTCATGTGGCAGTCCATTCCAGGCTTTAGGTCCCGACACTCCGAAAGCACGCTCACCGAACTTAGTATTTGGTGTGCGCTTTGGCTCCTTCAACCTTCCGATTGCTGATGATGCCGCTGACCTAAGAGTTGACTGTCGGGAATCGGAGTTTTCTGGAATACACATTTCTGATAAGTAAGCAGGAGCCATTCCATTAAGGGACTTAAATAGCATCCAGCAGAGCTTGAACTGGATTCTTTCAGGACATTTGAGCCAGTGAAGATTTTACATACATACATAGATTTTACATAGGTACCTTAATTACATTAATGGGGCCAACAGACCTAGCTATAAAACCTCAAGCGTTATTTGGCTTGGCCTACTTCAGCATATCGCTCGTCATACATTCCCATTGGGAATGTACTGCAACCGATATGCCGAAATACGCCAAACCAAATAACGCTTGAGCTTTTATAGCTAGGTCTGTTGGCCCCATAAAAAGACAACTATTTGCATTGGGGGAAGTGGAAAATATTTCATTTACGTATAATTAAAATTACCTTCGTCTTGTGAAATTTTGGCCATTCTTGAATTCACTGTCACTTTGCTATGTTGGTATTCCTGATACATTTTATATAGAACGAGCTGCTAGAAGATTTTGAAGATATCACGAAATCTGGGCGTATTAGGTAAACACTAATTTATCGGAGTTTTGGAAATAAAATGATGTAAAAAAACATGTTTTTTTAGTAATTATTTTTTTATAAATAATATATTCACTAAATAATTACTAAATAACAATAATTGTATCACAAACCATTTTAAACAAACCTAGTGTAGCCGCTAAAGTACTTTAAAACTGGGATGTTTTTCTTTTGTATCACAAACCATGTTACATAAACCTAGCGTAGCCGCTAAACTACTTAACACTGGGATGTTTTTCTAGCCTTGACGCGAGCAGGCGCTATAAAGGGGGCACTTTTTTTTGTATCACAAACCATGTTACACAAACCTAGCATGGCCGCTAATCTACTTGAAAACTGGGATGTTTTTCTTGCCTTGACACGAGCAGGCGCTATATCATCAATAAAAAAATAAAATCTTAGTTCACTTAAAATAATAAAATTTTAAGGTAAAAAAAAATCAAGCTAATAAATTTTAATCACGACGCAAGCAATGCATGCGTATTAGGGAAGTACTAGGTAATGAGGTGGAATTTTATTTTTTTAACATAAAAAAAAAAAATTCTAGCAGCTCGTTGTTTTTCGTATAGTATCAAGAATACCAACATAACAAAATGACATTTGACAATAAATGTTTGAAAATGGTCAGTTCGTTTTACAGAACGAAAGCTAATTTTAATTTTACGTAATTGAAATTTAAAATGAAAAATATTTTCCATTTCCCCAATTCAAATAGTTGTCTTTTAATGTAATTAAGGTGAATCAAAAGAGTTTAAAAAAAAAAAGTGCGTATTATCCGTTTCCACCTATATCCAATATTTAAAATATATTTTTGTGACAAATGCAACGCTGTTTATATTGGACAAACTGACCGGTTCTTTAATTCTAGATTCAGAGAACACATGCGATTGTTTAAAAATAATAATAAAATACAGTCACAATTTGCCAAACATCTCTTAGATAAAAATCACTCGAGTGATGATAATAAGCCAATTCTGTTACAGATACAAAATAAAGGCCATAAACTCAATATTGCAGAGCAGTTGGAAATTAACAAAAATTCTAATAATCCGAAAGCTACTTTGATAAATGAATAAAAAATATAATTCGCTCGCCACGCTTAGATATGTTTAGGCCAAGCTCTTCTTCCTTGCACTGTCCCAACTCATTGCCTAGGTAGGCTGTTGGGGTCAGCTCTTCTCGTTCTCAGGTTGTAGCTTCTTCGGTTCTGAGTATCGCTTTTATCCAGGCCGTTTCTCTGTAGAACTTTGGAGCATTGAGCTATCCAGGAGTTCTTTGGTCTTCCTCTGGATGACTGTCAATGAAGCTCCATAGACATTGCCTGCTTCACTGTGTGGTCTGGTGGTCTCCGTCTTATGTGCCCATACCATCTCAACTGTCATTCCTCCAGTTTACTGTTTATGTCCGTGACACCAAATGGTCAAGCTCAAATATTGGAGACAATAAAAATACTTACGGCCGCTGTTTCTAACTTTTAAATCGATTCATCTGAGGCTGCGAGCAGCCAAGCATTTTGTAGGGTAGCGCTCGATTTATGTTGTCCCCAAACATCTTAAGTTATCTGGCCTCGCCCACTTTCATAGACAATAAAATGACATCAAAGTAAGAACTTTCGAAGTTAAATTAATATTATAGAGTAATTGTTGTATTTATTATTAATATACGTAATTTATTTAAAACATTTGTATCCATAAACTGACATTTAAACAAACGTAAATAAAAAAAAGTGTCAGCTTGACCGTAGGTACTGGACTTGACACTTGGCTTGGCGAATATTCGAAAACGACATAGTTTTTCGCATAAATTAACCGTTTTTTGTCTCTGCTCCGCACGCATCCGAACTCCTTAATCCATATTAATTAAAATGATAATTAATAAACGCAATACAACAGAAGTGAAATGAGCGCAAAACTGTGTCTTCTGTCAAAGTGATATTACATCGACCATTGTTTTTGCGGTATTTTTTCTACTCTGTTGACACTTTTAAGAACTAGTCCAAAACTGATGCGGCCGAATCGAGTTTAATCCACTAGTCCAGCTTCCTTAGGTTAAGATAAATGCTTAAGCGATACTTGTGTGTTGGAAAAGCGTAGTTGTGCACTAATCAATTACTAAGCCAACATTTTGGCTTAGTAATTGATTAGTAGGATTGGGAACAGCGGCCGTTACTTATGCTAGAAAAAGAAACCCCTGAGTTATCATTTGGGAATAACTCACTTAACGAAATTCAGTTAAATTTAAATGTCCAAATGTCAATGACTGAATGTCCTTTCGAACTGGAAGCTAGGTTTTTATCTGCGGAGCTTTAGGATTATAATGACTTTTCACTTTTACCTCCGGCACATCTCGAAAGCGAGAATGTGTGACCCGAAGACCCCATAGACAACGAAAGCAATGTGAGAACTAATCATAGACTAATTATGATACATTACATTAAAAATAATGGCGAATTATAGGAGTTGTCGGATAATCGAACAGCGCATTACTGATAGAGTATATATTTTCAGGTCCGGGTTTAGTTTTTCCCATAGGAAAAACTAAACCCTTTCATACAGTTTTCCATATAAATGATCATCTAGTAAATTCACGTTATGCAAGTGTATTATATAAGTATAATTAATACAAAACAATACAAGAACAACATGTTAATCTACCTATAATGTTAATATGTTAATATATTATGTGATAAATAGGTACACTTGTTTAATTGTGTTATTTCTGTGATAAATTTTTTTTTTCTTTCAGCTGTATTTGGGAATATGTTTTCGGCCAAGTGCCAAAGGCCCTGGGTGCAGGGCTGCCGCTCCAGGAGTTTAAGCCTTAGCGCAGTTAGCCTGGCCACACACTACGAGGAACTGGAGATACCGCCCCGAGCTACGCAGGCACAAATCAAGACAGCCTATTATCGCCTGTCAAAACTCTACCATCCCGATGTCAATGATGTAAAATTATTTCTTACTATTTGGTTACTGTAATATCTGTTAAATTTTCTCTATTAATTTTATTGTAACTAGCTGGGGTACCCGGCTTTACTCAGGGAGTTGATATGAGATTGTGTGGTAGCCCTCTATCCCCCACCCATCCAGAATAGCTTTGAATGGTCCAAAATGTTCCAGAACATTCCACAACATTCGAGGGTGTTCTGGAATGTTCCACAAATGATCTGGGATGTTCCCGAACGTTCCAGACTATTCCCGAAAATTCCACAATATTACAGAATGTTCTGGAATGTTCCACAATGATCTGGGATGTTCCCGAACGTTCCAGACTATTCCCGAAAATTCCACAATATTACAGAATGTTCTGGAATGTTCCACAATGATCTGGGATGTTCCCGAACGTTCCAGACTATTCCCGAAAATTCCACAATATTACAGAATGTTCTGGAATGTTCCACAATGATCTGGGATGTTCCCGAACGTTCCAGACTATTCCCGAAAATTCCACAATATTACAGAATGTTCTGGAATGTTCCAAAATGATCTGGGATGTTCCCGAACGTTCCAGACTATTCCACAATATTACAGAATGTTCTGGAATGTTGTGGAATGCTCTCGAATGTTCTTGACTGTTCTATAAATTTCCAGAGGACGAAACTTCCAGCCCTTATATCTTCAAAAGCACGCCCTTCAGGTAAAAACGAGAACCTTCTTTATGGTGGATAGAGGGCTACCACACCATATAACTCCCTTGATCGTACCGGGACTCGTTTCTGAGTTTTAGCGACACGCACATTGTACACTTACTTTTATATTTCTAATATATATATTGATGATTAAATAAGTTAAACATTTTTCGACCACCATGCTTGGCACACTTGCCCGTGTTGTGGTGATCTTTATATTATGAAATGGGGTGTAATTAAAATTATATTGTCTCAAGTAACAGGCAACAAAGAAGAGCCACTGGACAATCAGTCACATTCGTTTACAGTACTTTCTTCCCACTCTCTCACGCCTTTTCTTTCAAATACCGTCACATTATTTTGATTTTTTTTTTTAAATTTATGTGAATACTGCACAAGAGTCCCAACTGCCTGGAGACAGTGAGGCTACGGCATCCCCAATTGGGGTATGTTGTGAGGCAGAAGGTATTGGCGAGGGAATTATTGTTTGGGAAGGAGATGGGGAAGAGGAAGGTGGGAAAGTTCCTGACTATTCAGATCTAGTCACCAAACACGGCTAAAGCCATTTCAAGCAACTTTGCCATTTCAAGTACCTAATCCTCCACTCTGGAACGTGCCACAAATACACATTATATTATTTTTTAAATGATTAAAATGTGAAATCAATTATATAAATCACATCCGGATCGCTTGTCGAGAGCCTTACCCCACAACCACAGAGGCCGCCAAATTGATGACCATAAAATCGAACAACTGCGCTATTTTTAATTTTTGACATATTTGAGTAGTCACGGTTAAATACTGATTCTTGGCATATTTTAGGTGTTGATAATAAATTTTCCTCAGATCCTATGTCATCTGTAGGGGGTGCTGTGTGGAGGGTCTTTTTGTGAAAGGAAGGACAGGATGTTTTGGGAAGGAAAAAGGAAAGAGGGGTGGGTAGGAATCTGGGTGCCAGTGTGTCCAGAAGTGATGGACGTATGAATCCATCCCTCCCACTGCGGTGCAAGGCGATGGGTCAAGACAGTCCTGTTGGAGAGGTCAAAAGACCTCCCTCCACCAGTCTCCCGATCTGGCCTGCGATGCAGTCAGTAGGCAGACGCGTCCGCCGTAGACAAACTTCAACCCATGATACCGGGCACCCCTACTAAGTGTAGCCACATACCGGAGCCACACGCTACATGCACGCAAAATTTACGTCGTCACAAAATGCATGCTACATTTTTGCTTGGAGTATATGTGTCGCGAACACGCACACCGGACGCACAGTTGTGGTTTATACTCGAAAATGTTGTCATCAGCTGACGACACGGATTTCTTGATGTGGCAATTAATGAGGAAAAAAAACGTTATTGGGTTCACCCGTTTAATAAAGATTCTGCAATTTACGGTAATTTCAAAATTTCGCAAGAGTTACAGTTCGTCGAAGAAAAGTTTAGCCGATTTTGGTCCAGATGATTTCTGTAATCCGTCTATTGCTATAATCAGCGAGTCCTTGGTTATATAATATTATAGGGTTTTTTTCAACCTCTGCACTAAACTCCACATAAAATTCAATATTGTCTTTCACTTTTGCAAACCACTGCGCCACAAAAAACGATCTTGAATACATGTAGAGCGGCTAACGTCTCGCCACAAACTACACACGTACTTACTACAAACTACTACTACTCGCTACAAACGTGTCCTTTGTGTGCGTGCTTGCGCGCAAATATAGGGGGCGTTTCGCGTTTCAAATGTGGCGCCACAGTTATAGTAATACAAGTGTATGTCTGTTGTGCGGCCTCATTAAGTTACCAGACACGACCAATGGCAGAGGTATTGGTTATCCAATGAATAGTGCCCAGGGCGACGGTACATATACCCGCCTCGTAATTTCGATCATCTGATAAGCTTAACAACATGACCGATATTACAATTTGATCAAAAGCTGAAACGAAACGGTGATTAGCGGGAACTGTTTAAACTGTTCAAATGAATTTGATGGAACACCTCAATTTTACTCAAATTAAATAAATGTTTTTGAAAACAATTTTTTTTTTATCTAATAATTATTTTTGATAATGTCCATCATGATAACACTTTATCTATGCTATTATTAAATTCGTGTACTTTTTTTTGAGTTAAAGATAATACCGAGAGCCTCTGTAGTCTAGCGGTTAAAATCCTCGACTATGAATTCAGTGGTTGCGTGTTCGTGGTCAAATAAATTTTATTTAATTAACTTGTGTTATTTCACATTTTACAAAATAATATGTTGTATATTTGCTGCACATTCTACAGTAGTAAATACTCTCAGTATACCCCTGGTGCAAGACCTCCATTCAGAATCAGAACCTTGCTTGAGATGGCCAGATCTGATAAACCAGGTACTTCCCAACCTTCCTCTTCCCCATCATCATTTTTTCTTTTCTTTCCTTATTGTTTTCGGCTCACTCCATGCCCCAATTGGGGATGCTATTGTCCTACTGGCTACAGACAGTTGGAACTCTTGCAAACATTGTGATATCCTAGATAATTTAGTCTACAGGTCAAAAGGCCTCCCTCAACCAAACTCTCCCGATATGGCCCGCCACGCAGTGGGTCGGCAAATGCATGCGCCATCACCAAATGGTGTCCAGGTGTAACGGATGTATGAATCCATCTCTTCCACTGTGGTGCAAGGCGATGAGTCGAGAGAGTCTGGCTGGACAGGTCAAAAGGCCTCCCTCAACCAAACTCTCCCGATATGGCCCGCCACGCGGTCGGCAAATGCATGCGCCATCACCAAATGTAGCGAACCATTTGTGGCGAACTATGGTTAAGGTGTTGGTTATCCAATAAATATTTCTCTTGGCGGCGCTACCCGTATCCGCCTCCCAAATTGTCAAATTACTCATAGATGGCACTAAAGCTGTCGATAATGAAGGGATTGGGACTTAAATAAATACGATTGCAACCTCAAGGTCGAGACCCAGAATAATTTCTACCGCCTGTTAATAAGCCATCCGAGCTGATTATAATCTATCACCAATAAAGGTTCAAAGTGTTTTGTTGACACTGGAGTTTTTATTTAAAAGGGTATAACCAGTCAATACTGGAAAGTTGTCCTTTTTAAATTAAATTCTAGACGTATGAACTCTTTTTTTACAAAAAAACATCATTTGATTTTGAAAGGTTGTTATTTTATCTGGTAAACGCGCTTTTTAAATTTTGAAAAACTAATTTTATTTTTAATATACTAAGGTTATACCGTTGGTCGTTGGCAGATTTATTCAATTTTCAAACGATAGATTCTATTAAACAACACAAATTTCAAATCATATAATCACACAGCAAAATAAATCAATACATAATCTAGTAAAGACACTGTTCAGAATTTTAATTAGTTCAATTAATTTTAATTAGTTCAAAAAAATAAATTCGAGAACGTGTTTTGTGACGAAAATACCTCTGTTTTTCTATTTATTTAAGGTCTTACTAACTAAAATATTTCAGATATTTTTATGCACTTATTTTATTTAGACATTATTGAAAAATCATAAATACTTATGATCAAAAAATACTGACAAGAAGTACACGATATTTAATAATTTATCATCATGCGTTTTGTGCATTTTTATTGCTTACTTGAATGTAGGAATATACTAAATTTTTAGTTTAAAAAATTTATACGGGGAATAATCTTTCTTATCGGAACCTCCCTGTACAGTTGCAAGCATTTTGGAACTATAATTCTCAGCCTCTGGTCAATGGGTCGTTAAGAGTTTGTGAGACAAATGGGCAGTTACAACAAATGCAGCATATGTTTATTTACGAGCGGGAGCTGAAGTTTCGAGAAGTTACGCCGTAACAATAAATCATCTGTCTCACAGTAATTTTTTTTTTTTTGAGATTTCATGCAACCCGCTGCAGTTTATAATGCCATCAATGAGTAACCTCTTCACCATTGAAGCGACAGAGCAATTAAAATATTTTTTGTCGGATTGCTAAAGGAAATTTTTCCGCCCATCTTAAAAAATCATACCTCGGGATTTGAATATGGAGACATACAAACTGATTATAATTCTATGTAGCCAATGAATTCCCCTATCTTTTGTCTATTATCACATATTTGTAGGATTTATTAAAAAAATATAATTAAATCTTTAATCTTAAAATATTTTAAAGAATCTAGAGAATATTTATTTTGTTATATTTTGAATGTACAATATATAATATAGTCGTTTTAATAAAAATAAAAAAAATTGAAAATTTGCCACATTTTGGCAACAAAGCAATCCGAGGTTTTGTAAATAGTGCCATAATGTGGCAAAAAGCGCTCGAGTGGTTAAACTACTAGGATGTCATGCACATGAAAATTAGATAATAGTCTAAAATGGTAACACCCAACTGTACAGAAGGTATATAAAATGTTCTATTTTTTTTTACAGGATGAAAAAGCAGCTAGAAAGTTTAGATCAATTACTGAAGCTTACGAGGTGCTAGGAAATTTAAAGACCAAGAGGCTTTATGATCGAGGTGATAATCTTATTATTAAGTAACTTTTTAATAATTAAGTATCGCTGTGAGTGGAATATAATGTTGGTGCTAACTTGTCCTGGTTTATTGGTTACTTTTACCCCACGCAAAAGAATTGTAAAATGTTGTTAATGCATGCTACTTTTTACGTAAAAATAAAAAACATCCTTTTGGGAGCCCTAAATTATGGCGGCTCGAAAGTAATGGGTTAAGCTAATAAAATATGTTATTAATTTGGAGAAACAGCCTTCACTTAGTTGATTTAGCAGTCCAAAGTGTCAAGTTCCCACCGAGGCGTGTAACTAACTAACTAACCATCACGCCGTTTCCCCGCAGGGGTAGGCAGAGAGGACGGACCGCCAAACACCTCGGTCTTGGCACACACTCTTTGCCTCATCCACATTCATACATCGTCTCATACATACTCTTCTATTTTTTCTGACTCTTGACATGGCCCGACTCAAGTATCTGATTCACTTGATCGTGCCATGTCTTTCTCGGACGTCCCCTACTTCTTATACCATTCACACTTGCATCATATATTCTCCTTACGCTCCTTTTTTTGTTCATTCGCTCTACATGCCCAAACCATCTAAGGGTTCCTTTCTTAATTTTACTCATTACGCTTACATCAGCCTTCATCAGGCGTGTATATTATCTATATTTGGTCTAGGCAGTTTTTCGAATAAGAAAGCTTGAGGGAATTTGTTAGATCTGGGAATTGGCATAAATTTTCTTGAATTCTGTGACTATGTAACAGGAATTCAATATGTATGTATGTGTAATTGACAGCTAGAAGATATTTTATAACTACAAACTACCAGGGAATTTGGTGGAACCGTGAACTATCGGGAAATTTTGATAAAACTGCGAACTATCGAGGAATTTGATGGAACTGGGATAAATCATGTATTTTCTAAATAATCTAGAAAATCTACAAACTACCAGGGAATTCCGTAGAACTGGAAACTATTAGGAAGTTTGACAGAACTCGGAACTATCATCAACTATTTGATAGAAACGGGAACTATCAGAGAATTTGATAGAACTGGGAATTATCAGAGAATTTTATAGAATTCAGAACTATCAGGGAGTTTGATAGAACTGGGAACTATCAGGGATATAGATAAAACTGGAAACTATCAGGAAATTTGAAGAACTGGGAATTATAACAGAATTTGATAGAACTTAGAACTATCAGGAAATTTTAAAGAATTTGAAACTATCAATGAGTTTGATAGAAGTGGGAATTATATACATATAATATATCGATAGAAATCGTAACTACATATCATATATTATTGTTTCTTTTTCTATTATTTTTGTATTATGATTGTTGTAAAAGCCCCAAGGGCGTGAATAAATAAATAAATAAATATTTTAATAATTTATTAAAATAAGTATGTATGTAGATATGCGATGTGATACTAAAGAAATATAAGACAAACCATCCTCTCTGCCAAATTCTGCTAAAAATAGCATGATTAATGATTTAAAGTAATATTTTACCAAGCAACATAATCTGAAATTTCTTTCTCCAGGAGTCTACGGTTCCACTTTCCAATCCGAAGACAGAAGTTCTACCCCCACCTCCGCTGCTGGAACGGGAGATCGCAGACCAGGCGATGTGAGGACTCGACCTCCGGACGGCAGAACCAACTTGTATGACATAGACGCCTGGTCAGTAATCACTTATACCCTTACTAATAAACGTCTTTTAAATTTTATAAAATTGATAAACAACCATTTACAGTACATTAATGGTTGTTTATCAGTTGTGTAACATTTAAAACACATTTACAACTAGGCTCTTATTTATTTATTTATTTATTTGTTTATAAGATTTACACAGTACATTAAATATAAGTTGTAAGGTATTTTAAATAAATTACATGGTTTTGTACCTATTACGTAAATCTGTAAAATATCAATAGGTAATTTCGCCTGGGTTTTAAAACTATATTATAATGAAACTAATGAAAAGAATCAAACATTGGTTGACTAATAAAACATAAATGAAAGAGAATGGGTGGAGAAAATTTTACATTTTAAAATCAAAAATTATTTGCTCACTACAGTTTAATAAAATGATAAGAAATTTAATAATTTTGTTTTGTATGTTCGCAATGAATCGTGAAAAATGTCTAATTGTAATAATTTTTCATAATGGGTATAAGTTGTGATTGCGCGAGTGATTGGTGAGTTATTTGCTGCATTGGTGTTGTGGGCTTCTATATGAAGAAGAAGGCTCTTCTTCTTTATTTATTTTCTTTGAGACGTAAACTGGTCAAATGCGCATTTTATACAATCATATACATTCAAGTTGATAGACCAGCCAATCAGGGTAAGTTTTTTTCCATTATTTGTTAACCTGTTGAAAGCCAGCATAAAAAAGAAATATTTTTTCAATACAAAATATAATACAAAGTAAAATAATTTACAATTCTCACCTTTCTTACGAATTCAATTTTTATAACATTTCTTTTGTGATATATTACAAAAATTACACCAAAATAATGTAGATTTATTTATTTTCATTTAATACATTTAAAGCCAAAATAACAGAAATAATATTACATAATAAGAGAATATATTTAAAATGAATACAAGTGTTATTACGTTGTTTTAGGTCGATATTAGTTCCTAGCTAGGCAGATTGCCTGTTCTAAGGAACCAAAGTTTGTAAAGTGCCAAATGCAATTTAAATTATTATTATTTTTTTAAATTAATACTTATGTATACTAAGTTTTTACTAAATGTGCCATTCATAGGTAACCATGTATAGTTTTTTAGATAAAACGAACTTCCTAATAATCACTCAAATCTATGCTTTCTACAATGGATTTATATCAAAATATATAATATAATGAAAAATATAATGAAAAAATATAGACTTCGAATATGACTCTGTTCATATTATCAAGCGGCAGCCATTTTGTCCGCCATCTTTGATGCCCGGCGCGTCATTGGGAATTAATTTGAATTATTCGGAGTGGCTAAACGCTATCCAGTATTTCGTTATGTCAAGAACAAGAATGGCCCAAGCGATTCTGACTTTGTTCTTCATACAATTTCTTTATACATAAGGGACAAAATCGCTTCAAAAATCCGGACCCGCCGGGGGGACTGCGGCCGGCGACGGTTTAATAAATGAATCTGTCAGTATTCAGGCAACTCACATTGTAATATCACTATTTATTCCTTGAAAATAAAATCTACTTACGAATTACTGGTCCTTTTTACAATGGCGCTTAAATTGCTGGCTGCATAAAAAACTTAACTACATATCCGAAATCGGATAAATAAAAGTTTGGGTTTGTTTCCAAAATTTAGTATTTTGTTACACTATTTAGTGAGATACTTTTATAAATGTGTTATCATTTACCTACCTCACTCATTTTAGCGTCACTGCGCCAAACGGTTTGGTTAAAAACAAACATTCAGATCCTGCACAGAAAAGTCCCACAATGGACTGCGTTGCAAACCTTTGCCTTACTTTAGCAAACTTTACTTTTCTGCGCAGTGTCTGGTTATTTCAATGTGCACTCTTCGGCAGCTCTTTTGTGTTGACTGTTGTGGTAGTTTATTCATCAAACCCTCCTGGTGCCAAAAATGGTCAAGTGTTTTGCCTCCAGCTTTTTAAAATGATTCACAGATTTTATGTTAGGGCAAATCTATCAATTTGGATGTCTATGTACAGTGCTTTTTTTTCTCCAGGCTTCCGTGGATTTGGGATAAAAAAGGATTTATTCTATTTTGGTACCAATTTTCGTACAGTTTAAGATTGCGAACATTATTTGACATTTTTGTAATGTAACTACATAATATTATGAGAAAATGTTATGCTTTTATATAAAGATTATAATATATTGTTTTTATTACTGTTGCTGACAACCAAAAAACTGTACAAAGAAGTGAAGCTGGCAGTCCACAATGGAGTGCTGTTACCTATCCTCATGTATAGCAGTGAGGAAGGATGAAAGTGGACTCAATGCTGTGGAATTGAGATCCCTGAGGCGTATGTGTGGTAAAACCATGTATGATCGTGTGAGGAATGTGGATATCCGAAAAGAATGCAAGGATGATGTGAGCGTGATAAGTAAGATTAAGAAAGGGACTCTTGCGAGGTTTGGACATGTAGAGCGAATGAATGAAGAAAGGAGTGAGGGAGAATATGTGAATGGTAGAAGAAGTCGAGGACGCCCGAGGAAGACATTGCACGATCAAGTGAATCGGATACTTGAGTCAGGCCATGTCCAGAGTCAGAATAATAGAAGAGTGTGTATGAGAAGATGTATTAATGTGAATAAGGCAAGGAGTGTAGGTCAAGACTGAGTTGTTTGGAAAATGCGCACGCGGTGCGTTTTCGCGCGCAAAACTTGACATGTGACGTTTTTTCTTGTGATTATTCGATAAAAAACATTTGAATTCACGTTTTAATAAGATTTATTATTTCTATAAACCTTTGCAAATTCACATAACCTAAAATGGCGGGAAGTTCGCGTGATATGGCATCTGAATACCAAGTGTTTTCCGAAGATGAATCCGGAATGAAAACAAGCAACTTCACTGCCAAACTGTACAAAGGTTCTAAAGACTGTACTGTGTGCAGTAACAGAAAGATTCCAGGGGGAAGACGCGAAACAGTGTGGTTTTTTGAGACCTGTTCCAGAAAACCTGGTCTCCATCCTGGAGAATATTTTAAAAAGTACCATACTATGCAAAAATATAAGTAGTCCATAATGTTTTCTGTAAACTTTTTTTTTATTTGAAGAATAAATCATTACGAATGAATTTTTAACGATATTTTTGTAACTGCCTATTAATAAATTAATGTTTTGCCATTATTTGAATTAGAGTTGGCTGAAAAAAAATATTACAAAAATAATGGAGTGGTAAGGGTTAAAATAAAAGACAATCAGCGTCGTACCATTGGAAAAGCATACTTGTAAATTGGTTTTGATAAAATCTTTAATGTTAGATCTGTCTTGGTTGATGATCCAAGACTTAATGTCTGATTTATATTGAAAATAAATGGTAAATATGGCCAGTGGAAGTGCATTGTATAATTTTTTCGCAAAGTATATAAAATTTCTTTGGCCAAAAGTAGACTGAATGCTGTAGAAATGAAATCCCCTAGGCGTATGTATGGTAAAACCATGTACGATCGTGTGAGGAATGTGGATATCCGAAAAGAATGCAAGGATGATGTGAGCGTGATAAGTAAGATTAAAAAAGGGACTCTTGCGAGGTTTGGACATGTAGAGCGAATGAATGAAGAAAGGAGTGAGAGAGAATATGTGAATGGTAGAAGAAGTTGAGGACGCCCGAGGAAGACATTGCACGATCAAGTGAATTAGATGAAGTCGGGCCATGTCCAGAGTCAGAATAATAGAAGAGTGTGTATGAGAAGATGTATTAATGTGAATAAGGCAAGGAGTGTAGGTCAAGACTGAGTTGTTTGGCGGTCCATCCTCTCTGCCTACCCCTGCGGAGAAACGGCGTGATGGTTAGTTAGTTAGTTAGTTAGATAATAAGTAAGAGAAAAAATAATAATAAAGTAAAAAAAACTATTTGTTTCAGGACCAGAGAGCATTACGGGAGACAATTCCAACGCTCTCAGTGGGTAAGAAACAATTACAAGGAAAGCAAAGTAGAAGCTAAGGCCGATCTCCACAATATCCAGTTACAGAAGATTTCTGCCTTATTGATGATCGCTGTCATGTTTTTTGGACTTCAGTTAATTGGAATGAAGAATACACACGACAAAGTTGACAAAGTCGATGACAAAATAGATGACAAAATTAAGTAATTGTTGTTAAATTTTTTAAGTTACGTATAATCTTTGTGATGGAACATCTTGAGGCTGGAGTGTTTCACAGAAAATCAAATGTAACATTTTCATCAAATGGCTGCTTATGTATTTCCCACGATTACGACACGGCGGCGGCATAAAAAATGCAATAAATGTACGTTTAATGCTGCAGCGCTTTCTCACACATTAAATAATAGTGAGACAAACGATTAAACAAACAATTGGAAAAATTGAAAAAAAAGCAAACGCTTCCTCCAAAGGAATAAAAAGTAATAATTTTCTTGCATCTTTTTCACTCATATTAAAGAAATGAGATGCCACGAGCCGTTGCATTCACCGTGTCGTTGCCGTGGGAATTATAAAAGCAGCCATTAGATAATAAACCAATGACATTACAATGTTATTGTCTCACAAAATTTAACACAAAATGTGGCTTGTAACCCACACACATACGTTTCCAGTAAATTGTTAATTCCAACGTTGGTATGACAAAAATTTACATGCTAAGAATATGTGTGTATGAATGGAATAAATGTAGGACCGGGCAGCATTTACATATATAAATACTTAAAAGTTGCGTCGCATACTACATTCAATTAGAAAGGCAGGTATGGGTACTGCCTCCCCGGGAAAAATTGGATAACACCTCTGCCACAGGTCACCCCAAGTGTTTCACTACATTTGGAGACTTAGCAAGGGTGCCCTGGTTCATGGGATGATGTTTGTCCGGGTTTTGGCGGCGGACGTGTCTGCCCACCAACTTTGTGGCAGGCCGAATCGGGAGAGACTGGTCGATGGAGACCTTTTGATCTCTCCAGCAGGACTCTCTCGGAACATCGCCTTGCGTCGTAGTGACAGAGATGGATTCATATATCTGTCACTTCTGGAGACACTGACTCCCAGATTCTAAGACCTAGATAAACCTCATCTTATGAGCCCGGGCACCCCTTTTTCAGACACCAAACGTATCGAACCACTTGGGGTGACTTATGGCAGAGGCATTGGTTATCCAATAAATGGTTTCTGGGGCAGCGGTACACATATTTGCCTACCAAATTGAGAAAGCTGATTCTAGATTAACAGCATGGCAGGTGTTCTATTCTGCGGATCGCAATTTGATAGAAAGGGGAAACAAACATGATTAATCAAAATGGCGCTGATCGGGCGCTGGCGGGCAGCCTCTGGCTGGCCGCGTAATCATTGGCAACAACTGTCAAAAAAAAAAAATTTTTGAAGCGATTTTGTCCCTTACGTATAAAGCAATTGTATCAAGAACAAGGTCAGAATCGCTTGGGCCGTTCTCGTTCTCGACGTAACAAAAAGCCACATAGCGCCTAGCTTCTCGGAATAATTTACATAAAATATCTATGATGAACTTGGCGTCATTTTGGCAGCCGTTTTTGGACGGACGGAGATAACATGGTCGGAGTTTCATTGTTTTTGATATAAATTCATTATGGAAAGAATAGATCGGGAAGATCGTTTTATCTACATTATTTTCATGTAATTTTTGTAATATTTCACAAAAGAAATGTCATAAATATTGGGTTCGCAAGAAATGTAAAATTTTTAAAGTCGTAATGAATAATTATATTTTTAGAATTATTTGTTTACAAAATAATATTATTAGTAACAACAGTTGTATTAACTACCAACATCTGAAAGAATTGTTGCTGTGAACTTATTAATTGCGTAAGTGCACATTTGACGTTTGATTTTTTTTTTTTAAATTCACGGTTCAGGAAAGGTTAACCATTTGATAACAATGTTACATTTGATTTTCTGTAAAACACCCCAAACTAACTAAGATGTGCAATATGTATTACTGCTTTCAAGATATTTATTTTTATCTACGTAACTAGATTATGTTTGTTAATTAAAAATATGATAAATATATCATAAACAAATAAATTATATGAAGATTATGTCCAATTGACTACATCTGTGGCAAAACATTGAAATCCTTGGCCCTGAAGGGTGATTCTGAATCTTGCGGGACAGCATAACGCGTGTTAAATTGGCCGTTCACGACACATTTTGACAGTTTTCTTAAATGCGATATTCCGTATCGCGCTAACGAGCTAAATACTGCGCTTATGATAAGACATCAACTCTTAAAAGTAGTTACGTTATGCCAGAGATGACTAATCCTGTTTAAGAGAAGTGTTAGTTGCGGGAAAATTAGCAAATCAATTGCATATCATCGTGTAAAAACATCAAAATAATACGACAAACGGATAGTCATTTATGAAAGGCTTAAATTTAAGTAGTTATGTTAACTAATTAATAGTAATTCTTTATTAAGTAGGTAATTAATCCTCACCAACTGACATCAACACAAGAAACGCATAGACAAGCCATTGAAAGTCAAAGAAAATCACAGAAATTTGAAAGAAAATGGACGCCTTCCGACATCTGACGGATTTTGTCTGTTTGTCTTAATTGTCTTGTAATGCTGACTTCGCAAAAGATACAGAAACACCCTTCCAGGCTCAAAGGTTGTATTCAAAATCAGACATGGACAAATAATATGGAATGCAATCTTTTTTCAAATAGAATTTTAATCAATTGATATTTATTATACATACCTACATGATATTGCAGTAGGTACAATCCTGGTGAGATGCCATCATATTATTATATAGAACCCTAATAATGATTAAAATGTCTTTATTTATGTTTAGTAACCGATTCTATACAGCTTTCTTCCTGTTCCTCCAACCTAGTCCAACATTTTCTAAATTTGAGTTGCCATAGTCTCATCGGCTCTTATCAGCTACCTTTGTGCGGAATCAGGCGCTCAAATAAATAACTGGCCTGTTATTTATTTGATTTTTTAAGAACTTGAGGGATATCTACCACAATTTGGGTAGATATTTTTATGAATTTAATTTTTTTTTGTAAAACCTAAAAATATGGGAATGTGGGTGGATTCAATGGCTGTATCCCTTGGCGTGCCAAGATAGTAGGGGATATAGATCCTCCAGTTGATTAGTTCGACATCTCTGAAAAAATCGAAATTTGAGTTGAGTTTGCAGTTATATGTAAAAATGTACCCTCTAGTACAATACTCGGATTATTCATAACCACTGGAGCGATTTTTGACTTATATATGCGCCATTTTAAATGTCTACAATTGATTTTCGGATAAAAAAGCCAATTATCTCTTGATTCGGCAAATTAAAAAAATATATATATTTGTTTATTGTTTCTTCTTCACATTTTAGGTATAACAGTTTACAATACAATGTTTAACCTCACTATTGTTGCCTGTGTTGAGGTTAACAATTATTTACTTAAAGTAACAAAATAACACAAAAGGAAAAACAAAAATAATACTTCAAAAAACACAAAATAATATAGGTAAAATAAAAATGATACTTCAAAGAACAATATTGTTACACAGATAATGGACAAGAAAGGCCCTTGGCATATTACAATGTAATATGCCAAGGGCCTTACATTGTAATATGCTCATTATTTGTAACTCTCAAGTTTGTTATTTTTGTCTTAAAACGAAGCTATTGAAATGCTATATCTATTTTAACCATAGATGTGGCAAATCCGAACTTATATATTTTAGGACAATGTTAATAATTTTTTTTAATATTTTTTTCACGCAGAATTTCTGATGAGCTGTTAAAATTAAGCCCTTTTTCCAAAGATATGTACCTTTCATTATCAAGTATACCATAGACAACATACAGAAATCGAAAATATTACTGTGTTGACTCGAATAAGTACCTCTGTCGGCAGTTTCAAAGTATCAAACACTCAGGATCCGCGCGGTTATAAACTTTACGATTTTTTAATATTTTTTTTTGTAAATCCTACAAATAATTTTAAAAAATGGTAAAATACAGGTTAATTCATTGGCTATATATATAGCACTTCAATAATTTTTTATGTCTCCATGTTAAAATTCGAAGGTATGATTTTTTTAATGTTGGCAAAAAATTTAAAAAATGATCGTCTGGAAATTTCGAGCAATCGAGGCAAATTTATTTATTTTGCGTGGTCGCTACATTGGTTAAACACGCCCAAATTAATTATAATTCAGAAAAACATGTAGTGAATTAAACAAAATGTTGATATTTTCTGGGTCACTAGTAGAATATTTCAAACTGATGTTATGGACCGTTATGCCTCCCGGTGTTATTTTATAGCATATTTAATATGTAAAATACAAAAATGTGTAAATAGTATTCTATTTATGATTATTATTAGAATATTGCTTTACTCATTATCTCAAAATTTTGTATTTGAAGATGTCTGACTAATGAACTGGGTGATCGATACGCTAGTAGCTCTTGCACTTCTTGTATTTTGAACCTTAAAAAATGCTCCTAGCATACTAAAATATACTTTATTCGCTTAGCAAGGAGATGATGTATCTTCATATTTTTCTAGCTTGTTTGTCATTTCATCACTTGCAAACATATTTATTTTATCTATGAAAAAGTGCATCAGATATTATCTCTACCATCCCCTCAGTCATCTCCCCTCCCCCACACCATTCAGCCTCACACACACCCCAATTGGGGATGCCATATTACCACTGACATTTAGACACTTGTGCTGTATTCACATAAAAAAATACAACAAAATTATAAATATCTGCTTTCTATTTTGTCAAACTGCACACATTAGTATTAGTTAGAAAATAATAAAATAAAATTGTAAATAAAAGATGAACGTATTTAATTAGTGTGTAAATATTTATAAATAAAAATATATCATATTTTCAGTAGAAATATTGTTTTATTTAATTAATGCAATAAAATGAAAATTGAAAAAAAAAGTTGTGTCGATGTAAAATTTCATTAATTAATTAGGTTTGCAATTTTTTTTTATACAGGGTGTTAAGGTACGTACTTGAGTTACTTTAACCAGTGATTCCTGACATTATTTGGAGTAACAAATGTAAATAAAATTTTGGTCTCCGGTGACATTTTTGATGTGATCCGACAGAATTCAGAATCCGGCTGAAGAGGTCAAGTTTAGTCTCCCTCAACCAGTCTTTCCCGATCCGGCCCGTCATGCAGTGGGGGTAAACTTTTTCAAATTCATTCACCGCCAATACCTAGACAAATCTCACTCCATGAACCCACCTGAGGCCCTAGCACGCTTGCTCTATAACGATCGGTAGGATAACTATCGGTAACTTCTCATCGTTCCCTAGGACAACTGCACATCGCTAACGTACAAACAACAGTTGATGTCGAAAATGTTAAGGACACTTAGTCATTGTGAACTGTCACTTATTCGTTGGCGATCTGTAGTCATGCTAGGGAACGATGAGAAGTTACCGATAGTTATCCTACCGATCGATATAGAGCAAGCGTGCTAGGGCCTCTGGTGTGACCTTTGGCAGATTTCACAATGCCAGAACTCGCGTTTCATGAATTTTCACTGTTTCAGAAACCAGATTTTCCATATTATAGTGCAAACATAATATTATCGATACGTGAAAAAATGTGTTTGAGATGAAAAATAAAAAACAATAATTAGGATTATCATAATTTTAATAGTTAATTACGTTTTGTATTTTGCTTAAAATAACCAAACATTCATCTTTATATCAAACTTAAATTTAAAACCAATCATAACAAGCATCGAAAGCAGAGTTGAGTTGAACAAAGGACCTCCTCAAACAGATGCATTGCTTGCATACATTATGTTTTTTTTTTAAATCTGTGAAAATGAAAAGTAGGTGATTAAACATACAAATAATTTCAGTTGTCTGTGCGTCCCAGTGAAATCTGGTTCAATGAGCTCAAATTTTCTTTGAATTTAAGTGTCATTTTTAAAATTGGAACTGATTGTGTGAAGGATTCAGACAAGTAATAATGTAGGTACCTACCTATCAAACATAATATTAATTCCAGTTGTCTGTGATATGTGGTGAAATCTGGTTCAGTGAACTCAAATATGCTTTGAATTTAAGTGTCATTTTCAAAATTGGAACTGATTGTGTGAAAAATTCATGCAAACGAAAAAGTAGGTACCTTTAATACAATATTTTAACAGAAAATTATTTTAATTGGCATTTTAAAAATTAGAACTGATTTGTCAAGAAATTAGATCTACAGTTTTATAAATAGTAAAAGAACACGCTTTGAAACTTTTCGAAAAACTGAAAGCTTTTTGAATATTATTCAAATTCGATTATTGTTACACTCGTTTCTTCTAGCTGGAAACAATAAGTACTTAAAAGGAAAACAGAAGGCTGTCGGCAGTATATACACCAATACACACAATCCTAAGTTTGCATTGTTTGCCTCAACTCTAAGGCGATCCGCTGAACAACTGAAAACTGGCAACTGTCTTTGTATGACAATGTGATAGCCCGCAAACTACACAATCACTCAAAAACCGGTTGTCAATGGTAACGCAAGCGGTGACTCGCAGTGCTGATTGCCGTGGCCGGCCGTTGCTACTTGCCAGCTGTCAGTCTTCGTCTATGGTTAAACAAGCTTTTTGACCAATCAAGACATAGAAACCTGCCGGTTTTAGTTTGGTTTCAGTTACCTCGTCAGCGGAGCGCCTAATTGTGAGACCTATAACTGACTCATATAATTACATAAATAAAAAAAATATATATAATTTCGTTCAATAGATATATTTTCTTAATTTCAACATCAGTAACTCTCAATCCTTTATCACCTAAACACTTCAAACTAAATTATATACTCTTTTCTAAGAATTAAAAGAATATGTGGGGGTCGCATCTGCGCCTATCGTCACGAAGCTTCGCATAAACATATTCTTTTTTTCAATTTAAAAGAATACGTTTACGCAAAGCTTCGTGACGATTGTCGCAGATGCGGCCCCAGCATTACAAGAATACAATTAAAGTCATTTACTAAGAATACAATTACAGTAATTGTGGGGTATAAAATCAAAAACGCCACTCTCCAAAAATGACAAAATTGAGTTACCAAAGTCAATCTATGCGCAATGTCCGTAGCTACAAGATACAAGATGGTTTTTAAGATCCCTAGAAAAATCAACCGCAAGTCATGGAAAAATCGAAATGAAAATAGGGTTTGGATGAAAATCACCACTCTCCACAAAAGCCACATCACAAGCCTGAATTCAAAATAAATTCAACATGACCAATGAACACATTATCATAACATTGGTTTATTTGAATTTTACCGCTACATGAGACAAATCGAGGCATGTTATTGGCATAACCCCCACTCTTACATGATTCTATCGTGTTGTCTCTTTCTTTTCACATCTCCTCTCCCATTCTACCCGAAAAACAGATTTTCGTGCAACCTTATAGGATTTTTTTTTAGATGTCGCCCTTGTGATGATTTCCAACCAGCCACAATCTCCATATCAATCTTCATTTCTCGGCGTTTTCGATTCCCTTAATAAATTTCTTTGTGAACCCATCTCATCATTTTATTATAATAATTTACTTTGGATTATCTAAGTTATTACTAAAAATCACACGAAAAATGCATAGTATTCTTTGATCGGTTTTTTTGTGATTTAACGAAAACAGTACTTTTGGAGAGTAGCATTTTTGCTTTTATACCACTCATTTCCTAAACACACTTTTTATGTGATTTATTTAAGGCGATGCACCATGTCAAGCAAAATTCGGGATCAGGCCACTAACAATAACACTGCTTATGTAGATGACGATAAGGTTTTAATTCCTGTTTGATACAAGCCTCTTATTTTCATTTATTCAAGAAAAAACTCAAGCACAAATAATTAAATGTTTTACGATCATTTTCTAAAGAATTAAATTCTCTACATTATACAATAAAACCATAACGGGATTTGTAAGTAGGAGATTTTTATTTTCGCTGTTTGTTTTTGGGGTGTTATGCCGTGTTGTGCTACCTCCTTCTTTAGCCGACGTTTCGGACAGCGTTGCAGTGTCCATCATCAGGGCAGATCCTTCAGATCCGACGATGTGAAATGGTTGTGTTAAGTGTGTGCTTATTTACTTGGTATTTTAATATTAATAGAGACGACAGAGCTAAGCTCAACAGCTCTTGGTATTCGGTAATTGACGGCTACACCAAAGCTAACCGCAAAAAAACCATGTCTAAGTATACTTTAATACCACATAATAATACAATATAAAAGTATAAAACCATTTTGTTTATACCTTAATATTGGTTACATTCGCTTTAACTTGGTTTTTCTAATTCTAGAATTCGCCACAAGATGACGCTACTTTCGTTGGACATTTCGTTACATTTCTCCGTGGACGGGCCCCAGGCTAACGTAAATATTGCGCTTTCACAAAATTTCCCTTTCAAAGTAGTTCCCTTTCACTGAAATACCTACTAGCTCGTAGTGGATTGAAGCTGACGACACGGTATCGCTTCCAAGTAAATAAGCACACACTTAACACAACAATTTCACATCGTCGGATCTGCCCTGATGATGGACACTGCAACGCTGTCCGAAACGTCGGCTAAAGAAGGAGGTAGCACAACACGGCATAACACCCCAAAAACAAACAACGAAAATGCTTTTGGCCGTGAGAATCTAAAAATGTAGGAGATTTTTACTTTAAAGTAGTCTTTATAGTCCTGATACTTAATTTTTTTTCGGGCTTATAAAATTATAAATCAAAAAAATTCTCGATTACTTCAAAGGCAAATATTTGTTTTACTCGCAGTATTTAATCACAGTATCTAAAATATTTCTAAGAGATCTAAATTTCAAATGATTTTGCATTATTTAGTAGTGCATCGCTTTAATATGTAGTTAAAAATATATTTATGTGACGGTAAAAAAATTCGCCAAGTACAGGCAAATCATTTTAGAGAGGACACGTTTGAATTTATTTGTGCGCACCGATGTATCGAGAGTTTCAAAATAGTTTGGTTTCAAAATCGCAGAAATTTGACAGCCGATAACGCACAACGGAAACCTTCCGACGTCTGACGGATTTTGTGTTTTTGTCTATTGTCTCATAACCTGACTAACACTAACACAAAAGATACAGCATCACCCTTGAGTACACCGCTACACAAGACAGGCATAGACAAGCCATTGAAAGCCATAGAAAATCACAGAAATTTGACAGCCGATAACGTAAGATGGAAACCTTCGATCTTTCTTGATCTCTTTATCTTGATTGTCTTGTAACGCCAACATAACAGAAAAGATAAAAATCACCCTTCAGTACACCGCTTTTTTAAATCTCTTTAAAATGATTTACTTGTACATATTTATGAAAGAAATAAATAATTATGCATTGTTGGCAGTAGTCATCTGTAAAGGATAGACAGAGGGCCAAAAATCTGTCTGCAACCAAGAGGGTTTTTGTTTTTTTGTTTCTATTATAGTTAACCTAGTATTCTTCTTATTTCGTATGGTGGGACTATTCTAGGTCCGGGAGACAGTCTAGGGCTTCAGGCGTTGCCCTGAGGACCTCATCAATCCGTCTGGGGAATTAATGGAGCGGTCATTCACACATCGCCGACTCTTATGCATCATGTGGGCACAGCGGCTGTGGGAGCACGTTATCCTATTGATTGAGGACCAGAGTTTGCGAGATAGTGAGAACTCAGGCTGCTGAACCTATCATTTAAAGTGCAAAAAGAGTGCAGAACCTAACACTTAAAAATATACATTGAATCTCAAAATCATGTTAAAATTTGGCAACTTTTGTCTGAAAGTGTCAAGTGTCCGCAGGAGAAGCCTTATCCACAATAGAAATTAGAGTAGGGGTCACAATCCTCACCAATGAAGAACCGACCTAAGAAGAAGTCTGAAAGAGGAGGAGATAGGCGAATTAAACTGCGCTTTCACAAGCCTATCAAATAAATTAACTTTAAAAAAATTTTTTTGAAAGAGGTAAATAAGGGAGTTGTACTGTAATAGAATACTTTAAAAATGGTTTCTGTAGACTCCTGGCATGGGCATATTGAGTGGTCCAGTAGGATAGGGCACACTAGATGGAGGATAGAAACCATGCTGTCCAGACTGTCCATGCTGATCAGGGTAGGAGGGATAAGGAGTATTGCTGCCAAACAGCGAGGGTTGCTGCGGCTGGTTCTTATTCCTGATAAGATCGTTCATTTTCTCCACCTTGACCTTGCGCAGGTGCATGATCTTGCGAGTTTTCGAGAAGTCCTCGACAAACCTGTCGATGTCCACCTCGCCGGCCAGGAACTTCTGCGCGATGTTCTCAGATTCCTCTTCACTCTGAGCTGCTTTCGTTTCCAGGAGGGCGAGGGTGGTGTCCAGGGAGACGCCGCCTGATTTAGATTCTACAAAATAAATAGAATACAGTGAAACCACTATCTATCGTTTTTGAAGGGTAGTACTGAAACAAACAATGGATGCAGGAATATAGAAATAATCTACATCCATACTTAAATGTTTAATCTTAATATATAAAACAAAATCGGGTTAGTTACACCATTTATAACTCAAGAACGGCTGAACCGATTTTTAAGATCTTTGATTTGTTGGATTTGTCTCCGCCCCGATTAACAGAATAATTATTAAAACGTTGGAAAAAATCACGGGAAAAATAATTATGAAGAAAATTAATTTTTTCATATATTTTGTATGGAACGGCTTTTCAAATAATGTGCGTTGGTTGACATAATTTGAATCAATTCGAACTGTCAATGGTGTAGAAACATTTCGTGCTTAGTCAACAGCTCAATTTCATTTTTTGAGCTTAGAGTAGGTACCTATTTATTTTAATTTAATAAAAACTTAATTTATTTTAGCTAATAAATTAAACACAACATTTATTGATTCCGATGCAGTACGAAGTTTGCCGGGTCAGCTAGTATTCTATGAAAAGATACATATGCCGCGATTCACATGAATATTCACAATGATAAGAATTGTTCCGATAGCCGATATACAAATTTTAGCGCAGCCACTAAAGTGTCAGATAAGCTTCGGTTAATTATCAATTAACTTCTGTTAACTATCCTTTTTGAATAATCTTGTTCATTATGCAAAATTATTCGCTTATTAACTCACATAGCCAGACCGTACCAATTTTGGTTCCAAATAAAAAATAATTATAAGAAGGCATAAAGTTTAAAAAAAGATCTTTCTTTGTCTACGAGATTAAAAAAAATTATCAAAGTTTGCACGTCACAAATTCGAAAAATATGTATTTTAAAACATATCAACATGTACACTGCATTTTTTATATTGTAACAAAAATTATATGTAATGTAATTTAACAATACTTTTTGTGTATGAAAATTTTTTTGAAATAAGGAAGTTGAGTCCTTTTTATTTTTTTTTATCAATGTTCACAGGCAAACTTAAGTACTGGTATTTTTTTTTTTTTTAAAGTTCGTTTTCACAATTAAGTTAATTCTACAAGTTCGAATTTTATTAAGCCAGCGAAAACGCTGGCAAGAGTATAATACCGTGCGGCAGAGTTTGTGACGTCACCCGGTCCTTGATTGTGTGAAATATAAGGTAAAATATTTACAAAACCGGATCACACTTAATATGGACGAAAAAATAAATTTAAAAAGTTATAGTAGTTAGATATTAACTAGTTCCAATCAATTCATTTACCGGAATTACGAAAAAAGTGCATTTTAATGGTTATTTTTTTAATTTAAAAAATAACCATTAAAATGCACTTTTTTCGTAATTCCGGCAACTGAATTGATTAGCACTAGTAATTTCCCTTTTTTTAAAGTATTTTCCCTTATATTTCACACAATCAAGGACCGGGTGACGTCACGAACTCTCCCGCACGGTATTATACTCTTGCCGGCGTTTTCGCGGGCTTTAATAAAATTGAAACTTCCAGAATTAATTTAATTATGAAAACGAACTTTAAAAAAAAAAAAAAATACTGGTATTTAAGTTTGCATGTCATCTACATGAACATATTTTTTATAAGTCAAAATATTTTTCACTCAACTTCCCTATTTTGGTACGGTAGGGCTATGGGGGTCTAACGTATTTTCTTTAAAAAAATATTCAGTTGCTTGTCAGTGCAATAAAAACTGTCTTTTCTGGAAGAAAGTGATGACGAATGCGACCAAAGAAGCAAAATTTGCACAAAACTACCAGTAAAGGCTACATTCTGAACACAAGGTCTAGATTTTGGTGAAAAAAAATTAATTACATATTTAAAATTTTCCAGGGCCACATTTTAAAAATGAAGCATTTGTGGAATATTTCGATGATGACGAGTGGTCATGACAATGGAATATCGTCATCAGTTAACCTTCATTCTTCTTCATTTTGAAACTGTGGCCCCGGAAAATTTTCAATTCAAACGACATTTTCATCACCATAATTTAGATAAGTGGGGTCAGAATTGGACTTTGCTGGTAGTTGTATGCAAATTTTGCTTATTTGGTCGCATTCGTCATCACCTTCTTCCAGACAAGCAATCGAAAAATAGTTTAAAGAAACTTGTTAGACGCCTATAACCCTACCGTACCAAAATTGGAACACCTCCCTCCTCCCACAATATCAAATGAATGTTTTTAAAAATATTTTTATAGTACTTTGTGATTTTTTAAATGATGAAACAAACGAAAAATAATTTAAAAAAAAAACAAAAAAAGATTCAGGGCTATCTGGTTAATGAAAGTAAAGTGATCGAAGCTTTCAGAATTGAAAGAAGTCATTGAATGTGTTCGGGCCAATGACGTTACATAGGTTCAGACTTGGATTAACGAAAGTTATTCCAGTATAACACAAGTTGTGGTTAAAGGCCTCATTAACTAATTAACATCCTTTTTAGTGTCAAAAGAATACGCAGACTGCCAATGCATATTAAAATTAGTATTTCAGTTCAACATTATCAATTTATTAGTATTTTTATACAGCCGTTTGATGTTAACCTCTCGAATGCCGTTCGCCCACCGGTGGCCGCGGGTCGAAATTAAAAAAAAATTATTTTGAAGCGATTTTGCCCTTATGTATAAAGAAATTGTATGAAGAACAAGGTCAGAATCGCTTGCGCCGTTTTCGGTCTTGACATAGCAAAAATCCGCATAGCGCCAACCCATCTGAATAATTTATAATAAATATCTATGGTCAACTTGGCGTCACTTTTACAAAAGGTTTTCAACTGTCATTTCATTTTCAAACAAGTATTTATGTCATTACTTCTTCGAAAACACATTTGAATTGGTTTTTTTCATGTAGGGTGTCTATTTAGGTTTATAAAGAAATAAAAAAAAATTGATCATTTTCGTATGAATATATTTTATTAAAATTTTTTTGTCGAATGGGAAATATTTTCATACCTTTTTGTTAAAATTAGCTATTCTGGGAAAACTTGAAACGATATTATCATGAAATTTATCTGAATAATAAGGTACATTATCTGGAAAACAGAAAACAATCACAAAAAAAAACAATTCTTTTGTTTTTATAAGATATTTGAGCAAAATCCGGGAAGCTAATTTCGCGCAGTTTTTTCCAAAAACACCTGGCTTGCTAAAGGTATGTAAATCCATAGACAGATCTGCCAGTGTTACCATTGTAAAACGATTTCTTATTTATTTTGTCTCAATATCAGTGTGGCTATCGACAGTGCAATCGTACTTGGGATATTGAAATAAAATCGTTGAATGTTAACTCTACCGATCTGATATTGTTAAGTAAATCAATTGGATCGTGCTAGATCCTACAGTCCCCTGATTATAGCCAAAATCGAAGAGTATAGACAACTAGTAGCATAATAACAATAATAAACTTGTCATAATGATTGACAATAGTTTAGAAATCTATGTTATTACTTTGACATTGCTAGTTGTTGCAACAAAAATAGCCATAACATAATGTTTAATAATAAACATTATGTTATCTCAAGAATGTGCAACAATGCATAAACAACAACATCTGTTGAAAGTTGAAAAAAATATATAATCTCTATAAGATCTGTTATGACTTACTTAGCACCTCCATTTTTTCTTGCACAGATTTACACAGCGTTTCTCCCCTTTCAGACCGCTCTTCTATCCTTTGTTTTGCCTCTAAAAACTCTGGTTCTTTGCTGAGATTATATTCGGCTAGTGATCTATTGCTAGCAATAAGCATCTCTTTTTCCGTTTCCCAGTCTTTAATCTGAATAAATATAAAACATACGATAGGGAAATTAGCATTTCATCTTCAAAATTCATAAATTTGTGACTCATCCTGGACAAAATGTTCGTACCTGTTTTATGTCTTTCAATATGGCTTCAAATTTGGATTCATCGTTGAGTAGCTCTTTTAATTCTTCGCTGTTTAAGTGTGTGAGCAGGCCCAGCGCCGCGGGATAGTCCGGTTGAAACATTTTTGCGAAAAACCGAAATTAATTACAGTCGGAGTTTTATTATTTGACAGGCAAAACGAAATGTCAGATTTTATAATGTTGCCAGTTTATCATCAGTTTATAAACATCGCAAATCCTGATGAAAAATTTATTTTCCTCAGCTTCAGCCACCAACCGAGTAGAGGTCTCCCACAAAGGGCGGTGTTGATGTAGAATGTAGAACAAATTCACCGACACAATATCAAGAGCCCCAGCGACTTATTTAGTAGCACCATAGTCCATACCTCATGTCAAGCTGAGTTGAGTCAACGACGTGCATCATACCATGTGAAATACATGATATATCAAATTATTTATACAAAAAATTAAGAATAATTTTATGCCCATTTATATTATTTTTGTTTTGTTTACTTATCTTGTCATTTTTCTTTTCATCCATCATTCTATTTTGTACCATTACTTTAAAAAAATGTACGAAAATGGCACTTGTGCCGTTAATTCTAAATAAATAAAATATGTCCATGTATTTTTGCATGTCAATGAAATTTTTGAATGTCTATGTCATGCCATGTATTTTTGCATCTCAATATGTTTGGGTTTTTAATCATGCAACACTCCAAAATTAAAAACCTAAACAGATTATTTCTTTGTATCCATATTTTGTTGTATTTACCTTGAAACTTTGGGGTGCCATAGTATCACAGGCTCCAGATAGTTGTGGTTTGGAGGCTTGTGATATGTTCACACATAAATGAACCATATTTTTTAAAGGTAAGTACTTTTATTATGCTTTCCAGGAAAATATGGATTTTTTGCGCAATTTATATGGCAATTTCAGTCATTAGTCATCAACTGACAAATTTGTGGAATCTTGGCTTGACAATCCTTAATTTTTGTGATATTTACATTCAAGTAAGTAAAACGTAACTTATAACAAAACAAAATCTAACTAACAAAATGATGTGTAAATCCGTCGAAAAATGATGTACACTAAATTGGAAAATGTTGAAAGAGAGATTGTTGAATTTATCGCCATATTAGGAAAACGTCATCCTCACCTGCTTGCATTCTGTATTTTAAATGTTTATTTTACCACACCTTACTTCTTTTAAATTATTCAAAGAGTGAGTAAACATCTTAAAATGCTTTATTTAAATAATTTGGTGAAATTATGTCCTTATTTAGTCTAATTTTTAAGTTTTTGACAGCAGATTGGATTTGTTCTAATTACATTTACCCTCTCTCTAAGTTCACATTTACATCCTTTTTGGGTGTGTTCGAGTCTCTTTTCTTAGTCACTAGTCTTTTATCAGTCTATTGTGGTGCACTACGGTTCTAAAGTAATCAGCTTTTGTATTTCAAAGTAAGTAAAACGTGACATTATAATAAATTCCATTTAGACAAGATGATTTATTTTTGCAGTTTTGGCAAATTGCTCAATGTTATTTTTAATTTTTTTACCGTCAGCTGTTTATTTATGTTGCGATTTTGCTTGAATTTACATATTTGCTGATTCTTCATTGTTAAAATAAATAAAGAAGTAAATTTCTTTGCATTTATTCATTCTGGTAAATACATCAAAATGAGTAAGTACATTTCTTTGTTCCTGGTGCAATTTTAATACAAAGAACTTCTCATTTGTCTTTATTTAAATTTATTTTAGTTAGATACGTAAATATGTTTTTAAAAATAAATTTATGCCCTGCTAATGCTTTACCATGATAATTTGGAAATAAATGTTACTTTTTGGACGGTTTGAGGCCTAGTGGCCCATCTTTATACACAATTTGTTAAGTTACAATTCAATGAGTAGTAAAAATTTAAATATTGTCAGATTATTCATAATTCTTGCTTTTGTTTATAAAAAAGATATCTTTTAATGTTCCTGTTTCATTCTGAAATACATTGTAATAATCACACAATAATGTAATACCATCTGAAGTGGGCCAATTTTCGCAACTCACCAATAGCAGCATTGGTAAATGTTTACTACTCCGCTTACCGGATAATACGGAATTCGAATTTCGATACACGGATACGCACGGATAATACGGAGCGGAACATTTCCTTTGCCGCCATTTCTTTGGATTTGATATTTGCGATTTTTTTCAATCTAAATACGCACAAATTACTTAGGTTACCCAGCCTAAGAACCTAATAACCTATTATGTGCACGTAAATAGTTGTATATTGGGTAACTTTGCAATAAGCCGCCGCTTTTTTAATAGGCACAGATTTTGAAAAGTACACTACTTTTAAACTTAGTTACTACAAAAAACATCGGTTTCAGTCGAGACCGGTGGAAAAATTTGCATTTAAATTTACATTTCATTAAAAAAAAACTGTACGTAATTCCTCGTTACGGCTGACATTTCGTATTACATTATTTTGCATAGAACAATGCTGAACAATTTCCAGGGTACCAATCGATAAATATTTAAAAAAAAGAGTACTCTATGGCAAGAAATCACTCGAGGAAGGTACTAACTAAAGATTGGGTTGCACCATACAAATTTTAATTTTCTGAATAAATAAATAATTAAGTATATTTAGGACGAATTAAAATCAATGTACTATTAATTAGGTTGTGTTAGGTTAGGTTAAGTAATAATTATTGGATATAGATGGAAACACTTTTTTAAATAAACTCTTTTGATTCACCTTAATTACATTAGCTTCGTCTTGTGAAATTTTGCCCATATTTGTAATCACTGTCACTTTGGTATGTTGGTAGTCCTGATAATTTTTTTTTATATATAACGACCGGCTAGAAGATTTTGAAGATATCACGAAATCTGGGCGTATTAGATAAACACTAATTTAAGTGCCGAAGTTTTGAAAATAAAATGACGTAAAAAAAACATGCTTTTTTTCTAGTAATTATTATTTTTTAAATAATACACTCACTTTTGTATCACAAACCATGTTGCACAAACCTAGCGTAGCCGCCAAACTACTTGAAAACTGGGATGTTTTTCTTGCCTTGACGTGAGCAGGCGCTATAAAGGGGGCCCTTTCTCTTGTATCACAAACCATGTTACACAAACCTAGCGTAGCCGCCAAACTACTTGAAAACTGGGATGTTTTTCTTGCCTTGACGTGAGCAGGCGCTATAAAGGGGGCACTTTCTCTTGTATCACAAACCATGTTACACAAACCATGTTACACAAACCTAGCGTAGCCGCCAAACTACTTGAAAACTGGGATGTTTTTCTTGCCTTGACGTGAGCAGGCGCTATAAAGGGGGCACTTTCTCTTGTATCACAAACCATGTTACACAAACCATGTTACACAAACCTAGCGTAGCCGCCAAACTACTTGAAAACTGGGATGTTTTTCTTGCCTTGACGTGAGCAGGCGCTATAAAGGGGGCACTTTCTCTTGTATCACAAACCATGTTACACAAACCATGTTACACAAACCTAGCGTAGCCGCCAAACTACTTGAAAACTGGGATGTTTTTCTTGCCTTGACGTGAGCAGGCGCTATAAAGGGGACACTTTCACTTGTATCACAAACCATGTTACACAAACCTAGCGTAGCCGCTAAACTACTTGAAAACTGGGATGTTTTTCTAGCCTTGACGTGAGCAGGCGCTATAAAGGGGGCACTTTCTTTTGCATCACAAACCATGTTACACAAACCTAGCGTAGCCGCTAAACTACTTGAAAACTGGGATGTTTTTCTTGCCTTGCCGTGAGCAGGCGCTATAAAGGGGCACTTTTTTGTAACATAAACCTAGCGCAGCCGCTAAACTACTTAAAACGCGTGCGTATCTTTTTTTTTTCGTTCTAGGTATTCAAATAATTACACAAACCCGTTAGACAAACCCTGCTTGCCCTACAAACCATTCAAAACCTGGGATGTATATCTTGCTTAAACTTGCGTGCGTGTTCCTTTATTACTTTCGTTCTTAGTTTAGGTTATTAGATTAGTTTAGGTTTGGTTAGGTATATTAAATAAGACGTTCTCCGACGACATTCAAAAATTAATAATTGAGAATTTTGAAGCTGTTTTTATAATAAAATGTATTAGAACACATATCAAGACAAGCACTGCTCTCTGTACAAAACGAAAAAGTAGAACGATTTTTCTTTTGTTTATGGTTCGTTATTTTCGAAAAAAATTTCCTATGTGGTTTCTATGGACAAGATCAGACAAGATTTAATATGGCGTCCGCGTCAAAACGGAGAATTAAAGAAATATTACGTGTATAAAAGTTTTTACGAATATAAATTTAAATGCATATTTTTCCGCCTTTTTCGACTGAAACTGATGGTTCTTGTGGTAGTCAAGTTTATTTGTAGTTTAGTTTTTAAAATATATGCCTACTAAGAGCGTAGCGGCATGCGTCGGCTTATCGCCAATTTACCGTATATTGTAGTAATTGAAGTTGTATAAGTCCCAATAAGTTCACTTGGCCAAACGTGGCTGTCAAATACTTCGCGAAGTGAAATAATCTTATAAAATTGAAATATAAAATGCATGTTTTTTCGTCTCCCCCGACATAAATACTCAGTTTTCGTAATAACAAAGCAAAATCTAACTGTTTGAATAAAAAATATTCCGTATTAACCAGTAGGCGGAGTATGAAACTATTAATGCAGCATTTTGCATCAACAATTGGGATCTTTTTAGTTTTCTGAAAATCCTATACACTTTCGCAAATGATCGTATCTTAATTTAAAATAAAACCTTAACTTAGTAAACACCACTTTTATTTTTATATACTTAATGCCGACCAGGTTTCGCTACAACCGTAACTTCTTCAGGACAGTACAATACTCTACTAAAATTGAAAAAGATGGGTAATATATACAGGGTGGCGCAAAAGTCATCACCCTATCGGAAAAAGCCATATTTTTTAAAAATGGCGGCAAATGTCAGTTCTGCTTTGACATTTGTGAAGTTAACATACACAAAATGCACGTCGACAAGACATGAATCGCTATACCCCTCAAGAACGCGGAAAAATTGTTTTTTTGATTGACACCGGCCAGTGCAAATCACAAAAACTCTCGTTTGGTGAGTTGCACTAGCCGGTAAGATCGCCCGATTTAACCGTTCCAGACTTCTTTTTGTGGGGTTTCTTGAAGTCACGAGTCTATGTCAACAAGCCTCAGACTGTTGAAGCCCTCAAAGAGAATATCTGTCAAAAATGCGAGAACCTATCAAAGAGTGATGGAAAATGCCATAAATCGGGCCCGTATGGTCACAATTCTGGCGGCATCCACTTGGCCGATATCATTTTTTCAACTTATTAGAAAATAAATTAAGACATCAAATATATACAATCCAAAAGCAGAACCAAAATTTTTTATTTACAAAAAAAATTACAGCCAAAGAACTTCGGGTGAAGGTATACCTATTGTGTTGAGGCTGAGCTCCAGTGGAGTAGGTAATTGAGAAGAGAGTGCTCTTTGTTGATAAGAATCGGACTTTCATTTAGGGTCATTTGGTTTTTGCTTACTTTGCTATATGTTCTTGGAATAAGAATCAGACTGAATAACTTAAAAGCATTAGAGTTATGGAAAGCAAAGTAATTTTTCTGCATGCTTGATATGCAATTTTTTTTTAAAATAACTCTTTGTTTCAACTTAATTACTACAATTCTTGTCTGGGGAGATGGTAAAAGACTAATTAAAGTTACACTTTTCTCTAAGTTAATATTGAAGGTTAGGAAATGTGCAAAAATTATTTAAATAACCCAAACTAAGAATCTAATATTTGTGCTTGTGCTTTTTCAATCTCCACTGATTTAAATGGTTGTTTCCAGTAGTAATTAAGTTGAAATAAAGTGAAAAAAACTTTTCTGCAGAAAATGTTGCTTTTACTATGTGGAGGACTTAGCTAGCAGAGAATAGAACCTGTGATTATAGTATTGTCTATCTTTAAAAAAAAAAACAGAAAATGTCTTCTAAAAGATTGAACAAATTTATAATTTACCTAATTGACTTGATTACAACCGTGTTTTTTGTACGACAGACTCCAAAATGTCCTCCCGCAAGACCGCAGGCCGCCGAGGCACGACCAAGAAGCGTGCTCAGCGCGCCACCAGCAACGTGTTTGCCATGTTCGACCAGGCGCAAATCGCTGAATTCAAGGAAGCCTTCAACATGATTGACCAGAACCGCGACGGCTTTGTGGACAAGGATGACCTGCACGATATGCTCGCTTCTCTCGGTGAGTGATATCATTCTTTCATTTGCCAGATTTTTTAAAGTACTGAGTACAGATAGCCTTCTTCAGTCACAAGTCACGACACTCTCTTGAAAATTTGTGGCGAATTCAGTGAAGACTTCAGATGTGAAAAACATAATCTTGTCATGGACTCAACTATTAACTTGTTGAAAGCCAGCATACAAAAAATATATTTTTTTAATATGACGTAAAATATTTGACAGTTCTTACCTTTCTTACGAATTCAATTTTTATAACATTTCTTTTGTGATATAATACAAAAATTATAAACATACAGTTATTTTTCTTCTTTTTTCTCCATCTTCTACAATTTGAGCCATGTAAAAATATCAAATATTTAAGGCGATAGAAAATAAACCATGTGAGGACAATCAAAATAGTACATAATAAAAAATAAAAAAAATCATATCCTCTGCGTACTACTACACAATTCAATTGCCTTAGCATGTACATAATATTTACATAATTTTGTGATGCCTAGCTGTCAAATTTGAATAAATTTAAATTAAATATTATGGTATTTAAAATTAAGAGGAAAACTGTATATAGAATATGAACCATGTGAGAAAAACTGTGCATAGAGTATGAAGCATGTGAGAAAAAACGCGTTAAAATTAAATTTTCTGGCATAAAATAATTAATGTTTGCCATAAATATATTCTTATAATGAACGAAATATAATTTTCATACTTTGTCCACAAATAGAATTGTTATTTTCCATTTCGTTATTTTGTAAACAGTTTTTATTGATTTTCTCAGAATGTATTCCGCATCACATGTTTCATATTCTATATGCAACGACAATATGTAGGATAACAAGGTATGAAAGGAAAAGGATGACCAATCACTTAACCATTGTACCGTATCTGCGAAAGAGCACATAACATAATCACTTTAATATTTTATAGTTTCACCGCTATACCTCGAGGTAATCTTATACAATTCCTTAGTTAGGAGTATACTCGAAAGTGAGTCGGTAATTTAGAGTCCACACCATGTTAAGTATTCTTGTTGGAGAGAGTTCAGAAGAAATTTCTGAGATTTCTCTACATGAGGGAGTATGGCTACTACCCGCGGCTCTATTCTACTTTTGGGTATGCTCGGAATGAACCATCTACGGGTTAGAAGGGATGTACACATTGCTACACATTTCTTTTCGGCATGGTTTGAAAACTCAGCTATCTTGAAACATTCATTTCTATGTTCCCGATGGTTAACTCCGCCACCGATAGTATGGACTGTTCTATTTATTTCTATGTTCCCGATGGTTAACTCCGCCACTGATAGTATGGACTGTTCTATATCTATTCTATTCTATATCTCATCCTGCAGGACTAACTTGCTGTTGAACAGAATCAATTTAGATATTTAGCATAAGTGAAGTTACCTTCAAAAGGCAAGCTCTATTAAAGCTAGTATAGTTGATATACATACTGCTTATGTTTTATGCAATACTCTCGTATAAATGTATTTAAAAACACACTAAAATGTACATTTTTGTAATGTTTTTAAAACAATAAATAAAAAGAATACGAAAAATTGTATTTTGTATAGTCTGTCAAATAAGAGTAGAAAACATAAGAGGGCGCCACTGTTGTTCAGATGGCAACACTAAATTTAAAACAAACGGTGGTAATGTAAAGCTGTGTAAGCTACAATTTTATAAAAAAAACAAAAACACATAAAAGTGGGAAAAATATTTTTTCATTGCAATATAGATACCCACTGATCTCAAAATTAGAATTGCATATTTGTATATTATGCCTTTGCAATTTTGTGTTAACACAATGAAGAATAACGATATTGTAGTAACATAAAACGCCGTTTAGAATTGGCTCACATTTATTTAATACTAGCTGAAGTAACCAGCTTTGCCTAGGCTTTATCATCCCCCTAAAAAATGTACCTTATGACGAATAGCACTGATGTCAAAACTATCCATAGCTTTCGGGGTGCATCCTTTTTTTTATTTTGCCTGGAGTTTCGAATTTACCCCCATTTGTTTCGCTCTCCTTGATAATTCGCCTGAAGGTACTTTCTGAATTAACTGCAAAAACAATTATGATAGCTAACAATATTTTATATCTACGTAAATAAAATAAAATCATACTTAAAACATGTATCCATGCTTGAAAATGTTTATACAAAGCGCATTAAAATTGTTATTATTAAAATAAAACTGAAAATATTTATATTAATTAATTTTTTTTAAATGGTACTCACAGTATTCTACATAAATAGTGTCATTGTCATTTAAAGCGGGAATCAGACAGTTCACTCGAGTGAAGGTTTACGCCATGTTTTTTCGGCCTAATGTTCCATCTTCGTTTCATTCCATGTTCAGACGGCGCTATAGAAATAAGCGTTCACTCGTCCATTCCCACTACAGGATCGCCGAGCGAGGTCAACCGCACTGGAATTCGTTTGATTTCCAGCGCGGTCCGGCCCCGAATTTTAAGGAAAAACATGTCAGATGCATCGATTTTTACGCAATTCTGTTGACACAATTAAATAAAAATAAATAAAAAAAACAGTATTGTTTCGTCTTACGAACCTTTTTATTTATGACATAATAACACAATTTGATTTTACTTTTTTTATTACAAACATTTTCCTACAAATTAATAATCTTACATATATTAAAAAAATATAAAATATAAATATAATAAGGGAGACTCAAAAATTTATATGAGAGGTGTTCCCAAAAGCAAACAAATTAGCCGAACGAATACCATTTTGACGTTTTGCGTGCGACGTGATAGCGTCCTTCCATGGTCCTTCCCGTACAGGACGCGAGACAAACTGATTGAGATTCGACTCGGTATTCAGGCGTTTCACTTTGCTCTCTTCCGCGCGCATGCGCGCGCGAGTGAAGGATACCGAATGAAAATATCCAACATTGTTGGATCGGTTCACTTGAAGATTTCATTCGGCAGTATTCGGCACTTTCGTTTCATTTCATGTTCAGACGTGTCATTCCGAGTAAACTAGGTCGAATGAAATACGGAAATGAACGATTAGTGAACCGTCTGATTGGCGCTTTACTGTTATTCTGACAGTAAAATAGGTGTTGCCAACCTACAATTTTTTTAGTTCCAATTTTTATACTTTCTACTCTTATTTGACAAAGTATACAGTAACAACCTGCTTCCATGATAATCAAATTCCTTCTTCTGCTTTCAAAACTATTTTCTGCACTCAACACTATTTTCTTACATTATTATATTCCATAATTCAAATACATAGTTTTCCAGCAAGGTAATGGTTTTGTAGAGGTAGGAACTGGTCATTAATTATGAAATGTTTGTTGTTTCCAGGCAAGAACCCCACTGATGACTACCTGGAGGGCATGATGAACGAAGCTCCGGGCCCCATAAACTTTACCATGTTCCTTACACTGTTTGGGGAGCGCCTGCAGGGCACTGACCCCGAAGAGGTCATCAAGAACGCCTTTGGGTGAGTCATGAGTCATAACTAGCCACGACGCACATCACGACTAACATAACAATAAACAGATAATCACAAGAAGTGTGATGTACACGGTGTCGGAAAGTTAGTGGTACAAGTGGAAAACTAATAAATCTACATCATATAGAGAACCCAATTTTTTTTTTCAAACTGAGAATTAAAAATTTTTTTTTTCAGCAAATAAAGGATTATTTTAATATATATATTTTTTAAAAGCAGAGGCAGGTTACGAATAGTTCCCAAGGTGGACAAAGCTCCTCCACTCCTCGCGGTTCTGCACTGCGTGGAGAGCTGTGGACAGCGACGTACCGGACCCCAGTGATAGTTGGAGTCCTCAGTTTGGCGAGCAATGTGTCCAAAGTTTCTCAGAATACATTGTAGGCAGATAGTTGAAAGCCTATTTTAGTCTTACAACATACCTCATTAGGCCATAGACCTATCGACCTACCGATCTTTCTGGTATGCTCAATATATCGAGTGATATATTGAGCGTGATATATTGAGCATACCATCAATGTAAAAACCGTCTTTGTACAAGTCATATTTGGCCACTTTCCAGAGATCAAATATATTTTTTTGTTTTAAATTATGCTGAGGATAAAATTATGGCTTGCCATTTATTTTTGCATCATAGCACTGTTTTTTATGCAGCAATTTCATTATTTTGAAGCATTGGAGATACTTTACTAATATCGTTCAGCGCCCTCAAGGTGATTTCTCACAAAAACGATGCTCTACAAATTATCCAATTATTATCATAATTTAGTCTAACTTCTTAATTCGGTTCCTCATTGCTGAGGATGGTGACCCCTACTCCAATTTCCAAGGTGGACAAAGCTCCTCCACTCCTCGCGGTTCTGCACTGCGTGGAGAGCTGTGGACAGCGACGTACCGGACCCCAGTGATAGTTGGAGTCCTCAGTTTGGCGAGCAATGTGTCCAAAGTTTCTCAGAATACATTGTAGGCAGATAGTTGAAAGCCTATTTTAGTCTTACAACATACCTCATTAGGGATGCCAATATCCCCCTGGTTCCGGACAGCCGCGAGAGTTTGTGACTCTTATGCAGTACTCACATAAAAAAGAAGATTACTATTTATTATGCCATTATTAACCCTTTAACCTCTGCCCCCTCAGATGCTTCGACGAGGAGAACAACGGAGTCATCAACGAGGAGCGTCTTCGCGAGCTGCTCACCACCATGGGCGACCGCTTCTCCGACGAAGACGTGGACGAGATGTACCGCGAGGCGCCTATCCGCATGGGGGGCCTCTTCGACTACGTGGAGTTCACACGTATCCTCAAGCACGGCGCCAAGGAGAAGGACGAGCAGTGAAAGGGTTAACGTACACGTTAAGCAATCTAATATAGCAAAACTTCTATCTACATTTTTATTTTATTTAACCCTTTAGCTGCGTTTACTAGCTCAGATTTTCAGTACCTTCGGCAATTGTTGATACGGCCGAATATCAATGCTGATTTCTTTCCGTTGTTACGATCGCATGCGAAAGGTTAACTCTTTAACTGTTTACAAGCCTTTGTAACTTTTATTAAAAACCTGATTAATATTGAAAGTTTTAATTTCACGGTGTTGCAATATTATTTATTCGTTCCTCATTTATTGTTATAAATTTTATTTATCTTTTAGATGTATCTACGTCTAATTATCTACTGAGCTAGATTTTTTGATAAAACACGCAGTAAATAGAGGCTTAGTGATTATTTTTCAAAATGAAATGTTTTTTTATATATATCATGGAGCCTTTATTTTATCATTCCTTGATGGCATTTAAAATGATCTGTTAACAATAAAAATATCTACGTTGAATATAAACTTAACCTTACCGAGACGGCTGTCACACATGTGACACATCACCAGCTATTCCCTGGGAACGCCGCTTATATGATACATGAAGTTTCACTAAAACACATACATTGTGTCGAAATGTGCCGCATTTGGGATATATTGCATCGAAGAGGCAAAAAAAAAAATTGCAGTAAAAATTAATTATAGTTCTTCAAAATTTCCCTTTTTTACCTAGAAATTGAATCTCTATTTAGAGAGTTTTGATTATTTTAGTTGAATTTAAGATTGGTTTACTCTTTTTGTGGTTTTTCTACAGAATTTATTACTGATTGTATTATAAATTGATTGAATGATTAATATATATTTTTATTTCAGTGACATCAGTATTTTAATAGTTTCATGTGCCATGACTGATTTTCTTCAGGAATTTTTGTTGTGAACTAAATGCAATGATGAATTTTCACTCTTAGTAAAAAATATACATACAATTATTATAAAAAAATATTTATATTTAATACATTCGGTGCTTTGTGAATGATGAATTGTTATTTCTTTCCACCATCTAACCCTTTCTTTCCTTTATTCCATTAAAAACAACCTACTTTCATACAAATAAAATCTGTAAAATTTAAACGTTGGATATTTTTGTTTGAAAATTTCATATAAGTTAAAATATGTAGTTGTACTTAATTTGTGAAATTTTGTGTTAATTAGACACCGTTTATTGGTATTGTTTTTATTTTAAACTTTTACGCATCAGTTGTATGAATAGTATGTATTGTATTCTGTAGTTTATATTTGTACTTTTTTATTACAAATAAATATTTATTATTGGCGAAAGCATGTTTTTTTTCTTTAATTTTGCCTCTCCATCATTTTGTTTATTAGATTATGTAGTCAAAAAACAAATGTCCAACATTTTTCTTTTGAGGATGCCTATTATCCAATCAGAATATATGTCACTAAACATACTGAAATTTAACACAACTATGGTCTAAAGACCTTTGTGCACCAAAACACTGATACAACACACCAACACAAAACACCGATACAACACACCAACACAAAACACCGATACAACACACCAACACAAAACACAAACACAAAACACCGATACAACACACCAACACAAAACACACACACAAAACACCGATACAACACACCAACACAAAACACAAACACAAAACACCGATACAACACACCAACACAAAACACCGATACAACACACCAACACAAAACACCGATACAACACACCAACACAAAACACAAACACAAAACACCGATACAACACACCAACACAAAACACACACACAAAACACCGATACAACACACCAACACAAAACACAAACACAAAACACCGATACAACACACCAACACAAAACACCGATACAACACACCAACACAAAACATTGATACAATACAAAACACTGATACAACACACCAACACAAAACACAAACACAAAACACCGATACAACACATCAACACAAAACACCGATACAACACACCAACACAAAACACTGATACAACACACCAACACAAAAACACCATCACAAAACACCAACACTAAACACCAACACAAAACACCAATACTAAACACCAACACAAAACACCAATACTAAACACCAACACAAAACACCAATACTAAACACCAACACTAAACACCAACACAAAACATCAAGAAAACAAATATTTGGCGACCGGGCCTTAAAATTCCATTGGTAAACTTTCGACATTGCTGGACGCGCTCAATACAAATGAAAATTTGCTTTCGCCATATGATATAACAGCCATTAAAAATGATGTCTTTTTTTATATGTTCATCGAGAGTCCCAACTGCTCCCGTCTGGAGCCAGTGTGACTATGGCATCCCCAATTGGGGTATGTTGTGAGGCTGAAGGTAGTGGGGAGGGGAACGAGATGGGGAAGAGGAAAGTGGGGAAGTACCTGGCTATTCAGACCTGGTCAACAACACGGCTAAAGCCATTTTAAGCAAGTTTCAATTCTGAATGGTGGTCTTACACCAGGGCGATACTGAGATTATCTTCCACTCTGAAGAGGAATCAATATTAAAATCTCCAAAAAGTAACATTCATGAAGAAATCATAATTTTCATGGGCAAAATGTGAGCCTTAGGTTTTTTCTGAGAAACCCGTTTTCTCCAGCTCTATTGGGCCGAACCGATTGAAATTTTGGATTTTTATTAAAAATGTTGGTCTGAAGAGGAATCAAAAACAAAATCTTCAAAAAGTAACATTCACGAAAAAATCATTATTTTCATTTATTAAAAAATCATTTTTTTCGAGCCTTGGGCTCGGACTTTGAAAGCCGTTTTCTCCGGCTCTACCAGACCGAACCGACAGAAATTTTGGATTCTAATTAAAAATAATGGTCTGAAGAGGAATCAATAACAAAATCTCCAAAAAGTGGCAGTCGTGAAAATTTATCATTTTCGTGGGCATAATGCGTTGGGCTCGGACTTTGAAAGCCGACTGAAATTTTGGATTCTAATTAACAATTATTTCTGTCATTTTGTTATGTGGTATTCCTGCTGTGTTAACGAAATTCAAATGGGATGGAGATCTACAAGTGTAAGTGAAACAGAGCGCTTCCTAAATGGGCTAAAATATTTGTTTCCATTAAAATTTGTATTGTTAGTGCATATCTAAATATTCGCGCCGTATATGTTTGGTTCGCTCATCCACCGACAGTGGCACTGCTCGCGCCTGTGAAACTACTCCAACTGCTTCGGTCGGTAAAGAAGGGATTGACTGGACAATCGGTCACCGGCAAGCGAGAGACGTTCAATGGCCAATGGCTGGGAATTTGAACAATGCAATGTAATGTTGCTGATTGTTGAATATTATTATTGTCATTTTTACCATGGAGACAACACATTTCATTGTAAGCATTTAGTTGGAATTTTATTATTGCTGACAGTATGGAAGGCACTTCTAGTTTTCTTCTTTATTCTATGGTGTTGGGCCTAAGCCTGTATCATCTTTTGAAACCATTTTCACCATTATTTGCAAATTTAGAATGTTCTTACGCAATAAATATTAGAGTTGTCAAACTTATTCTGAAGCTATTCTGATGCCTGCGGTTAACCCTTTCAGTGAAAACTTTAATTTTGTGATTTTTATTTATTGATTTATGATTTGTTTCTGTAAATTTTTATAGTAACTAGTTTAGTATTAGTAACAAGGTGTGTGCACCTATACATTTATGGTTTCGGTTTGTGGCAACCTCCAGTACTTACACAGTGCTTATTATGATTGGTCAGATTACCAGCCCTGTATTAATTTGGAGTTAAACTGTTGTCAAACCTGCAGGCAGCATTCAAAATTCGAATTTGAATTCAAGCTCACGCATTCCTCGTCGGTCAGCCCTGAGCATTGGGCGAACCTCCGGACTGCCTTATGACGAATCGTTATTTTAAAAATCACTACAATTGTGATTGTATAACATGACAAGTGACTTTCGCCATCTTGGACCTTGACTAGAAGACACACCGAGGCTGATTAGAGCCATCGGAGGACATCCGCCTGCGCTGCTGCTGGAAGGCCCTTTTGGCTGGGAGCCAAGAATTTGCAGTCAATTCCTCCTCACGATGGAGATCCTTTGTCGAAAATAGAGGGTTTTTTCGACAAAGCCACCCTTCAGCAGTACACATCCCCACCTGGTATCAGCCTTCATATTATGTTATCCTAGCAAGCCCCTAAATGCCAGAAGGTTTAGATTTAGGATGTCATTTTTATTTAAAATATATATTATTAGCGATTTTGTACCTTATGTATAAAGAAATTGTATCAAGAACAAGGTCAGAATCGCTTGGGCCATTCTCGTTCTTGACGTAACGAAATACTGAATAGCGTCTAGCCTCTCCGAATAATTCAAATTAATTCACGATCACGCGGCGGGCATCAAAGATGGCCGACAAAATGGCCGCCGTGTGATAATATGAACGGAATCGTAGTCGGAGTCTATATTTTTTCATTGTTTTTTTATATAAATCCATTGTGGAAAGCATAGATTTGACTGATTATTAGGAAGATCGTTTTATCTACATTATTTTCATGTAATTTTTGTAATATTATCACAAAAGAAATGTTATAAACATTGAGTTGGTAAGAAAGGTGAGAAATGCCAAATATTTTACGTCGCATTGAAAAAATATATTTTTCCTATGCTGGCTTTCAAAAGGTTAAAATACATTATTTTAATTTCTAAACATAAAAACCCAATCCTTGCAGTAGTATTGCTTGTACATTCTTGACATTTAACAATATCTAATCAATGTTATTATTTCAATGATAATGTTCTATAAATTTAATGTATCACTAAAATGATGCAATATTGTTACCGCCCAATCCTACGGTAGCAATATCTTGGTAATGCATGCCTGTTTGTTGACAGTCCCGTAAGGTATGAGCACGCGCACACACACACACCACTCCAGATCTTGCGAAGAAAAGTAAAGTTTGCTAAAGGAAGGTAACATTTTGCAGCGCAGTCCAATGTTAGAGCTGCTCATTCCTTACCGGACCGTCAGCAAATCGGCTTAGGAATAAAACAATAGAGACTTATTCATTTTTATTACAAAGTCAAAGACAATATTTTATGGCATTTGTGGAGAATGCAATGTTTTAAATGTTTCTTAATATTTTAATAAATTTTTACATTTAAAAAAAAAACTATTTTCTTTATTATTTCTCATCATAATTACAATAGAGATATGCATTTAAGATTTGTAATGATACTATTTTACGTTTATTTGATTTTTCATTGTACATAAATATGGCTATTCTTTTATTAAATAGTGGGTTAGTTATTGTATTTCCAATTACGTTTGTTGATTTTTGAATCTCATGCGTGGCCATGCTGGTTGTTGTTTGTATCCCATTTGTTGTTGTTTGAATCCCATGCATGGCCGTGTTGGTTATTCTGGTTTGTATCCCATTTGTTGGTGTTCTGATCCCATGCACGGCCATGTTGGTTGTTGTGGTTGGTATCCCATTTATGGCTGTTGGGATCCCATGCACCGTCGTGTTGGTTATTGTGATTTGTATCCCACTTGTTATTGTTTGGATCCCATGCTTGGCCATTATGGTGGTTGCTATTCCTATCCCAATTGTTACCGTTTGCAGGTGCTGCATGGCCATGTTGGTGGTTGCTGTTCGTATCCCATTTGTGACTATTTGCATCCCACTTGTTGTTTGTATTCGTTGTTTGTTGATTTGTAGGCGTTGTATAGACATGTTGGTTGTTGCTGTTTGCATCCCACTTGTGGTTTGTATTCGTTGTTTGTTGGTTGTTGTTGTTTGTAGGTGTTGTATAGACATGTTGGTTGTTGCTGTTCGTATCCCATTTGTTGCTGTTTGCATCCCACTTGTTGTTTGCATTCGTTGTTTGTTGATTGTTGTTGTTTTTAGGGGTTGTATGGCCGTATTGGTTGTTACTGTTCGTTGCCGCTCCATAGCCTTGTTGATTATTATTGTTTGTAGGAGCTACATAGCCGTTCTGGTTATTTTTCTGATTATTGTTGTTGTTCCCGTCTTCCCCAAATCTCGAGAAGACTTGTGGTGGCTTGTTGGTGTCCCAGGTGTTGTGGATGAAGACGGAGCCTCGCTCAGCTATCATGATGGCTGGTGCAGCTGTGTTTCCTGTGAATCCACACATGTTTATTAGATACATCAGGGATTTAATGAAAGTTTATTACTTAAGGGATTGATATACATTAGTATTATAATATGCAAATTCAGCAGTCATATTTTGATGGTACGTGTATGTAATTACCACAGCAGGTTTTAACTCACTTATGGGTTTTATTGACAATCAAAAGTTCTCATAAAAGGACCAGACCCTAGACGAACCAGGAAACTACTCGATATGGACAGAAACTTGCTGAGGAAACTGGTAGGACTATTAACGGGATACTGTCATCTCAGGAGACACATGCACATTGGGAGTGGAAAACACCAATATATGCAGAAAATTTGAAGAGGATGATTAGACTCAAATTCACCTATGGTGCCAATGTCCAGCCCTGATGGCAACTAGGCTCAGATACCTGGGGTGCTAGCATGGTCGATCGATATGAAGTTACCGAGTGATTGTCGGTAACTTCTCATCGTTCCCTACGACAACTGCTGATCGCTAGCATACAAACGACAGTTGATATCGAATATATTAAGGACACTTAGTCATTGTGAACTGTCACCTATTCGTTTGCGATCTGCAGTTGTCCTAGGGAACGATGAGAAGTTACCGACAATCGGTCGGTAACTTCATATCGATCGATTATGCAAGCCCCCCTGGGGAGACATACAGTAGAACCAGAAGACATAGCCACATATCCAATGACAACCCTGGTGAACTTTATTAAAGGGACTGGGTTGTTATTAAAGGATTGAGGTAAAATGGGAGATAGCACAATGGGCCTATGGCCTAAGTGCTCACGGGAACTGCTTGTAAACCGCCTCCGCCTTTAAAAAAAAAGGGTTTGTTTGAAAAGGAATAAGATTAATTTTTTTAGGGCCTTCCTTTACAATACCTATTCATGTGGCCTGCGACTCAGATACATTTGCAATGGATTTATGTTGTTTAACGTTTAAAATATAAGAAATATTACCTGATGGAACGACGGGGATAACAGAGCAATCCATTACACGCAGGCCTGGAAAAATACAAGAAAAATGAATACATATTGCAATACAGATCAAACATCAATGGTTTTATTCAATCATGTTTATAAGTATGTAATTCCAATGGTCAAACATCAATGGTTTTATTCAATCCTGTTTATAAGTATGTAATTCCAATGGTCAAACATCAATGGTTTTATTCAATCCTGTTTATAAGTATGTAATTCCAATGGTCAAACATCAATGGTTTTATTCAATCCTGTTTATAAGTATGTAATTCCAATGGTCAAACATCAATGGTTTTATTCAATCCTGTTTATAAGTATGTAATTCCAATGGTCAAACATCAATGGTTTTATTCAATCCTGTTTATAAGTATGTAATTCCAATGGTCAAACATCAATTTTTTTATTCAATTTTGTTTATAAGTATGTAATTCCAATGGTCAAACATCAATGGTTTTATTCAATCCTGTTTATAAGTATGTAATTCCAATGGTCAAACATTAATGATTTTATTCAATCCTATTTATAAGTATGTAATTCCAATGGTCAAACATCAATGGTTTTATTCAATCCTGTTTATAAGTATGTAATTCCAATGGTCAAACATCAATAGTTTTATTCAATCCTGTTTATAAGTATGTAATTCCAATGGTACAATGCTGATTGTCTTTTATTTTAACCCATCCCGTCCAAATTTATTTTGACGGAAACTGACCACAACTACTGATTTGAACTTGTTCTGAATTTATTGATGTAGTAAATATTCCATAACTTTTTGTTTTTATAAAAATGAAATATTAATTTATATTTTAATATAAAACAAATTAAATTAATTCTTAGAAATTAAAAAATAACACGATAAGACGGCAATGCATTCAACTACATATTTAAGTAAAAATAAATATTTTTTCGAGAGGCTTAAATTATGGCGACCCGCAGGAAAGGCCTTCTAAGCTAGCGGCCCTAAAATATGGCAGCTCGGGGGGAATGGGTTAAATGTAATATTATGTTGCTATTTTTATTTTCTTTGTGAACTGCTTATGTTATAAAATGCGCCTGCTCTCAACACAGAAGTTCATCACCAATGTAATGTAATTAATAAAGTTATTTTAATTAATAATTAAAAAAATAAACGATTATAATATGTATATTGGACTGACCCTTAACCCCGATGACCCTGAGTTCGGGGTCCACGACAGCGGTGGGGTCGCTGGAGTCCCCCATCTTGCAGGTGCCCACCTGGTGGTTCTCAGGGCCAGTGATAACGCGTACCACACACTTCCAGTACGGGTCAGTGCCCCATTCTCCGGCCTGCAGACATTCCTTCACCACCGCCTTGTCCAGATCAATGCCCCATCTGTCTTGCAGGGACTGTGGATACAAAAATATCAAGAAATTAATACGTGTTGCTTTTTCGCATTAGCTCCACACAGGAGGCCTATAATTAAAAAAAAAATTGTTTAATAATGTGAGAGGAAAATAATTTCCCTCAGAGCGATAGAATAAACTTAAATTTTCAAAACAAAACTGTGTTTAAGCATGATTATGAAATTCAAATGGGATGGAGATATACAATGTCAGGTAGGATATGGGCTGGTCCGATGTTCTGTAGGGAACCCGCTTGCACAGAGCTGGTGTAAACTGTGCGACCTAAAGTTTAAGTTTAGACTTAGGAATTCAATACTTCGTCTGTGTGGAAGCCCTATGATATAAAACAGGTAAATTTAAAAGGGCGCATGTTAAATGGTCTAGAACCAAAAAGTAATAAGTCAGTGGTAAAAGGATTTAGTGAGATATTAATACATTATTAATGTAATGTAATTAATAAAATTGAATAAATAAATTAAAATATTTGATACGCATGATGAAAATCAGATGAGACTCGTCGGGTGCTGATTTTCTCCAAGGTGTGGAAGCATGGACACTCAGAAACAGCGAAAGAAAGCGGATAGGCTCCCTAGAATTGGGTAAAAATGGATAAAAACGCTCAGGATACCATGGACAGCCAGAAGCATCAAATTGGTTCATTATTATTTATCTAGAATATTTTTATATTTATTTATCTGACTTTTTATAACTTCATATTTATTTATCTGACAGAGCTAGGCATCCACAATTGGCTTTCAACAATCTATCTACAATGTGGGACATGCTTTTAGATTTTCACTGTATTTTTTTTATTTATTTTTGGGGTGTTATGCCGTGTTACGCTATCTCCTTTTTTAGCCAACGTTTCGTACAACATTACAGTGTCCATCATCAGGGCAGATGTGTTATTGTCAGTGGCACAAAACTCATAGAGCATGCCTAATTACGGAGGCAATCAAAATCCATAAAAATCCCATCAATATTAATAGAGACGACGGAGCTAGGCTCAATAGTTCTTGGTATCCGGTAATTGACGGCTACACCAAAGCTAAACGCAAAAAAACTTTTTGATTTATATTGTAATATTACCAGCTCGTAGAAGAGTGGAGCTGGCGACACGGTATCGCTTAGACACACTTAAGCATACACTTTTACCACTAACAATAACACATCTGCACTGATGATGGACACTGTAACGTTGTCCGAAACATTGGCTAAAGAAGGAGATAGCGTAACACGGCATAACACCCCAAAAATAAATATCTATAATGTATTTTAAGATACATTCTTTGGATACGTTGCTCGCCAAACTGGGGACTCAAAATCACTAGCAAAGTGGAAGGCAGGGGAAGCAGAGGAAGGTACCCAATGCGCTGGAGTGACCAAGAATCTGATGTGTCCTGTACGTCGATGTCGCACAGTGCAGAACCGCGAGGAGTGGAGGAGGTTTGTTCAAGAAGAAATTTTTAAAGAATTTACCTTAGATTCTCCAAACTTCAGTGCAATCTTGATGCCCTCCACCAGGGTGTCCACATCCTCCTCTGCGCTGAGGTAGTTGGGGAACAGCATTGGGTGCTCCAGGGGGTCGCTGTTCCTCAGGGTTAGGTAACCCCTGCTCTTGGGGTGCAGGACTACCGGGGTGATACTGAAATTATTACCATTACATGAGGCGTATTGAAACAAAGACGGCAATCTCCCCTTTTTGTCAAAAAATGAGTTAGTTATGTGATGGATAGAGAAATAAAAATATTATCGACAGCTACAAAGGGTTCAGAGCATAAGGGGGCCTAGTCTCTATCTCTCACAACGTCCGTACCTACGTTACGAATCCTTATTAACCTTCCCCTTACCGTGCTAAAAACTTCCTCGCTCTCCGGTGCTGTACACTCAGTAAATATTTATATGTTGTATTTATTTAATCCAATACATAAATGTATTGTGGAAGAATACCCAAAATATTAACTCTATGTTTAGATATTGTTAAGATATTTGAGTAAATACATACTGTGACCGCTTAGTTGACAGCACCGTCAAGAAAGGTTAAACGGCAAACGTGCTTGTTTGTGAAACCGAAAGATAGAGACTAGGCCTCAAGGGGACCTACATTAACCTTTTGAAATCCAGCAGAGGAAAAATATATTTTTTCAATACGACGTAAAAAATTTGACATTTCTCACCTTTCTTATGAACTCAATTTTTATAACATTTCTTTTGTGATATATTACAAAAATTACACCAAAATAATGTAGATAAAACGAACTTCCCAATAATCACTCAAATCTATGCTTTCCACAGTGGATTTATATCAAAAACAATGAAAAAATATAGACTCCGACTACGACCCGTTGTGTGCTTACGTGAGGGTCTCCACAACCTCAGGGTGCTCCGGGTCGCTGACTTCATCGACCGCCCCAGTCCGGGAGCAGCCGGCGTAGAATCCCCGGAAGAAGAACTGCAGATCTGGGTGCTGGCCATCAGGGTCTGCGAACTTGGAGTTTAAGATTCCAGTCACCTAAATTTGATGAAATAAGCATTATTATCTTCAAGATGATACAAGTTAGTTTTGGTCAAATATGTTTGTAATGTGCGATTAAACAAGTAATCACGCAATCCTCATTTAGAGAATATTGTGGTGGAGGAGAAGGGGATGGATAAGATATAGGTTGGGAAGTACTGAGTTTTCAGATCTGACCTCTAAACACAGTCAAAGCCATATCAAGCAACGTTTTGATTGACGGTCTTTCACCTGGGTGATACTTGAATACATGATAATCATTCCCCGATAGCCCAGAGTTGGCTCCATCAACCATTCACAGAAGAAGTAGCTTGGGGCCCAGCACTTCAATGCAGGGGAAGATTATACAAATGTTTTGACAGATTGATTACATTCCCACATGGCCGAGTTTTGTACAGAAGGCATTTGCGAATTGGTGAAACGCTATATAACAGACAAGTGCTTGAATTGAGATAATCTGAGATAATGTGTTTAACTATATGTTTATAAAGTAGTATAATAATATACCGTAAGTAGTTTCCCCAGAATAGCTAATTAATTATATTCTGAGCACAAGAGGCATGTAAGAAAATATTTGTATCTATGTGGTTTTTTTAAATTTATTTTTAGTCAAACAGCAATTACTCTCTACTTATATGTGAGAAATAATGTTCAAAAATAAAACCAATAAATGCAGTCACTCTCAAACTCATTGACTTTCTTGTGTTCCTATATTAAATCAATAAATAAGATTGTTGTGTAAAGTCTGACCTGTGACATTCCCGTAGAAGACATGCTGCCCCTTCTGTTCAGCATATACTCCAGCACATTGACCCAGTCCAGGCGGTGCTTGGCCTGCTCCTTCTGCAGTTTGAAGGTGACGTAGGAGGCCACATGGTTGTGGAGGTTCTGCCCCACACCGGGCAGGTCATGGATTACCGGGATTCCTACTCGCTCCAGATCCTGCTTGGGACCGATTCCTGACAGAAGTAGAAGCTGCGGGGAGCTGATTGCACCGGCAGACAGGATTACCTGATGTAATTCAATACATTTTATTATTTTAAAAATATTACAAAATTGATAATTTTGTGCGTTTGTGAATTACATAAATATAAATAGTGGGTATATCAAATATAGATCATGCCTTTTAAAGGCAGCTTCACTAACGCTAAATATGTCTATCCTAATTGATTCTGTTCAACAGCAAGATTGCTTTCCCCATTAGAAAATTTTACAGGAGGATGAGGTTTTCTTTCATTATTTCAATTAACCATTATGATAGGTGTTTAAGATGAAGCAATTCCCGTAAAGGTAAGATCTCATTAGTTTAAATAATTCTTAGTAAAGTGATTAATTATAGTTTTTGATACTTTATTTTTAATTTTAAAATGGAGATTGAACAAAAACTAAAAAGGTTATTTGGGAGATTGGGAAACTGCAGAGATAGAACAGTCTATGCTGTCGGTGGCGAAGATAACCATTGGGAACATAGAATTGAATGCTCTCCATGTTAGCTGAGTTTTCAAACCATCCACGAATCATTCTGAAGAAATGTGTAGCAATGTGCATCCCTTCTGATTCGTAGATGGTGCATCCAAAAACAAAAATATGTTGGATAGAGCTACAGCTAGCCATAGTTCCAAATGTAGAGAAATCCCAGAAATTTCTTCTGAACTCTCTCCAACATGAGGGAATACTTTTCCTGACTTCAAATTATGGACCCATTTTCAAGTCAACTCCATTTAAATTGTATAAAATTATGAATACCCGGGTATTTCTAAAATTGAAGTGCACATAACAAACCCAGAATTCTCAATGAAGATCTACACGCCATCTTAGTATGAGCATGAAATGTATACATATATGTATTTTATAAATGTATAAATTGTATAAATGTAACCCTAAAATTAAGACAAATCCAAACTTGCAAGATAAAACTTTGAAATTATTAAGCCCAGTGTTCAAATTCGTTCTTACTTAACAATTTTACTCGATATAGAGTTAGTATTACTGTGTGCACCGCTTGATGGCTCGCTTCTCCTAATTTTTTTTATACTAACTCGCTTTGAGCCATCGATCCGGGCTCTAGAGTACGTATGTTACATCAAGTAAGTTAGTAGTGGCTAAGAGACTCGCTAAACAAAGCCACTGTTTCTTCTGCGTTGTAGGCTAGCTGGTGGTCAAACTGTTCTTCGTACACCAAACATCAAGCTAATCTTGTTGATTAAAACCAACGCAGACATAGCCTCAAACCTTCGATCTTACTAGATCGATTAAGAACGAATCTGCTAACTAGGCTTTAGAGAAACATTATTCAGGTATGTGATTTGTGACATAAAAGATAATTGGGGAGAGCCCTACGCAGACAAGAGGTACCCAAAATAAACAGATCATGCAAAATAATTTATCCCAATTGATAATACGGCAGGATACTTCAACAATTGAATCTGCTCTTATAAAGTGCAAATCGTCGAGAATTTCTTAACCCATCCACATTATGCTAGCTTTTATATTATTTGAATTTTTTTTACAAAGGATTATTTATTTATTTATTTATTCACGCCCTTAGGGATTTTACAAAAATCATAATACAAAAATAATAGAAAATTAAACAATAATATACAGATGACGTTACATCTTTGTTTAGTAAACGGGAAACAGAATTTTTTAAATTTCAGAAATAAATTTTGGTAAGGAATAAACAAAAATATCAACTGAACTAAATTTATTTCCAAGCCTATGTAGTCTTTGGATTGGGGAGTTAATGAAATAGTTAGTTTTCGAAGGATAAACAAAGAACAGCTCTGGAAGCCTAGTGTTACGATTTGGTACTCTGAATGTTATTAAGTCAGGTGCGTCAATTATGCCATTTACTAATTTAAATAAAAGTACCATATCGCTCATGGTTCTTCAACAAGATAAGTCAGTTAAATTTAGTTGTTTCATTAATATATCATAATTGATTTGTTCAATGGGTATGGAGAGTTTGAAATGCTAGCTTTAATGAATCTTAAAAATTTATGTTGAACTCTTTCAATTTTTACTTGATATGCTTTATAGTATGGGGACCAAATAAGGGAATTGTATTCTAAATTACTTCTAACTAAGGCAGTGAAGAGTATTTTAAATGAATAAAGTGATGTAAAATCTTTGATTGTTCTTAAAATAAATCCCAAACATTTCATAGGTGATTATTATTGTAGGTATTATTATTATTAATATATAGGATATATAGGATTAATATTGTAGGTGCGTTAAATCAAATTTCTATTATTTATTTTTACTTCCCTGTTACGGAAAGCCTATATTCGTGGCGCTGCACTTTCTAAAACCCCGTTTGAATATATTCTGGCAAATATTCATGTATCTATTTCTCACTAACTTGATTGAATTTATGGATTAGTGTAAACAAAGATGCTTTTAAAAATTAGGTTATAATTTTCCTTCTTATAATCCGGCCGGCATTAATAAATCCCTTTCTGCAGTCACCTCACAATGCTGCCCAAGCTGGCGGCGTTATACTTCCCCTGTCTTTATACTCTACAGAAAGGTGATCTCTTATGAGGAGTAACATTTTTTTTTAAATTAGCTTTTTTTTCAATAAATTTTGTTATACTTACTTAGTACTTACCTGTAAATGTGATGGTTATCTTCAGAATAGTGTTAGTAGGTACTTAATTAAGCACCATAGTACTTGAGGTTTTATTCCATGCAAACTTTTTCTAGCCAATGACAACTATTGTGGCAACACTGGTGACCAATGGTGACACTGTTTTAAGATTGTCATTGAACAAAAAAAGGAACCATGTTTTTACTTTAAGGTATTATTGTACGCGCCAAACTTAAATGCGGACTTGAACTTGATACGATCCATTCTCACGCAGGTACAGTCACTTTACTGATTTTACAATGACCGAAAGCGAAAGATGCGTAAAACATATGTGCGACAGAGAAAGGGGCGGGCAGGCATGGCGCTTTTCAGACCTTAAACTCGCCTATTGTGACGATTTCTGAATCAAGGTCAGCATTAAAGTTTGGCGCTTGCAGTAGGAGCTTTCAATAAGGATGATATATTTTAAAATGTAAATAAACCAAGTTGGGTGTGAGATATCCCACTCAATTTGTTTTTCTTTATTTGAAAGTATATTTTATGGCAATAATGTGGAATATAACGTCGTTCAAATGTCCGCCGCACCTAATAATAATAATAATAATTGGATAATTTGTAGAGCGCCGTTTTTGTGAGAAATCACCTCAAGGGCGCTGTACATCTTATTATGACTTCTTAGGCTCTACCTAGAACTATTATTTACAAATGGACACAGAGAACATACTTACCTGGCAGGTCACTTCCGATAAACACACTTTAATTAGAAAGTTTATGCTTGGAGGAGATACGACTTTGCACGCGGAGGACGCTATATTAAAACACTGGACCTTGCATAACTTTACATTTGCTACACCATAATTTTTCATATTACATTTATAAGAAGATTACTGCCAAAAATGGAGTTAATAAATTGAAGTTATTTCGAAAGACCTTTGAATTTAGGACTCATTAGGACTGGAGGATTTGAATGAAATTAGATGTACAAATAATTCACCATTAAGAATTGGTGCACAAGCGATTTGAGGGATTGGTTATTATCTCACGCGGTGGCGACGCGTACTGGTCACAGAGATTGTGCGCTTTAACACCTTTAAGGTAGATTCAGACTGGATCGACATACGTACGCATCGCTACGCCAAACAATGCTTAGCAACCATACATTTTCTATGAAAATAGCCACAGACATCGCACGTCGCGATGCGTGTGGCCAATGTGATTCTAAAACATAAATTTTCATTGACAATCTATGGTTGCTAAGTAGTCCAGATATTGTTAGGCGTAGCGATGCATACGTACGTCGACCCAGTCTGAATCTACCATTAGACTTCTTCCTTAACCACTGGAGCGACAGAGAAATTAAAATATTTTTTCTCAGATTGCTAAAGGAAATTTTTCCATCCACATTAAAAAAAAATCATACCTCCGAATTTGAATATGGAGACATACAAACTGATTATAGTTCTATGTAGCCAATGAATTCCCCTATCTTTTGTTTATTATCACATATTTTTGTAGAATTTATAAAAAAATATATAATTAAATCTTTAACCTTAAAACATTTTAAAGAAAGTTTTAATAAAAAAAAACAATTTAAAAATTTGCCACATTTTGGCAACAAAGCAATCCGAGGTTTTGGAAATAGTGCCATAATGTGGCAAAAAGCGCTCGAGTGGTTATGGGCTATCTTTAATCGCAGGTCTAAGCGAATAAACCGCAAACAATTGACTCCCTCAAAGTCAACATAACAAACGTCATCCAGCAAATTCAGCCAAGATTATGATGTGACATAGTCATTGAAAATTGGACCTCCCGAATACGTTCCACCAAGCAAAGCCGTGGCGAACATTTGAAAGACGTTATATTCCACACTTATTGCAATGAAATATATTTTCAAATAAGTAAAAAATTGAGTGGATATCTCACACACAACTTGTTTAATTTACATTTTAAAATTGAGCGTCCTTATTGAAAGACCCGATATAAACATTACTCGCATTTTTAAGTTATTGTAGTGTGTCTAAAAGCTTCCTGCTTGTAGACATAGATGGCAGTGCTAAGAGCTGTCCTTAGATTCCGCCAGATGGCAGGTAGGTTAGTACCTGTGGGAACCAAGAGAGGGTCAAAGAGCTCTGAGAGAGCGTTCACTGGTACACACGGTTTAGATTCCATTTAGCCAGCTTCGAGTTAGGTCGATCAACGAGATCTACATTGTAAACCGCGAAGTGTATAATAAACGCAGAAAATAACAAAGTATATATTATTCCAAGAAGTAATCTCCATCCAAAGTTTTGGAGAATCTGTTAGTGTCTGTACTAAATAACAGAACGCTACAGTTATCTTATATTGTTTAAGCATTTCATGCACAAGCATTTTTTCCTTGTTATTTTACTAGTAGCTTTATGGTAGATTCAGACTGGGTCGACGTACGTATGCATCGCTACGCCTAACAATATCTGGGCTACTTAGCAGCCATAGATTTTCAATGAAAATTTATGTTTTAGAATCACATTGGCCACACGCATCGCGACGTGCGATGTCTGTGGCCATTTTCATAGAAAATGTATGGGTTGCTAAGCATTGTTTGGCGTAGCGATGCGTACGTACGTCGTCCAGTCTGAATCTACCTTTAAGCCATGCAGGACACAAGATAAAGAGACAACTCAATACAATTCCCATGTTTTCTCTGTTTATGTAAATACTATTTCAAATAAACAGAAAAACTGTTTTGTATTATGGGCCCTTTAAATGTGCAAAGAAACAACATATTAATTTCTCATTTATTTATTAATTACAATGTGTTTTCTTAAAATTAACGCAACAAAACATAAAATAATATTTTATTTATTCATTTCCCTAACATAGAAGATAATCTCATCTCAACTGTATAGCCTCTTTTAACCGCTTGGACGCATAAGCTTGTTTTCACGATAATTTAACGTAGGTAGACATAGGAATGACGTATGGCCCCGTACTTGAGTTATTAAAAATGTTTTTTTTATTCTTTCTTTTTCGTAATATGGTGGGATTAAAGTGAAATGTTTATTTGTTACATGCTATTAAAAAAATTATTAAACCTACCCATTTTAATTTATTACTACTTAACGCTATATTGCAATAAATATACCTTTTCCCCAATCTAATATCGTACTTTAAAATAAAAATTATGATAGTTATTTCACTAACCGCCGCACTTATAGGCACAGATTATGGAAATTATACCTTGTTTTAACAATTACTACAAGAAACAACTATTTACATGCACAAAATAGGTTATTAGTTCTTAGTTTAGGTGAACTTACACCGTTCTTCCATGGAGCTACTTTCATACCTGTACCTGTCTGTACCTTCCATACTATTATTAGTGTTTGTAAGCTAATTTAATTTAATTTGCTGCACTAGCAAAATAGTATGACAGGTGGCGATTTAGTCGCTTGTAAGTAGCTGCGTGAACGAAGGGCGTTAGTAATTCATGCGTATTTAGATTAAAACAAAACTCACGTAAATGCCAACCTAAACAAAAATAAATTAAAATGGTGGCAAAAGAATCGTTTTATACTGGAAATTTTGAACTTTGAATAAAAATTGAATTTTAATGCGTTTTTTATCATCTATCCAAAATCAGTTGTTTCTTGTAATAATTAAGTTGAATTGCAATGCAATTTCCAAAATCTGTGCCTAATAAAAGTGCGGCGGTTAGTGGAATATTTACCAAAATAATTTAATAATAGCTTGTTAGTCAATATCCAATAACGTATGGGAAGCATAATTTGTAATCCACCAACCAACTCTGCAACGCCCATTTTGTTTATTTGTTTTTTTCTAAAAAGAGGGATGATAAACATTCCCGTATTAAAAAATAAATAATAACCTACACTTCCAATGATTATAATTACATAAAAGTGAATAAATTAAAATTGTTTTGGCCCCAACTTCAAAATTTAAATCTGAATGTTGGCAGCTTTGTGAAATTAGTGATGGCTGTTGTGCCATTCAGCGTTGTGCTTGAAGCTGTTGTGGGGATAGTAGTAATGGGGATGCTTGTGATAGTCGTATGTTGTGTTATTTTCCCTGTCGTCTTCCCCGAACCTTGTTAGAACTCCGACGGGGGGTTTGTTGGCGGTCTCCCAAAAGTTCTTGATGAACTTCGATCCCCTTTCGGCTATCATGATAGCCGGTGCTGCTGTGTTGCCTAAAAAAATTAATCAGCCGAACATTATTGTAGAAAGCAATCAAAAATGAATAAAATTTTGGTATTATTTAAAATGAGGTTTTTATAGATATGTAATTTTAAATTAGTTCTTACCCGACGTTACAATTGGGATAACGGAACAATCCATCACGCGGAGACCTGTAAATAATAAATTTATATATTTAATGGGTATGTTGTTTATCGGTTAGAATGATTTATAAGGTGGCCTAATTTATAGCTGAATCTACAGTACTCTCTCACTAATCCGCCACTGTTTTTTTTAATGTCTTTTACGTAATTGTACATTTTATTAAAACCTAAATTTAATTGTTCTTTCGTATGTTGGAGGGCATCGCCCTGTGGATCTCATCAATCCCTGTGGGGAATGAATAGAGTGGGCATTCGTTGATCACATGTTCGGTGGTCTGCACCGCATCGCATTCACACGTCGCACACTCTTTAAGGCCCCGTCTATGTGGGCACAGCGGCTATGGGAGCACCTTATCCTATTGATGGCAGATCAGAGTTTGCGAGGCTGAGAACCCAGGCTGTCTCTCTGTGGGGTCTTGCACAAGATTGGCATTTCTCTCATTGGCCGATTGCCACTCAAGTTTCCACCTATCTTTTGGGATGAGAGGTAATTGCAGGAGCCTCTCTCCTTCCGCTAATGCTAATTTTTTGTACCCTTATGATGGGTTATTTCACAGAACTTGAAAAATTCATCAAAATCTAAAGTTAAAATTCAAGTTATGACATCACCATGAGCCGGTTGTTTCACAGTACTTGGGTAATTGTAGAACTTGAATAGGACTTTCACAGAACTCAAATATTAACTTTGGTGAATATTGTTTAAATTCCGTGAAACAACCCGTCCTATAATAAAAATGCCTATTGTTGCCCACCCTCGCCTTGCACTGCAGTGGAAGAGATTGATTTATACATCACTCCTGGACACACTGACTCCCAGCTTCCTACCCTCCCCTCTTACATTTTTCCTTTCCAGAACTTCCTTTCCTTCCTTCTCTTAAAAAGACTCCCCACACAGCATTCCCAAAGATGCTATCTGGAGAGTAATCAGCGTAATAGGCCCTGAGGGAAATTATTTTCCTTGGGGCCTCCTGAATGGAGTTAATGTAAAAAAAAACTTTTTTTCATCACTTCATGAATTTATATCACTTTTCAAAAGTGTGTTGATTTGTCACTGTATATTTCCTGCCCCCTAGAAAACCTTATAAGAGAATTTCACTGTATGTCTTACCACTGATGCCGATGACTTTGAGTTCCGGATCAACCACTGCCAGGGGATCCGTGGTGGCCCCCATCTTGCAGGTGCCCACCTGGTGGTTCTCGGGCCCCGTGATGATCCTCACCAGACACTTCCAGTATTCATCGGAGCCCCACTCACCCTTGGCCAGGCAATCGGGCAGGGCCTTCTTCTGGGCAGTGATGCCCCATCTCTCTTGGAGACCCTGAGAATTAAAGATGAGGGTTAAGTTAAAAAATAATACCATTAAAGCGGGATGAAAATTGTATTAGGATAATTTAAATAAAGAGGTTTAATGATTAAAACAGATTAACTTCATTAATAACATAGATTCACAAACGCAAAGTTATCAGACAAGGCTTGAAACACGGAGGTTAAAATAATATGTAAACACTATGAATTTATTATTAGCGACATCCGAAACAGAATGACTTTTGTTTTTTTAAATCGCTCCTTCATTGAAAATGCGCGGCCCGACGCGCATGCACTGTAGTGTGGCAATTTAATAAACATTGCCAGCATCTAAAAATCGTAGTTACTACACCATTTTCAAAATTGTCCACTACTAAGAACGGGATTGTTTCACATAAATTGAAATGTAACATTGACATCAAATGACCATTCAGCGTCATTTTGTTTTTTTGACAGTTGAAGGATACCCCTCGACCACAGAATCATAGTTGAGGTAGATTTGATTACAGACACTTCACAGTGATACTTATTTCTGTTATGTTTCTGTTTAATTTTTATCAGGTCACAATCAGTAAAACTCTGTTATTTTTACATTCTGTTAAGTATTCTGGGTTTATTTTTACAAATCACGCTTACATAGTGACTTTGCAATTTTTAAATCTACATAGTTAAAAATGCCGGCTCTTTCTCCCTGAGTTTTTATAGGAAGTACTCGTCCTGCTCGCTAATTATAAAAGAGACGGATTCAAAGAATCCAAACAAAGGGTTTAAAAGAACTAATACTAAAGTAAAACACAACTGTCAGTTTATTATGCAATAATAATAAAGCACTTCATTACCGACTTAGAAAAGAAGAGAAATCTGTATGTAGTAATTAATTAACATAACCGACAGTAGGTTTTAGCCAAGTACCGAACCTAATGCCTTTGAGTTTTTACTCCACAGAGGGCAATAATAGTTGTTTATTGCTTTTGAACAGTTTACTTGTTCAATTTGGCATATTGTATCTAACATTCTCTATTGACCACATAAAAGTACAAGCTTACCTTAGAGTCCGCAAACTTCAGCGCAATCTTGATACCCTCCACGAGAGTGTTCAAGTCCTCCTCCGCACTGAGGTAGTTGGCCACCATGATGGGGTGCTCCAAGGGGTTCTTACTCCGCAGCTTCAAGAAACCCCGACTCTTGGGGTGCAGGACTACGGGATTGATTCTGTAACAATAATGTAAGTTTTTGTCATAAATATTATCAGTACGACAAACAAACTTGGGGCCAGTGGTTTCACAAAAATTCAAATCAAATCATCAAAAAATGTGTCATCAAATGGTATTTTAGCGCCATTTTGTTTTTTTGACATTTAAAAGGTCCCCGTCGATTCTAGGTTTGTTTCAGCTTTTTATGAAATTGTGACAAACTGACAAACTTAACAACATGATGATAGCTGTCCTCTTCTGCTGATCAGAATTTATTCGAAAACTGAAACAGACTCAAGTGGGTGATCGACGTACGAGCCTATGCCGCAGTTTTTAAAGAACGTCAGTTTTACTCACGGCTCGTTGGTGCTGATTGACTAGCGAGTAAAACAGTTGTATCGTAGTCGAATTGAGGTTAACATGTCTTGTTCAGAGTCTGAAGCTTTATGTTATCTCGGTATTATAGCACACCACAAAATTAAGAAAAAAAAACAACGAAAACGCCCGAGAGTTCGGGTTAAAAGTTGGATTGAGGAAAGGCAAGCGTTATCGCATACACATTTAAATTGAGAATTGTCAGCAGAACCACTCGATTACAGAAATTGTCTGAGAATGACTGAAGAATTGTACAACGAATTATTGTCTTTAGTAAAACCTATGATACAAAAGCAAAACACTACAATGCGAGAAGCTATTTCTCCTCATCAACATTTGACTGCTACAATGAGATACCTGGGTAGAAGGAAAAACCCAAATTAGTCTGCCGTATTCTACTTTAATATTATGGCAAACTTTGGGAAGAATTATTCAAAATTATTAACGTCTGTTAAAAAATAAAAATATTTTTAAAAATATTAAATATTATTAAAATAAAATATATATTTTTTATATATACATATATATTTTTTTGTAATATTATTATCAATAATATTAAAAAAATATTGAATCTGATAGTATTATTGTCCTAAAGCCCGTAGGCAAAATTTGAGAATCCCACTTCGATGACATCTCTGACGTCGCGGGTTACCAAAACCCTCTATTCCATCTCTGTACGCAAAAGTTTGGGACAAACTACTGCTGTGATTTATCATAACGCCTATTCGGTTGAATTTAAGAACCCCACTCTAATTACATTTCTGACGCCGCGGCATATCTGAACCCTCTCTTCCATCGCTGTGCGTGAGTGTTTGGGACTAAGCTGCTTTTGTGATTGTGGCCACTCGCTAGCATGCTTGGTTTCGGGTAACGCCGCGTGTGGGCGCTGCAGTCGTGTTGGTTCATTTATGCTGCAGTCGTTGAAAAAATTTCAATGATCACAAACGACACAGACACAACACGGTGCAGTCGCTGTCAGCGGATTGTCTTGAGATGATCGATCATATTTATGTGGTCTATATTCCTGTCATTGTAGGAGAATAGATTTGCTTTTATTGTTTTTTGGTAAAATCATAATATTATTTCAACCAAATGTAGATTTTTTATATATTTAAAAAAATGCATTTACTTTGATAATATTTTGGTAAGAGTAAGTTTAGCTGGATTTCATGTAAAATTATTATGTTATTATTATTATATATATATATATATATATATATATATATATATTAATTTCCGTGAACGTTTATATAAATTTTACAAATTTATTTCGATAAAAAGAAATCATTTCAGAGGTATTTTTTTAACATTAGCTCCACACAGGAGACCCTGAGGAAAACAATTTCCCCTCGGGGCCTATGTTATCGTTGGGGATGCTGTGTGGATGTTCTTTTTAGAGAAAATAAGGAGAGGAAGTTCTATGTAGATTTATTATATATTTAAAAAAATGCATTTACTTTGATAATATTTTGGTAAGAGTAAGTTTAGCTAGATTTCATGTAAAATTATTATGTTATTATTATTATATATATATATTTTAATTTCCGTGAACGTTTATATAAATTTTACAAATTTATTTCGATAAAAAGAAATCATTTCAGAGGTATTTTTTTTAACATTAGCTCCACACAGGAGACCCTGAGGAAAACAATTTCCCCTCGGGGCCTATGTTATCGTTGGGGATGCTGTGTGGATGTTCTTTTTAGAGAAAATAAGGAGAGGAAGTTCTATGTAGATTTTTTATATATTTAAAAAAATGCATTTACTTTGATAATATTTTGGTAAGAGTAAGTTTAGCTAGATTTCATTTAAAATTATTATGTTATTATTATTATATATATATATATTTTAATTTCCGAGAACGTTTATATAAATTTTACAAATTTATTTTGATAAAAAGAAATCATTTCAGAGGTATTTTTTTAACATTAGCTCCACACAGGAGACCCTGAGGAAAACAATTTCCCCTCGGGGCCTATGTTATCGTTGGGGATGCTGTGTGGATGTTCTTTTTAGAGAAAATAAGGAGAGGAAGTTCTGGGTAGGAAAAAATATGAAGGATGAGTAGGAATCTGGGGTTCGATGTGTCTAGGAGTGACGGACGTATGAATGCATCTCTCCCACTGCGCTACAAGGCGATGGGTCGAGAGAGTCCTGTTGAAGAGGTAAAATGTCTCCATCAACCAGTCTCTACCAATCCGAACCGCCACGCAATAGAGGGCAAACGCATGTGCCGCCAAAATATAGACAAACCTTACCCTATGAACCTGGGCACCCCTGCTAAGTCACTAAACATAGCGAACCACTTAGAGTTACCTATGGCAAGGGTGTTGATTATCCAATAAACGGTATTGGGAAGAAACATTTGTCTCTTTCATTCATTACTAAGAAGATACCATTTATTATTCGTGTTTTTGTTTTTGATTTGATTTGATTACTACATTATTTATTTTGACTATATTTTATACTTGACGATTTTATTTTGAGTTTTAATTGAGAATATTTTATTCGAATTGATTTTATTATTTTTTTGAGTTTTAATATTAAGATTATTGCCTTTAATTTGAATTCCGATTTACATTATTAATTTATGGTTTTTTTATATATTGTATTGTGTGTATTGAATTAGAGATTTGATTTAATTATTTTTATGTAATTTAATTTAATTGTATTTATTTTATTTTGATTAATTTATTTTATTTTATTTTCTGTTTTATACTGGAGGCACTGCTGAAAACCAACTGCATTCCAGGAGAAATCCTGAATTGTAGCTGAACAGTGAACCTTTACGCTAATAGAATCAATGATTAAGAACAAAATGTGTAATGTTGTAATAAATCTATTGATGAATAAATATTTTTATTTTTATCAATTTTCTTTTTTTGTCATTGACGTGGATGAACGAGATTTAGGTATGCTGAGTTGTACAGTACTTATAATACAGAATGTCTACTGTTATATATCCACATATTAAATGTAAGTGTTTTGTAGTTTTATATTCACAGTTGTTATTTTTGCATAAGGGCGGAGCCTTATAGATGGTCACCAACACTTGGCGAAATTGGGCGAAGCCCGAATAAAAGCCGCCCGCAGGGCCTAGCAGCAAAAACCCGCGGAGCGGGTTTTTAACTGTTAGTATTTTAATATTATTCCACAATTAAAAATGTGATGCCCTTCCTCTAGCGCTATCGCCGATAACTTGCGACTTGGCTCGCCGACCGTGATCGACACGCGGTTTTGAACAACGAGCCGAGTAAAAAATTAAGCCAACATGACGAGCCACGAGCCAGGCTCGTCACCTCGAAAAACTGCGGTATTGCAATGATACACCGGCGAGCTTTACTGATGAGCCATAAGACCGCGGTTTTACTCGCTCGTCGATCAGGGCCTTTAGAATCGGCATTTAGCAGGATCCTTTCAACTGTCAAAAATTAATGTTGCTAAATGGCCATTTGATGTTACAAGAAATATATTAGGTAGGGACACTCGCGGACTTTATAATTAACAATTTAACAAATATTTAACCTTCCAGCGGGCACGCTGAGTAATTTCCCTTGAGCGGGCGCATGTCGTAAATTTTACATCATCGAGTTTTCTCCATTTAAATGGTGTTTTCTTTATATAAATGTTTGACATTTGATCGGAAGATAAGATGCTTTTTTACCATGGTCAATGCAAAATTTTTTAGGAAGATTCTTCAATGCTTTGGAACTTTTCCTGGACGGGCAAATTTGTATAAAATTTGAGCATTTATGCCGCCGACATTCGTTAGAGTACAGAAAACTACATCTCTTTGTTATTCTAGAGACCGAGTAATTGGCAAACATTTTGTCGACTGTTTCCACTCCGCCTTTGGTTTCGTTGTAGTCCAGTATGTCTGGCTTTCTGGTGTTTTCTCACTTTCAGGCACGTGTCGTAAAATTTACGCTCAACGGAAATTTCCAAATATCAATGAATAACAAAAACTTCTAAGCACACCCGGTACGTCTGCAGTTTAGAGAGACACTGACCTTTGAATAACTCGGAGCTCAATGCTTGCGACTAAGATGTAAAACTGGGGGAAGTGATAAGGCGCATTTGTCGTAAATTTTACGACAACGCGCCCGCTGGAAGGTTAAAAAAACATATACCTTACAGATAGTTTCAAGGCAGCATATCGATAAAAGTAAGTAACAATTGATAAAAAATATTCCATTTCTTTCTAACAATACAATTACATAACAAATTACGACTACATTTTTGCTACAAAATGAACAATCTTCACTGGTTTCGTGTGCTTTTTAGAAGCTTGTAGAACAAGTCTGTATTTTGTAAAGCAATGTATTTCAGATTAGCTATTGGCCGATAAATTTACAAATTACATCACGGGATCAAATTATACTTGTCATTTGTTTTATATTGCAGGGAACTTGCAATTATACCTAGGCCTTCGAAGCGAGGTATCAGAATTCGATTTTATATTGAATGTCTCATTCAATAAAAAATTCTCCGGTTCAAAATTAGTATTTGAATTCATTTTACAAGTTTCGTTTAACATGACTTTGCACTTTTTTAGCTACACTAAGAATAATCTGCACGGCTCAGTCCCATGCCTCTCTGGGATACTGCTAAGGTTGCTGGATGATTAGGAAAAATAGGTCAAATTGAAGCATCCCATTGTATGTATAAACATGGTAAAAACTCACACTAACGGCCGTCCGTGGTCGAGTGGCAAGACCCTTGACTCCCAATCGGAAGGTGGCGAGTTCGAACCCGGCGTGCGCAAATAAATTTTATTTGATTAATTTGTGTTATTTCACAATTACTTAATAAAAATAATATATACTATATTTGCGGCACGTTCCAGAGTGGAACATACTCTCAGCAGGCCACCATTCAGAATTGAAACGTTGCTTAATAATGGCTTTAGCCGTGTTTAGCGACTAGATCTGAATAGCCAGGTACTTCCTCACCTTCCTCTTTCCCATCTCCTTCCCTTCCCCACTTACCTTCAGCCTCACAACATACCCCAATTGGGGATGCCAAGACTCTCGATGAACATATAAAAAAAATGGGACTCTTGTGAGGTATTCTCTATAAAAAAAATAAAATAACGAAAACAAACATACAGCTGTCATCTCAAAAATCTTGTTTTAGCAAATGACGATCAGTTGTCAAAAACCGGCTCTATGGGGGGTTTAGCTAAGTGCCGAACCAGATTATCATACATTTTATTCCAGAGGTAGCTTGATTTTAACAGGGCTAATCTATTGTTACCATATATCAACAGTCAAAATATATAATTGTGACTTACGTAAGAGTCTCCACAGCATCAGGGTGATCAGGGTCAGCGACTTCTCCCACCTCTCCTGTGCGGGAACAGCTGGCCGTGAAGGCTCCGAAAAAGAATTGCAAATCAGGATGTTCACCCGAAGGATCGGCATATTTGGAGTTTAGAATTCCAGTTACCTAAAAGAATCACAGATGTAATTTGGTCTCTGATTTCTTATACAAAAATAATGATGAATTTTCCATCAGAGCTGTAGTACAAATAATTTTAAAAAATCTCACAAGAAAAACTCTCTTTTTAACTTTTGAAGGTTATTCCCATCAATTTAATATATCATTGAAGAAGACGATAACAATAATAATCTAAAAATATGAAAATGGACAAGACACAGAAAATAAAATAAAACATAACTGGGACTCGAACCCAGATATCACGTCTTACCGGGACGGCGATATATATAATAGTGCCAGTTGCGATTATTATGTTCTATTATTTTTCTGTGTCTTGTTAATTTTCATATTTTAATTTAGATTATTATTGTTATCTTCTTCTTCAACGAAATAATTTTAATTAAATGCTAGGTCTTCTGATGGCACAAGTAATTTTTTAAATTAATTTGTGTTATTTCACAATACATAAATTAAAAATAATGTATAGTATATGCGACATGTTCCAGGGTTGTGGATACTTTCAGTATCGCCCTGGTGAAAGATCACCATTCAGAATCGAAAAGATGCTTAAAATGGTTTTAGCCGTGTTTGGTGACCAGATTTGAATATCCAGACACTTCCCTACCTTCCTTTTCCCATCTTATTCCCCTCCCCACTACCTTCATCCTCATAACATACCCCATTTGGGGAAGCCCTAGTCTCACTGGCTCCAGACAGTTGGGAGCAGATGGGATGCTTGTGCGGTGTTAAAAAAATTAAAGGCCTACATTATATTATATTTTCTCTTCACTCATGATTCTGAATGGTGAAAGATCACCATTTAGAATCGAAACATTGTTGCTTGAAACGGATTTAGTTATGTTTTGTGATCATATCAGAATAGCCAGATTTAATTTAATTTTAGCCCAATCTTCCTCTTCCCTATCTCCTTCTCCTCCCACTTCCTTTAGCCTCACAATATGTTGAGTCTCATTAGTATTGTTAGCAATAATGAAACGCTAAGTAAAATGTTTATAATGAAATATATTGTCTCCACGGTAAATGACAACGATAATATCCGATTCTCGGCAAGACTACATCTCGCCATTCAAATTCGAGCCGTTGCCTTTCGTTCGCGCAGTTGGTTACCGACCGCAGGAGCCGTAGTAGTTTCCCAATTGGCCGCCAGAGGCGCTAGCAATACCTCTGGAGGCAATATTCAAATACGTTGCTAACAGTATATTGTGAGGATGAAAGGTTTGGTGAAGGGAAGGATATGAAAAAAGGGGAAGGTTGGAAATTACTTGGCTATTTCAAGCATTACATTTCAAGCAACTTCACGGTTCTGATACAAAGTATCTCCCAGACAATATGTGAGACATGATCTTAGATTTTCACGGCAAAAAGTATTATAGTATTGTGATTTATTTTTGCGGTATTATATCGTGTTGCTCTACCTCCTTCTTTAGCCAACATTTCGGACAGAGTTACAGTGTCCATCATCAGGGAAGATGTAATTGATGGTGGCAAAGTGTTTGCATATGTATCTTGATGCGATTATTATTTTAATATCTATTGTAGTACATCTTTTCCTATATTTGTAAGATCACATTTTTTATGTGATTAATTTACAATTTCAATTACTTTCTTTTTGATTGTATTGAAATTAAAATGTTTTTAACCTGCATATTCATTTAACTATGTTTGTATACATTTATATACCTCTACGCCTGTTTCGACACAGGTTTATCCTAGTAAGACGGGCATTGAAAAATCGCATGTAATTAAACTTTATAAGCTGGTGTTATAGTATGATTAAAAATGGTTTTCTGCAATGTTGGTAAAAAGAAGGGAGGTAGCGCAACACAGCATAGTACCCCAAAACTAAATCACAATCAGAAAATATGTATTTATTTTAAATTAAACTATTTCTTACTTGTGACATTCCAGTAGAAGACATTGTGCCCTTTCTCGCCAAGATATACTCCACAACATTAACCCAATCCAGGGTATGCTTGGCTTTGTGCTTCTCAAGGTCAAAATTGACGTAAGTCGTCACGTGATTATGTAGATTCTTTCCTACCCCCTGCAGGTCATGAATCACGGGTACCCCCACAGCCTCCAGATCTTCCTTGGGACCAACTCCCGATAGTAACAACAGTTGGGCAGAGTTGATTGTACCAGCAGATAAGATGACCTGTAGCATAGAATGGTATTAATCTGTTTCTTTGATGGGAAGCTTTGTTAGTTTTCAGCGAAGCAGAATTTCTATTATTTTTGTTTAAAAGCTGTAATTTTTTATTTGTTAGTTTGTCCCTCCAGTTATCACCAGTTTGTTTAAGGAAAGTAATTAAAAAGATAAATTGTACATAATGCATATAGTTTAAATTTTATTATACACACCTGCCTCTCACTAGGCCACCATGCTCATTATTTTGTAATTTTAATTTTTTTTTTTATTTATTAATAAGAAAAAGATTTTACATACAGGTGATTACATTGTGTAAAGTTATACAATTATGCATAATTATTCTACTACTCCATAAGTTGAGCTCTAAGAGCTCGTGTTTATGGGAGGAGTATTTACAGCAAAATTATTATTTTATTATATTGAATTATTCAATAACTGTAATAATATTATGCTTCTATTTTAGCCATGGACATGCATTACATGCTGTTTTACCACTAAAGCCTCTGACATTTTAAATGTGATAAACTTTAATGCTGACCTGAACATGATCCATTCTTGCGCAGTTTCAGTCACTTTACTGACATTACAATGACCGTCAGCAAAAGAGAAAGTTGCATAAAAACATTTGTGCGACAGAGAAAGGCATGGGCAGAGAGGCATGCCACTGCGGATCTAAAACTCACCTATTGTGACGATTTCTGTATCAACGTCAGGTTAGTATTAAAGTTTAGCATGAACTTCGCTTAAGAGAACTGTTAGAATACAGATTCCGCAGAATTATTTTCGTATTACATTTGATTCTGGATAACTTTGCTGTTTTTGAACAAATTTAAAAATAAAATACTGTTCTTGAAAGCAGATGAATCATTCTTTCAGATTTTAGCATTATACAGCGAACATATTAAAAATATTAAAATTTGAACACAAATAGGGATAAAGTTTTTAAAGTCGCTTCATTTTTTTTTCATTATAATATATAAAAATATTTATTATAAAATTTGCAAGCTTTCACAAATATTTTTCAAATGCTAAATGTCATTTCATAGAATTATTTAAAATTTTTTGGGAGTGCTTATGGTAAATTTTTTAATGCAAATTGAAAATACGGTAATCTCTATTTCTGACACTGTTTAAAACATATTTCGCACCATAATACAAAATGAGATAGCTTAACTTTTATAAGACAGTGTCAGGCTGGGAGATATATCTCCCAAAAAGACTCTACGTTTGTTTGTTGTCTGTGAAGAATATCTCTCAAAATTGCCTAAAGTTTTTCCACCAAAATTCCTTTACTCCTATTTTGTTTATTCCTATTTTCTCGTGGCTAACACAATTTTACAACCTCTTTGGACACCCCTGGCATTAAGTGTTTTTCTGTTAAAAGTAAGGTTAGGTTAGGTTAATAATAAATTCACACCACCGTAATCTCCATTATTCTTTCGGTACTACACAATACCTCAAATAGTTGTTAGTAAACTGAACAATTTTTTCTAATTTTTGGTTAATAAAGTGAAAATACAATAATATTGAAGTAAGCAATAGGTATATAATAATAAAATAAAATAATTTTTTTTTTTTTTCAATAAAAGCTACACTGAACTTATACACGGTGTTCGAAAACTCGTACAAGCGAAAAACTGGTGAACCTGCGTCGTATTTGGATTCGATTTTGTGGAATAATTTTTAATGATTTGATCTTTCGTTTTCGAGTAAATCGAGCACAAAGATGGAATTTTTATGGTCAAATTTAAATGTCAAGCTTCAAAACTTTTTTTAACCCTTTAGTTGCCAAAATATATGAAAAAAGTTTTTAAAAAATCAATATGCTCAGATTGAAATTTTTTTACTTTTTGGGTTCCGTATATGATGTAGATTCACCGGTTTCCTGCTTGTACTGCGAGTTTCAGGACACCATGTATAATAACAACCATGCAAACACTCTTGAGGTGATTTTTTTTCTAAACTGCACTTATAAAATAGTAACAACTCCTCTCACCAAGATACTAAACTATCACTTAAAATAATCATGCAATAGCAAACATTCTAGAAATGTCTCTTTCAATTGATGCAAATCGTAGCTCATATTTAAAAACATGCTCATGCCATATTTGAAAAAGCCGCAATGTTTTAAATATTCATATAACATACCTGTGGCAATTACTATTATTTGAACTTGGTGAAGACGGATTGTAGTCGGTTCAATAATAGTTTGAATGCAGTGAAGTTCACGAAACTTATTCAATAATTATTCAAATTCAGTGAAGCCGAAACTTAATCTGTATTAAATTCAGTGAAGCCCGTGAAATTCTTTGAAACTTATCCAATAAAAACTGAAATTCAGTGAAGTCCTTGAAACTTATTCGATAACAACTTAAATTCAGAAGTTCTTGAAACTTATCCAATAACAACTCAAATTCAGTGAAGTCCTTGAAGCTTATCCAATAACAACTGAAATTCAGTGAAGTCCTTGAAATTTATTCGATAACAACTGAAATTCAGTGAAGTCATTAAAACTTATCGAATAACATTTCAAATTCAGTAAAGTCCTTGAAACTTACAACTCAAATTCAGTAAAGTCCTCGAAACTTATTCAATTACAATTCAAAATTAGTGAAATCCTTGAAATTTATCCGATAATAGTTCAACAGTGAAGTCCAGGAAACTCATTTTTTATTTCAAGTAAGACAATATAATATTTTATATAACATGCTCAAAGGTGCATGTTATTGCTCACAAAAAAATGGTTTCTTTGTTTACGATTCAACATTCTACTTTTACTTAACAAATCACACTAAAAACCGCAACGTGCTTTTTGTATTTTTACCGTGTATTTCTATAGTAAGAACTATCCGAATTTTTAGGTGCTTTTACAAACTTTTCTGTGCATTCGAAGACTTCACTATTGTAGATATTGTGTATACAAAAAAAATTGTCCGTAATTTACACTTTTGGCCGTCTGCACAGAAAAGTTTGTAGATGTGTACGTGCCTTTACTGTCACTTGATTTTTAAAATAAAACTAGAAACCACAACAATACAATTTACAAATGAATACACGATGAACACGTAATGAAAGTATATATATAAATGTATGTACATTAATTTATGAAGTACGTCAAGATGTTTTATATCATGTTAAGTATATAATATATTTTTATTTACACATTGGACCTGATATTATGTACAAACCAACACTATTAGGGGGTTTCTCACCATCCTCCCAATAGCTTATTTACACTAATAACGAATATTTTCGATTTACGATTTACGGTTTATTTATTTATTAAGTTGGAGTTTATAATTCGGTAATCGAACCTACGAATAGTAGCTATATATTGGATAAGTTGGCAGAGTTTTCTAACCACTGCGAGTATTTTATTTTTATTTTTAATAATATTCGTTATTAGGGAAGATAAGCTATTGGGAGGATGGTGATAAACCCCCATATTATAATAGATAGATATAAGTAGGTACCTACCTAAACTGTTACTCATAAAAATGAAAGAAATGCACCCATTAGTCAAACTACTAAAACGTAGTTATAAACAAATTATAATTACAAACATTCAAAGTATGTCGTATAGAAAGCATCTTCGAAAGAGATTTTATAAAGCTGTGGTAAATTTTGTATCATACCTTTAAAAAAAATCCAATAGAGTCATTGAAAATTGTCTCTAATAATTTGATAAAATTATATCCGTCATCAATATCTAGTGTGATAAAATTCCGCTAGATGTCACTAATCAATGTCTAGTTTTATAAAAATTTCATAAGATGGCACTTGTTAATTGACTTACCTCTTTGTTAGCATTGGCCACCTTGGTGACTCCGTCCTGTATAAACTCCACTCCGGTGACCACCTTGGTCTCTGGGTTGATGATGACCTTGGTAGCCGTACTGTTCAGCATAATGTGGAGGTTGGGACGCTTCGAGGCGGGCCGGAGGAATGCAGTGGCGGAACTGACGCGAGATCCTTTCCTGGGAAATAGATACATGATTATTGAGATTGTTGTTTTTAGTGCACAATTTAAGCATTTATATTGCATAACTAAACAACCATGAATTGTTTAAAACAGGGGTAAGGAACCTTTTTGGTTCCCCGGAGGGCCAATAAATTTTCAGGGTAAAAAATGTGGGGGGGAGTGGGAATCCTCGATATATTATTATAACCTCATTTTACTAAGTATCCTCCGATTTTTGAATTTTTTATAAATATGACACAAAAATTCTTGGAAAAAAATTGATAAATGCGTAACCAAGCGTCATGTTCACAAATGAGTCTACACCTAGAAATTTACTGTTTCACATGGAAAGCGAGAATGGTTTCTCTTCAATTGCATCAACAGATGAGTGTCCGCAACTCGAATTTTAAGTTACATTCGTCGTAAATCCTAAATAACAAGATTTATAGAACTGGTAACAATGTCTGAAGATAGCTGACCACTAAAGATGCCGCAAAATGGAGGCCAAAACAATCTAAGGGTTGTGGCACCAACAATGATGACTATTAAACAATCAAAGACATACTTATTTTGATTAACCTTTCATTGGCTGTACGTACTCCGGTGTACCATCGGTTTTGGAAGCGATTTTGTCCCTTATGTATAAGGAAATTGTATCAAGAACAAGGTCAGAATCGCTTGGGCCATTCTCGTTCTCGACGTAACGAAATACTGCGTAGCGTCTAGCCTCTCAAAATAATTTTAATAAATTGTCGATAACACGGCGGGCAAGAAAGATGGCCGACAAAATGGCCACCGCGTCAAAATATGGACGGAGTTGGTTTAGAAACTCTATATTATTTCATTGTTTTTGCTATAACTTCATTGTGGAAAGAATAGATTACAGGTATTATCAGAAATATCGTTTTATCTACATTATTTTCATGTAATTTTTTTAATATATCACAAAAGAAATGTTATATTGGATTCGCAAGAAATGTCAAATTTCTTACGTCGTAATGAAAAATATATTTTTCCTATGCTGGCTTTCAAGAGGTTAAATGTAAAGGTACTAACTTATTCATAGTCTGTGCCACAGCAAAACCGGTGATCTTATCTCCGTTGAGATCCTGGGTAACTCCCAGATTCAGTTCCTCCGCGGCCTTCAGGACTCCCTCAGCCAGTTCAGGCTGGTGGGAGAACTGAAATATGAACAGTAAGCATTGTTAGTTAGTGTTATAAAGAAGGTAATATCTATTCACAAAAGTGCGCATGCACAGTTTCACGGAATGCCTAAGAAATGTATTCAAAGTACTTAAAAATACGAATTTTAAGGCAAAAGTTCTATGAAGTTCCCTGTCTGCGCACAGCGCTGTACCCACTGTTAGCGCGTGGCCTGTAGACTGTTACTCTGTAAGTAGCAAAGGTAATTTTTTTTTGTTTTTGGGAAGCATTTACTCACGATTCACGAGAGTCTCGGACTCATTCACTCTATAGGCCATGCGCTAACTGAATTTCACTGGTCTGCGCTTCTTCTTCAATGGCGCTGCAGCCCATTTCGAGCCTTGGCCTCCTTCAACATGAGCCTCCACTGCCCTCTGTCCTCGGCCGTCATCTTCCAATCTGCAACATGGAGTAGTCCTCTTGCATCCTTCCTGACATCATCATCCTCCCATCTCAGTGTGATAATAAAATCTTTATATGCCGTCTTAACTATCAATGTTGTTTTTGGCATCCATACGATGGTGAATGAAATAAAGGTTAGGTTACCTGTTGAACAGTGACAAGTCCCCCTTCCTTGTGGAACTCGGAGGAGACAAGACTGCCGATCTGCCGATTGTCCTCAGAGAGCTTAAAGAAGGGCAGCACGCTTTTCCAGCCCCACCCTTTGCAGCCGGCCTTTTCCCAGTCATCGTAATCACGCTTGTGCCCGCGCATGTACATCATGCCGTTGAACATACTGCAGCCGCCTGAAAAATAAAAATAACCCTTTTAATAATATATTCCTTTTCTGAGCTGGTAATTTAACATCACATCAAGAAGGTCAAGGGAATATTTGGTATGCTTCCACTATTGCTAATAGGCTGACCTTTTAATGCATTCTTTAATCGGTGAACCAGATTCCTCCGAACTTCAAGAGCCAAGGACACCGACGCTCCAAGCATGGGTGATACATGGTAACTCCAACGTATCGGTGATATTCTTATGCTTCTCCTACCAAACACTTTGCTACTGAGTGCCAGTTTAGGAGGGAGGAAACGTAGAGGCCGGCAAATCATTCCACAGCCGAATTATTGAAATCAAGAACGAGTTATTAAAATGACCCATTATCATGATGTGATAAATGTAAATCTAAGGTGCGCGATTGGCGTATTTCCCTACTGTATACCAGTGATGAAGAGATTAAAGACGCTAGTTTTTAGGAACATCTTCCACTGAAATACTGGTATAACAAGGACAGCATTCCGATCTGACATCTGAATGATCTTAAGATTGCAATCCGTTTGTTAAGGTCGAGGGATCTATCGAACAGACCGCGCGTTTCTGCACAGAGTCCAGAGTCAAGAGTTTCAAGTATTTTAGGGCTCATCTTAATAGTGTTCGTTATAATAGCAGCAGTATTGAATCAAAACTGAAGTTTGATGTTAGGTTAGGTTATAAAGGTGTATGTTTTACTCAATATTTCCGATTGTGTACATTCATTGCTGTAATAATGCATGTTTGACGATATATTTTCATTAGTTCACTAATGCACTAATGCCATCTAGTGTCAAAAAACTTCGCTGGCCATCATCCAGTTTACCTAATACTTTAGCTCTGGGCCAACTGCACCGACCGGCTTCAGGCTCCCCGAGACAGGCCCCCGCCTCGGGCTCCGTGTAGTAGTTCCAGTCCATGTGAGGGTTTCCCCAGTAAGCTGCCAGCAGTGAAGGCACACTGGCGCCCGGCGGTTCATCTCCCCCTGCTTCCAGGAGGAGCACCTACAACATAGAAAAGACATTCTTTAATACTATTCATAAAGAGCACTTACAACAAAAATGATACATACTTCATTACTTCTTACTCAATTCACAATAATTATTAGGACTCGCTCAAATTGCAAGTCACCATTTAGGTTAAGTTCTTATAGGGTATTTGTATGAACCATTCATTGAATAAACAACACCTCTACCACCATAGGTTACCGCAAGTGCTGTGCGGTGTTTGGTGATTTAATAGGGGTGATGTGGATGCGTCTGCCCACCAACCGTGTGGTAGGCCAAATTGGGAGAGGCCAGTTGAGGGAAACCCTTTGACCTCCCCAGTCGGACTTTCCCAACACATCGACTTGCACTGTAGTGGGAGAGACGGAATTATACATCATTCCTAGACACATTAATCCCCAGATTCCTATCCATTCCCTTGGGCCTTCCTTCTTAGTATCACAAAGTTACCTCTGTTTACAAATAGAAGTTTCAATTTTGGAGGCGGTTATGGGTAACACCATCCCGGGTATTTTATTAGATAACCAACACCCCTGCCATAGACATTCACTACGTTTAGTAACTTAACAGGGATGCTGGGTTCATGGGGTGAGGTTTGTCCAGGTCTCAATGGCGGATGCTTCTGCCCACATACTGCCTGGCAGGACGGATTGGCAGAGGCTGTTGAGGGACGCTCTTTGACCTATCCAGTCGGGCTCTCTCAACCCATCGCAGTGGGAGGGATGGATTTAATATTTTCCCCCAAATTCGAGCCCAGCCATTTTGGACTGGCTTCATAATCGGATCACTATCTTTCCAAACACATCAACTCCCTCATTAGAAATAAAACCTTTCTTCTCTTCCAGAAAACACCAGTGGCTGACATCAGAATTGATTCAAGTTTTATATATAACCAACGCCATGTACGCACTTGCATGCTGCCAGCTAACAATGTATGCATGGACATTGTGGGCTAGAGTCACTTGAAAAATAAATAGCTTCCTTTAAAAACAAAAATTGACGTGGGCGGTGAAGGAGGAAACCATACATGTTTCCTTAAAGTGGTGGATAACCTCCAATATCCTCCAGATTCCTACCCACCCCCTCCTTACCTTTTTTCTTCTTGGTTAACAACTTACCTACTTTTACAAATAGAAATTTTGTAGAAGTATGTATAAATTAGTCTTACCTTCCAATTAGGATTTTCCGAAAGTCTGCTCGCGACCGCTGCACCCGCCGTGCCTCCTCCTACCACTATGAAGTCATACTGCAAGTCGGGAGCGCTGCGACTCTTGACGCGGTTGCACGGGTCCGTCAGGTCACAGCGACTGTTCACGTACGCCTCCAGAATGGTCATGAACAGGAGAGTAGCGCCACCGCCACAGTAGCCGGCTAGCGAAGGACCGATGGGTTCTATCGGGCACCCGCATACCTGCAATACCCATATTATTTGATCTAGGTAAAACCTCAATATTAGCAAAACTCAATTGAAAATCTGAAACAGAAAAATCAGAAAAAGATACGGTCACATCTGGGACTCAAATCCAGATCCTTCGCCTTGCCGTGGCGCAGCTCTACCGATTGAGCTAATATGTCCCTATCCGATTCGGTCATATTTTAAATGTATCATACTTCGACTGAGAACCTACCAACATTATCTGCATTTTCTTAATGCATATTTTTTATGATTGCAAGATTTAAACTCGAACCAAATGTTACCTAGTTAGGGTCTTGGATAAATTTATCCATTTTTATTTAATATGCGACATAATATGAGATGTGATCGTATCTTTTTCTGATTTTTCTGGTTCAGATTTTCGATTGAGTTTCGCTATTATTGTCTTCATCAATTAAAAGTGCTAAAAATACTTCTTGAAACTAACTTCTAACATTCAGGCTCCCTAGCACAGTCGATTGATAAGGATTGACAGAATACTTTCGACGACTTCTGATCGTTCCTTAAGACAACTGCAGATCGAAATCGTACAAACATCAGTTGACGTCGAATATATTAAGGACACTTTATTACTTTTTCCTTTGCGATATGCAGTTACAAACTCCAAACTCTACACAACTGACAAGCAACCATTAAGTGCTTGTCAGTCGTGCAAAATCCAAAACACGTCGATCAGCAAGGAATAAACGTATCTATAAAAGCAGATTTATACTAAGAACAACAAAGCTTGCCGTCTAAATTCTGCTTCATTGAGGTTAAACATATCAATATTTGAAGTGATTCTATTAAACAACAAGATAGCTCTCCGCACTGGTATGACCATCGGCAGGTTAGTCCTGCAAGCCGGGAGATAAAACAGTCCTCGTTGAGATAACCATCGGAAACATAGATAGTCGAGTTTTCAAACCATCCACGAATCAATATGAAGAAATGTGATACAATGTGCACATCCCTTCTGAACCAATATTTACATACGAACGAATTATAAATGCCCGCGTGAGCAAGTTTAAAAATTCCCGCCAACTTGCAAATTTTTGTAAACCCTTTTACAATAATTTTTGACTGAAATAATAAATTAATAATGTTTGTAAATAATCATCACAATTTTGTGTCTGACGGAAATTACGGGATGACGGGAATTCAATGACAAATAATTAATTCAATAATTAATAAAAAATTCTTGAACTGAATATTCTTTGCATAAAGTTTCCCGTGATTTTGTTAGTAGATATATAAAATAATTTCATAAGTGTTTGTCTTACGTCAGCCATGATGCTGTAGCTTCTTTGGGCGATTCACCTGCAATAAAAAAAGACAGGTTAAACTCAAATAAACAAAGAAAAGGTATTTATTGGCCTATACCTATACAGCTATTTATCGTGGATGTTGACAGGGAAATAGCCACCAACAGAATTATTAATTCTCATTCATCGGTATCATAATCAATTGAGCGGTTGGTGGTCGAGCACATATTTTGAGCATTAGAGAATGCAAAACGTTATGGCCACAATGAATCCATATTTACTACCTACCAAAGCTCGAGAAATCTCATCAGCCGCAGTTGAATAATCTGAATTATCGGTATATCTCAGAAATGGTGATTCTTGGGTAAAAAAATGTAAGATTAATTCTTATAGATAATTGCACGATCTGGGCGTTTTCCAAAAAAGATGTCGGTGACGTAATAGGAATTCCACTTAAGTGAGATGCTGCATTTCGATTAAAAATATACGTAAATTTATTAAAGAAAGAATGAACTTCATGACAAAAAGTATTTAAATAGAAAATGTCAATAAACTTCGAAAATAATTGCAATTTAAGTTTAATACTATTGGTAAGAAATTCTTTTACGTCACTTTTATCATAAAGTTTATAAAGAAAATTAAAAGAAATTCATTATTTCAGATTTTTATTTACGAATTGAAAACACAATCAGTCTCCTAAAAAATATGAATAATCAAGCTTATTGAATTAAATATTAAGTTTTTCAATAAAAATATTCTTTTACGCTACTTTTGGATACTTTGTACTGTATATTTTGCGTTCTAGAAAGACGAATATAAGTTTTTGTTTTACGAATGTTTAATTATAACAAATTTAAAATTAATCATGAACTATATCAATAAAAAAAAGAACAAATTTCTTTGAGATATAATAATTGATCTTAGAAAATAAATCACAGCAATAACAGGACAGTGGCGTAAGGGGAAAAATTTGGTAACGTTTAGGAATTCTAAGGCCTCGGCCAGACTGAGAGGCTTGCCCGGTAGCAACAGCGGGCGCGAAATATCAGTCGTACGTGTACGCACGTTGTGGCTACACTGCTGAAAGCGCGACAAGCGACTGGTATGGGAAGAGTGGAAGATACTCTCAGTATCACCCTGGTGTAAGACCACCATTCAGAATTGAAACGTTGCTTAATAATGACTTTAACCTGTTTAGTGACTAGATCTGAATAGCCAGGTACTTCCCCACCTTCCTCTTCCCCACCTTCCTCTTCCCCATCTCCTTCCTGTCCCCACTTACTTTCAGCCTCAAACGTACCCCAATTGGGGATGCCATAGTCTCACTGGCTCCAGATGGGAGCAGTTAAGACTCATGTGAGGTATTCTCTATAAAAAAGGACGATTTTACGTACTACCGCCACCGTGGAAGGCCCCCCGCGCAAGTACTTTTTCTTCCACTTGTTCTTTTTTCTTTTCTTTTTTTTTTCGTTTCTGTTCTCTCCAACGTCTTCTTTTTTCTATTCTTCTTTGGTTAGCTCTCTGATTATATTTTGATGTTATTTTTGTCTTTGTAACTCTTTTTTCATAAAGGCTTCATATTTTTCAGGGTCGTTTTTAATTTTGTCTCTGTACCTTTTTGATTTTTCTGCAGCTTTCAACGGCATATTTGAACATAAAATTAAAATAAATTATTTATAAAAATGCACAAATAATTAGATAGGTAATAATGGGCTACACGTGCATACCGTGTATAGCCTGAAATAGGTAACTAAGCTGAAAGGGTATTAAAGTACTTGTTAATGTACACAACTTTAATTAGGTACAGGATTAACTAAAACACACAGGAACATAAATCATGCTACATTTTATACTTACTTAATCAAAATTGTATGAACCAGCTGATTTTATACTGAATTTCAGAGTTGCCTCTACAGTAATAGTTGCTCATATTGCTGTCTATATTAGTACTTCGACACCATTTCGACTCTTTCAGAATTAATCTTTAATAATCTTAATTAATAAAAAAAAGAAAAAAAATTATACACATAAAAATCAAATAATTTTTTCTTTTTAGCTATGCTGTTCTTTTTTTTCAATGCTACATATATCACTCAACCCACATATCTACATGTAATAGTTACATTTTGAAGATACATGCAAAATATAAATTTAATTAGAAAATTGTAACACACCCAAATACCCTAAAAGACGGACAGAGTGAACCGACCTTTAGAATTCCATTACGTCACTTTTAAGTTCCATTCACGACACCGTTGCGTAAGAGAAGTAGCGTAATCGCGTCAATATTTTTTCGAAATGTATTTATCAATAAATTATGAAACTTCTGTTTGTTCTAACTAAACATTTCATAAAACAATAAATGAATCAATTTAATACAAAGTAGAGTCTAATACATTCTGGTAAATTACCTGGAGAAATACGGAAGCGTTGGTGGAACACTTTTTTAGTACAGCCGAGAACGACCACTTTTGTTACGATTTCTTGGCAAACTGGCTGTAAAAAACCAAGCATGGCCGCCCTTCATAGACTAAATAGGGTTGCTATTTTCGAAAATATTCATCAATTTGGTAATATTTTTATTGGAAGACGTCAATAATGTGGTGGCGTAGGCGGAAATTCCACCATGCGCTATTTCGTAGGACAACTCAATATCTGGTATTTAAATTATTTTGCACGATAATTAATCTATATTATGGTTGCAAATCGAAAATATTATCATATACTATTAGTAGAATTAGAAATAAATACTGGGATAACATTAAATAACATTAATTTTTGAACTCTTACTGGTAGTGGTAGGTGTAGGACATACCAGAAACAGTGACCTGTAGTCTTACTTATTTTAAAATAATATCGAAATTTAATAGATTTATTCATTATTTTTAGTCCATAAAGGTATTTATTTGTTATTATATTGGTAAAATATATGGTTGGTCATTAAAACCGACACAACAAAAGTTACTGATCCTGAAAGTGATGGGACACTGACTTTTATCTATGTACACTTTTTTTGAAAAACGCCCATCTACAATTTTTGTTTGACCTATTTTTATGATAAAACTTACCGTTTGGGTTAAAAATGCAAAAAACCTCTACTTGCGAACTTTGAGCTTGAATAATTTTTTTTGCAGGTGTGGGACCGATGGGGACTTTTCACATTTCATTTATAATGGTGTTCTCAACACTTTTTCCAATTTTCAGCTGTATGCGAATTATTTTATCCTTGAATGTCTATTTTGACCAGACTAACCCCTTTACGTGCATACCTGCAGAAATTCTTAAACTTGTACTAGTCAATTATTTCTAAAAAAAACAATACAACGGGAAACCTGTATAGATTTGACATTTGCAAGATGTATTTCTACAAAATGTCAAAGCCATATATGTTTTAACTGCTTCCTGTATTCAATAAGAATTTAAGTTACGGTGACAAGACAGTAGGTAGTTGATCCCCGTTAGTTGGCCCCCCGAAATTACATTGATTATAATTTTTGTGCATTTTTTTATCAATTTAAAACAAAAAATCGGCTTCAAAAATTGTTGGTATGGATATCAAACGAATTTATTTAGAGTGTAGATTTTTGTACTTTGCTGGTTTATATGGGGGGCAACTGTCGGGGGATCAAGTGTCATGGAACCGTCAGTTGCATACATAATAATATTAATTTTACATTTTTGACGTGTGATGGACACTCCCGAATTTGTTTCTAGGGCCTCATATGAATTAACCGCGGCATTCCGAATTTCTGCATTTTATAACATATTTATATAACACATTTTAAAACATTGTGTTCTTTTTAAGATAATATCTATACATTTGTTATGCCGAAACGGTAATTATATGAAATTCCTTCGATAAAAAAAATCACCAAGTATACTCCGAAAATTATTACATGTTTTTTCTGTTATTTTATAGGTAGTTATATGTATGAAAAAAATCACAGTGTTTCTAAAGATATTTAAGACATTTTCCACGAGATTTTTGTTATATTTTAAACGAGTCCTATTTTATTAAACATTTTCACAATATTTGCTTGAACATCTTCGTTTTTTGAGCGCCTACTACCTGGTCTTATACCTACAAGTCAAAACATTTATTTATATAATTCAATATACTATTCATATCATCATTAAATGACAACAATAACTGTGAGAGTGTCTGTCACTGCCTGTCTACATTTTTTTCACACTGAAGGTTATGTTATGATTTACCGTAACATTCTTCGTCCCGTCGGTGTTAAATCAATTCGTCACCGTCGTCAGCTGTTTGAGACGAAGAATAGTAACTTCTTCATGCGTTTAATTTTACGAGGCTTTTGTATGTTTTAATGTTAGACGTGTAATTGGTAGGATAAGATGAAAGAAAATGGCGTCGGAAAACTCGTGTAAAATCTTTTAGACAGTTTTAAACGTATAGCTTGCTGCATACTTCTGATAGTGAAAAAACATTCTTGACGATGCAGTCGGGGGAGTCGCTACTGTAAAAAATGAAGGTTTTAAGCCGCGGCATTTAACATATGAACACATTTATACACTTGTAGACTTCAACTTTTATAATTCACTTGAACACTTTCAGTTTGTTATCTGTAGACTACGAAGCCGAAACGGTAATATTATATAATATTCACTCGAAAGAAAAAAATCGCAAAGTATGCATGCTTCGAAAATTATTTAAAACACAATTCTGTTATTTAACATGCTATAGATATGAAAAAAAAATCACAGTGTATCATTAAATTGTGACCGGTCAGTGGTTGAGTGGGCATCGCGTTTGGGTCCCATCCAGGCGTTCCGTGTTCGATTCCTCGGCTGGCTAAGTCCTCCATCACAACACAAGCAACATCTTCCGCTTAGTGTGGTGGTAGTAGGAGATTTTCATATGCTGTTGGGTTATTCGTAACACGGGAATGTTTGTCTTAAAAAAAAAAACCTAAGAGTTTGTCGAAAGATTTTTATTCTATTTTAAACGAGTCGTGTTTTATTAAACATTTTATTCAAGCGAAAATTGTGTACATTTTTAATAAAACACGACTCGTTTAAAATAGAGTAAAAATCTCACCTCAAATCGGACCTCGTCAATCCCGCCGGGGAATGAATGGAGCGGGCATTTGTTGACCACGTGTTCGGTTGTCTGCACTGCACCGCATTCTCACACCGCCGACTCGTTAAGGCCCCATTTATGCATCATATGTGCACAACGGCTATGGGAGCACCTAATTCTATTGATGGCGGACCAGATGAGAGCCCAGGCTGTATCTCAGTGGGGTCTTGTACGAGATGGGCATTTTCCACGTTGGCACTCAAGTTTCCACCTATCTATATAAATATAACTAACAATACCTTATGTAGGATTTAAAGAAAGACTGCATTTTTCAAACCTATGATATAACAGATTTTCGGAGCGATTTTTTTCTATCGAGGGAATTTTCTGTTATTACCGTTTTGGCTCGAGAGTATATATATATATTTTTTAAACTTTTTTAAAGATTTTCTATTATGAATAGGTAAAAAATCGGAATGCCGGGCCTTAACATAATAGTTACTTTGTTCCCTTTTTAGTGGCTTGCACAGATCAAGGTTTATCTGAAGCTAATTTCTGACATTATTTTTTTTAATGAAAACCGTAACAGAAGTGTTCGTACATCGATAATATTAATATAATGGCGAGAAAGATAGTCACGTTTCATAGATATTGTGATTTGTTGTGCTTAAATAACTTATTATTTGTTATATCAGCGTACTGTACAGGGCCCGCAGATACTTCAATTGTACACAACTGCTAACCCTGTACAAATCGCAAGTGCGCCCCACTGTTGAATTTGGCAGCCATCTCTGGTCTGGAGCCCCGATGTACCTGAAAAACACCCTCGACTCTGTGCAGAAACGGGCGGTCCGCTTGATAGATTCTCCTGTCTTAACAAACGGATTGCAATCTTTAGAGCACAGGCGTCGGGTGGGAATGCTATCCTTGTTCTACCGGTATTTCAATGGAAGATGCTCCGAGGAGCTAGCGTCATTGATCCCCTCGGCACCGGTGCATAGTCGGGAAACACGCCAAACGCGCGCCCAACATATGTACACAGTTGACATTTGTCACATGAGAACGGGACGCTTCTACGACTCGTTTTTGTGTTCAACAGCTCGGCTGTGGAACGATTTGCCGGCCTCTGTGTTTCCTCCTTCCTATAACATGGGTCTCTTCAAGACCCACGTTCACTCCTTCCTCTCCTCAAAAAGACCCTCCTCACAGCATCTTCAAAGATGACATAGGCCCTGAGGGAAATTATTTTCCTCAGGGCCTCCTGTGTGGAGTTAATATAAAAAAAAATATATATCAATATTAAATATCTGCCGAGCATTTTACATTAGGCATTACTTCTAATATCCTACTCAATGTGAAGCCTGAGAATTATTTATTGGATAACACACACATCACCTGCCATAGGTCGCCCCAAGTAATTCGCTACGTTTGGTGACTTAACAGGGGTGACCGGGTTCATGGGGTGAGATCAGTCTATATATAGGTCATACAGAGCTGGCTTTATGCCAAATAACTGATTTTGTATGTATATGAGTGAATCGTTAATGTTTTAGTGGTTCACCTTTGAAAAAAGTGGAGATTGCTGCATTTGATTATATGTACTAATTATTATTATATACATTATTTTGTTACTAAAATACTTGTTTCAAATTGCCTGTTTCAATTATTTCAATATTCGTTTCATGTTCACTTTATCGTCCAAGTTTAAGTCGATAATTGTTTTTAAATCTCAAGGATGTGGGAATAGTGCACAGTGACCTACAAAGAAATATGGCAAAAGGTAGTTACGTGACCTCTAAAGAAGATATCTTTAAGAGGTAAGTGTACTTATCGGCATTTTGAAGGTGGGAGATGATGGAGATAATATTTTAAAATAATATTTATTAAATTGGTATATTCTTACGAGAAATATGCATATATTCTCTCGACTGGCGATCTGGAGGTCGCGGGCTCAAACCCCGGCGTGCGCAAGTAAAATTTATTTGATTGATTTGTGTTTTCACAATTTAATAATTTAAAATAATATAAGGTATATTTGCGGTACGTTCCAGAGCGGATGATAACTCTCATTATAGCTCTGGTGTAAGACAACCGTTCAGAAATTAAACGTTGCTTGAAATGGCTTTAGCCGTGTTTGGTAACTCGATCTGAATAGTCAGATTCCCCACCTTCCTCTTCCCCCACCCCCTCCCCACTTTCCTTCAGCCTCACAACATATTCCAATTGGGGATTCCATAGTCTCACTGAAATCCAAAAATATGCATTAAGATTTTGTTCGTCTTAAAATCTTTTTTAAAAATCTAAATATTACTTCTACATAAGCGGCGTTCTGCATATAATTATCATAGAAAAAAATAAAGAAATAAGTAGGTACCTAATTTCTTTACACGTAGGTATTACGCACCTCGTTGTGTAGGTAAAGAAAAAACAACATATTATTATATAAATCTTACTAATATTATAAACGCGAAAGTTTGTATGGATGTATGTATGTTTGTTACTCTTTCACGCAAAATTTACTGAATGGATGTTGATGAAACTTTACAATAATATAGCTCATACATCAGAATAACATATAGGCTATAATTTATAAAGCTAGCTATTTATTTTCAATATATTGACAATAATAATTATTGTTTAATAGAAAATGTCAAAATTTGAGAATGACATTTTACAAAACAATGATTGTTAAATCAAAATTCTATTTTAGAAAATATTTAAATTAGTGCATTTATTTGAAGTACTCGCTAAATACTTTGAATCGAATCAAGAATTATAGATATTTTAAATAAATAGGTTAAGAATTATGGTATAAACAAGATGGGACCTGGGAAAAGAAAATAGGCTACTCGAAGTACCTACTATTCTTGCGCAGACGAAGTCGCGGGAAGAAGCTAGTTATAAATAATTTTGCTAATCGTGGATTCTAAATAGAAAATAAATACTTTAAAAATCGAATCCATGTGAAATAAAACACATTTAAAAAGAAAAAAATTTTACTGTGCGGATTTTATTAAAATCGTGTGCGTTTTGTGAATTAAAGCATATTTTGCTTGTTTTGTACACTGGCAACATCATAAAAATTCGAAAGTTCGAAAATTTTTCGAAAGGAACATACGTTTATGAAATGTGTACGGGTGTTAATGGACATACTTTAACCAGTGATTCCTGACATTATTTGAAGTAAAAAATGTAAATGAAATTTTTGTCTCCGGTGACATTTTTGAAGTTTTTCTTTTACAAAAACATATTAAATCAGTAGGTATTGGGAAGTTAGGGATGGGGGAGGGGTTGGTTGGTTACTTGGCTTAGTGACCAGTGACGACATGTGGAAGAAGAAAAAAATCAGTTTAATATTGAAATTTTTTTTTTCTGTTTTTATTCCAAATAATGTCGGGAATCGCGGGTAGTAAGTCAAGCATCCTGTATAAGTGTATAGGAAATACGATAAAATTCGAAATTCTTGCATCTTTTTCATACGAGACGTATGAGAAGGAAGATTTTTATGGATGGATTTTAGAACCATCGTCAATGACGTAGATACGATCTCTCCCTGGGACGAATATAAAAAAATGGCGCCTCATTCATCTTTTTAATAGAAAAATCTTTAATTCGTTAAATTAATCTCTCAACTGTTTAGTATGTAGACACGAAACCTCATTGTTCACAAGTACCTACCTACCTACCTATGCTAACATACTTTAATATTATAGAAAAAATATATATCTATGTAGTTATGAATCTATTGAAATCATAACTGCATCTTCGGATAAAAGCTCATACAGCTAAATGTCATCGAAGCTGTTTATTTAACCTTAGTAGACCTTGAGTTTTTCCTATATTGTGCAATTATACAATGCTTAATAAATAATTGCAGGTTAAGTAGAAACTTTGTGAAATCACGAAGATCTTCTATTTTTGCAGTAGCTAGTTATTAATTATTTCACGTTTGACCAGTAACCTACTCAGGTAATTAAAATATAAAAGATAACATCTCCGTCACGTTAATATTCATCCACTAATGACGAATTATGATAAATCTAATGGGAGATATCTAAATACCTAAAAATGAATTACGATGAACAATATAACGCTTATGGGAAAACCAAGGTGACTAATGATCTTAGCTTGGAAATAGATTATGGAAGAATCGTGATGAAGTATTGTTAATGCTTATTGAGCAGGTATTGAAGGTACCTACATATACCAAGAAATGGGTAGAATTTGAGAAATTATCAACTTTTAAACTAAATATTTTTTTTTTAAATGTGTTAAGCCAACGGGTATCATAGTGGTTCGAATAAAAAAAACAATAGGAATTCACAGGTAAGGCGCTCCGCTGACGAGGCAACTGAAACCAAACTAAAACCGGCTGGTTTCTATGTCTTGATTCGTCAAAAAGCTTGGCTGGCAACTAGCAACGGCCGGCCACGGCAATCAACAGTGCGAGATGCGAGTCACCGCTTACGTTACCATTGACAACGGGTTTTTGAGTGATTGTGTAGTGTGCGGGACATCACATTGTCATACAAAGACAGTTGCCGACCGTCCGTGGTCGAGTGGTAAGACACTTGAATCCCATTCGGAAGGTCGCGGGTTCGAACCCGGCGTGCGCAAATAAATTTTCTTTAATTAATTTGTGTTATTTCACAATTAATTAATAAAAATAATATGTTATATTTGCGGCACGTTCCAGAGTGGAAGATACTCTCGGTATCGCCCTGGTGTAAGACCACCATTCAGAATTGAAACGTTGCTTAATAATGGCTTTAGCCGTGTTTAGTGACTAGATCTGAATAGCCAGGTACTTTCCCACCTTCCTCTTCCACATCTCCTTCCCTTCCCCACTTACCTTCAGCCTGACATCAAACTCCAATTGGGGATGCCATAGTCTCACTGGCTCCAGACGGGAGCAATTGGGACTCTTGTGAGGTATTCTCTATAACAAACATAAAATAACGAAAACAAACATACAGCTGTCATCTCAAAAATTGACACTCTTGTGAGGTTTCTCTATAAAAAAAATTATAAAAAGTTGGCAGTTGAGAGTTTTCAGTTGCCTCAGTGAGCGGCTGAAAGTTTACCAAACCATTCCTGTAAAACTTTTTTCAAATAATTTTATCATTCTGACATGTTTTAGCGTACGAAATTTAAATATATTATTAGTTAATATTGTATTAAGCGAGGAGATTATTCTTTACGACAATAAACAGCGCCAAATTTAACATTTTATTATTTAAATGGTCAGCCTTCATAAAAATATTTACATTGCAAAATAAAAACACAGTAGCTCAACGAAAATGCCCGCGGTCGAAAACTAATATATTTTGTGTTACCAATTTATTTTAAATTATTTCAACGATAAAAATTATTTACGTAGATTCATAGAAATATAAATTAAGCATCATTTAATGATATATCATATACCCCCGTTTATTATTGATTATTAAGACCATTAAGACCGTTGTTAAAAATATTTAATTTTATAAAAGAAAATTATTTTGTTTTCTTTATTACTATTAATGGAACATTAGAAAATGACTATTCCAACTGTTGCTAAAGTTCCTATTCAAGTTTCGTTACGATTTGTTTGGTTTAGTACAAGGGTGGCCAACCCGCGGCCCGCGGGCCGCATGCGGCCCGCTGGGCCTCTACTTGTGGCCCGCGGAGCGTATGATGTCTTTTAGTGTATATAAAACCACCAAAAGAACATTCCATAGTGCGTAGTTCGTATCAAATAAATAGTGTACTGAGGAAGTATCTCAGTACATAAATTGAATTATTTTTTCGTGGAATTTAAAACAAAGTAATTATGCTTGATATGCAATAATTCTGTTTCTGACTTGAAAGAGTATAACATTAAACGACACTATGAGGCTAAACATGCAAATAAATTTGAAAGTAAGAAGGGCAATTTTGACAAGACCAAGTAAATGATTAAAAAGAAAACGTACTGCACAACGTCGGATATTTACTAGAGCGGCTCAAGAGTCAGCATGCTATGTAAAAGCTAGTTATGCAGTAGCCACGATACAAGTAAAAAAATCGAAGCCATATTTAGATTGTGAAATGGTTTAATAATGTTTGGAGAGTTTCGTTGAAATTCTGTGCCCAGAAAAAAAAGGATTTCTAAAAAGTAAGCGTGTCTCGTCAAACTATTACTAGGCGTGTCGACGACTTATAAAACACATTGAAGATAATTTGAAAAATTGAGCATCCAAGTTCATATTTTATGCTCTAGCATTGGATGAAAGCACAAAACCAACAGATACCGTCCAAGTGGCTATTTTTAATGGGTGTGTTGATGTCCATCATAACAAAATAGAAGAATTAGTGGCACTGTATCCACATAAAGATACTACTTGCTCACGAGATTTGTTAGGAGCTGTTACAAAGACATTGAATCGCTTTTCGTTACAACTCAACAACCTATCTTAACAACAGATGGTGCTTCAGCATTGGTTGGGAAACACGAAGGTTTGGTAAAATTGATTGAAAATGAGGCCTGCAAAGTTAGTAATAAGTCGAAAATGTTGAATCAGCGTCAGTTCCAAGAGTTTCTCAAGTCTTTGGATTCACAGTATAGTGACTTACATAATTTTATGTAGAAATAAGATGGCTGACCCGTGCCAAAATGTTGAAAAGAGTGTTTGATTTGAAGGAAGAAATGCATAATTTTTTTGAAAGCAAGTCAAAAAGTATCCCAGAATTTGAAGACAAGGAGTGGGTTAGTGACTTTGCATTTCTGGTCGATAAGGATACATATGTTGTTAATACTAGTCTACAAGGGAAAGATCAACTAATTAATAACATGTATGATCTTATTTCCGCATTCCAAATGAAACTAGGGCTTCGGGAACAACAGTTAAGGACAAAAATCTTCAATCACTTTCCTACATTGTTATTGCAGCCAGACGACACATAAATGGCGGCGGATAAATAAGCTTCGTTGATATCCGACTTAAACGTGGAATTTGAAAACAGACTTCAAGATTTTAAAATACGAGTGCATCGTGTTTTTTTTGCTGCAATTTTACAAATGGAACATTGTGAAATGTGTTGTGATGCACAGTTAAAGGAGAAATTCAACCACGTTGGTTTGGAAGAGCTTTAAAAAACATATTTTGACAAGAAGAAATATCCAGCATTTCGCTATTTGGAAACAACACGTGTGAACAGCTTTGTAGTGGAATGAAACACATTAAATCTCAAATGAGAACACAAATCACTAATGAGCACTTGGAAAACTGTTTGCGTGTAGCAACAACATCAATCGTTATCAAAATTGATGCACTTAGTTCTGACAAACAAAATGAGACATCTCACTAAAATTTATTATATTTTGTTAATTTTTTATTATTATTTTTGGTATTGCCTAACACTAATAAATATGTTTGATTCTCATTTTTCTTATATCTTCTTAAAAAAACAATATATTTCTTGTTTGCTTGGAATAATAGAAGAAATTTTGTTGTACGGCCCGGTAGGAAATCTCATTTTTAAAATCTGGCCCGGCTGCTGAAAAGGTTGGCCACCCATGGTTTAGTACCTTCCATTTTCAAAGGTAGATATATCTATCTTCATGTAAAACATATTTGTGATTTTATAAACACTTTTATATTTCCAAGCGGTGCCCTTAACAGGAAAAAAGTACTTTAAAGCTATACGACCCTAGGATAAAGGTTGGAAGCAGTGGCGGTTTTCTCTAAAGTGCGGTTGTGCGGTGAACCCCCATTAAAAATATGATAAAATAAAACAATCTTGTTAATCTGTAATAAGCGCATCACAGATAGCTCGACATTAAAATTCCGTCTTTAAAACTCGCGCCACCGAAAAATACGGTACCTATCTATTCCCATTTTGTGCGCGGTGCGATCCGCACACATTTGTCCATACGAAAAATCATAGCCGATACGAATCGCTGTGACGGTAGAATGGAAAAAAACTACGCAGCTTGGTGCGCTGCTCACGAGTCAAGATGTCACGTGACCTCCGAACTTTGACGAGTCTCGCCGAAACGAAGCCCGAGATCGCAGGATGACCGGCTGACGGTCGACTTTTGCACCGACGGATGCAAGTTAAATGTTATATATTATGGTATTTAACTTTGTAGTCATTTTTGTACATTTTTTATTTTCTTGTTTCTGCATTTCTCCAACCGTTTACTAATGGCATTTGTAAATCTACTATTGAAGTGGATCGATTTTGACTTCTGTTTTCGTATTTTTTTTTATAGATAAGTCGTTATAACCCTTAGTTACGAGTACATTTACTAAAGTTTCGGCAAACAACGTCGCTAGTTATGCAATTTTGTGTTGAGCTTTCCTAGTATTGTTTCTGCTTTCAAATTGAAAGTGGTTGCGTTTATCGGTTGTCGCGAATATTCTGTCCTTTTCACACAATGGCGGAATACAGTGTTATATACAAAAAATAACGCTAATGCTTATGAAAAATTTTTGGAAAATAAATATTATTATTTTTTGTATAAGTACGTGTATAATGGATTTTTAGTGTAAGTGAAAAAAGTTAAATTTATTTCGTGGCCACCTTTATTTGTGTTTCTGGTTTTTTTATGTTTTAAAATATCAATTATATTATATTCTACATTCTACGCAATTATTCTTATTGAAAAAAAACAATAATAATTAGCAACGTACATTGCGTGTTGTAAAAACAATTAAACAATTTAAATCCTCTAAAACCATTTTGGTTGTTTAACCCTTAAAAAAATTGGCGTATTTTGTGAGAGGCTAAAAATATTCCCGCTTTGCAATAAAATCCAAATAAATGGAACATTTGTTAACGTATTCGAAAACTAAAAACTGTTTTCGAAAGTACTATGTATTTTTTTAAATAATTTTTTTTTTTGCTAAAACTTTAAAAAGTGTTCAAAATGGTTCACTCTACTTTTTTTTCTAACTAAAATTACTGATAATGAAAAAAAAACACATACTTATTTCATTAGATAAATGAATTATAAACCTTACTGTCACCTCACTTTTTTTCGTTATGTAAAAAAAAATCTTAAAAAATTCACATACTTCCATAATTTTTTTTCAAATTGCTATCGGAAACTTTGGTTTCAGAAAGGGGTAAATTTTAATATTTTTGTGGTTTTCTTTTGGATTTGAATATATAGTTTGTTGTATTCCCTTTCCAATACCGTTTAGATCACATTTCTGACTATGATAGTAAGGGAGAAACAACGATTTCTGTGAGACCTATGTGAGCTGGGACAAATATGGTCTCCTGTGATTAAACGGGTTAATAATTGTGTCGAGGAGTATCAAGTTATTTAAAAACAATAGTACCTGTTTAGGTACCCCCCCACTAACTTTATTTAATTTGTGTGACAAGAGTAAATTTTGATTGGACAATATATCATTCTTCTCTTGAATTTCTGAACCCCCCGTCAAAAAGACCACGAACCGCCACTGGTTGGAAGTCAACCAATAACTCGTCCATGTTCAACACATTTTGAAGAAAGTTTTGTCAAAACAACATTGAATGTAATTACATAGATGAAACAAGTTTTTTGTTCCACTAAATACCCTTAGAATAGTAAATCTGTCATTGGCGGAATCCCTAATAAGATATGGAATTACTACATGGGGACTTCAAAAATTTGTTAATAAGGTGGCGATCAATTCGCGCTCCCATGTAAAAAGGTCTATCCATTCAAAAGCAGATTCAAAATAACTAAATGGTGATATTATAATGCAAGATGCCTATATACTGTCAGATTGATTTATTGACGAATCACATATCATAACAATCACCTCACCCCATTATAGTTGGTTTTTACCCCTCTCCTATAATATATGTTCTCATCTAGTAATATTCATAAGTCTATGCATGTACTATAAAGGCCATCAGTGGCCCATCACGTGGCCCAACGAATGGCCCACTCCGCCATCCCAGGCCATCGCCCGGCTGTCCCACCGCCACTATGGGCAATCCCACTCCACTAAACCTCCACACAGTGGCCCATCGCGTGGCACATCGAGTGGCCCATCGGATGGCCCATCATGTAGTACAGGTTTAAGATTAACAAATGTCGTCATACATTAATGTATAGAAAAGATCAGAAAGAGGTGTAATATGAATTTTATGAATATTCATTGCATTTTAAAATGCATAATACTTAATGTTATATTCTAAACACGTGGAAAATGTTAGATAGTGTGAATAATGCATAGAAATGTAGAGTTGAAACACTGCAAATATGGAAAAGATGCACATTTTTTATGCTATTATTAATTCCTGAGCTTTAGGTATAAGCTACCAGTTGACATTTTGTACAATTTTCAGGCGCCTTTATAGGCAAGTATATAAGCATAACGGTGTTAGCGTGGTAGATATCTACTGTCAGTATCGCCCTGGTAAAGTATTAGGTATCATTCAGAATCGAAACGTTGATTGAAATAGCATAAACTGTGTTTGATAACCAGATCTGGCCCCCTAGCATACTCGGTCGATAAGGATCGGTAGGATAATTGTCGGCTTATTAACTTCTCATCGTCGGCTTATTAACGACAACTGCAGATCGCTAACGTACAAACGATAGTTGATATCGAATATATTAAGGACACTTAGTCATTGTGAACTGTCACCTATTCATTTGCGATCTGCAGTTGTCCTAGGGAACGATGAGAAGTTACCGACAATCGGTCGGTAACTTCATATCGATCGACCTGCTATCACCCCCGAATAGCAAGGTATCTATTTCCCCACCTTCCTCTTCCCGTGTTCATCCCGTCCCCACTACCTTCAGCCTGAATAGCCATTCCATTTTTTTTATCTTCTCTCTTTCCCAATCCCTCCAGCGATACGAGACCGAAGGAGGGGGATTCGCGGGATAGGTGACGATGGAGGGGGAGGCAGAGAATTTTTGAGAGGAATGCGGGAGGGAAACGGAGCGGGAACGGGGAACCATGAGACAGGTCACGCAAGGGAGGGGCGGGGGACGATAGAAGGGTAAAGGGAGGAACTGAATGATATAATAATAATATAATAATAATTTCTATATGACCGTTCTTACATACATATTTATTTTTTTCTCCTATTAGATACTGATCTAGTGACATCAATTATTATAACATTATTCCTATAACAATCTTATTGTTATTAACTTATAGTTATTAACTGACTAATGAATATGTTATTAACTTTTTAATTGAATGTTATTGTCACTAAAATATATTATTAACTTTACTGTGTAAAATAAAAGTAAGAAAATAAAAGGTAAAAAGGAAAAATATAAAAAGTAACCAATACTATATTTTATTATATATATTATATATTCATGTTATTTTCTGGATGTAATAAATATGTAATAGTTTATATAATAATGTATTCCTGTTCTTTTTGATAAATAAATACTTTATACTTATACTTAACTGCAAAAGACACAAGTAGCATTGGAGGATAGCAGGGGTAAATTTGGATAATAAATGCTTTTCACACGGACAGCTGTATGTTACCTGCTCACGCGTCGGAAAATCTATTCCTACCGATTTATTCGTTTACGCACCAAACTTGTGTATTCAAAAGCCCTTCAATAAACGTGATTACTTAAAACATAAACCCATAGTTCTTTGAGTGTCATTTCAACGCATGCTAGTTGATTTCTGCAAATTTCTTAGGTTACGTTTGACAAGTGTCTACGCTTGTTCATTTTCAAAGCTATTTACTAACTATATTTACTATATAACATCCCTGGATTTTGCACGTGTCCGCGTAGTATTTTAAAATAAAAATAAATCTGTAAAAAAATTTTGAAAATTTTCATCCAATTGATTCGACGGGAGGCTATAATTAAAAAAGGCTAGGATTTTCTACCGATTTATAACATGTCCCTTGAACACTTTAAGTTTCTAAGTTCTAAAAAAAATATATGTGTTTTTTTAAGATAATCTCTGGATACTGTCGAGCCGAAATAGTAATCACATAAAATTCCCTCGATAGAAAAAAAATGGCAAAGTTTGATTCGAAAATTAAAAAAAAACACACATTTTAAACGAGTTGTGTTTTATTAAATTTTATACCATTTTTCGCTTGAATATTTTCGTTTTTAATATTAACACGCTCCCTCTAAATTCGTTTTTATCGTATCTCTTCTTCTTCTTGTTTGAGCGGGTACTACCGAGCCTTAAGTGATTGCATGATAAACTGGTGGGTTCTGACAATAATTCTGTCATAATTATTAATTATTAAATAATACAATTGATTACATATCTATATTAATGAGAACTCAAATGTCAGGGCGAGAGATGGGACGTGATATGTGATTTCCTCGAAGTGACATTCATCACCAGATATGTAATTAAAAGTTTTATTATAAATATATTATCACAGTGAACGTATAAATCATCAATAATAATTATTATTCTCACAAATATATGAATTCTGAGTACCTCTTCATTTTATTATTTATTTTCTCTCCGTAGTCTTATGGTATTAATTACTTCGATAAGCTCTTATAAATGTACATTTTTAAACCATTGATTTATTTTATGATGTATTGAAGATGGAAACTAGATAATAAAAGCGCAACACGGCATAATAACTCAAAAATCAAGCACATACATTTGGTTGTAAATATCTAATCACATCTGGGTTTCTAGCATAATCGATCGGTTAAGGTTTTATCGATAATGTCGGTAACTTGTCATCGTTCCCGAGCATGACTCCAAATCGCCAATGAAACGACGACGAAGTGTGCTCAATTTATTCGATGTGAACTGTTCTTGGTTCTTTGGCGATCTGCAATTATGCTCAGGAACGATGGCAAGTTATCGTCATCATCGATAAATCCGTTATCGATCTGCCGTGCTAGATACCGGTCTCTCCTCTATACAGGGTGTTGTACGTACTTAACTAATTTTAACAAGTGATTCCTGACATTATTTGGAGTAAAAAATGTAAAGTAAATTTTAGTCTTCGGTGACACTTTTGATGTTTTTTTTTCACTTAAAACACAAAAAAATCTGTAGGTATTGGATAGTTAGGTCCGGGTCAGAGTTTGGGAAGTTACTCGGCTGAGTGTCCAGTGACAAAATAATGAGGAAGAATTTTATTTTGATTTGAAGAAAAACAAAATTTAAAAATAGGACATTTAAAAGTCACTGAAGACCAAAATGTAATAGCATGCACCCAAAGGATTTTAACGAGCGATTCCAGAATATATTTATTGTAAAAAATGTACATCTCATTGTGCTGTCCGATGATTTTTTTTTTCAATTAAAAACGAAAAAAAATTTCAAACACACTGGTACGCCACCCCTGTACGTCGCGACAGGTTCAAGTGACACGCGCACTGTTTCGTTTCACTGTGTTAGCGTGCTGCTGGAAAGACACGAGTGCTTATCACGTGACCCGCTAGTATATACCAGAACTCTCAGTAGCGACGTGTGATGGAAAAAAAATATTTTTATTGTTTATAATTGAAAAAAATATCATCGGACAGCAAAATGACATCAATATTTTTTGCTCAAAATATGTTACACCTTGCTATGTTCTTGTATGATGCTAATATTGCTAATGATATTATTGATTAGCAGGGAAAATTGTCATTTTGTAGGCAGTTGACGGTTTTGTGCTTTATTTATGATCATAAATTATTATCGTTATCACTCACATAACGTAAAATATGTAGATAAAATTTACATTTTTTATGTCCAGTTAATATTGATAAGTAACCTGTATCTAGTTAGGTTATAATTTGTCACCAATTAAGTCGTAGGTTATAATTTGTCACCAATTAAGTCGTAGGTTATAATTTATCACCAATTAAGTCGTAAGTTATAATTTGTCACCAATTAAGTCGTAGGTTATAATTTGTCACCAATTAAGTCGTAGGTTATAATTTGTCACCAATTAAGTCAATAAAACTAAATATGATAAATTGTTGTTTTTGTATTTTATGACCTTCTGTAGATACTTTAAATTTACCGTGAATGTTCAAATATTATAAATAAATTTAAAAAATCATAACATAATCTTCAAGGTTTGGAAAACCTGGATTATGATTTTTTCCTTTTCTCATATAATCTTATCCTACCCTGATAAATGTATCCCTCCCGCGTCGAAAAATACCAGCTGGAGAGGACAAAGGGAATCCCTAAACCAGCCTATCTCGAACCGCCGCCAAGACCTGATCACACCTTACCCTAATTCATCAAACGTAGCGCACCACTTGAGTGAACCCATTGCAGGGGGTTCGGTTATCCAATAATTTTTTCCCGGGGCAGCGTACCTATACGCGCCTCCGAAATTGTAAAATACGTTCGTATGAACAAAACGGCGCACAGTGGGCTGAAAATCGCTTTTCATAGACATAGGGACTTGAATTTTCAAGGGTCTTTTTTTGGCTAGAAATGGATTCTGCTGATCATTACTATGCTATAAAATTTCTTATGAAGCAATCGCGTGTACAATTGAAGGATTTATCATTTTTTAAAGAAAAAATTGTATGGCACTGACATTAAAAATGAGGCTATCTCTGGAATCATAAGGTTGTCCATTATATCCTTACACACAGATATAAGTATGTCAAAAAAATTAAAATAAATAGTAGTATATCTGTGTGTTAGGATATAATGATTAACCTCATGATTCCAGATAGCATAGTAATGATCAGCAGAATCCATTTCTAGCCAAAAAAACCCTTGAAAATTCAAGTTTCTATGTCTATGAAAGGCGATTTTCAGCCCACTGTGCGCCGCCCGCGTTTCATCTAATAATTTTAGTTAAGTGGATTTTTTTAAATATTTCGTGAATCATTTGTATCCTTCATGTCTGTTATAATTGTTTAATTATTGTTATGGTTTCCACACTCAAACGAAGCCGAGCAAGATGAACAAAACATCCTAAAAAACACGCCATGATTAGCTATTTTGTTCGGGTTTTTTGCAATCGTAATGCTTTTTGTATCCATTCCACACCTGGTTGTGTTTTAACGTTTTGGGATTCCCCATCACTCTCCAAACTAGTCATCTTTGTTCGCGATTTTGGTAATTTAATAATACGAATAAAATATTTTTCTAGTTTCGGCCGACCAACTGTTTTGTTTTTAATTGGAACCGACGAGTTTTTTTTAAAGTGTGCATAAAGTTATGAAAAACCAAATGTCAAAATACTATAACTAAAATAACTGTTTGTTATGCATAATTATGAAACCAGAAACCTATATAAAGAGTTAGATTTACGCATATAAAGTTCGTTTTCATAATTAAATTAATTATACAAGTTTGAATTTTATTAAAGCCCGCGAAAACGCCGGCAAGAGTATAACCGAGTATACCGTGCGGGAGAGTTCGTGACGTCACCCGGCCCTAGATTGTGTGAAATATAAGGGAAAATATTTACAAAACTGGGACACGCTTAATGTGGACAAAAATAAATAAATTAAAAAAGTTTTAGTAGTCAGATATTAACTAGTACTAATCAATTAATTTACCGGAATATAGAAAAAAGTGCATTTTAAGTGGCTAGACTTTGATCGACACGCGGAACACCCGCGTCTGTCATTCTGTCCCGCTCACAATAATCTCACGCACACTTACAATACATGCGAATGCGAAATGTGCGAATGAGACAACGCTCAAATTTACCTACAGAAATCGCTCGAAAAGAGGTTTATGGAGAATACATTTTTCTACACCGAAACTTTCACGAAATTGAAATTTTAAAAAATATATATTTTTTAGAAAGAAGAAGCTACGTCGGTAGCTTTTTATAATTTTATAATTCTTTATGAGAGTTGAGTTAGCAGCACTTTTTTCTTAAATAATATTTTTTGGTAAACCGTACATCTTTGATAGTGAATTTTTACGTTAATACGAAACGCATCAAAAATTCGAAAACATACCAACATAGTTTTCACCCTTTAGAAGGCAGTATAAAAAAAATATATTCATTTTGTGCAATTTTAGATGTAGAAAAGTGTTTTTTCCCGGGCGTCCTTTTTGTATGGGCCGAAAAGCGAAGTCTATCGTCTTAATGGTTATTTTATAAATTTAAAAACACGAAATGTCATTTTTTACCGACCGCTATGTTAGGAACAACTGTTGCAAGTTTCGTTTAATGAAACAAACAGTTGTTTTTGCGTGAAAGAGTAATAAACATACATACACCCATACAAACTTTCGCGTTTATAATATTAGTAAGATTTATCGTTTACTCAGACAATTAAACACGATAATTTCGAAAATAGTTTAAAAAATCTACACACATTTTTAAGGTTTATTTTCAGTGTATAAGTAACAATTTTATTTTTCCAATTAGATACATAGCTACCCCTTAGGGTCAAAAACGTATCTCATTATTCTACAGATCTGTGTATCTGTAATGATGAGATCAGTATCTGTGATTTTCTACAGATACGTATCAATGTATACGTTTATCCGTTGAACCTATGGATACGTTTCTTTGTCACTTTAACGTGATGTGTTATTTTGTGGCTAGTAACATCGAAAACTCGAAATCGCTAAAAATTGAGATACGTTTCTTTGACTCTAAGGGGCCGACCTTCCTTTTGTTTATGTTAAAGTGTTATATTATGGTCACCCTAACAAAGATACGCATTAGGGTCACCATATAAACTTTGGTAGCAAAGAGGTAGATTTAACATTTAAATGTCAGTTCAAAAATAAGCAGAATTTTGCTAATCGCCTCGTTGATCTGTTATTTTGCCTTTGGGGTTTTTAGATGACAACATCAATAATTATATATGTAACTTTTACCTTAAAACTAATTACAATATTATAATCTTCGTGATATAATTAAGACATACTGATATGCTAATGATTTTATTGCTATAGGTAAATTTAAAAGGAATCGTGATGGATAAACCAGTTCATACTGCATCAGTTTATTTGAGGAAACTTTAGGTATATAGAAGTGCCATCAAAACAAATGACGACGTCCTGTCTAAAGAATCCGCGAGATTTAAAAAAATAACTTTAAGAAAATAGGAGTAGGTATATAATAATACAATCAAACAAAGAACGTCCTATCTAAATAATCCACGAGATTTAAAAAATAATTTTAAGAAAATAGAGTACCTACCTACTGACGAGGCAACTGAAACCAAACTAAAACCGGCTGGTTTCTATGTTTTGATTGGTCAAAAAGCTTGTTTAACCATAGACAAAGAACAATCAGCCGGCAGCTGGCAACTAGCAACGGCCGGCCACGGCAATCAGCAGTGCGAGTCGCGAGTCACCGCTTGCGTTACCATTGACAACTGGTTTTTGAGTGATTGTGTAGTGTGTGGGCCATCACATTGTCATACAAAGACAGTTGCCAGTTGACAGTTTTCAGTTGCCTCATATAATAAGTGTATTTTTAATATACTATTGGCAGATTCTTTCAATTTTCAAACAATAGATTCTATTAAACAACACAAATTTCAAATCATATAATCATACAAAAAAATAAATCAATACGTAATCTAGTCAACACAGTTTGAAGAATTTTAATTTTAGTTAAATTAAAATCATTTAAAAATTAATCCAAGAACGTGTTTACTGACAAAAATACCTCAGAGTTATTCTATTTATTTAAGGTCTTACAAACTAAAATATTAAAAAAAAAAATTACACACTTATTTTTTTAGACATTATTAAAAAATTATAAATACCTATGATCAAAAAATACTTACAAGAAGTACACGATATTTAATAATTTATCATCGTGCGTTTTGAGCATTTTTATTGCTTACTTGAATGTAGGTGTATATTAAAGCATGTTTCGAATGAAAAAACCTGTACAGCTGCAAACATTTTAAAACTTTTATTCTCAGCCGCTGGTCAATCGCTCTTAAACAAAGAACGTCACATGTAAAGAATCTACGAGATTTAAAAAGAATTCATATGCTACTCTTTTATAGATGGCGCACTTATAATTATTTTACGGGAAAAGGCTTTTTACAAGTTATATTAGGTCCTTACATATGAAATTGGCGTTTTGCCGTACTGGCAACTTTGATCTCAAATATCTTCTCTTTGGTTAGGAATTCGAAATTCAAATTTATACAGCCATTTACTCATGTATTTGTGTTTCGAAAATTATAATTCATTTGTTTTTTCCTTAATTGTTTTTTTTCTTTGCGTCACTAAGCGCCTCCGCCCACTCAGGCAACTGAAAACTCTCAACTGCCAACTGTCTTTGTATGACAATGTGATGGCCCGCACTTACACTATCACACAAAACCCCGTTGTCAATGGTAACGCAAGCGGTGACTTGCGACTTGCTCTACTGGTTGCCCTGGGCGGCCATTGATAGTTGCCAACTGTCAGCTGATTGTTCTTCTTCTATGGTTAACCAAGCTTTTTGACCAATCAAGACAGAGAAACAGACGGTTTTAGTTGGTTTTCAGTTGCCTCAGTGGGCGGAGCGCCTTAGTTTACAAAATGGAAAACTTGAAATATCGCGTTATTTACGAGTACGAGTTCCACCGCGGGACCAGTGCTGCAGAAACGGCTCGAAGGATTAATGATGTGTATAGCGACGGTGCCGCAAAAGAAAATACAGTGCGTTTTTGGTTCCAACGTTTTCGTTCTGGAAATTTCGACCTGCAGAACAAGCCCCGTGGACGGCCGGAGACCAAAGTTGATAATGAAGAATTGAAGGCTATTGTGGAAGCGGATCCATCGCAAACCACGTCCGAGTTAGCTGCAAAAGTGCATAGATAGCAATGGTACATACTTTGATTAAATAAATATATTATATTTAAAAAAATCGACTTTATGTTCCTCCCATACAAAACGCCAATTTCATATGTAAGGACCTAATATTTTAGAATATAATTATAATTGCTTGCGCCCGTACACAAGCAATATTAATATGAATAAATAATTTTGTCAATTAAAAAACTCAAATCTTTCAAGAAAGGCTAACAGATACAATATTGGATTGAATCACCCATACACACGGCTAAGGCCCCTTCAAGCAACGTTTCAAATCTGAATGGTGCATGGTCTCACACCAGGGCGATACTGAGAATATACACCAACCACTACGTGTTTTCCGCATCAATATTTGATTAACCTTTAACTTACCACAAAATTACAAACAGTTCGCACTTAGAAAACAAACACAGCATTTGAAGTGCGAAAGTAAATACAATGTTCATCTACAAGAGTAAAAAAAGTATCATCAGAAGTGAGAATCAACCTTTTTAGCCGGAGGACCAATTTATACATTTTCAGTGTGTTCGCTGCAAGGGCGCTGTACAAATATAATATAATATATTAGGTCCTTACATATGAAATTGGCGTTTTGTATGGGAGGAACATAAAGTCCTTTTTGTTTAATATAATATATTTATTTAATCAAAGTACGTACCATTGCTATCTATGCACTTTTGCCATCTCATAGGTAGTTTATCGATCCCTTTACTAAAAAAACCATTCGGACGGGAATCGATAAAATCTTTGAAGGCGGCTTGGTCTGCCCTATCGGAGTTGAATTTTTTCCCTTGCAAGAAGTTATCCAAATTTCGAAAAAAAATGGTAATCTGTTGGGGCAAGGTCCGGAGAGTACGGTGGATGTCTTAGTGAGCGTTCACATTTCCGTTTTAAAAACGGAGGCGGGTCCCGTTTTAAAAACGGATGTCCTAGCGGCTGTAGTGGATGTATGGAGCTGTTCACACTTGTCCGTCTCCGTTTTAAAAACGGATCCGTTTTTATTGTCGGAGAGATTGCCAGCGCAGCGCATCCGTTGTAAAAACGGATGTGTCTCGCTCGCCCATAGGTTTGCATGGAGCTGTTCACACTTGCCGCCTCGTAGCTCCGGCGAAACCCGCCACGCCCCGCTCCTCAGCCCGAACGCTCCCAGTCGCGAGCAAGCAGGAGAGTTGCGTGGTCGCATCTGTTTGTTTTGATGAAGGTATACGCCAAATCACTATTTAGATTTCTCTTTACTACGAATCGGTTTACATTATGAATATGAAAAAATATGCTATTTATACATTGAAACTTTTCCTACCTTTTAAATTTATTGGAATTAAGATAGATTTATTAATTACGTTACAAAAAATATAAGCGTAAAGTACTAAATATTTTGTTTTTTCATTACATAAATCTGAAGTTATACAAGAAACAACTTTTAAAAAATACCCCTTTATGGCTAAGATTATTTTTGACTCAATCCATTGACTAAATTTTTTTCGTTCTTGTAAAATTATTCATAAAAATAATAAAAACAACTTTGGTGCTACTTTCCTTGTGCAGATAATAACACGCGGAGGGGTAGTAAAATATTTTTGGCTTTTCTATTCCTCAGTTCATAAATTAAAACTGTAATAATGGACGAGAACTACCAATTATAGAACCTACCTAAGCACCTATCTAAGTATCTACCTAAGTACCTAAATATGAACCTACACAAGTATCTACCAAAGTACCTACCTAAGTATCTATCTAAGTGCCTACCTAAGTTCATACATAAGTACCTATCTACATAAGTGCCTATCTACCTAACAATCTATCTACCTAAATACCTATCTACCTTAGAACCTACCTATGTACCTGCCTTAGAACCTACACAAGTACTTACAAAATAATCTACCTAAGTAACTTCAAAATTTTCTACCTAAGTATCTACATAAGTACATATCTAAGAACCTACCTACCTTAGAACCTATTAAAATACATACTTGAGAACCTACCTAAGGATTTACCTAAGTACCTACCTGTGAACCTACCTAAGTACCTACCTAAGTATCTACCTAATTACCTAACTAAGTACCTACCCAAGTATCTATCTAAGTGCCTACTTAAGTTCCTACATAAGTACCTATCTACATAAGTGCCTATCTACCTAAGAACCTATCGACCTAAATACCTATATACCTTAGAACCTACATATGTACTTACCTGAGAACCTACCTAAGTATCAACCTAAGTATCTACCTTAGCCCGTTTAATCACAGGAGACCATATTTGTCCCAGCTCACATAGGTCTCACAGAAATCGTTGTTTTTCCCTTACTATCATAGTCAGAAATGTGATCTAAACGGTATTGGAAAGAGAATACAACAAACTATATATTCAAATCTAAAAGAAAACCACAAAAAATTAAAATTTAACCCTTTCTGAAACCAAAGTTTCCGATAGCAATTTGAAAAAAAATTATGGAACTTTGTGAATTTTTTAAGATTTTTTTTTACATGAAACGAAAAAAAGTGAGGTGACAGTAAGGTTTATAATTCACTTATCTAATGAAATAAGTATGTGTTTTATTTTTTTTCATTATCAGTAATTTTAGTTAGAAAAAAAGTGAAGTGAGCCATTTTGAACACTTTTTAAAGTTTACGCAAAAAAAAATTATATAAAAAAAAAATACATAGTAATTTTTAATATAGAAATTTGAAAGCCTATTTCATCATCTTTCGAAAACAGTTTTTAGTTTTCGAATACGTTTACAAATGTTCCATTTATTTGGATTTTATTGCAAAGCGGGAATATTTTTAGCCTCTGACAAAATACGCCAATTTTTTTAGGGGTTAGTACCTTGCTAAGTACCTACAAAAGTACATATCTAAGTACCTATCTACCTTAGAACCTACCAAAATACCTACCTAAGGTTCTACCTAAGTACCTACCCGAGAACCTACCTAAGTACCTGCCTAAGTATTTACAATTTGGGAGCCGGGAATGGGTACCGCCGCCCTGGGAACCATTTATTGGATAACCAACACCTCTGCCATAGGTCACCCCAAGTGGTTCGCTACGTTTGGTGACTTAGCAGGGGTGCCCGGGTTTATGGGGTAAGGATTATCTAGGTCTTGGCGGCGGATGATCTAGACACACTGAACCCCAGATTCCTACCCAACCCTCATACCTTTTTCCTTCTCAGAATTTCCTCTCCTTAAAAATACCCTCCACACACCATCCCCAAAGATGACATAGGCCCTGAGGGAAATTATTTTCCTCGGGGCCTCCTGTGTGGACCTAATGTTAAAAAAAAGTATTTACCTAAGTACCTAACTAAGTAAATACATAAGTACCTACATAAGTACTATTCACACAAGTACCTATCTACCTAATAACCTATCTACTCAAATACCTATCTAACCAAATACATATCTTTGAACCTAACTAAGTACCTACCTGAGAACCTACCTAAGTACGTACCTAAATATTTACCTACGTACCTACCTAAGTACCCAAATACGAACCTACACAAGTACCTACAAAATAATATACCTAAGTAATTAAAAAAATAATCTACCTAAGTAGTTACATAAGTACCTATCTACCTTAGAACCAACCAAAATACCTACTTGAGAACCTACCTAACTATCTAACTAAGTACCTACCCAAGTACCCAAATTCGAACCTACACAAGTACCTACAAAATAATCTTCCTTAGTAACTACAAAATAATCTACCTAAGTATCTACATAAGTACCTATCTATCTTAGAACCTACCAAAAACCTACTTGAGAACCTACCTAAGTATCTACCTAAGTACCTAACTAAGTACTCAAATACGAACCTACACAGGTACATACAAAATAATCTACATAAGTATCTACATAAGTTCCTATCTAAGAACCTATCTACATAAGTATCTATCTACCTAAATATATATCTACCTTAGAACCTACCTATGTACCTACCTGAGAACCTACCTAAGTATCAACCTAAGTATCTACCTTAGTACCTTACTAAGTACCTACAAAAGTACCTATTTACATAAGTACCTGTCTACTAAGACCTATCTACCTAAATACCTTTGAACCTACCTAAGTACCTACCTGAGAACCTTCCTAAGTACCTACCTGAGAACCTACCTAATTACGTACCTAAGTGTCTACATAAGTACCTACCTAAGTACCCAAATTCGAACCTACACAAGTACTTACAAAATAATCTACCTATCTAGTATCTAAATAAGTACCTATCTAAGTACCTATCTACCTTAGAACCTATTAAAATACCTACTTGAGAACCTACCTAAAGATCTACCTAAGTACCTAACTAAGTACCTACATAAGTACCCATTTACATAGGTACCTATCTACCTAAGAACCTCTCTACCTAAATACCTGTCTACCTTTGAACCTACCTAAGTACCTACCTGAGAACCTACCTAAGTACGTACCTAAGAATTTACCTAAGTACCTGCCTAAGTACTCAAATACAAACCTACACCAGTACCTACAAAATAAACTACCTAAGTATCTACATAAGTACCTAAGTACCTACCTAATTACCCAAATACGAACCTACACAAGTATATTCAAAATAATCTACCTAAGTATCTACATAAGTACCTAAGTACCTACCTAATTACCGAAATACAATCCTACACAAGTACCTTCAAAATAATCTACTTAAGTATCTACATAAGTACCTATCTACCTATCTACCTATCTACCTGAGAATCTACCTAAGTACGTACCTAAGTATCTACCTAAGTACCTAAATATGAATCTACATAAGTACCTACCTAATTACCCAAATACGAACCTACACAAGTACTTACAAAATAGTCTACCTAAGTAACTTCAAAAGATTCTACCTAAGTATCTACATAAGTACATATCTAAGTACCTGTCTACCTTAGAACCTACCAAAATACCTACTTGAGAACCTACCTAAGGATCTACCTAAGTACCTACCTGTGAACCTACCTAAGTACCTACTTAAGTATCTACCTAAGTACCTAACTAAGTACCTACCTAAGTACCTATCTACCTAAGACCTATCTACCTATCTACCTATCTACCTGAGAACCTACCTAAGTACGTACCTAAGTATCTACCTAAGTACCTATCTACCTAAGACCTATCTACCTATCTACCTATCTACCTGAGAACCTACCTAAGTACGTACCTAAGTATCTACCTAAGTACCTAAATATGAATCTACATAAGTACCTACCTAAGTACCTACCTAAGTATCTACCTAAGTACCTACAAAATAATCTACCTAAGTATCTACATAAGTACCTATCTAAGTACCTTTCTACTTATCTACTCTATCTACCTAAATACCTATCTATCTTAGAACCTACCAAAATACCTACCTGAGAACCTACCTAAGTATCTACCTAATAATCTACCTAAGTATCTACCTAAGTACCTAAATATGAACCTACATAAGTACCTACAAAATAATCTACCTATAATGTTTTGGTTGAATTGACAATTATTTGTTTTCGTAGAGTAGGATCCGGTTTTAAAAACGGATCCGTCGCTAAAACGGATCCGTCGCTAAAACGGATCCGTCGTTAAAACGGAAGTGTGAATAGTGCCGTGGGGCTCCGTTTTTAAAAACGGAATCCGCCTCCGTTTTTAAAACGGAAGTGTGAATGAGCTCTTAGACATTCCAATTGAAGCTCCTCTAATTTGGTAGCCGTCTATTATGCAGTGTGTGGTCTAGCGTTATCATGAAGCAGCAGTGGCCTAGAGCGATTAACCAGCCTCGGTTGTTTAGCAGCTAGCTTTTCATTTTTGTGGTGTTGTAAATCGATCAAATAGACATGATATCAATATCGAAAGTCAACAGAAAAATGTATATCTCTAAGGTTAAACCAATAAGTGTTCTTTTTTTTATCATTCTGAAGTAAAAAAAAAACACGTAAAAAAATACTACTTGCAGTTTTGGGCAATTGTTGATTTTTCGTTCGGAAAGTTAAAAGACAATTTAGTAAAGAAACATAAAGGTATTGAGGGCAACGAGCGGGCTGACGAACTAGCAAGGAAAGGGGCGAAAGCACCACTTGTAGGATCCGAGCCGGCCGTAGGAGTAGCAGCTTGCCACACAAAATTACATATTGATAGGTGGGTCAAATCCCAGCACTATAAAGAATGGGAGAGGGCACCCGGAATAAGACAATCCAAAGTTCTCATAAAAGGACCGGACCCTAGACGAACCAGGAAACTACTCGATATGGATTGAAACTCGCTGAGGGAACTGGTAGGACTATTAACTGGACACTGCCATCTCAGGAGACACATGCAGATATTGGGAGTATAAAACATCAATATATGCAGATAAAGTGAAGAGGATGAAGAGACTCCAATTCACCTATGGTGCCAAAGACCTGCCCTGGTGAGAACTAAGCTCAGATACCTGGGGAGACATACGTAGAACCAGAAGAGATATGTAGCCACAAACATATCCAATGACATTTTTAACTTAAATAAAAATAATAAAAAATAAAGGGACTGGGTTGTTATTAGGATTGAGGTAAAACGGGAGATAGCACAATGGGCCTATGGCCCAAGTGCTCACAAAATCTGCTTGTAAACCGTCTCCGCCTTAAAAAAAAAAATAGTCAACAAAAACGTGTTTTATAAAACAGAAACCTTTAAAATGCATCAAACGATGGTATAAACAAGAAAAGCTCTGCGCTGCGAAGGTGATTTGATTGAACAACGAAACTTTGTCTAAGAATATGTAAGAAAAATCTTATTATTTACGAATATGTAAGAATATGTATTTAAGAATATAACAATCTTATTATTTACGAATATAAAGAATGTATATAAACATGAAAAAATCTCTTTCTATTTTGAGAGACTGATTCAAAACTTTTAAGACTGAAGTTTTCCACTTAACCCTTATTTAAAAACAACAGAAACCGTTTAATATCTTCACCATAAAGTTTTCGATAAATGTTTAGCCAAGTTAGTGGGAAGTATGAAAAGCCTCGCAAGACGAAGTAAGTCTCGCGGCCCGCATGTGGCCCGCATGTGGCCCGCATGTAGCCCGCATGTGGCCCGCATGTGTCCCACCCTCGGGCCTCGGGTTGCTCACCACTGATCTATCGATATCTTTGATTAAGTTAAATAATATGATACAAGAGGTTGACGGTAAATTATTATATCATTATTTGGCTGTTTTTTGTGATTCCGTGACATCTCAACACAATCTAAAAATTGAGCACACATTTTAAATGTGATGAAAAAACACTAGATTAAATAAATAGGCTACACGGAGAAAAATGTTATTCTAAAATACGATCATTTTATTCGTAAAAACGGGACTGAAGTTCTTACGAACAAATTAACAGTGTTTCAATGTTTATTGGCGGGAAAATATAAGAATAATTTATTCGTATACCTACGTACGAAATTACGTATACCAACAAATTATTTTCCCGCCAATATACATTGAAACCCTTTTAATTTGTTCATAAGGACTTCAGTTCCGTTTTTAACCGTTTTTACGAATAAAATGATCGTATTTTAGATTAAAAATTTTCTCCGTGTATATGCAAAAAAAATCATCTCTTTTTAAAGGTATTTTGATTTGCCCCTGCGTCGAATTGTCCGGTCGTCGTTTTTAGTTCACGTTTTGAGACGTTTTCCGCTTCTTTCATTGAGTCAACGTTTCAAATAGCCTTCCAGTATTCAACATCGGGGAAGATGTGTTGAGTAATTATTATTGGTTTGGGTTGTGAGTACATAGTTTGAAGAATGTATTTGCGATACAGGTACGAATTATGTAATTAAATGGCATTGTCAATAAAAAGAGCCAACCAACTAAGAACGTTTTTTAATGCCCTTACTGTCCGAAGTGGGACTATGGCGTCCTCGATTAACATATGCTGTGAGGCTGAAGGGAATGGATAAGGTAATCAGATGGGGGAGAGGATAGTTGGAAAGTACCTCGATATTCAGATCTTGTAACTAAACACGGCTAAAGCCACGTGCAACGTGTCAATTCTGAAAGGTGGTAATACTGAGAGTAGCATTCATTCTTGAACGTACCGCATGTCTAATATAGGTATAAACGGTGTATGGAAACTCAAGCGGGAAACTGGTGAATCTACAGCTCACAGAGAAGCCAATAAACTTTTTTTATTTAGATCTATGCATTTTGATTTTTTATCTTTTTTTTGCAACTAAAATGAAAAAAATGGTATCGGGTCCACGCCTCAATTATTAAACATCATTAAAATACATTAAACAACTAAAATTAACCTCCTAGCGACCTTAAAAACAATTTTCAAATTAGACCCAAGAAAGATAGATAGATAAACCACAAAATAGTTAGGCATACCACAAAATAGTTAGATATACCACAAAATAGTTAGGTATACCACAAAATAGTTAGGTATACAACAAAATAGTTAGGTTTACCATAAAATCTTTAGTTATACCATAAAATCAATACGTATACCACAAAACCATTAGGTACACCACAAAATCGTTAGGTATATTACAAAATCGTTAGGCATACCACAAAATCGATAAGGCATACCACAAAATCGATAAGGCATACCACAAAATCGTTAGGTATATTACAAAATCGTTAGGTATACCACAAAATCGATAAGGCATACCACAAAATCGATAAGGCATACCACAAAATCGTTAGGTACATTACAAAATCGTTAGGTATACCACAAAATCGACCCCAAATGTAATGTAAATTACCAATCAACCACGGAGGCCGCCGAGATTTAAATATTGCAACATTATGTTTTCCAATAGGTAAGTCATATAGTTATAATTGAAGAACAGAAAATTTATTTAATTAAATTTTTTGAGAGAGAGACTCAAAACTAACCGATATCTGGATTTAACATTTAAATACAAAAGTGTTCTGTAAATACGATATTCACGACGACATTAAATACACATTTTCAGCAAATTTAAGGAAATGTTGTCTATTTACAGCAATTAGTTCCAGGGAAGTTCGGATGAGCGATTTTCCATCAGAGTGTAATGCGCGTTGTTGACCATCGATTCGATATTACCTTGGACTCAAAAAAATACCGTTGATTATATACTGAAAACGTTCGATTGACATTATTTACTTGTTTTGTTTCTGGAAAATACGGAGGATTTGCCAACATTGCCGTCTGTTGACAGATTTGGTCGTCCATTGGTTTTTTAATTGATGAAAAATAAGTATTTAATTAAACAATCATATTTTTCTGAGAAAAATTATACGGTTCATGAAAACGTGTGAAAAAGTACAAAGTCGTATTGTCTTTGTTTGTCACAGAAACCCATAATAAAAACATGATTTAGGTTTTAAAAGTTGTTGATTTAAAAAATATACATTTTTGTATTATGAATTATTAGCAATTAGAGTTGATGCGAACAATAGGATTGTGTGTGTTGTTACTGCTACTGTTACACGGTTCTGTGGTGTGTCCTTGTGAAACGTCACTGAGGAACAGTCGTTGGTCTTATTTAGACCTACTTATTATTTTTAGTAAAATAGGGACGATAAATATCAAATCTTGACTTAAGATGATACCCGGGTGGTGGAGAAGTTTTAAAAATAGATTTTACTAAATTGTTGCTGTCACTGTTGCTCTTACTCCACCGGATATTGGGCGAAAGGGAGATTGCACCTTGGGCTACTAATACCTAACTAAAATCCAGGTTTTGTATTCCCCACTTTTCTCCTCCAAAAGTGGACTGATTTTCAATTTTTTTTTACCAACTACATAAGAAAAAACTATTTTATGTCTGTACGTTTTGATTTTTTTTTTAAAACATTGTCTAGTTTGTATATAGAACGTCTTTTGACGGCGTTTAAACCAGTCAATTTCATTGATTTTTGAAAGGTCATAACTTCTATAAAAAGTAATTTAAAAAAAAAAAAAGTACCGACACGCTAGTAGTTGATATCTATTTTATGTAAAAACAATATTTTCTCTAGGGTTAAAATCCAGAGAGATAAATAGGGAATACGTTTGTATGGAAAAATCACCGCCGGGTATCCCCTTAAGTATTTATCGGAAAAAGAACTAGTTTTTAAAATCATCATTATAGTAGCTACTGAAAAAAACCTTACCCAAACCATGAAGTTAAACCATAGAAGTTCCTGAAAACCCTTTATCCAAAACCTAGTTCCCCTCAGCACAGCATCTCCTAGTGAGAAGGACTTAAACAATATTCTACATCTCTTTTATATCAGATTTTGTGCGGGTATTCCCCACCATGAAAACTCTTGAAGAGACGTTGCAGGAAAAAAGTTGTTCGCTTTTCGGCCCATACAAAAAGAACGCCCGGGAAAATACACTTTTCTACATCAAAAATTGCACGAAATGAATATATATATATATTTTTTTAATATTGCCTTTTTAAAACATAAAAACATACCGACATAGCTTCTTCTTTAGAGAACATATTTTTGTTTTTAAATTACAATTTCGTGAAAGTTTGGGTGTAGAGATATGTTTTCTCCCGAAACCCTTTTTCGAGCGATTTCTGTAGGTAAATATGAGAGTTTGTCGTCCCATTCGCACGTTTCGCGTTCGCATGTATCGTAAGTGTGTGTGAGCTTATTTAGAGCGGGACAGAATGACAGACAACGAAATTCCTAAACGTTCCGCATGGGGTGCAAAATCTAGCCTCAATTATAATTATTAAAAAATTATAATTTACCTATTTTAAATTTTTTTACCGATTTCAAACCTAAAATCGACATCAAAAATACTTTTAATAATAAGTTGGTATGGATATTAAACGAATTTATTTACATTGACTATTTTTTGTACTTATACTATGGAATATACAGTATATAGACAAGTAGTTTTCCTTGACGCATTTAAATGAAAATATGTTTTATGCTTTTGTTATTCGGCGGTACATCCCTTCAGTTATATTTTGTGTAAGAGAGTTTACCGCATTTTTCCTAATACGACTGCATATTGTATACAAGTGAGCCGAGGGAGGCAACTGTCGCGGGATCAACTGTCGTGGAAGCCAAAAATTAAATATGCGAAAAATGTGTTCTTTTAAATTTTTTTTTTTTAGAATTGTTGTAATTTTATTTCCTGAAGTCGAATAAAAAGTTTGAATTAGTTTATGCAAGCTATACATCTGTGAGAACTGCGTTCGCATCAACATTCGCTGCGGTACGCGCTATACAAACATTGGTATTTTTAGAGATCATTCAACTCAAGAAAAGATTTTTAAAAAAACAAGTTTTTCAGTCAAAGATGTATCTCAGATTTAAAAAAACTTGTATTTCTTACTACTTAAAATATGTTCCAGTTCCGTTTAATTGATCTATTTATATGAAGTTAGGATACAGCCTAAATTTAGTTTCGTGCATGAACGACGAATATAGCCCACACATCTTACTAATATTATAAATACGAAAGTTTGTATGGGTGTATGTGTGTTTGTTACTCTTTCACGCAAAATTCACTGAATGGATTTTAATGAAACTTTACAATAATATAGCTGATACATCAGAATAACATATAGGCTATAATTTATAAAGCTAACTATTAATTTTCAATATATTGAAAATAATAATTATTGTTTAATAGAAAATGTCAAAATTTGAGAATGACATTTTGCAAAACAATGATTGTTAAATCAAAATTCTAATTTAGAAAATATTTAAATTAGTGAATTTATTTGAAGTACTCGCCTAATACTTTGAATCGAATCAAGAATTATTATAGATATTTTAAATACATTGGTTAAGAATTTTGGTATAAACGTAAATGGGTCCTAGGAAAAGAAAATAGATTACTCGAAGTACTAATCCTACGCAGACGAAGTCGCGGGAAGAAGCTAGTTTTAAATACTTTTTAGACAACGTTGCTGTAAAGTAATTTAACTTAGTCAAAATTTAAGATACATTACAACTCTTAAGAGGAATACACAAGTCAAAAATAAGTACTTACATATATTCTAAATAATTTATATATTTGTTAGACAACGTTGCTTTAGTTCGTCATTAGTCATTAGTCATTACCTAATGATGCTAAAGGCCCATCCAGACTCACGACGAGAAGACTCGGCGAGAAGTTTCGCCGAGACTTCTCGTGAGAACAAGCAATTTATTCACACTCTCATTATTCTCACTCGTGATCTGTTTCCTATTCGGTATGGACGACATTACAGACGATATTCAATTTGCAGCAGGTTTGGCTCTGTGTGCCACGGCATATTATAATTTTGTTAAGTAAGTAAGTAAGTAGGTAAGTAAGAAGTATGATCTAAACGGCAATGGAAAGAGAATACAACATGCTATATATTCAAATCTAAAAGATAACCACAAAATATTTAAAATGTGCACCCATATGAAACCTAAGTTTCCGACCACAATTTGAAAAAAAATTGTGAAGCTTTGTGAATTTTCAAAGAATTATTTTTACATGAAACGACAAAAAAGTAAGGTAGACATTCATTTGTCTAAAAAAATATGTGTTTTTTTTTTCGTTATAGGAAATTTTAGTTAGAAAAAACGTGAGGTGAGCCGCTTTTAAAACTTTTTAAAGTTTGCATTTAAATTTTTTGTATTAAAGATACATGAAAGTGTACTTCATCACCTTTAGAAAATAGTTTTAAGTTTTTTGATTCGTTCACAAATATTCCATTTATTTAGATTTTTCTGCAAATATTTTGACCTTCTGAAAAAAAAGTCCAATTTTTAAAGGTTTAAAATGCATAAAAAAAGATCCGGCTCCAAAATTTTTTAACCCTTAGGCGCTCCGCCCACTGAGGCAACTGAAAACCAACTAAAACCGCCTGTTTTCTCTGTCTTGATTGGTCAAAAAGCTTGGTTAACCATAGATGAAGAACAATCAGCTGACATCTGGCAACTATCAATGGCCGGCCAGGGCAACCAGCAAAGCAAGTCGCAAGTCACCGCTTGCGTTACCATTGAAAACGGGGTTTTGTGTGATTGTGTAGTGTGCGGGCCATCACATTGTCATACAAAGACAGTTGGCAGTTGAGAGTTTTCAGTTGCCTGAGTGAGCGGAGGCGCTTAATGCCGAAAAAGGTTTAAAAAAAATGCTTAGATAAAATAGATATATTTTTTCGGGGTTTATATATTATATGGTGTAAATTCATTGGTTTCCCGCTTGTATCACTAGTTGTCGGACAACGTGTGTGTGAGTGTTAAAATTACTACCTATACTTAAAGTTGAGTATCGAATAAATAGCATTGAGTTAGTCGTGAGTATGTTATGCAATTACGTACGAAGTATTTACAGTTTTTTTCTACACAATTGGTTTATTTTAAAAGCGATAGATTTAATAACATAATTTATTTAACAAGTGGTGTAGGTATATATTTTTTGCCACAATACGTTTTTGCAAAGTGAGAACTTGTAAAAAATATTACAATAGTTATCAGTGTTCCTCGGGTATTTCCTTGTTTTTATTTTATTAAGTAATGGCTGAGGACAGCCTCCGTGCTTGAGTTGCAACGATCAGCTTTCGGGGGATTATCTGTCATAAGAACCGCCGCAAATATGATGCCTACTTTTCGAATGAAAGAATATCGTAACATAACAAATTAAACAAATAAGGGCCGTCTGTTTCAACGCTAGCTACAGTAAAAGTTTAAATGGCTAGCTTTACACTTGTAAGTTTTGTCGTAAGTTTACGACTTCTGGCCAATGTGCCAATTACAAGTGTAAAGCTAGCCAGTTTAACTTTTACTGTAGCTAGCGTTGAAACAGACAGCCCTAAGATTTACTTGCGCTCGCCGTTTCATTCCTGCGACAACCGGAATCGTAGCCACGGAATGTACAAAAATGACTACAAAAATGACTGCAAAGTCTACCGTCAGCCGGTTATCCTGCGACAATCTCGGGCCTCGCATCGGCGAGACTCGTCAATGTTCGGAGGTCACGTGACATCTTGACTCGTGATCAGCGCACTAAGCTGGGTAAATTCTGCGTACGAACATACGGCACACCTACTTACACAAAATATAACTAATTGTCCTTGAAGAGGTGTGCAGAGAGGATGTAACGCCGAATAACAACAGTATAAAACATATTTTCATTCATATGCACCAAGGATAAAACTAATTGTCTATGAGCTGTATACAGGGTGTAACAGGTCGTACCAGAGGGATTTTAACCAGCGATTCCTACCCTTATTTGGAGTAAAATCTCGTCACTGGTAACTCGGCCGAGTAACCGCCCAGCCTCTTAACCCGCTCCCAAATGTCCAACACCTACTATTTTTTTAATGTTTTTGTAGAAAAAAAAACATCAAAAATGTCGCCGGAGACCAAAATTTTATTTACATTTTTTACTCCAAAGAAACTCAGGATTCGCTGGTTAAAATCCCTCGGGTACGTCCTGTTACACCTGTATACCAGCGAATAAGTACAAAAAATCGAAATAGTATATAAAATTCGTTAGATATCCATAAAACGGGTTTTTTTTAATCGATTTTAAGTTTGATATTGGTAAAAATGCACAAAAAATTATAATTTTATTATAAAATTAATTTCGTGGGCCAACTATCGGGGGATCAAATGTCGGTTCACCATTTGCGGCACGTTCATGAGTGGTAGATACTTTCAGTATCTCACTGGTGAAAGACCACCATTCAAAATAGAAACCTTGCTTGAAATGGCTTTAGCTGTGTTAGATCTGAATTGGCAGGTACTTCCCCACCTTCCACTGCCCGATCTCCTTCCCCTACTCACACTCTTCTTATATTCACCATACATACCTACATAAAAAAAGTAATGAATACAGATTTATTTAATAGCTCGGTTTTATCACGGATTCAAAATGTCAAGGCAATTTTTTTATAAGTAATACAAAATTTTAATAATGAGAAAATTATGTTCAGAAGAAATATATCGTTGCGGAAACATCAAATAAATTAATTTTAACAAATCAATATATCGAATATTCAAGTTTTCCTCGATTGATTACATTTTGTTTACCTATTCTCATCTTAAGGGATGCTGGGTGGAGGGTATTTTAATGGAACGAGAGGCAGTTCTGGATAGGAAAAATGTATGAGGGGTGGGTAGGAATCTGGGGGTCAGTAGGTCCAGGAGCGATGGCAGTGTGAATCATTCCTCCCACTGCGGTGCTAGGCGGCTGGAGAGGTCAAAAGGTCTTCATCAACCAGTCTCTCCCGATCCAAGGCAAACGCATCCGCCACCAAGACCTAGACAAACCTCACCCATGAACTCGGGCACCCTTGCTAAGTCACATTTCAATTCAATTTATTAATATCTAATTTAAATTTTTACGAAGCCGTTTGACATTTGCGTGTGTAAATCCGCTAGTGTTGCCTTCGTATATCGATTTCTTATTTATTATATTATCGGTCACTATTGTCATTATTCTTCTAGCTATCAGCAGTGCGACCGTGTTCGGGAAAACGTTATAAAATCACCGGTAGTTATAGTATCCGCCGGACTATCGGCCTGACGTTGATCAAAAATCGTCGCAATAGACGAATTTAAGGTTAAAAAAGTGGCATGCACCCCCGCCCACGCCTCTCTCTGTCGCACGCATCTTTCTCTATCGCTAAAATCAGTAGCTGCGCGAGAATGAATCGTAGGTACCATGTTCAGGCCGGTCTTAAAGATTCATATGGATATCCTATCGATCCAATATTGTAAAGTTATCGATTTCACTTTTCTAGACCCCCTGGGAAGTCTTACTAGCATTAACACAGGATATACGAATATTTTCCGCAATGCCCTTCAATATGTTTAAGCACGAATTTAACCTTTAACTGTATGTACAGTGTTCACATACATATAATAAGATCTATCCTCGGTTATAAATGAATTAAAACTGTAAACTATGCTCTTTGTAAATTAATATTTTCATGCTGTATCTGGGGAGGCGCAGTATCCTTAAACTTATATCCTCTCGAAAGAGCACAACGAACAATACACAATACTAAAGGTTACCTAAGATAAATTATATAATAATAAATAATCTCCTTCTTCTTCGATGGCGCTACAGCCCATATCGAGCTTTGGCCTCCCGCAACATTCGCCTCCAACTCCTCCTGTCCTCAGCAGCTGACTTCCAGTTTGTTACCTGAGAAGCTGGGCCGCATCCCCTCTTACCCCGTCTTCTCACCTCAGTCTGGGTCTTCCCACTTTTTATAATATTAATATTAAATAATAATAAAACAATAATTGGCTACTAGCCAGCTGAGAGATGGCGCAACTAGTTTGTGCCGTTCGATACGTAGGACCGTGGCGGAAAGTCGAAACTATTATTTCACTACATAAAAAATAAATCTGTCCATAAAAAACCTTTTTTTACTGTATTATGTTTTTTAACGTCAAATATGCTAGTATTTTTATACGAACGAGGTTACAGAAAGTGCTAAATCGTAACACAAACGTGTAACCTTTTCAACGCGGAAATTCTATCGATCTTCAAGTCGGTAGGTATTCGTGTACTTTTTAATGAAATAATTTAGTAGAATGCTATTTAAATGTGACTAGGTACTTAACATGATTTGTATCACGAATAAGAGATTGAATCGGTTCCTCATTAGAAATCAAAATATTGCTTCGATTTTAGCAGAGATGTACTTTATTTCAAATGAATCCATTTCAAATGGATAATGCAAAATGGTTATTTTGCATTTTAAATGTTTTTTTTCACCCATTTCCTTTTTAAATGCTTATCCCAATGCATTTTAAATGCATTTTTGCAACATTCTTCCTATTGGATCAACACTTTTTTTTCATAATTACGTCTATCAAGTTGCTCCCTGGTAGAAGCCCTGGCAAAATAAGTGATACCATACAAAAAAGGGCCGTAGACGATGTAATTCTATTTCATAAATCTGGCAACATTAGCAGTCGTAGAATATTTAATAAGTCCAATATATGCTAGAATAGCTATGTTAGTTTAACCGGTATTTTACTTTTTTACTCTTTTATTGTTTGATCTGAAAAGCCATTTTACATTTTCAATGCATTTTGCAAATAGGTATTTAGCATTTTGAATTTCAAATGCTTTTCAAAAAAATATTTTGCCATTTCAAATGGAAAACTTTGACCCATTCCATTTTACATTTCAAATGGTTTTGGGTACCTATTTTGCACATCTCTGGATTAGTAACAAAATGTTACAAAAAAAAAAAAACAAGTGTCCGTTAGACCACAAGACTAAAGTAAAACTTCTTTAGTTCCATCTATATGTATGTATATATGTTTATACGTATAAAATATATACATAGATATATTAATTTTCTACAAATATTTAATTCAAATTTATTATCGTTCGCCTCGCCCGATCACACTTTTCGTAACGCTCTCGTCACGCATTCGCCAGCTTACTCTCCAAGTCAAGCGTGCTTTAGACCACACGACTGAAGTAAAACTTCTAGAGAGAAAGAAAATGTGCGCGCGCACTGCTCTCTCTTGCTCCTACAGTATTTATAAAACTGTTCAAGAACGAAATGAAATTACGAATAATCTTCATGCACTGGCTAAGAGGAGCTATAAGAGGAAGAAAGAAACTCTTGCTCCTACAGTGTAATACAGCCCGTTCGCCTAGCCCGACTACACTTTTCGTAACGCTCTCGTCACGCTTTTGCCAGCTTACCCGACAAGTCAAGCGAGCGTAAAGAAGTTTTACTTCAAAAAATATTATGTAGATTAGCTAATATGACCTAATATGAAATATTTTAATGAAGGCGTTACTAAAGTATTTATAATTTATGGGGCCAACAGACCTAGCTATAAAAGCTCAAGCGTTATTTGGCTTGGCCTACTTCAGCATATCGCTCGTCATACATTCCCATTGGGAAGGTACGGCAACTGATATGCCGAAATACGCCAAATCAAATAACGCTTGAGCTTTTATAGCTAGGTCTGTTGGCCCCATTAACCATCATTAAAACCATATTTGCGACAGCAGAGCATACCGCCCGCTTTTAAAATGTCACGAACATGATACGAGCGCATTAACCGGGTTATTTGTTTATGTATATAATAAAAATCGACCATTTTTATCTGCAAATCTCTTAGCAAAAGTATTATTATCAAAAATATATGAAAATTGATAAATACATATTTGTAAAAAATATCTAAAATATTCTATTAGCAAGATAAAGCATTTGATTTTTCAGGAAAACTTTTGAAGCAAACAACTATGACATTTAATAATATTTACAAACTCGTCAATATATTAAAAACGATTTAAAAAATTTATATTATATTTTAAAACGTCCTCAAAAGTTAAGTATGTAATTTATTAATAAATTAATTATGAATCATATCTACCTAAATATATATTTTTTCCGTATTTTAATTTATTCATATATATACACATAAAATATCTTTTCTGCATACCTACCTACAAAATTATTTTGCATACTAAATTGTTTTTGGTATTCTAGTTTATATAGGCATTTAAAAAAAATCATCACTTGTGACTTATGACTTTTCAAAGGGGTGTTGAAATGCCACTTTGTTGAGTTGTCATGTAATCATTATAGTAAAAAAACAATTTGTTTTTTACGCATTGATTTGTTTTTCATTTATTAAAAATATTGGACAAGATTAAAGCAGTTATGTCATTCGTTCTAAAATCTCGCACTGGTTTTTAATTTTACAACGGCTCACCAAAACAAGTTATTTATATATTATATTCTCGTTTTGTCTCCATTATTTTTCTCCGTTGCGATATTAAACTATATATATCTTCTAACCACGCGAGCGGTTTTTGCCACATTATAGCACTATTTCCAAAACCTTAGATTGCTTTGTTGCCAAAAAGTGGCAAATTTTCTATTTTTTTTTTTTAAACGACTATATAATATTGTACATTCAAAATATAACAAAATAAATATTCTTTAGATTCTTTAAAATGTTTTAAGGTTAAATATTTAATTATATTTTTTTTATAAATCCTACAAATATATGATAATAAACAAAAGATAGGGGAATTCATTGACTACATAGAACTATAATCAGTTTGTATGTCTCCATATTCAAATTCGGAGGTATGATTTTTTTAATTTGGGCGGAAAATTTTCCTTTAGCAATCCGAAAAAAATATTTTAATTGCTCTGTCGCTCCAGTGGCTAATTAAATGGCACCTGAAACAAAACTATGGCGCCTTTTAAAGTGTAAAAAATATGGAGATAAAATATAAGGGGACATACATTAATAACGTGAGCTGTTTTTTTTTTAAATTTAGACCCCTCCTCCTCTTGGTGAGATTAAGTGAGATTTAGTAGGACCTCCCCCCCCTTTCTTTCTTACTCTCGAAATTAATGTTTTTCATAAAAGCCATTTTTTCAGCGGGCAAAATGGGACACTTCAAAAGAAGTGAAAAATTTATTTTTTATTTTTATTATCTCTATAATAATATATTCTCTTTTAAAGTTGACGTAAGATTTCCCCCCCCCCCCCCCCCCTCCCCTCATTTGACATTTGGTGAGATTTTACCGGACCATTTTTTACTCTCGTAATTAATGTATGCCCCCTAACTATTATTGTCCCCTTTTCGCTCAATAGAGAATAGGCTCTTTCTCAGTGACGTATCGAATGGATATCACTGAAGAAAGAATAGATTTACATTACGTTAGCACCAAAACACGCAATTTCAAGTTTAACAGCCTCCATGGTCGAGGGGTAAAGCTTTCTAAATTATATTGTATTTAATTATAACATTACAAATAATATACATATATAGTATATTTACGTCACGTTCCAATGTGGAAGATATCTACTCTCAGTATCGCCCTGATGAATGAGCATCGTTCAAAATTGAAACATTGCTTTAAATTACTATAGTCTTTTTTGGTGACTAGATCTGCATAGCCGGTACTTCCCCCCCATCTTCCTCCTGCAGCCTCACATCACACCCCATCTGGGGATTCTATGGTTTCTATCTCCAGACGGTTGGGAGCAGATGGGACTCTTGTGCGGTATGCACAAGACAGGATTGTATTATTGTGGTAAACTCTAACTACGCGATCTAACTAATAAAACCACTGATAAATTTATTGAAAGTTAGATTTTGACAATTGATTCTATACTAGGAAAATAAGCTAAATACCGACATAGGTTGTCCATGACAAATTTTGGGAAAAACCAAAAAAAGTGTTCACGTTATTTTCCCAATTGACTTATAATGATATAATATCAGTAGAACAGTCTAATGGAGTGTAAATTTGAGCCCTAAATAATTGATAGTTTCACTTTAGTATCTACCAGGGGCTCAATTCTCCAATAGCGATCAAGAGTTATTCGTTAAATGCGCCATCTGCAAACATAAAATTACCCGTCGTCTCGACGAACTTTATCGAATTTATACGTGTTCTTGAATGTCGATGGGTTGAAAATATGATTATATTAGGTTCTGCCCGCTACTTTGTCTTCGCAGGATTAGTACTTCGATTAGCCTATTTTCTTTTCCTAAGTCCCATTTTTATATTATGTTTATACCAAATTTTTAAACCTATTTATTTAAAATATCTATAATTCTTGATTCGATTGAAGGGTGAGTACTTCAAATAAATTCACTAATTTAAATATTTTCTAAAATAGAATTTTGGTGTTACAATCATTGTTTTTCAAAATTTCATTATAAAATTTTGACATTTCTATTAAACAATAATTATTATTTGTAATACATGGAAAAAAGCAAGCTTTTGGTATAAATTATAGGCTATACGTTATTCTGGTGTGAGAGCTATATTATTGTAAAGTTTCATTAAAGTCCAATCAGTGGTTTTTGCATGAAAGAGTAACAAACATACATACATCCATACAAACATTCGCGTTTATTATATTAGTAAGATTAGCAGCCCTTTGAAATTTTTCTATTTTTCTGATGTTTTCGATGTTTCCATTCAATTTGAAATTAAGACCGCACTTTCTTCGAAGTGTCTGGCGGGTAAATGACTAAAAACGAAAAACAGTTGGTAACTCGCGAAAAGGCAATTGAATTCTGCTTACATCTGAAAACGACATTGCAACAGATTAATTTGGAAGTTGTTTTTCATCTATATTACCCTTCAACAAAACGTTCTTGTTGGTCTCAAAGCATCTGCTTCAGCTTGCTTAATATCGTCTGTAAATCAACATGTATTATGGAAACTTTGTATAAATATACATACAATGCCCGACTTTGAAGAGCTCGCGGGAAACGATCTAGACAATGTAATAGATTTTGACAGTTTTGTCTGTGTCGATTGGTCCGACCCACTCAGTGTTCGAGTGGAATGACTTTTGCGAACCTTCGACGAGATGCGAGAATAACTATGTAGGTCGAACCAAATATATGTACTTTCGACGGCGATTGCGAGCGGCGTCGATTGAAGAATTGAGCTCCCGCGTTATGACTGATAAATAATATACCCACTTAAAAATACATCAGACAGTTTTCATACCCACTTAATGCAACAAGAGTTCATTTGTTATCATTAATTACTAAAAATGACCATCGTAACAAGACTAAATTCGTACATTCCAGAAATTATTATTAGTTTTCATTTTCTATTTTTAATGACGACTTTAACGATATTTAGTCAAATTTGAACAATACTGTGAATACCTACAATAATGAGGGAAACTTTACAGGGTAACAATGGCCATTCATAATTTCCAACCATTTACTAGGAACTTAATAAGGTCATTGGCATTGGTAATTAAAAGCTATTTGTCAAAAGATTTCACATAATAAGCACCTATACACGGTGTCCGGAAACTCGTGGAACATGCGGAAAACTGGTGAAGGAAAATGTGACGTAGATATATCACATTTGGAGTCGATTTTATAGTATAACTCGCTATAGGGATAAAATCAGCTTTTTCAATGCGTGGAAGCGCAATGTATGAAGTGTGAAGCTTGACTCAAAAGTTTTTTTTAACCCTTTAGTTGTTAAAACAAACGGAGAAAATTTAGTTTTTTGTTAAATGCTTAGATCGAAAAAACTTGATCGAAGTACATCTATTTGAATTTCACTTTTGCTTGTTTGACGCGTAATTTCGGAAGTGGAAATTAATCCAGTTTCCGAGATCCGACTGAGCTAAAACTCGGCAGATAGTTTCTTTGTTGACGACAATGCATTCTATTAACTTTTGGTGAAAATGGCGCACAAACATGCGGACATGTACGCATTTTACTGAATTTCAAAAACAATTAAAGCACATACGAAATATATGCCGGTTTTAAAAGTTGGAAGTTGGCAAGATTGGTAGCGCGGTTGATTCCTATCCCCGGAAGGCAGGTTCAAACCTCAGTCATTTAAAAATAAAAGCCTTTTTCAGTTTAAAAAAATACATTATTTTTTTACAGGTTGACTTTTTTGGTTTTTCTGTGTGATATAGATTCAGTTTTTCCCTCTTATACTATGAGTTTCCGGGCGCTGTGTGTGAAAATAATAATATAGATAGATTTATATAAGTGGCTTCACCCGAAAATGCTTTCGAAAGGCGAAACAGCTGAAGCAGCACAACAGTATTTGTGTATAAATATACATTCTAATAAAATTGAACAATAAATAAAATAAATAAATAAATATCTACTTACCTGACATTAAAAACGTTAAAAAACAAAAGATGTGATAATATCGTTAATTTAGGTAAGACCTTTCAACTCCATTTGAAAATATTTTATGATTTTCGCCAGAAGTTGGAAAAAAAACGAGTTCACTTAATTAATTTATAAAATAAATTTAATAATCAAGTGATATTTCAAAAAGTTTTTTGTTTATTTATAAACATATTTAATTCTCCTAACAGATTAGCGAGTACTTTTTTTACATTAGCTCCACACAGGAGGCTATGAGAAAAATAATTTCCCTCATGGTCTATGTCATCTTTGGGGATGCTGTGAGAAAGGTAGTTTTAGTAAAGGAAGGTGAGGAAGTTCTGGGAAGGAAAAGTGTATAAGGGGTGGACGGGAATTTAAGGATCAATGTGTCCAGCAGGCGGAGCAAGGCGTTGTTCCGAGAGACTCCTGCTGAAGAGGTCAAAAGAGGTATCCTCAACCAGTAGCCCCAAATTCGGCTTGCCACGCAGTTGGCGAGCAGACGTATATGCCGCAAAGATGGCCCGCTGCTAATTCACCAAGTAGCAAACCACTTGTGGTGACCTATGGCAGAGGTATTGGTTGTACAATAAATGGTTCCGGAGCGGCGGTACCAATACTCGTCTCCTAAATTGTACATAGTAAACACGATATAAATATTTACTTTTATGAATTTACAGATGTTTGCTCATTAGCAAAACGTGGCTTGAAAAGATAAAGAGAATAATACTCGTAATTAGAAACATTTTTCTAAAGATCGGGATTTTTGCAACAAGATGCGATTAGAAATGGTTACACGATTGTTGTCATGGTGCCGATATATTTACCGTTTTAAACCACTTAACTACGACAAAACTTAACGGGATTCATCATGCTGTTCCCTTTTATGTAAATTACCCTAGATCACAATGCATATCATCGGAAAACAATCGACGCTGTAAGTAACAAGATAAGTTATAGTATAACGAATCAATAAAATACTTATGCTAACAATTTTTTTTTTAAATATTTAAGTAGGACCTACTTCTTTATTTATGAACATTTGATTTGGCGTAAGGCTCTCGACTACGCATCCGGAAGTCGCGGGTCAAATCCCGGCGTGCGCAAATAAGGTTAATTTAATTCGTGTGTTTTCACAATTCTTTAATTTCCAATAGTAAACATTTTTTTTTTTTAAGATAAAATTCTCGGATTACGATTAACCTGACAATATTTGAAAATCTCCTACTACCACACCAGTAAGCGGAAATAATTGCTTGTGTCGTGATGGAGGACTTAGCCAGCCGAGAAATTGAACACGGGACGCCTGGGTGGGACCCAAACACGATGCCAACTCGGCCACTGACCGATCAATAAAGTATATGTGTGGCTTGTTCCGGAGTGGAAGATGCTTTAACTATTTTATTTTCCTAGTGAATAACCATTATTTAGCAGTGTTTGGTGACAAGATCTGAATAGCCAGGTACATCTACACCTTCCCCTTTCGCATCTCATTTCCCTCCTCATTACTCTCAGCCTCACAACGTACCACCATCGGGGATGCCATAGTTTACTGGCTCCAGATGGTCGGGAGCAGTTGTGCGGTTTTCTCATAAATTAATTAATACATTTTTGAATTTTACGGAGAAAATTCACACAAAATAATTACGAAAATTGGATTTAAAGATTATAAAACTTAAAAAAATAACGACTTAAAAAATGCAAGCTCTCTTTAACATTTCATCACTTTTTCAGTGCTAATTTGTAAAACAATCTTATTATTTTCAACTACAGCTACTTTAAATTATGTAACTTAATATTTACTACGGAAGGCGTAAAATTTTAATTTAGGCCGAAAATAACAACACATCTCATATAAAAATTAAATGAAAAAGTACCTAGATAAAACGTTTCTTTTTTCAAAAAATCTTTTATAACCACAGAAAAATCGAAAGATAGACAGTAAAAAATAATATTAGAAGAACTTACTTGGGTAAGTACCTCGGTAGGTACTGTCAGAGCAGCGGTAGAAAGGCAATGTCAAGGCTGGGAGGGACAAACAGCAACTGACGATAGCAACGATCTAATGAGGAGATTCAAGTTCGTGAGTTTATACCTGTTCTAACATCAATGCAGAGTTCACCAATGCGTTGTTCGCAGACGAAAATGTTACTGAAATAGGTACCTATTTTAATTTTCGGCGGTGTTAATAAAGGTGAACTTGGCATTTACATAATTGGCTATGGAATTCAAAATTTCAAAGATAAAAGAGGAATGTCTGTGCTGCATTTTTCATACAAATTTTTATTTTGGATTTGAGGCCAGAATACCCAACAAAACTGAATATATACTTTTTAATTCAAAGGATATTGCAAAATATCTACTATCTTATTTATTTGTGTTTAAAAACATAAAATACATGTCATTAAAGAAAACGATTATTCATGATAATTATTTTTTAAAAGTCAAATGCGTATAATATATGTTTGCGCGAGTTGAGTAAGTACTTTCGATTGATATTAATCAGAGTAATTCAAATAACCTTTTAATGTTCCATATCTCCCTTTCCTTTATTTTGCCCAGAGACTTTTGAAATTGAGCACTTCGAAAACAAATGAAGTCCGTTTCGTTCCACACGCCGAAAAAAAGTCGCAATATGGATTACTGTTAACCGCACCGCAAACATTCTTGTTTTTATTTGATAATAATCAAATTATCCGCTGTAATCCGTCGTATTTTGTTGTACCCCGCCAAAACACTGTTTTGAACCGCCGCGACCGATATATTTGTGGTTGTGTTATTGAATAATACCTTTTTTGTGAATAAGAATGAGAAGAAAAACCAGCGGCTATTGAACTGACATTTGCAGTGGATTATTGAAGAGACTTTTGCAGTGGATTAGGTAAGTCTTTGGGCTCCCCACCTTCCCTTCCCTATGCATTAAAGGCAAATGTATTTTAGTTAATTTTATTTGTAATTCACATCACTGCGATCGAAGTAATTGTAAAACCAGCGCCACCATCATTGGTCCTACGAGCTAGGATATTTATTAAATTGAACCACCAATGTATATGTCGTATGCGTATAATGTAATGCATATAATGTAATGCATAATGTATGCGTATTAAAAAAAAGTCAAATGCCTTAAAAATGTCTTTTGTAGAGTTTAATAAAGGGACCCTAACTTCAACCAAGTGGTCGAAGGACCCGAAGAATAATTTTCATACAGTGGCTTCTTTGCTACGATAACAGGTTGTTAGGGTTCCATGACAGTTTATTCCCAGACAGTTGACCCCCGACAGTTGCTCCCCCGATAGTTGAGCCTTGACAGTTGATCCCCCACAGTTGATCCCAGACAGTTGATCGCCCGACAGTTGATCCCCCGAAAGTTGATCCCTGACAGTTGATACCCCCGGTATACTTATATACAATGCGCATTCGGTTTTGGGAGAACAGTCTATATTGTATATATTAGCGTATAAATACAAAATGTCATAATTTGTAAAGTAAATTATTTCATATTTTTATAAGAAAAACTGTCTTTTTAACTTTTGAAGGTTATTCCCATCAATGTAATATATCATTGAAGAAGAAGATAACAATAATATTCTAACTTTTTTTAAATATGAAAATGAACAAGACACAGAAAAATAATAAAAGATAACGGTCGCAACTGGGACACGAACCCAGAATATGCAACTATAATAATTATTATCATTAAATTATTCATTAATTTATCATTGAAGAAGAAGATAACAATAATAATCTAACTTTTTTTAAATATGAAAATGAACAAGACACAGAAAAATAATAAAAGATAACGGTCGCAACCGGGACACGAACCCAGAACCTTACATCTTACCGGGACATATGTCAACCCAGAACCTTATGCCCCGGTAAGACGTAAGGTTCTGGGTTCGTGTCCCAGTTGCGACCGTTATCTTTTATTATTTTTCTGTGTCTTGTTCATTTTCATATTTAAAAAAAGTTAGATTATTATTTTTATCTTCTTCTTCAATGATAAATTAATGAATAATTTAATGATAATAATTATTATAGTTGCATAACTGTAGTTATAATTTTAACATATATAATTTTAAAAAAAAAAGTTCTGGCGCTGTTAAAAAATATTTTAAACTAATTATATTGTGTCATTTGTCTCTCTATGCAAGCCTCTCGTGTTTCATATGTCTCTCGCCTATCATTGTAATATGTGTTACTTGAGTGAGCTTGTATATAATTTTGCATATTTTTTTATTTGTGATGTTTCTGTTTTTCTAATTGTATGTATCTGTATTTAATTGTATGTAATTGTAGATTTTTTGTAATTGTATGTCCCTATTTGTACAATAACTGAGTTTTTATAACTGGATTGTTCTCACGTAAGTGCGAACATCTGTAAAAACCCAGTATAAATAAATAAATAACGTCAAAGAAAAGGGTGTAGGATTTAATTCGTGACGGATTCTCAGTTGCAAGTCCCTGCAACTATGTTATCTATAAAGAGTTTCAATCAATCCATAGTTACATGTTCCTCGGCAGAGCTAACGAATTGATTGGCGAATGATCGAAGGTAATGTTCTTTCACGACGTTTAACCCGAAATGACCGTTAAGCCTCGATTACATTGAGCGAGTTTATAAGGTACTAGCCGGCGAATTCAGTAATGTAATTAATGTAATTATATTCACTAGCTAAATAGCAGATTGTTAAGGGCGCGCTACGCCGCTCAAAAAGAAGAAGATGGAGAGATACGACAATACGAACGTGAGAGCGAGCGCGCTAACATTAAAAACCATAAAATTCATGCGAAAATAAAAAGAGCAAAAATCTCGCGGGGGATGTGTCAAGTAGCATTTAAAGAAACATTATGCATTTTTTCATACATATAACTTGTAAAATAACAGAAAAAAACGTGTTAATAATAATTTTTGGAGCATAATTTGCGATTTATTTCTATCGAGGGAATTTCAAATAATTACCGTTTCGGCATGGGGAATGTATAGATACTATCTTAAAGAATAACATATTTATTTAAGAGCTTAAAAACTTCAAACGTTTAAGGAAAACGTGTCAGAAATCGTTAGAAATTGGCAGAGCGGTCCGTTAACAATTCAAAGTTTACTAGCAGATAGTGAATTCGCCGGCTAGTAGCTTTAAACTAGCCCCGTGTCATCGATGCTTAAATATCAATAATAGGTTAACAATACAAAATTTACTAAAATAAAGGTTTATTCCAAAACTTACAAATAAATACGGGCAACGACCAATTACTTATCTTATGAGATGCCAATGTATATAAAAAGTGAATCAAATTGCACCACTGAATTCAAAATAAGACTGAAAATGATTAATAGTAAAAAAAAAAATTATATTGAATTGTTTCTAAGCAACGATAAAATTTTTATAGTATGCATGTAATCTTATGTATAAATACAGGGTGTCCGGGGGTAAAGTGAATGAGTTTTTGTATTTCTTGGGCATTAACTATGTAACAATTTCTAGACATTTTGTTTTAAAGAGTTTTAATTTTCAATGTATTATCGTTACTTAAATTTTAATTTTTTAAATTTTAAGTTTAGTTTTAAGTTTGCTAGTGAATGGCACGGATGTGTCGAAACCGGTAGCAGAAAAATTAAAATTTTAGTAACGATAGTACATTGAAAATTAAATCTCCTCAATACAAAATAAAGTGAATTAACTTCGGGAGGTGATTCTACATGATAGTATAAGTAAAAAGGATAAATAACTTTTTTCGAAATTCAACTTTTATTTTTTTGGTAGAAAGATCAAATTAGTCCGGCGTGTGCGGCCAGCACTATTATTTTACGCTGTTACGAAACGGGCGAATCACAACCATCTAACGTCGCCACAATCGCGTCCGGCTGACTTACAGCAAATTTATCGGGTTAGTTTGCTCACACTAAGGATTTTTAATAGGTTTTATTTTTTTTATTTATTTAAACATATTTATGGTTACAATATTTACAACTTAATATAAATATAACATTTGAATCACTCTCCTAATAAAGCAGTTGCTTGTGTTTAGGAGAGGACAACTACATATTTTTACATCTATTTAAATTACAAAATTATTATAAAAAAAAACTATTTGTAATTTTATAAGAAAATTCATCGAAAGTAATAAAAACATAGGTGAGTTATAAAATGATACAAGACAAGAAAATACAATAAAAGTAATAAAAAGGAAAGTTATAAGTTATAAGTGATGCAAGGAAATAATAAGCAAAACATAATATCAAGCAATAAGAAAAGTTATGAGGTGGTATTAGAGAATTTTAATATATTTTTTTGTAATTCTCATAGTTTTCCTCCGTTCTTATATCTAGAGGTAATTTTTTGAATAATTTAATACCCTTAAATATAAAGTGATGCTGTGCTGTTGAAGTTCGTACTAGAGGTATGGTTAGCCGTCCAACAGAAATAATTCTTTTGCTTACATTTAATTGTGGGATATTATTTTTATCAAAGAATTCTTTATGTATTTGAAGGAGTGCAATTTTGTCATAAATTTTTCAAAGTGGAGGAACCGGGAAATCTTGGAAAACATTTGTTGTTGGATAGTAGTAAGGTTTTTTTAAGATGATTTTTATTAATATTTTTGGATTGTCTCAAGTGGAAGTAGTGTAGATTTAAATGCACCCCCCCCCCCAAGCCACGATTCCATATTGTAGTACAGAATGTGCAAGTGCAAAATAGATATCTTTTAGAATTTTTAATGATGCAGTATTTCTAAGTCTAAAAAATATATAGATAAGTTTTCTCATTCTGTCAGTTGGAATTTCGGAAAAAGTTGTTTATTTTTTTTACTCCTACCATCATGTAGAATCACCTCCCGAGTTATTGCACTTTATCCTCCGACATCCTGTATATTTATTGTTATAAGTTTAATATCTCCGTTTTTTTCTCTTTCGATCTGCGTCGTCAAAATATTTCTAGGAAAGTAAGTGCGTCTTTTACGAAGTATGAACTTCTGGAGGAGATTCTACGTGATAGTAGGAGTAAAAAAAGATAATTTTTTTTTCCGAAATATAACTTTTTTTCTCATACAAAAAGACGTTATTAAAAAACCTTAGTGTAAGGTACAAACATGCCCGATAAATTTGCTGTGAGTCAGCCGGGCGCGATTGTGGCAGTTGTGATTGTTACGTATCGTAACAGCGGAAAATAATAGTGTTGGCCGTACACGCCGGAATAATTTTATCGTTTTTCCCAAAAAACTGCCCCTAAAAGTTGGAATTTCGAAAAAAGTTATTTATCTTTTTTACTTATACTATCATGTAGAATCACCTCCCGAATGGTTTCTCGTTGTACGTGCGCTTTAGTGTTATTTTTTTTATAGAGAAACCTCACAAGAGTCCCAACTGCGAGCCAGTGAGACTATGGCATCCCCAATTGGAGTATGTTGTGAGGCTGAAGGTAAGTGGGGAAGGGAAGGAGATGGGAAAGAGGAAGGTGGGAAAGTACCTGGCTATTCAGATCTAGTCACTAAACACGGTCAAAGCCATTATTAAGCAACGTTTCAATTCTGAATGGTGGTCTTACACCAGGGCGATACTGAGAGTATCTTCCACTCTGGAACGTGCCGCAAATATAACATATATTATTTTTATTAATTAATTGTGAAATAATACAAATCAATCAAATAAAATGTATTTGCGCAAGCTGGGTTCGAACCCGCGACCTTCCGAATGGGAGTCAAGTGTCTTACCACTCGACCACGGACGGTCGTCAATTATAATTTATAATTAAAATTGTGAAATTGATATACTGAAAAAAATCTTTGGCAATTTAGCGGGTGCTTATAATGAATAATAAAATAAATTTAAAAATACACAGATCTTGGTCTGTTAGATACAAACTATAAACAAGAATAAACAGTACGAATATGGGAATAACTTGCAATTTGCAATACCTACATTGGAGGAAGATCCAATCATGTAGGTAATTTAAATGAAAATCTGCTTAATGAGTGGTAGTTATTTTCTAAAAAGGCGATATACAAGAAATCTACACGAGAAGGTAATAATAGTAGGTACTTATTCCTTGTAGTTAGTATTCTTTTAGGCCGAGTTTCAACTCTATCTTGCCTTATATAACCTTTGCTCGAACATAGAACATGCTGAAAACCATAGAATGAAAAATATAATATAGGGTACCTACAGGCCAAACTTGAATGCCTAGTAATGCGTGCTAGCATGGTCGATCGATATGAAGTTACCGACCGATCGTCGGTAACTTCATATCGTTCCCTAGGACAACTGCAGATCGCAAACAAATAGGTAACAGTTCGCAATGACTAAGTGTCCTTAATATATTCAATATCAACTGTCGTTTGTTCGTTAGCGATCTGCAGTTGTCCTAGGGATCGATATGAAGTTACCGACCGATTGTCGAATACGTAGGACAACTTCAGATCGTAAACGATTGGTGACAGTTCACAACGACTAAGTGTCCTATATTCGATATCAACTGTCGTTTGTACGTTAGCGATCTGCAGTTGTCCTAGGGAACGATGAGAAATTACCGACAATCGGTCGGTAACTTCAAATCGATCGACCATGCTAGCACACCTGAACTTGATACGATCCATTCTCGTGCAGGAACAGTCACTTTACCGACTTTACAATGACCGTAAGTAAAAGAGGAAGTTGCGTAAAATCAAATGTGCGAAAGAGATAGGCGTGGGCATGGAGGCATGCCACTTTTCGGCCCTTAAACTCGCCTATTACGTAACATTAAAGTTTGGCGTTTACTATACTAGAAGTGTCTTCCATACAAATTTGAAATGATGCAACCGTTCCATTTGGCCCAACTTTCAGTTATCCGCCTCACTCTCACTCGATTGAATTCGCAGATCTCCATCCCATTCTAATTTCGAAAAGACAATGAAACAGTTTTGCCCAAATTGGGCCTATATTTAGATTAAACACTCCCACAAGGCACTTCTTGTGTTTTTATTTAGTCCACGATGAAACCGGATAAATCAGAATACAATAACAGGTTAAGTTAGGTTTTTTCTTCACTTTTCTTCAATTCTATTTTGTCATGAAACCAGAATACGTCGTGCAGCGCAGGGGCGGCTCGTGACTTTTTAGTAAGCTAAAGTGGTAAGATTAACAAATTAAGTACCTTTAATTATTTTTTTCAAAATTACGATTTTGTGTATGAAGATAAAATAATCCTACAAATTACACAAAAATCGAAATTAAAAAAATAAATATATATTTTCATCTACAACAACATCCATATATTGTCTGTCAAATGAGAGTAGAAAACATAGGAGGGCGCCACTGTTCTTCATATGGCAATACTAAAATTATAACACACGGTGTACATGTAGAGCTGTGTAAGCTACAATTTTATAAAAACACATAAAAGTGGGAAAAATATTTTTTCAATGCAATATACTCGTAGATATCCACTGATCTAAAATTAGAATTGCATATACGTATGCATATTATCGCTTTGCAATTTTGTGTTAACACAATAAAGAATAACGATATTGTAGTAAAATAAAAAGCAGTTTAGAATTTGATCACATTTATTTAATACTAGCTGAAGTACCCAGCGTTGCCTGGGCTTAAGATCATCCCCCTAAAAAAATTACCTTATGACTTATGACGAATAGCACTGATGTCAAAACTATCTATAACTTTCGGAGTGTAACCCTTTTTATTTTGCCAGGAGTTTCGATTTTACCCCCGTTTGTTTCCCTATCCTTGACAATTCGCCTGATGCTACTTTCTGTATTAACTACAACAAAAAATACAATTATGATAGCTAACAATATTGTATATATACGTAAATAAAATAAAATCATTCTTTAAACATGTATCCGTGTTTGAAAATATTTGTACAAAGCGCATTAAAATTGTTATTTTACTAATATTATAAACGTTGAAAGTTTGTATGGATGTATGTGTGTTTGTTACTCTTTCACGCAAAAACTACCGAATGGATTTTAATGAAACTTTAAAATAATCTTTGATTAAATAAATGTCAATATTTTCAATATATTATAAATAATTATTATTTTTTAAAAGAAAATGTCAAAAATTGAGAATGTCATTTTGCAAAACAATCAAATTTCATTTTAATCAAAATTCTATTTTAGAAAATTAGTGAATTTATTAGAAGTACTCGCCTAATACTTTGAATCGAATTATTATAGATATTTTAAATAAATAGGTTAAGAATTTTGGTATAAACATAGATGGGACCTAGGAAAAGAAAATAGGCGAATAGAAGTACTAATCCTGTGCAGACGAAGTCGCGGGCAGAAGCTTGTTATTAAAATAAAACTGAACATATTTTTATTTAAAAAAGTGTTCTTTACAACGTTACTTGCAGTATTCTACATAAACAGCGTCATTGTCATTTTGACAGTAAAATTGGTGTTGCCAGCCTACAATTTTTTTAGTTCCGGTTTTTATATTTTCTGCTCTTATTTAACAAAGTGTAGTCTAGTTTTAAACTCTTACCACAGCTGAAAAGTCACGAGCCGCCACTAAATGTAGGGATAATAGGTTTTTAAATACATTACATATTTGAATTTCACTTTTGTTTGAAGTAATGAAATGAATTCTTGGAAGTGTAAATAATCCACTTCGATTCATCAATGAAGTGTAAGCGAGTAAGCGTATCTTGTCATCTCTATTACACCAGTGATGTAGAATGTAGTATTTGCCGCAATTTTTAAGTACGATAATGCCGTCAGGTTCAATATCTATTTTGTCAATTCACACATATTCTTTGACATACATGAACAACGTTAAAATTAAGAATTTACTAGACATAAAGTATTATTTGTATCTAGCCACATTTTTTGTAATTTTTTAAATAATAACGGGTCTAGTTGTTTTGTATTGTCACTGCATTCAACCAATTAAATAACACCTCGGACATTATGGTCACGCTGGTGTTAAAAGTCGCCAAAACCGGTTTGTTAAAAACATCTAGGGCAAAAGTTCGAGCGTATTTGTTGGGGTCAAAAATCTCCTTGGACCAGATCGACCCACGATTATTGCACGCATTCGACAAACAAAATCATCAATCAGTGATGAAATTGGTTCCCTACATTCTGATAGCATTTTTTTTAAATGTCACAGGTTAAAAACTATGGCCTATATTATATTAACTATAATAGATAATACACTACGTAGGTATAAATGCTTTCCATGTACATTTAAGGGGCAAACGTGCGGCTGTTTTAGGGGACGCCAAAATCGTATTTTATGTTAGATCGAAAAAAAAAATTGATTCACAGAGCGCCTGGCATCCAGCGCACGTTGTTCTATCGATTATTCATTTGATTTTAAAACGCCCAGTTGGTTTTTGAACACATCCTAAGTTGATTTATGAACGTATCGTAAGTCGATTTTGAACGCGTGCATAGTGTAGTAATCCCCTCTGCCAGGGGAATGAGGAATCCCCGTCGTATCTAGAACTAAGGGCTACACGAGCTGAGCCGAATAAACCCGAGCGGTCGAACGTCAAGCGAAACGACGATCACTCACCTCACTGTTGGTTTATGTGGTTGAATGCGAGAGTGCGAGTAATCAACGTTAAATACATGATAAATTAATAGCGACATCATAGATTTAAACCTTAAATAAACCAACTACCGTAGTGGCTACAGAAAAAAAGAAAGACAAGTGGCTACGTCAGTTTCCTTTCAAAATTACATGGAAGGCATTTCTACTAACTTCGTAAACAATACCTCAAACATTACCATAAACAAGGGGCATGGCCACAACTTTTGTTGTTTTCCATGGGCCACGGAAAGAAAGCTCCTCCGCCCACTGAGGCAACTGAAAACCAACTAAAACCGGCTGTTTTCTCTGTCTTGATTGGTCAAAAAGCTTGTTTAACCAAAGAAGAAGAACAATCAGCTGACAGCTGGCAACTAGCAACGGCTGCCCACGGCGATGAGCAGTGTCAGTCGCGAGTCACCGCTTGCGTTACCATTGACAACGGGGTTTTGTGTGATTGTGAAGTGTGCGGGCCATCACATTGTCATACAAAGACAGTTAGGTAGGTACTAAAATGAGGAATATTAAAATAAAATTAATGTTCTTAGAAAGCGATAATAAATAATAAAAAGTGTGTTTTATATTATTTTACTTCCAATAGTGAAAATTTAATTTTGGTAAAATAACAAAAAATAATATTGACGCATTTAACTCTGTGATATGTTTCTGTGTTCCTCGGCTATCAAGCGAGACGGAATACACTTAGATGTGTTATCAGTGGAAACAAATTAAATCGCGCAATCTGGCGCGTGCCGGTTGCATCAGCTATACAACTTAGTTATTATTTTGCAGAAGCAGGTGCGAAAGATAAAATTATGCAGAACTTCCGCGTTTACGAAAGCAGAGGTCCGTTATGCTACGTCCAGACTGCGGCCAACTTCCAACTTCAAACGTTTGGACGATGGTGTGGAGGGGTAGTTTGTGCGTTAAAAGATCGAGTTGGAAGGTTAGAGTTCGAATTGGCCCGAGATCGCCTCCTCACACGAACCAGCCTGCAGCACACATGTCTGCGAACGGCCGGCGATCAAGACACGTGTGCCGCGTACGATTAATATAAAAATATTTTTACGGGAGAGTGGTATAACAATTGTTTGAAAACATGTCGTGTATATACTTGTACGTAATAATTGTAGGCAACTGAAAAGATAAGCCCCGAATCAGCTGTTCGACATCCGCCATGTTGAAATTCGGAGTTTGGAGTTGGAAGGTTGGCCGCAGCCACCACACGATCGGCCAACCTTCAAACTCCGAACTAAGTTCGGAGTTGGAAAGTTGGCTGCGGTGTGGAAGTACCATAACATTTCTAATAATAAGTAGATATCTATTTGAGTTTGGAATGCAATGCAAAGTTTTTGTATGTTTTATTAGAAGTGACATATCGATGTGTTTGAATGTCAATAAACGAGTTTATACGAGTAGTAAAATAATTATTTGTTTATAGAAGTGACGTATCGACATGTTTGAATGTCAATAAACGAGTTTGTACGAGAAGTAAAATAGTTATTTGTTTATAGGGACAGCTACACCCTCAACCCTCACACCTTTCGAAAATCAAAGAATAATACCTAGTCGCATTTGCATAAACAGCAAACATTAGATACAAATATGTAAGTACTATTTATTTTGGGTAAAAATTTCCCAAACCATCGTACTTGAAATATGCAGATTATGTAAATTACACTACTTAATTACTACAATAAATACTTAATTACGTTTTGATAGAGAGTTTAAGACATACCATAGAAAGATTTTTTTTTTCATCCACAATATATATTTTTTTACTTTAGCTCCATACGGCCCTGAGGAAAATAATTAAAAATAATTTGAGGCAAGAATTTCGTAGGTACTACCTTGGCAAATCAAAACCCACGTCGGGGGTGGGGAGAGGGGGGGGGGGGGGTTGTCGGATGTTATTACATTGTAAACAGTCAAATTATTCCACAAACAAAATCAATGTAGGCTTGGTATTTTTGGGCTCTTGTAGTATAAATGTAGGCTTTATCTTGGGCTGTTGTGTTAAACACCGAATATATTGGAAATTCGCTTAAAAATTTGGAACTTAAGTAGCTGAAGATTGAACTTATCCCTAATGTTGTTACACTAATCCTGTTGTTTGGTGATTGTGTAACACTAATCCTGTTATATGTTTATTAATTGGAAAGATATCTGAACTTAGTGAATGTGCTTAAAATACGATGACTTTCCAAATAAAACACTTTTTGCTAATTAGAAACGGAATTCCTAATGAAAATCACTTTGCAAAATGAAAATCAACCGCAATCACCGAAACTGAAAAAAATTCTAAAAAACGTAAGTTAAACCTAAATAATTTTTTTGGAAATCCCCATTTATTTTTTTAGATACAGTTATCAGTGTTAAAAACAACATTGCTAGATTTATGTAACAATACGTAAGATTCATGGGAGTTCCAAAAAAAATGTTCCCATCTTCGTTTCACTTTTGTTTAATTTCTTGTTCAGACGTATCACTCCGAGTGAAACAGGTGGAATGAAATACAGAAATGAACGATTAGTGAACCATCTGATTCAGCCATTAGATAACCCAAACTAAGAACTTGATAACCTATTTTGTGCATGTAAGTAAATAGTGTAAATACATAGTTGTTTCTTGCAGTAATTGTTGAAACAATGTGTAATTTCAATAATCTGTGCCTAAAAGTGCAGTAGTTGGTGGAATAATTACCAAAATTAATGTGAAGGTTATGATGCTAATACATTTTAATGTTACTTCTTTTTCTTCTTCTGTTTTGAAGATGGAAGTCAAATTAACGAAATATGTATTGAAATTACTTTCTATTTTCAACTACTGAAATTGTAGTTGTTTCTAATTGTTAACTAACTACTCGTGTGATGGAGAAATAATTTGACGATTCGGCCATTCGTTTTAATGAATATCATACCTCCAAATATTAATATGGAAACACGTTAACTGCTAACTGCGGTTTAAAGCCAATGAATTCAACAAATTTCACCGTCTATCCCATATTTGTAGGTTTTATAAAATTAAAAAAAAAAATCATTAAATTTATAAATCATTTTAATTTTTAAAATTACCTACCTAAATTTTAGTAATCATCGCTCGAGTAGTTAAATAAATTATTACAAAAATGTGTCTAACTGTGTTCCACTTTATGAATATTTACCAAAACATGTATTCAACCCATAGGAAGCGGTAATAAATTTCAATAAATAAAAAGATTTTTTGTTATCGCCAACACGTAAATAATATCCTTCTTGATAAAGTGTCATTTTCAATTGTTTCTTTAACTAACCTAGTAGATCTGATGACAAAATTAATATATAAGGTCGACACTGTAATTGCAGTGATTCGCACTGTGGTTAGTCATGATATCATGATTAGACATTGTATTATATGCACTAACAAAGTGCCAAAATATGCATGCAAATATGCACTAAAAAAGTCCGAAATATGCACTAAAAACTCTTGATATGCTCAAAATATGCACAATGCAAAATCAAAAACCATTTTTATTTTTATGTATTTTAATTAAAGACGGTATAAAAACAGCGAAATATTCTTAAAATTATGCATAGTTTTTGTGACAATATACAAATAAGTATTTTTCAAAATTTTCGATCGCAAATTTGTGACGTTTGCCACCCAGTATTAATTTGTATGCCGAAAATGACCATCAACTGACGTCACTGGACGAAATTTAAAATTTGACGCCATTTCTGGAGATACTTGTTTAGGCAGGGTATGGACCTGTGCCGTTAATGTTCTTCGTAGGCAATGTTCTTCATGTCTTCAAGACTCGGGTTTTTAAGCAAAATAGCGTCTACCTTTTTACGAATCTTTTGTGATATTAAATTAGGAAGGGCGTTGGCAAGTTAGATCATTGTTTTCAGTATTTCTATTGATAGAGGAAGGTTTTTTGTTTCCAATTATTCTATGGCATCTGGTAACTTGTGGAAATGGGTTGAGATGAGGGCGATATTATGTTTAATGGGTGCATCTTCAAATGCTAGCTTGCTTGACTGAATTACAATGGCATCAGAACTGTCAAATTGATCAACGAAATCAACGAAATATGCACGATTGGGAAAAAAAGCTAAAATATGCATTAACGCCGTAATTAGAGAGTTATATGCATTTGCATATGCAATCCGATGTCTAGTCATGATTCTTCAACACTGCTATTGCAGGGCTCCGGCTCCTAGGGCTTAATAAAAAGACATAGTACATATTTAATTTGATTTTATTTTGTTCATAATAATTGAGAAAATGTTGTATTTTAATATAAACATGCCTACAGTGTAATAAAGCAGTGTATGAACACAATATGGATCATTTGTACAATGTTAACATGTTAATTAAACATTATTTACAGTAGTAGTTAGTAAAATTTTTAATTAAAACACTCCTGCAGAATGGAAGACAATGTTAATTCACTTTAAAAAAAAAAAACAATCTTCGATATTTGTTCATTTCTCTCTAACTAATCTGCCACCCCAAAAACTTAAAGAAATTAAAACGTAACAATGTCATCAAATGGTCAATCACTGACATTTTTTTGACTTTTGAAAGGACCCAGTTAACCGCTGATTCTAGACCCGTCTCAGCTTTTGAACAAATTGTGATCAGCTGACAAGCATGACAACATTACTGTTGTGCTTTCTTACTGATCAAAAATTGTTCGAAAGCTGAAAAACGGATGTAAAATTGGAATTGATCTTTCAAATAATGTAACAAAAAATGGCAGTGATTGGTCATTTTATGAAGATTAACAAAGAAGTTTGGAGACGGTCATTGTCAATTGTAAATGTGTTTTAAAGTGTGATTTACAGAACTTCAATCGATCTGTCAATATTTTCATCAGAGTTGATTTGTTGACCTCTGCAGAAACAGTTCCTAAAAGGGTGCAAATAATTTTTTGATTTTACTTTTCATAAATCTGCACCATCACAATATAATACTATCATTATAAGTAAAACAAATCTTATTCCCAATGATAGTGATTTCCAACGAGCTCGATAGATAAAGCAATTGAACGAACGATTGTTAATCAATAGTAAAATTATCATTCTGTTGCAACCTAAACCCACATCATTCCCTCCATCAATGGGAATTGTCAATCACTTCAATTGCCTCAGTAACGATAAATTATCAAAACTGTCATCGCATCAATTGACATTGATCGTCTCCGGGGCGTTTTACATTTGAAATTATGTGAGACACTCCAACCTTAGAGAAAAGCAATAATATTAATATTAGTTTAATATTTTATAATGTGTTTATAAATTTTTTGTACACATGTTTATTTGGTTATTGGTGAAATTAATTAATTGATGGTAACTTAATTTTTATGTAACACTTTATAAGAAATACCCTGGCATAGTTGTAGATCCAGGAGAGTTACATATATTGTCACTCGATTGAGCAATGTTAAGAGGCAGGTTAAGGAAGGGGCTAATGATTTTTATTGAGGACTAAAAAGGACATTATTAAAAAATACATACATTAAAAAAATACATACATCAATAATATCAACATACCGTACAGAAAATAAATCTACTTTGAGCAGCATAACTACTTACATAATTTCAATTGGTGATTTTAAAAAATGAATGCGTTTGCACAACTACTGCGTGGCGGGCCGGATCCGGAGAGACTGGTTGAGGGAAACATAACCTAGACCTCTTTAGCCAGACTTTCTCGACGCATCGCCTTACACCGTAGGTGGAGGGAAGGATTCGTTTGATGGACATTTTCCTACCTACACCTCATCATACCTTTGTCTGTCCCAGAATTTCTACTCCTTCCTTTCTCTAAAAAGACCCTCTACACAGCATCCCCAAAGATTACATAGGTCCAGAGGGCATTTTTTTTCTTCAGGGCCTTCTGTGTGGAGCTAATGTACATTTGTACAAAGTTGTACAATTTACTAAGGAATCACTCATAATCATTTTTCTTCATAATCACGAGGTTGGGTTAGCAGCAAATGGGTTATGTAAGGCATGTTGACATTATGTATTGCAAAATATAAAATATAATAATAAAAAAACAGTGTATAAAAAAATTTTAAAAGTCAAGAGTTAAAAAATTCATAAAAATTTACAGGTACATACCTACTTAAAAGGTTAAAACACGTAAAACAATAGAGGTACCATTTTGCAACTTGACAGTATAAACAATAACGGCCTTACTAATAAACGTATTTTATATATTACAAAACTAATAAACAACCAATAATGTACCTAGGTTGAAATGGTTGATTAAAGTTTGAAACATGCATGGGTAATTATTTAATCATAATATTTATTAAAAATTCACAATCTTGAATTTTTGACATTCATAATATGGTCTCCGTTAGCAGCATACTTTCGACCCATTTCAGCTTTTGAACAAATTATGATCAGTTGGTAAAAATAAAATCATTACCGTTATTCTAGAAAGTTGATCACAATTTGGTTTAAAACTGAAACGGGCAGGGAATTGTTCAAACGTAAACGTTACAAATGTAAATGTTACAAATGTAAACGTTACAAATGTAAACGTTACAAATGTAAACATTACAAATGTAAATGTTACAAATGTAAACGTTACAAATGTAAATGTAAAAGTTACAAATGTAAACATTACAAAAGTAAACGTTACAAATGTAAACGTTACAAATGTAAACATTACAAATGTAAAAGTTACAAATGTAAACGTTACAAATGTAAACATTACAAATGTAAACTTTACAAATGTAAATGTAAAAGTTACAAATGTAAACATTACAAATGTAAACGTTACAAATGTAAATGTAAAAGTAACAAATGTAAACATTACAAATGTAAACGTTACAAATGTAAACGTTACAAATGTAAACATTACAAATGTAAACGTTACAAATGTAAATGTAAAAGTTACAAATGTAAACATTACAAATGTAAACGTTACAAATGTAAACATTACAAATGTAAACATTACAAATGTAAACGTTACAAATGTAAATGTAAAAGTTACAAATGTAAACATTACAAATGTAAACGTTACAAATGTAAACATTACAAATGTAAACGTTACAAATATAAACGATATGCTTGAACACTGCAGAAGCAAAACGTCTCTTCAAAATGATTTACCTGTAATACCTGAGATATCAGGATTAATTTGATCAAATGCATTAAATTCACAATAATAACAAAATGTTTACAAAGTTATCTTATATTGTAAGTATGTACATAATATCGAAATGATAGCATAATGGAGAAAACACTTTATAAACCATGAAAAGGTCACTAAATTAAAAAAAAACAAACATGATTGTAATAAAAGCCATAAATAAGTTAATGATTTATAAAATGATTAGACGAAATCTCAAGCAAGATTAAAAAGGGAAAATATGGCAAAAATTAAATATTTCAAGTCTCTCAAGTAAAATAAACCGCCCGCATAAAAATTGTTACAATGATATTGTATTGCAATATTCTGAAAGGTACTACATATGTCTTAATCTACATTAAAAAAGCTATACATCAGTTCAGGGCAGTCGATACTCATAGCGGAACTATTATTAGGATGGCGGAATAATAGTAAAGATACTGTAATTAACACAATGAATTATTCGGATGGTAGACGATAATGGAGACCACGTAAGCTCTTTGATACGAGTGACATTTTTATTTTTGTCTTTAAACTAACTAGCAGAGGTGATATCCAAAGGCAAAATGATTTCACATGGTAGACATAGCATCGATTGCAATGTTTCGTTACGTGCTTGGGCACAATTCTTTCACACTGCAAATGCAGTGGCCCGGTCCCTTAGGGGTTAACTTCAGTTTACGGAGCTGTGTTACAATGTATTAATTTATACACGGTGTCTGGAAACTTGTAGTACAAGGTACAAGTGGGAAACCGGTGGACCTACATCATATTGATGCTGGAAAGGAAAAATGGCTAAAGTCCAATACAGCTGTGAAATTAAGGATGAACCTACACAATAAAGCTATATTGTTTGTTTGTGTTTGAGTTCATCATATCAAGTTTTCTAGAGTTTCCCAGAGCATGTGCAATCATTTTTCCTTTCCAGCGTCGTTATAGAGAACAAAGAAAAACTTATTTTTTCGATCTGAGCATTTTGATTTTATTTTTTTGTACTTTTGAAACCGGGTCTATGATTGGCTGATATGAATACTCTAGTGACTAAAAATTGATCTAAAAAAATTCCAATTTTGGACTGGATTTACTCAAAAACAAGAGCTCAAATCATAAAAAGTTATTTTACAAAATTGTCTCCTAATTTGAAGTGGATTCACCGTTTCGGCCTGTATAAAGTTTACATAAACCAGTGATATAATGGACACGCTCCGTTATGAGAACCGACTGCCTCACCGTGTAGATATGGGTATTTGGTGTCATCACTTGATGCCGAGGGGCGCTAGTTGGTAGCGAGGGTTCCCATAGGGTCCCAGGCGGGCAGCGTCACCGGCACTTGGTTGAACACGCTCATTATCTCTTCCGAAAGGTACTTCTTGTCACAGACCACCTGGAAAAATTATTAGTAACATATTGGAAATTTGTTCTTGGAATTCCATTTTTGTGATAATAATGGTAGATACATACTGGATCGACATACGTACGCATCGCTATGCCTAACAATATCTGGACTGCTTAGCAACCATACATTTTCGATGAAAATTTATGATTTAGAATCACACTGACTGCATCGCAACGTGTGGCGATGCGTACGTATGTTGGTCCAGTATGTACTTACCTTTAATCATACAATTTAAGAGGCTAGACTTTGAACGACACGCGGAACACCCGCGTCTGTCATTCTGTCCCGCTCACGCACACTTACAATACATGCGAATGCGAAATGTGCGAATGAGACAACGCTCAAATTTACCTACAGAAATCGCTCGAAAAGGGGTTTATGGAGAATACACTTTTCTACACCGAAACTTTCACGAAATTGAAATTTTAAAAAATATTTATTTTTTAGAAAGAAGAAGCTACGTCGGTAGCTTTTTATAATTTTATAATTCTTTATGAGAGTTGAGTTAGCAGCACTTTTTCATTAAATAATATTTTTTGATAAATCGTAAATGTTTGACAGTGAATGTTTACGTTAATACGAAACGCATCCAAAATTCGAAAACATACCGACATAGTTTTTACCCTCTAGAAGGCAGTATAAAAAAAATATATTCATTTTGTGTAATTTTGGATGCAGAAAAGTGTTTTTTCCCGGGCGTCCTTTTTGTATGGGCCGAAAAGCGAAGTCTATCGTCTTAATAAATCTGAATTTGAGAGATAGTGTGGCTCCAAAAAACCAACCCGAATTTGGAAGGGGCGGCCGAGGAACTAAATTTGGTTTTTGGTTTTTCTTAAAATTGCGAATTACGTGTGAATTTGTTAATTCGAAATATATCCACAAATAATCAAAATGGCTCAAATATGCAATATTGATTTAAAAAGCTCAAATACGCACTAATAACTGAAATGGCTCAAATACACACTTGACTAAAAAGGCTCAAATATGCATTAAAAACTAAAATGGCTCAAATATGCACTAATAACTACTATGACTCAATTATGCACCAATGACTAAAAATGCCCAAATATGCACTAATAACTAAAATGGCTCAAATATGCACTAATAAATAAAAAGGATCAAATATGCACTAATAACCGAAATGGCTCAAATATGCACAAATGACTAAAAAGGCTCAAATGTGCACTAATAACTAAAATATGCATTTTGCATATACAGTAAAACTCGCTTAAGAAGTTCCCATTTAAGAAGTTTTCACGCTTAAGAAGTTTTGATTTTCGGTCCCTTGAAAATTCCATACAAAAAACTGAAAAAAACGCGAATTTTTCCCACTTAAGAAGTTTTAGAGCTAAAACTGCTTCCCGCTTAAGAGGTTTTAGAAATCCGGCGGTAAAATCAACACAAGCGAAATATTGTGCCGCAAAATATCTAAAATGAACCTTTTTCCAAGTCATAAATTGAAAGATGTTTGCTTCACAGATTTCGCGCGATCCTAGTACCCATAACTAGTACCTGAGACCATAAAACCCTTTGTCAGCCGCCGGGCCGTGAGCCGTAACCTGCCGTAAACCCATAAATAAACCAATACCCAGTCCCCTAATCCCCTAACTAGGTACAATAGCAATGCGACCTGTGGAACAAATAAGCAATGCGGAATTATGTAGGTAACGAATATGCAAGCATCTAGGTTGAGTTTAATATAACCTTTCATGTTTTTTCGGCCTCAATGACAACGTGGGCTAGATCTACATTTGCATACTAATAATCTTTCTTTTGGTACTGAACACAGAGATGTTTCGTAATATTATTGTATAAAAATTTTATTCCATCGAATTTGAACACGAAAAACTTTTGATAATCTATTGGATCGCGGTTAATACGGAATATTTCACCTTCAAATAAATATATTTACCTTTATTATTACATAACATGATTAAATATGCCAGGGGAGATGGTAAAATATCCATTATAATTACGTTTTTTCAATTTTAAAAAATTGCCGTGCATCATGTTTCATCTGACATTTGTCATAAATTAAGTTTGAAGGTTCGGAAATACATATGCATAAATTTAAAATTTAGATTGAAATAAAACTTCGCAAATGATTTTTGTAGTTTTGTATTCACCGCGAGACTGAATTCGATAGTTTTACGATGCGTTAACCATTGATATATTAACTATTCGACGTCTGGTAGGTGGGTAGGACATAATATTGGGCTGCGCGTATTATTTTCAGAAGGACCGCGAAATTTCGATTTCCGCAGAAATATAGCGTATTTTTACCAATTTACTTTCAAATACCTAAATGTCAAAAACCGGCCGCGACAGAAATCGACTGCGAAATTTCGATTTCCGCAGAAATATATCGTATTTTTACCAATTTACTTCAAATACCTAGATGTCGAGAACCGGCCGCGACCGAAATCGACTGCGAAATTTCGATTTCTGCAGAAATATACCGTATTTTTACCAATTTACTTCAAATACCTAAATGTCGAGAATCGGCCGCGACCGAAATCGACTGCGAAATTTCGATTTCTGCAGAAATGTACCGTATTTTTACCAATTTACTTCAAATACCTAAATGTCAAAAGCCGGCCGCGACAGAAATCGACCGCGAAATTTCGATTTCCGCAGAAATATATCGTATTTTTACCAATTTACTTCAAATACCTAGATGTCGAGAACCGGCCGTGACCGAAATCGACTGCGAAATTTCGATTTCCGCAGAAATATACCGTATTTTTATAAATTTACTTCAAATACCTAAATGTCGAGAACCGGCCGCGACTGAAATCAACCGCGTAATTTCGATTTCTGCAGAAATATATCGTATTTTTACCAATTTACTTCAAATACCTAGATGTCGAGAACCGGCCGTGACCGAAATCGACTGCGAAATTTCGATTTCCGCAGAAATATACCGTATTTTTATAAATTTACTTCAAATACCTAAATGAAGAGAACCGGCCGCGACTGAAATCAACCGCGTAATTTCGATTTCTGCAGAAATATATCGTATTTTTACCAATTTACTTCAAATACCTAAATGTCAATAACCGGCCGCGACAGAAATCGACCTCGAAATTTCGATTTCCGCAGAAATATATCGTATTTTTACCAATTTACTTCAAATACCTAGATGTGGAGAAACGGCCGCGACCGAAATCCACTGCGAAATTTCGATTTCCGCAGAAATATACCTTCAAATATCTAATTATCGGCCGAAGAACTCGATTTTTGGCAAATTTTTATTATTTTTTTTTTTCATAAATTTTTGATTTACACGGGAATTAGTTAATTCGAAATTTGATGTCCCATGAATTTCGAATTTTTTTTGACCCCTTGGAGCATATAAGCTTGTTTTCACAACAGTAGGCAGACATAGGAATGACGTATGCCTCGGACTCGAGTTATTAAATGGCTAAAATTGAATCCCACTTAAGAAGTTTTCCCACTTAAGAAGTTTTTTTTCCCCGGTCCCTTGGAAAACTTCTTAAGAGAGTTTCACTGTAATCCGATGTCTATTTATTATAATAAAAGTATTATAAAAGAAAATATTAAAGTAGAAAGTAACCTCAAAGACGAACTCATCGAACCACTCCGCTGTGAGGAGCAAGTACCCTTTTTCTCCCTGCTCTTCGCCCCAAGAATTCTCCACGCGGAACTTCGTTGGGTTGCCCTCCTTCTGCAAATGTAAACGATACACAATTAATTATCCGGATTCTAGTTAGGTATTAATAATTAAACAGTAAAAAAGAGTTTTCTTACGTCGATTGAAACAGCGGTGAAAGCCATGGCGTGGGTCATGGCAGACTCTCCATAGATCACTCGTTCTTCTTTACTCAGAGACAGGTGGACGTCCGTTCCGAACACAAGGGAGAAGTCGTGTCTGAAACAAAAAGGAAATTTTAATTTAATTGCTGGTTGGAGAAAAATTTGAGTGCAATAAATGCAATTGTTTTTAGAAAAAATATAACATATTTTAGGAAGATCATTGTAAAACTGATCCCAATGGGCACTTTTAATATTCCACGACAACATCACAAAAAGGCAAAAACGAACATTCTTTTTATCACAATAATGCTGCCAGCTCTTTCTTACACACTAAATTAAGAGTGAGACAAACAATGTACGGATGTCTGCTTACCCGAAGGATTCATTATCATACATCTCCCTCACTCGTATTAACCCCTCAGGCAGCGGGTATATTTTGTCAGAAGGTCGGAATATTTCCGCTTTGCAAAAAAATTCAAATAAATTGGATATTTCTAAACGCATTCAAAAACTAAAAACTATTTTTAAAAAGTTATGAAATATGCTTTCAAATTTTATTTTTAGAAATAAACATTCAATTTTCAAAATATTAAAATTCCAGATGTGAAAAAGTGTATGTAGGCCAGACAGAACGAACCACCTCTAAAAGGATATCAGAACACTTTTGAGCGTGCAAACTCGGCCATCCATCGGCAATTGCCGAGCATTTAATTGAACTGGCCATTACTTTGGATTTGTTCCTGAACTTCTGGGAAGAACTGGGATGTTAGCCTATGGCTGCTGGAACTCTTAATCGGGCCATGGCTACTGTAACAATAAAGATAAACAACTCACATGCGAATGTCCTCAATGCCCATCTTGGGCATGAACCTCTTGTTGACGTCGCAGCCGAACCACACAGCCTCGCCAGCCTGCACGGAGCGAGCTGCGGCATCGCGCAAGTGCCTGACCTCCTGGTTGTTGTAGAGCGTGCGCCTTCCGCCGACCACGTTACCCAGGCAGTCCACCGTGTACAGGGCGCCGTAGGGATGTGCCGCTCGGGGATCTGTCACCAGGCACACCTGGAATAGACAAACTATATAATGTCTTCCAATACACAAAGGAAACAAAGTATGTACATACTCGTAAAGCTTCGACCAAGTATATTGAGACAAGCTGTGCGGGTCTGAAAATGACTTGGGTACCAAAAAGATTGGTTTAGAGACCCATGTTGCAGGATGGAGGAAACAGAGAGATCTGAAAATTGTTCCACAGCCAAGCTGTTGAACTCGTAGAAATTACCAATTCTCATGTGACATGTCAACCGTGTACAAATGTCGAGCGCCCGTTTGACATGTTTTCCGAATATGCACCGGTGCCGAATGTATCAATGATGCTAGTTCCTCGGAGAATCTTTCATTAAAATTCCGGTAGAACAAGTACAGAATTCCCACCTTAATCTGACAACGTACTGCCTGTTTCTGCACACAGTCAAGGATTTTTCAAGTATTTTGGTTTGTAACATGTGTTTGTAACATATCTGGTTTCAGACCAGAGATGGCTGCCAAAATTGCCAGTGGCGCACTTGCGATTTGTACAGGATCAGCAGTTAAAGTATCTGCGGATCCTGTACAGCATGCCCTGCTTCTGAAAGGCCAACTTGACTCGGGCTTCGATGGAGCCTCCGTACCTGAGTTACACTGAGCATATCAATGGAAGGCATGATGGGAAAATTGTTTCCGTTCAGTGTCATTTTGATAGATGATAGCCAACCTCCGACAGGAAATGACACCAAAAGACTAGACAAATAATAATTAAAAAGTGTAACAGTTGCAACATGTGTTGTGTATGGGTAACCTTATCATCCACATTGTAGAGGGGCTTGACATGCTTTTCGTAGAACTCTAGAGGGGTGATGAGGCCGACGGTATTGTAGACGTTCTTCTTGCTGTAGTAATCCCATGTGAAGGTTTCCGGGGGAGTGCCTGCAAAGTAAAAACACCATCAGGACTACTTTTTACCAAGAATTACTAATTCTGAAAGGGGAATAAGCCATTATACTCTTTTCAATTTGGAAGCGGGTATGAGCACCGCCGCCTTGCGAACAATTTATTGGATAACCAACACCTCTGCCATAGGTCACCCCAAAGGGTGTGCTACGTTTCGTGACTTAACAGTGGTGACCGGGTGCGTTGGATTAGGTGTGTTTAGGTCTTGGCAGCGGATGCACCTGCCCACCAGCGACGTCAGGCTGCATCGGGAGAGGCTAGTTTAGAGAGACCCTTTGACCTCTTCAGGTGGTCTCTCTCAATCGTCTTGATTCGCAGCGGGAGGAATGGATTTATACGTCCGTCACTCCAGGACACATTGATCCCTAGATTCCTTCCCAGAATTTCCTCTCCTTCCCAGAATTTCCTCTCCTTCCTTTCCTTCCAAATACCCTCCACACAGCATCCTCAAGAATGGCATAGGTCCCAAGGGAAATCATTTTCCTCAGGGCCTTCCGTGTGGGATTAATGTTTAAAGAAATAATAATAATAATAAATAAAAAAAATTAGCTGCTTCTCCGGTGTTCTACCAACTGAACTATTTTTATTGTTAGCAAGTTAAACAGGGGGTCTAGCACGTTCAAATCTTTAAAATTCTTAAAAAAGATTAATAAACTGACAAAGTCGAATTGAAATATGTACATTCAATTTAATGTACATTGGCAGTATGCATGAACTTTTGACACTGAAAAGGGATATCGATAAATATATTTCTATATTATTATTCTTAGAATTAAAAAAACGTTCTTAAAAAAATGTTAAAAAGCCATCAACTAAAAACGCTTCATGATTGTTCAAAAGAATTCTGACATCTGTACCCTGGTTTATATAAAAAAAAACGGTAAATAAAGTTAATACAGACTAAAGAAATAAATAAAAACAATTGTAGTAGTTAGATATATATATATACCTTTTCGTACCGGAAAGAAAAAAATCACACATGATCCGAAGGGGGGTCACTCAGGGCCCCAATTTGTTTTGCTTATTAATGGCTGTTAATGACAAAATTTTATGTAATTTTTTCTTTTAATAATTAAAGAAAAGTATATACAACACATTCTAGTAATAATTATGTAAATCGTTCGATAAATAAAGTTATCATTAATATTCTAATTAATATAGACCATAACGCATATTTTTTCATAGAAAACAGAGAAGGCGGGCCGATAGCGAGCATTACTCCTTATTTCCGATTCTCGACTGGCGATTGGCGATTACAGCATCCGCGAACGTGGCTAGTTTGTTGCGCAAACTGGTAAGGAAAAATGGTAAAAGTAATAATAAGAAAACTAGCGTGACTCACCTATTACGATACAGCCCTTTCTATTAAAATGGAACATTTACCGATGATCGGCTACAAGCGCGGGTTAGTTACTTAAAGTCCGGTATATGGTGGGGATACGAACGGGGAAATTTCACGCGATCCCACAATATGAGGTGTGGCGGGGGAATTAAATATTTCGCCAGAATTCGATATAATTTATTTAATATCTAAAAAAATAGCACTGTTATATACATTTTTTAAATGCAGATCGATAACTGAATAGTGTTTCTAGGATTACCTAAATTATTGAGTACGTGGTTTAAAAAATCACTCAAAAGATTTAATTAAGTAAAACTCTAGTTAGTGTAGATTTGTAACCCCGGTCCGGTGTGGAAGTGTTAACTAGTACTAATTAATTCAGTTACCGGAATTTCGAAAAAGTGCTTTTTAATGGTTATTTTTTAAATTTAAAAACATGAAATAGCATTTTTCACCGACCGCCATGAAACTCGCAATAGTTCGTAACACGGTGGTCGGATAAAAATGTCATTTAGTGTTTTTAAATTTATAAAATAACCATTAAAATGCATTTTTTTTCCAAATTCCGGTAACTTAATTGATTAGTACTACATAGTTAGTATCCAACTAGGTACTACAATTTTTTAAATTTATTTTTTTAGTCCATATTAAGTGTGTCCCGGTTTTGTAAATATTTACCCTTATTATTCATAGAAACCAGGATACAGATGACGTCACACACACTCCTGCCTCTTACCGGGAGTTTTGGAGGGGTTAATGAAATTCAAACTTGTAGAATTAATTTTATTATGAAAACGAACCTTAAAAATAAAATATTAGTATATAAGCTTGCATGTGAAGATTGAATTTTTTTTTTTTTAAATGGACTCAACTTCCTTATTGATCAATGAGGTCTTTTAGTCATAACTCGTGATATTCCGCGAAAATTTCTGAATTGGTTTTTCCAAGCTCAAACAGATTCAATTGATTGCATATTGTCTTATACTAGCTTCATTGGTCCACTTCCGCTCATTAATAAGCCAGTAGTTTTGCATAACATTTTTGCATAACAAAAAAAAAAAACATCACTGGTTTTTGACTATTCGATAAATGAAATAAGTTTAGAAAGAGTAATGGAGATGCGAGATCTTGGCATAATAATGGATGAGAAACTAGACTTTACTGCCCACATTCAACAAATTGTGAATAAGAGTATGAAAACATTAGGTTTTATTTTAAGAACAATTAAAAACTTTGAATCGTTACAAATCATAAAACTGTTGTACGTATCCCTTGTTAGAAGTCTAATAGAACATAACTCCATAGTCTGGTCGCCCTTCTACAAAATTCACATCCATAATGTTGAAAGAGTTCAAAGAAAATTTCTACGTTTCATAAATTTTAAACTTAACATCCCTTTAGAGCATATAAATTACCTGTCATTAATGAATATTTTAAATATTCCAACTTTAGAAAACAGACGAAAAATAAACGACCTAACCTTTTTATTAAAATTATTAAACTCTAAATTCGATTGTTGTGAACTCCTACATTTAATAAATATACATGTAACTACAAGAACTACTAAACAAACATTAACATTTTACATACACACATCTCATTCCAACTATAGCTTACATTCTCCAATACAACGTTTACATAGCCTTGGTAACAAATACTTAAACAATATGGATGTATTTGACAATACTTTGAACTTGGCAAACTTCAAACGCCGTATGTGCGAACTATTTCCAACTACCTTATAATCTATTGCAAATACCAATTTTATACGATTTTATTAATATTATTTTTGATTTGGAGGATAGTTGCAGACTATTTATTTTTACTTCATTTATATTCTATGTTACCTAAATTTTGTTAACTTGTATATTTTATGTGCCTGTAACCTAAATTTTGTTTCTTATATTTTCTTTTACCTATATTTTATCTACTCGTATTTTCACTGTAATTAATAAAAAAAATGTATTGTTTTATATGTAAAAGCCCTATGGGCGTTTAAACAAAAAAAAAAATAAATAAAAAAAATAAAATAAAATAACGAACAACATTAGATACCCTGGACCCCTCGCATGGTCGATCGATAAGGATTGATAGGATAACTTTAGGTAACTTCTCATAGTTCCCTAGGACAACTGCAGATCGCTAACGCACAAACAACAGTTGACGTCGAATATATTAAGAACACTTAGTTATTGTGAACTGTTATTTATTCGTTGGCAATTTGGAGTCATGCTAGGGAACGAGGAGAAGTTACCGAAAGTTATCGGTACAATCCTTATTGATTCGACTGTGCTAGGGTTCCTGGAGCACCTATCTAACCATCATAAAGGACTAGGCATCCACAACTGGCTGTATACAAAGCATTTTAACATACATCGGACACGTTGCTTGTCAAACTGAGGACTGGAACCATTGAGAAGCTCATGGTCACCGGCAAAGTGAGGAATCAAGGAAGATCACCGATTTGTTAAACTGATAATGAGGATCACATCATGCAGCGCAGGACCAGGAGGAGTCAGAATCACAAGGCCAATTATAGCGGGGGTCACGATTCTCAGCAGAGGTAACAAAAAAAAGAAATGAATATGTTAAATTTATTCAACTTACTGAGGCAAATGGCGACAACGTTATAGATAATCTTCATCTGCTTTTCAATGGCGGCCTGGATCACTTCGTCAGAGGCATCAGCATCAACCAGCTGCCGCAGTTCTTTGGCAAACTGTCTCAACTACAAAGCAAAGACAAGAGATTAAATCACTTTGAATTGGAAATATTAATAAGAATAGTAACGCCATTCTTCCATAGAGCTACTTTCAAGCGACGCGATCGCCGCTCGTCTGTACCATCCATACTATTATTAGTGTTTGTAAACGCCGCTAGGCGGTGCTCTAGCAAAATAGTATGACAGGTAGCGGTGATTTAGTCGCTTGTAAGTAGCTGCGTGAACAAAGGGCGTAAAGGAATGTACCCATACTACGTGACCCACTTTTTGCAATTTTTAACCCCCCCTCCCCCCTCGGTGACCACTTGTAGTATATTCCAAGATCTTCCTCTCCCCCTACAGTTTTCACATAGTAATTCGTAAATATGGTTTTGAATCATTTCTTGCTAACAAAAAGTTAAACACTGCACTACAAACTATCAGTTTTCAATCAGCTGACGTCTCGGCATATGTATGTCAGTGTTGCCACCTGCGAAAACCTAAGCCCCCCGCCCCTCATTGTGACCAAGCGAGGTATTTTTAAGATCCCCTCCCCCCTGAACGGGTCACGTAGTATGGGTACGTTCCCTAATGGGATAATAAACTTAAGAGGCTCTCTCTCTTAAATAAAGAAGGCCTATTTTTATGTGGGCCGCATAGAAACAAACACTTCCAATATTTTTAGAAACATATGTTTATTTCGAAAAATACAATAACGATGATTAAAATTATTGTTTTCTGGCTGACACTTGGTATCTCTTTCGTGCTAACATCTTTCCTACTCACGGAGAAATATTGTTTGCATTAATTACTCTCCAACGTAAATCATGTCAGCAACTAAGAATCTGACAGGAGACTTTTTTCCTTTTATAAGTGAAAATAACTAATAGTGCAAGGCATTTATTTTCCCCATATTTCTATATGGTGTGGAAACACGGACACTTAGAGCCAGCGAAAAAAAGCGGATAGACGCTCTCGAAATGGAGTGCTGAAGAGAAATGCTCAGGATTCCATGGACAGCCAGAGGCACAAATGTGTCCATTCTGGAGGAGCTAGGCTTCCACAATAGGCTTTCAACTATTGCCTACAACGCATATTAAGGTACTTTGGACACGTTGCATTTGCACCAATTTGGTTTTTGAGTTGAAAGGTCACCGTTAAATGCCGATTCTAAGTCCGTTTCAGGTTTCAAACAAATAATGATCAGCAGAAGAGGACAACTATCATGTTCTTAAGATTGTCAGCTTATCACAGTTTGTTAGAAAGCTGAAATGCACCTATAATCGACCGTTAACGGGGTCCTTTTAAATGCCAAAAGAAAAAGGTGCTGAAAGGACATTTGATGACAATGTTACATTTTAATTTCTGTGAAACATCTGGACCTTGAATGATAGTGCGCTCTGCACTATAAAATACTGTGATAAGAAGCATTTAAAAAAAAAAAATTTTTTTAGGACAATAATTTGTACCTTTGACTTGAGAATGGCGTTCATGTGACGGCTGTTCTCGCAGCTGAAGGACTCGGGGAAGCACTTCTTGGGCATCAGTCCGTGCTTGTTGATCAGATTCACCAGCATATCCCACTGGCCCCCGTCGCATGTCGGGTCCTACACAATCAAACATATTACTGAAATTTCAATCGATTGTTCCTCAAATAATAGTTTTTTGGTTTTTAAATGAAAATATGCACAGTTCCTACCGGGATGTCATTTTATCCAGTACCTACCTGTCCCCATCCTTAACCATATCACCTTGCTGGAAGAACATTTTTTAAACTTGGAACAATGACCAGGAAATTAGAGTGCATTTGTTTCTGGAAGCATTGAGAAGGAAAAACTATGAAGACCTTGGAAGCAAGTTCCAGGGGGGTATTACTCCGATCCAAATTTTCAACCGAATTCAAAACAAGAAATATCCATGGTTGTGTGACGTCACGATTCCCCGCAACCAATAGTATTTCTTTTAATTTATGTATGTTTCTCTGATTTATTATATTGAAAATAATTTCATTTGATGTTCATTTGCATTTATTTGTTTTTAATGCATTTGACATTTTCTTGCCGCGCAATAGTGGAAAGAGTGAAAATAAATAATAAAAGCACGAAGTTATCAATCTAGTTATTGGTTTATTTATGGCAATATTCAAGCCATTGGAGTTGGTTGTCATTTATTGACTAAAAAGAAGGTTTTTGGAAAAGGAAAGCAAATTAAATGTTTTTTATGGGACAATTATTTGAAATTATTTGTAAGTTCCATAAGTTTCTGACAGATGGCGGAGTGAGTTAATGTATTGATACAAAACTTGGTTTTCTAGGTTAGGTAACCATCCAGTAGATGGCATTGTGTTTCGTTAGCGACAGCAAAGCTGGGGCGGGTCAGTTAGTGCCTGTATAAATTATGTACAAACATGTATTTTGAATATTCGAATATTAAAACTTTCTAAAGTTTTCAGCATTTTGTTATTATTTAATAGTTTTAATCTTTTGTAAAAATGATTTTTTTTTAAATTTCTTTTTTGAAGTCAGATAACAAGTTTGAAACATAATGTATACAAGAAATACATTGGTAAATACTGTCTTGGAGTCAACATCGCTGCAATACCTTTAATATATTGAAGAAAGGTCTCTAAGAACACAGACAGAGAGGTTTCCCAGTTATATAATAAGATGTGTATAAACAAAAAGAAATGTTTACACTGCAGTGAGATAGTAAAGTAAATGCATACATTATCTTGAAAAACAATATTACATTTAATCGTTGAAGAAGACAATTATTATGTTTCAACAAATCTCTATGAAAATTAAAACAGAAAAAAAAGGTAATTTCTTCCCGTGGACAACACTCTACCAATTCAGTTATTGATATCTAATTATTTTCCCAATTAAATTCCAGAGACTTACCAATATTATCCTCAAGTAATTCTTTGGAATAAATTTTTTTTTTTTTTACAAAAGCTCCCACACAGGAGGCCCTAGGAGAAAATAATTCCCCTCAGGGCCTATGTCATCTTTGGGTATGCTGTGTGGAGGGTTCTTTTTAGGGAAGGAAGGAGAGGATGGATCTGGCGGTCAGTGTGTCCAGGAGTGACGGACTAATGATTCCATCACTCCCACCACGGTGCAAAGTGATGTTCCGAGAGAGCACTGCTGAAGAAGTCAAAAAGCATCCATCAACCAATCTCTCCCTATCTGGTCTGCAATGCATTTGGTGGGCAGACGCATCCGCCGCCAAGACCCGGACAAACCTCACCCCATGAACCCGGGCACACCTGCTGAGTCACCAAACGTAGCGAACCACTTGGGGTGACCTAAGGCAGAAGTGTTGGTTATCCAATAAATGGTTCCCGGGGCGGCGGTACCCATATCTGCTTACCAAATCAAAATAAATAATTAGGTATCAATAGCTGAAAAGAGTATTATCACCTTTTATTTTTATTCTTGAAAAAATTAATAATGAAGATATTTTTATTTTATTTTTATGTTGACAAATAAATTTTCTATAATAATTTAAAATGTACTATTTTTGATTTGCTGCCAAAATGACATGTTCGTTTTTATTTGTGAATTCGACGGAGATGACGTCATTCCGGGCAACTTTGGTGACAGCTGTTTTACTAGCCAGTGGCGTTTTCTATGTCATAATGACGTTGAAGCAATTGGAACCGTCTGTTTATCAGAATTCCGAACCAAAAAAAATGCAATTCAGTCTACAATTTCAATTTGAGAATACGATTTACTTACAAATACGGAAATCTGCTATAGAGTGAGAAACAAATACAGGGTGTCCGAGGGTAAAGTGCATTAACTTCGGGAGGTGATTCTACATAATAGTATAAATAAAAAGGATAAATAAATTTTTTCGAAAATCCATTTTTAGGGGTACTTTTTTGGTAAAAAGATGAAATTCGTCCGACGTGTGCGGCCAGCATTGTAATTTTCCTCTGTTACGATATGGGCCAATCACAACCATGCAACGTTGCCACGATCGCGTCCGGCAATACCACAGCAAATTTATCACGTTTATTATTAAGTTTGTACCTTACACTAAGGATTTTTAATAGGCTTTATTTATTATGACCATAGATGTCGCAAATCCGAACTTCGTAGACTATTTTAAAACGATGTTAAAAATAATTTTTTTAAATATTTTTCCGCACAGAATTTCTAATCAGCTGTTTACGGTTAAAATTAGGTCCCTTTTCCATAGATATGTTCCTTTCATTATCAAGTATACCACAGACAACTAAAAGAAATTGAAAATATTCTATGTTGACTCCAATAAGTACCTCTCACGGCAGTTTCAAAGTAACAAACACGCAGGATCCGCGCGGTTATAAACTTTATGATTTTTTTTATTTTTTATAAATCCTACAAATATGAGATAAACGGTAAAATACAGGTTAACTCATTGGCTATATAGCACTTTAATAAGTTTTTATGTCTCCATGTTAAAATTCGAAGGTATAAATTTTTTAATGTTGGCGAAAAATTTTAAAAATTATCGTCTGGAAATATCGAGCAATCGAGCCAAATTTATTTATTTCGCGTGGTCGTTCCAGTGGATATAGATCCATAGATAATAAAAAAATCCGATAGGGAAATGTGGTTTATTAGGATAATGGTTTCCTTGACGCTTCTTGTTTTGCCAAGGAGTCTGTAGAATCGTTACCCACAATATCTTCCAGAGTTATAAGCCTAATTTTTAAATTAATTTATTAAAAAAACACTGGACTCACGTATAAGAGGAAAGTGACCAGTCTTCCATCAACCTTTTCTCCTCTTCTGGCTGTGTCCACAATGCTGTTCAACCAATAGTGACATCTCTCAATCTTATCCCAGAAGAAGAGGTATCTACAAAATAAAACAATTATATGTTAATGTATTGGGATGACGGAATACTAGTCAAAGGGCTTTGCAATGCATTACTGTGATATTGGAAAGGCAGAATGTTAATCAATTTAACATTCTCAAATTTAGGAAGATAGGCACAATCAATTTGGGAGGCAGGTATGAATAATTCCACCCTGGGAACCATTTATTGGATAACCAACACCCCTGCCATAGGTCACCCCAAGTGGTTCGACACGTTGCAGGATCCACCGAAAATAAAATTACATGTAAAAATTCACAGAATACCTTAAAATAGTCCAAGAAAAATTATATATTAACATGTTTGTCATGCTGGGGCCGCATCTGCGCCTATCGCCACAAAGCTTTGCGTAAACATATTCTTTTAATTTGAAAAAAAAGAATACATTTACGCAAAGCTTCGTGACGATAGGCGCAGATGCGGCACCAGCACAAATAATAATAAAAAAATAATAAAAAATAAAATACATGTACAATTTCAGGCAGTATCACGTTAATTGCTCAAATGCATTGTACATATAGCTATTTATCACTTTATAATGTTTTGTCTGGTCTGTAGTTAGAAGTAAGATTACAGAAGTGTATTTTTAATTTGTACAGCGTCTTTGAGGTGATTTTTCACGTAAACGGCGGTATACAAATCATCCAAATATTATTATTATTATGTTAGGTTCTTCAAAGAAATACGTAAAAGTTAATCGAGTTTTCTGATAAAGAATAAAAATAATCAAGTTGCATACATGTATTGTTTTATTAAATTTGTTGATGGTATTTTAAGAATGATGACAATTGATAATTGCGAAACGTATGGGTTTTTTGATTATTAATCCAACCTGTATTTTGCAGGCGTATTTGGCTAACCTGGTCTCGGGTTCACATTGAATTCGTGTTGCAAGTCTAACTGGTCTGTCTACAGCCGAATCATAACCATCGAATCAACCATAATGCTGGATCATCTGCTTTAGTTTGTAAAACACAGTTGATAAAATGCTGCTTAAACAAAATGTTTAAGCAGCATTGTCTGGGTCACAGTAGGATATTTTAAAATGTCATACTAATGTACCGGAACGTTATGATTGATTTCCTCATTATCTCAAAACTTAGTATTCCGAGATGTCTGTCTAATCAACTGGACGACCAATATCTACGGTTAAATTAAAAAATTTTTATTTAATAAATTTTTAAATGTTACAATTTTTGACATTTTCTTAACTACCATACTAGGGCTAAAGCCCGTATTGTGGTAGTCATACATAATACATATATAAGAACTAAAAAATAAGAAAGCAGAAAACAAAAAAAACGTATTTAAGGATAAATAAAACTAAAAAACAAATATAAAAATATTTTTGAAATTAGCTATCACTTTGTGGTTATCCATTTTATAATTAAATGAAACAATATATCTTAGTTACAACCACTGATTTATTTAGTTACACGCCGACCGGTTTCGGAACAACCGTTCCTTCTTCAGGGCAAACATACATAAGAAGAAGGAACGGTTGTTCCGAAACCGGTCGGCGTGTAACTAAATAAATCAGTGGTTGTAACTAAGATATATTGTTTCATTTAATTATAAATATAAAAATAATTGTGAGTTGAAAAATAAATAAAGAAAAATATTTTCTAGATAGAAATAAAAATTAAAAATATCAATATTATAATACAAATAAAATTATATACATGGTTTCAAACGCAGATTAAATTTTGAAAGGTATTATCTACAAGACTATTATGTTTATGGTTTATTCTCGGTGATATAAAACAAGCTATGACATAAAAATTTTAATAACCTTTTTTTTTTAAATAATGTTAAGAACTCATATATTTTTTAAAGAAAGATCGTCCCTTTTCAAAAATCCAATGTTGTACACGGGCAGTAAAGGGGGATTTAGAATTATTTGACTTTATGTCGGTACTTAATGCATTGTATATTTTAGGAGCGATGAACCAGAATTGACGTTGAGCGAATGAGGTTTTAGTTTTGGGAACCACGCAACCCAGGTTTGATGAAAAGCGGGTGTGTGCTTGATGTTGTGGAGCCATCAGTAGGTTGTTTTTCCGTATACAGCATAAGCTTATCTTTGTAAATAATTGTCGAATATCTAAGACCCTGATTTTAGCAAAGAGTTCATTTGAGGGATGGGTAGGTTGGCATTTAAATATAATTCTCAAAATTAGTTTTTCAACAGTAATAAATAGGATTGTTAATCGATTCAGCAGAAAGATTCAATAGCGCCATTCCTCTTGTCATGCTACGCTGTGCTAGAACATCTGTTCTGCCGTGTGGTATCTTGAACAAGTGTGGTGAAGAATACAGCTGAAGTTTTCAAGCAAGTACAATATGCTATAACTCCAACATATAAATATACTAAATGAGGTTTAGAATATAATATTATTATCTACTTTTATATAAATGATGTCGTCCGTGTTATAAATTTATTTTGTTATCACTGAAGAGGCAATGTTAAATTACACATGTCTAATTACGACCGTTCCTTTATATTTATTGCAACCTAAGAGTATGGATATTAGAGAGACGGCATGTGAAGTGTGCCCGCGCGCTACAAGTGTGCCTTTTTGAGAATTTTACCTAAACGGCTTACATTGGCTGCTGGTTTTTGGTCGTTTAATACGTTCCGACAGCAGCCATTTTACATGGTGACAGCCAATGTCAACCGTGTGGGTAGAATTCTCGAAAAGGCACACTTGGAGCGCGCGGGCATACTTCACATGCCGTCTCTCTAATATCCATACTCTTAGATTGCAACGTATTATTTATTGTTATTATGTAAAAATATTAATGGAGATTTGCCTTTCAAAAACACACGGGTGGTAATATTATTATAAAGAATTATATATAAATATTAATTATTATAAACCTACTATTACAAGCATGACAGGTCGAGCAAAGAGCATTTCTGCATGTCAGGTTGAAAATTTTTCATTAAATTGAATTCATTTCAAGAAATTTCACATAGGCATGCTTACTTGTGAATACTAGGCTTTAGAGGACATATGTACATTAATTACGTGAATAGTTTAAAAAAAAAAATTAGAATCCCCCCCCTTGGTGAGATTTAGTGGGACGCATCCCCCCCTCATGTGAGATTTTTTCTTACTCTCGAAATAAATGTTTTTCATAATAGCCATTTTTCAGCATGCAAAATGGGACACTTCAAAAGAAGTGAAACAATAACATTTTTTTATTACCTCGTTATTAACATATACTCTTTTAAAGTTGATGTGAGATTTTTATTGACTCGGTATAATGAGATTTGGTGAGATTTTACTGGCCCCCCCCTATTTTTTGCTCACGTAATTAATGTATCCCCAAGAGCATCAAGCACCAAAGTCCCTGCTAAAATCTAGACCTGTATGGCGAAGGAGCCTGGGAAGACCAAAATTAAGATGGAACGACAACGTCCTCAAAGACCTACAAACCTTGGAGATTCCAAACTGGAGAGAACTAGTACAAAACAGAGATGAGTGGAGGAAGACTCTCGAGGAGGCCAAGACCGACCAAGGGTTGTAGCGCCAATTGTGATGATGATGATTATGAATTAAGCTGGTGGAGGCGAAAAACATCGAACGGTATTCCGCCGGGTATTTATTTGTACGAGTTTTTGGGGCTAGTTCGAAACTAGAACCCTGCCAATTCTGCCTGGGTAAGCGGTATGGCGGATAACTGACGCACACGTATGTGATTCGGAAAGTCAGCTGATGCATACGTGTGTAATCGAGCGGCACCAAAGATACAAATTAAAATTTTGCAGAATGTTTCCGTATTCTTCATTCCTCTGTTAAATTCTTTACTACATTCAGATACATAACACGACAAAGTCTCCAATTCGCTGGGAAGCGATCCAGTATGTAAGTATACCTCTCTCGCTTCGGTTATGTTTATATTTATTTATATGATACATTAGATCACCATACTAAGCGACTGCCTGTTTCATGGTGACCAATGGAATATGGTTGCTTTGTAATGTCTAGTGTAAACGTAAAATTATAATGGAAATAGGAAATAGAAAATATAAAATAGAAAACAGTTAAATGAAAATAAGAAAGAATGAAAAAGAATAAGACATGCTATTTTATGCAGGATTAGATCACATTCATAACGTGTTTGTGTACATGTATGCATAAGCGCGTAAATACGCGCATACACAGACACATCCAAACACACACATATATTCATATACATACACGCACATATATATTAACATTTTATCTGTTTCATAAATTACATATTACCATAATTTTAGTACAGGATGGTTTCGTAGTTTACATTGTTATTGTTATAAAAAATGCAAGGTTTCAGAACAAGATAAGTGTTTAATGAAAAACAAAACATGTTAAAATTGAACCGCGTATGGTGGATGTACGAGCCGATTTGTTGAGCGTTGTATGAGTTAAAGTTTATTTTTTGCTACTTATAAATTAAAATGTTTTCTAAAATGAACACTTACCCTTGCGAGAACTCAAATTCCTCGATGTTGAGGGCTTTCATGAAGGGCAGTCGGATGACGTTAAGGGCTGAGAATATCCAACACCTCCCGCTGACCTTCTGCGTGGTGACGGGTTTCCCCTCCAACTCAACCTGAATTAAACAAAATCATACACTTAATTAATCCGACAAGACTTCAATCTAACTATGTACACAAGTAACAACAAATTCAAAGAGAAAGACTACTTCGAACTTCTGTTATGGGATTGAATTGAACTCAATTAATTTATTAATTTCAAAAACAATTATATTTCAATTTGTTTTTAACCTCTTGTACGCCGCAGTCCCCCCCGGCGCACAGTGGGTTATTTAACGATTCTAGAGGGAAACAATTATTTTATGGTTTTAAATAAAAGTTTATACATTTTTTATGAAACACATATATTTTAGAATTGTATATGATGCCTTGGGTGCATGGTAGACGCATATTAAATGATGGATTTATGAAACGTAAGACAATACTACAAAGAACAATTCTGACATATGAAACAAATATACAGGGTGTTAAGGTACGTACTTGAGTTACTTTAACCAGTGATTCCTGACATTATTTGGAGTAAAAAATGTAAATGAAATTTTTGTGTCCGGTGACATTTTATATAATTTTTTCTGCTATAGATTACCCAAAGTGGTTCGCTACGTTTGGTGACTTAGCAGGGGTGCCCAGGTTCATTGGGTGAGGTTTGTCTAGGTCTTGGCAGCACATGAGTTTGCCCACCGATTGCGTGGCGAGCCAAATAGGGAGGGACTGGTTGATGGTACACGTTTTATCTCTCCAACCGGACTCTCTTGACCCATCGCCTTGTAGCGCAATGGGAGGAATGGATTCATACGACCGTCACTCCTGGACATATTGACTCCCAGATCCCTATCCACCCTTCATACTTTTTTCCTTAAATATAGTATTATAGATGGCGCCTCTTCCGTTTGAAAATCGCATGTGAGCGAGTGATAAGTGTGCATATTACAGAACGGTTGCATGTTGGTCAGAACGGTTTCCATACAGTGTGGTGTTGGAGATTTACTCGGAGTCGGGTTCCTTAGTTTGAACCGTACGGGCATTACCGTATTAATATACTTCGATGGTACTAACTTTGTGTGTGTAGACATGTTGGATAGTTTCGACATTTTTCCTAGAAAGGCAGACATCAAAGGGATCCACTCTGGAACAAACGTTCAAGGCTAAGATGTTTTTGGGATCCTTTTCAAAATCCTTCTTCAACTGCGACAGTTTCTCCGTAGTTAGTGGAACTGAAAAATAAATAAAAAAAATATCACTGAACACTAGCATGTACAATTTAATGTGAGACATGGTGCCTAACTAGACCTAAGTTGATCTCGAATTACCAGATCACAAACCACCAATGGTTGTTCGGGTTATTTTTTTCAAAAATGATACAACATTTGATTGATAAGCTGTCAGCTCTTTCAGCACCATTTCAGCACCCTTGATGGGCGTGATGAGCGACCATAGATGTATGAATTTTGTAGACCGGGTGTCTCGAATCTCATTCTAGTGCCAGAGAAATAGAGATGGTGAGTTTGTACCTAGTATTCAAATAGGATCATATTAACAATTATCATACCAGTAAACCTTTCCACCCTGGGAACTAATTCCAAAATTAATTACTGTATAAAGAATAAGATCCATGAATTCTATGTATCAGTCTCCCGTAACTGGAATCGCATTGACAGTCCATTTCAGATTAACCATCTCTATTTCCGTGTTGCGAGAACAATACTCGAGACTCCCGGTGTACACAATATATACATCTATGGTCTATTTACTACCTACCTGAAATTTATAAATCTATGGTCTACTTACTACCTATCCGAAAGTAACCTATCAAAGATCGGGTATTTTCAACTTTGAGCAACACAGCGGCGGCACATCAATCCAAGGCGGGGAAGGTGGAAGGGGATGCGGGAGGGGATGCGGGAGGGGAACGGGGACAGGAACAGGGATGCATAAGAAAGGACCGGGGAGGGTGATGGAGGGGTGGGGGACGAGAGAAGGACAGAGAGAGGGAGATATACTAGCGGTAGGAGATAGCATGGGGTAAATTTGGAAATCCTAGCTTCTCACACGGACAGCTGTATGTGGCCTGTTCACATGTCTATTCGTATAGACGGAAGAACAAAACATATTCCCATGAATTCAAAAGCATGTCAATAAACAGAATTATACCCAAAAATTTAATTTAATTAATAATAATTTAATAACTCGGGTACGGGCCATACGTCATTCCTATGTCTAGCTACGTTAAATTATCATGAAAACAAGCTTATGTGTCCAAGCGGTTAAGTACCATTGGGAATACTTACTTATAAATAGGTTTTAATAAAATCATTGATGTTTGAATGATGATAGAGAACTATAGAGATATGATAAAGATAACTAGACTTGTTGTCTGATTTATATTTCAAATTATTTGTGTTCTGTCTAATGGCCAGTGGAAGAGCATTGATTGTATAGCTTTGTTGCTAAAATTTCTTTGGCCAAAAGTTGTTCCCTTTGGTTCTAGTTTAATTTAAGGATTAGATCAATAACGGAAGAGTGTGTATGAGACGAATCATGAATGTAAATGAAGCAAGAAGCATGTGCCAAGACAGGTATGTGTGGCAGTCTATCCTCTCCGACTATCTTTCCGGGAAAAAATGTGATGGTTAAAAAAAGTATGTAATGATTTTATTTTTAAACTATGTGACTTCTGTGTTTTTGTTGAAAATATTATAAATAGTATGTGAGTCACCTTATAATATCAGAGTATGTTTAGGCTTTCATATTTATCATAGATTGCATTTATTTCGATACACATTTAGACAAGTTTTTTACTAAAAATAAATCATTGAATACAGACAAAAATTAAATTAACACCACTGATAGCAGTATTGTTATAAAAAATGTTGTAAATAAATCTAGATGCAAATAACTCGCTCTAATTAAGGTCAAACATCTCGGAATTTATTAAAAATACCGTTAGCAAAGCAGTTCCGATGACAGATGTAATATAGGTTACGCATGACTAGCGGATTTTCAAATGATAGAACCATGATAGAACTTTCAAAACAATTCAACACAATAACTGCAAATACTTAATTAATAATATCTTCACTGCCATCACAATTTTAGTGTATAAAGTAGTTTTCTTACCCGACATAATTAATTAAAAACAACTCTATTTAATAACAAATAAAGTTTTTGATATAAAACTGACTTTACACCAACAATAAAAGTTGCGCGATTAAGTATTTAATATTATTTATCGGATTAATTCAACGATATTTAATTATTTTAAAATATTAAGCACGATTGTTGAGCATCCGGCGATATTTAGCGGGCGCTAAATGTTTGTGTCGAATATTAAATATTTAAAAAATGACCCGAAGATGCTCATTGATGCTTATGTCAAAATTTCCCAACTGCAATAATTTTCGTAATGCAAATTTTTCTCGACTCACGACGGCGGACGGCTGGAAATTCATTTCAGTCCAAGCGGCTATATACCAACCAGGTCCGGATGATGCACATTTATAAAAAATCTACATATTTGAAATTCCTAAAATATAAACATAAAACTGAGGTGGTAAAAAAATCATAAAATCTTATAGCCCTGTTTTGATAACAATAACTATAAAGGTGGCCATTACAATAAATCAGATTATGTAAAATATCGCAGGCGACGAAGCCAAATAAAAGTAAACGTTGTGGTGGTGAGAATTAAATAAAATCTTTTTGCCACTGAGTATTTTCAACATCATTAAATAGACAGATTCTATTCCTGATCTGATATAAAAACAATATCATGACGGCAATTCCACAAAATTCGAAAAACTAATCGCACGGTTACAAAAATTGTGTATGTTATGTTGTCAAAGTTTATTTTTTCTGTTATTCGTAAATGCCCTTCGTAGTAAAATAATGTTATCTTTCTAACAAAATGACAGAGATATATTTAATTCGGTCGATATCGTCAATATGGATGTTTTTTTACTTGTCATCTTATTGTAACCCAAATTTATTATATATAATTATCTGAAAATTCAAAATACATAGCTACGCTGTCGAAAAACGGTGACCGGATAACACGGGCATGTGCCTAGCATGGTGGTCGTAAAATCCACAAAATGTAACCAACATATTATTGAATAAAGAAAAATGAAGAAAAAAAACAAAAAAACTCGGAATGAATAATTCATCTTAACACCTCTTTTGAAAAGCCAAAGTGATGAAAAAAAAAGTTAATAAATAGGTCACGTTAGTTTAGATTGTGGGCTATTTAAAAAAAAATCATAGCTTTTAATGACTTTTCAAATGTTGAATTCGAGTTGATTCTGAGTTATCATGGAACCCAAAAAACGTACTCAAGTTGTTGGACTAATATTTTTCTAGCTCCTCGATATTATCACTTTCTATTATGTTGCTAGAAGCAAAACCATAGTACCTACGCAAAATCGTTTAAGATAATATTTTCAAATACGCCACACTGAACGAAAAGTGACAGATTGAAAGCAGCAGTGCCGCGTACTTTAAAAGAAAATAAATCATTGACGTATTTTAAAATTGAAACAATAAAAAGACAGGGACTTATTGTTGGTGATAATAAATAAGTTTCATACAGTATCAAATATTATATTGTACATATAATAAAATGCCGCACCGTTATTGTGATATTTTAATGAAACTGTGAAAATATTTTAATCAATAAATTTTGCAAGACGTTAACCGACATTCGCGGAGACAGTTTGTCTGGTGTTAAGCGGATTAAAATTATAATAAAAATGGCTGAAGGAACTTACGAGCACGCTTGTATGAGGGCCGAACTTCTGGGGATGGAAAAACCAAATAAAGAGGATTTCCTGAGAACTCAACCACAGGCATCAAGAATCGAATGTGAAAATGAAAAAATTGAGGCCGCCCAATTCGAAGTAATAAAATACTATTTTTGATATATCTCTTCAGTAATATAGACATTACACAATACAATTAATTGATAATTAGTTCAGAATTTTTGACACTCCTTGAAAAAATGCTATTTATTTTTATGTTTGTTTTTTTTCATGGCATTTCACCCCAAGCGAGTGTTCTAGCCAAAAAAGTTCTATTTTTATGTTGAGATGGGTAGTTACAATATCCACTTTTAAATCTTTCTAGCCAGGTATATACTATCAGAAAATTGTCTGCTTAAGCACCTATTTAGTAATCTAAACTCCAAACTAGTAGTTCTGGAAACAGTAGACCTCGCTTCCATAAAAGTATGTTTCTAATTTTCTTTTATAATAAATCGAAACCAAAATTTCTACTGATATCATAAGATTTGTAAGTAGGTACTCAATATAAACCAAATATTTGATGTAACATATTTTTATTTCAAATAAGGAATTATTTAGGAAATGAAAGTTAATTAGTAGGAAGTGATTCGCTACGTTAGGTGACTTAGAAAAGGGTGCCTGGGTTCATGGGGCGAGGTTTGTCTATGTCTTGGCAGCGGATGCATTTGCCCACCTACCGTGTGGCAGGCCGGATCTGGAGAGATTAGTTGAGGGACTTGAGGGAGACCTTTTAACTTTTCAGCCGGACTCTCGATTACACCGCAGAGGGAGGGATAAATTTATACTCTGTCACTCCTGGATATATTGACCCCCAGATTCCTATCCACCCCTCATCCCAGAATTTCCTCCCATTCCTTTCCCTAAAAACACCCTCCTCATAGGCTCAGAGGGATTTTTTGGAGCTAATGTAAAAAAAATATACAATTTGTTTAAATCTGTCTCAATACCAATAAATTTTTTTTTAAATTTCTTCAGACAGGTAGGTACCATAATACTGAAAAAATTCGAATAAGAAACAACAAACACGACGAATTCGAATTTGAAAAAAGAATCTTTACTGCACCATTAAAATGGCCACGATGGCCACCAATGGCCACCATCTTGCAATGCAAATGGAACATACAAAAGAAATTTATAGAAAAACCAAAAATGCAAAACTATCGAGTTAAAACCGGAGTAGAAGAATGTCTAATTCACCAGTTTCCCGGAGACATATCTGTGCTGAACCAAGTGACTCCCAAAGCCTTTGACTGACTGCACAACCTCAGTTTCCCACTTTGACTTTTCAGCAATAAACTATTGTTATTTTTTCAAAATTATTAATTTAGATACTTGTACCTAGATTGCATGCAGTTGGAAATGCTTTTTCAGAAGCAGTATATGTGTTCAACTGTACGGAGGCTGTAATAACATACATCAATAAATCAATGTTTGCATAAAACCTACTAATATTCTGCTTGGGTTCTATTTGGCATAATTTATCCTTTGATTATATAGACATTTATATAATCAAAGAATTTATCTAATGATTACTGTTCCGCTATTATGTATAGCACATGCTTTGTAAATGCCATATATGTGTATATTAATACAAATAAATGTATTTTTCTTTTCATTTCAGGATATTTCCCTACAAAACGATGACCTGAATAGGGCTACAGGTGGACTGACGGAGCTAAATACCATTTTATCTGGCACACAGAGAAGACTTAACAAACTAAAGGTATTTATAATCAGATTAATGCAAAGCGATTTCAATCCACGATTCATAGCAGTTTTTATATGTCTTATATACTCTGCATCATATATCTCTGTGTCTATTTTTTAAATTTTTTTCTTTATTCATTAAACTGCTAGTTACATGTTTTGAGAATTTTACGACCACCACGCTAGGTACATGCCCGTGCTGTTCTTCTCTCAACCTTTTATGATGAGTTTACTTGCTTGGTCTATAACTTGCTTGGTGTAACTCTTAAATGACTAGCTCAGGGGGCTCCATCGGAGCCAGTCAAGTTAGCCTCTCAGAAATAGGGCTTACTGTGCAGGGCCCGCAGATACTGCAGATAGTACACAACAACTATATAACTGCTGACTCTGTACAAATCACATGTGTGCCCCACTTCTAAAGCCCCTTGACTTTTTGCAGAAATTGGCGGTCCATTTAAGCAATCAATCTTAACAAATGGTTTGCATTAGAGTAAAGGCATCAGGTGGGAATGCTGTTCTTTATTTTTTTATCCGACCGGTATTTCAATGGAAGATGCTCCGCGGAACTAGCGTCATTTCAGCACCAATAGTATGCCCAACATTCTTACACAGTTAACATTTGTCACTTAAAAACGGGTCATTTCTACAAATCGTTCTTGAGTTCAACAGCTCGGCTGTGAAATGATGTGCTTGATCTCTTCAAGACCCATGTTTACTCTTACCTCTCCTCAAAAAGACCTCCACACAGCATGTGATGAAAGATGTCATTGGCGCTGAGGGAAAATATTTTCCTCAGGGCCTTTTTTCTACTGTGAAAAACAGTATATCCAATTACATTTCACAAATAACAGTTTAACATACATACATACATTTAATTACATAGGTAAGTACATCAATACTATCAGATGAGATGGAGCCTTATGTTAAAGAATACATTTTTTGGGATCTTAAAGTCTAACTAACTAACCATCACGCCGATTCTCCGCAGGAGTAGGCACAGAGGATGGACCGCCAAACAACTTGGTCTTGGCACACACTCTTTGCTTCATTCACATTCATACATACTCTTCTATTTCTCTAACTCTTTACATGGCCCGACTCAAGTATCTGATTCACTTGATCGTGCCATTTCTTCCTCGGGCGTCCCCTACTTCTTACTTCTTATACCATTCACACTTGTGTTATATATTCTCCTTACTCTCCTTTCTTCGTTCATTCGCTCTGCATGCCCAAACTATCTGAGGGTCCCTTTCTTAATTTTACTCATTATCTTAAGGTCACTTTTGTTTAAATTGAAAATGTCTATCTCAGAAGAAATGTGGTTTAACAGAGTAGTCATTCTCCCCAAAGGCATGATCATTGGTAGGTTGGTCCTGCCTCTTGGAAAAATAAACGGTTTGTGCTGTCTAGTTCTGATGAAGTTATCGGGGACATAAAGCGAAATTCATTCCAGAATATCAGGATTGCAAATGTGTCCATTTAGCAGCTTATGTGCCACTAACATTATTGCAATCTTTCTTTCTGTCTTTCATTGCATAGCTGTTTTGATAGTCCATGCAAATTGGATGTGGCTCGGGACAGTCAGCACTATTAAATGCCTTATCTCCATTTGTTTTTATTGTCAATGGCTTATATTATAAAACGAAATCCTTGTACATATGTACATCATTTTTTTGATAATTGAAGAATTTGTATGAACAAAATAATAATAATACCAGTAATACTAATATTGTCAACAGATGTCTCTGTGGTTCCATTTAATTTTCAATATTAGTAGATTCCTGTTTTTACCATAGTAACCATTTTCCTTCATACAATAGAGTCATTTCTGTAGATTCCTTATTTATCATCTCCACCATTTTTTCTTTGTTTTTTTTTTCAATTTTCTCTCTTCAAATTTGCAAACTAATGGCACAACAGCTGTGAACGAAGAGTCCTACTGTTTATATTATTATAAAGGGAGGAGATTGAATAAAACATTTTATTTAACAAATAATCTTAATGCATCCCAATCGTTTCCAGGGAGTCTGCGGCAGTCTCACTGACCTCCTCCGCAACAAGCTGGGCGGCTCCAAAGACAACATGTCCTACTCCACAGATCCCAGTTACGTGGGATCCGACAGCCCCGCCAAGGCTCCCCTGAAGGGCCAGGGCTCAATCAACAACGCGCTGGACGACCTGGACACTATGAGGGAGAACCAGAGGTCAGGGATAGGTCGGGACATCAACCAGCAGGTCAGCTCGCAGATAGACAAGCTGGACTCGCTGATAATGAAGGCAGACAACGCACAGCACTCGATGGCACATCAGAACAAACAGATGAAAAGAATTATTGATAAGTAATTTTTTTTGCAATTATGTTTTTATTTGTAGTATTTCGATTAAAACTGTTGAACCTAGTGCGCACATTCGTTCTTACTTAATTGAGTAAGTACGAAAGGCACAAAGCAGTGTCACATTTGGTTTTATTCGACAAGATTGGCTCGTATGCCAAACAGTTTGAGCCTCAACGCGTCTACATGGCAGAAGAAACTGTGACTATGTTTTCTTTCTTTGAGTTTCTTAGCCACTACTACGATGTAACTTACACTAGAGACAGGCTCTATGACTTGAAGCCAGTAAGTTTAAAAGAAATCAGGAGTTAAACCGCTGAGCAATATAAAATGTGCGTACTAGGCTTAAGATTATGTCACAAACTTCTTTAATAACTCAGGTACGGGGCATACGTCATTCCTATATCTACCTACGTTAAATTGTTGTGAAAATAAGCTTATGTGCCCAAGCGTTTAAACATATTTGCACAAACATTGCAATCTGTTAGGTGATTCCATCAATAACTCTTTTGGCATCAGCCATTTTTCAATTAAAAAAATCTAATTATTGTTTATCCATACCCTGCACAGAATTGTGCAACTTCATTGATTGATAAATTGCCATCTTTTTTTATGTGACAACCTCACAAGAGTGCCCTTGACTGTACAGTGTAAACACAAGGGATTATTATTTTTCTGTGTGATGGTCAAATAGGTGTTCCTACTGTCTAGACTTTAAAGTTTAAAGCCAGAGGGATTGTGCCAGCCTTTACATCAGGGGATGTTGTGAAAAGAAAGGAAAGGGGTATGAAGAAAGGATTGAAATATGGGAACTATGTCTCCACCTAGTTAGGCAATGTTGTGAGGTGGGTTAAGTTAGGAGCTGTAGAAAGAGATTTATTAATGCTAGTCTTGAAGATGCACGAATTATAGAGAAACACTGAAAAAACTTACACTGTTTTGTTATGTAGTAGACTAGATAATTTTGCGTTATGACTACTTGACATTAGATTATATTATGCATTCGAACACATATATTTTAGCAAAATATGCTTGACGCATATTAGAGCATTTTTTCATTATTAATGCATATTTCAATAATGTTTTTACTGGCGATCTTAATAAATGAGTTAAAGAAGGATCAAAACAAGTCAGTGAACTGAAATGTTCATTATGGATGGTTCATATTCCTATCCTGGCAGTGGCGGCGTAGGGTCAGTGGCGGTTTTCTCTAAAGTGCGTTTGTGCGGCGAACCTCCATTAAAAATATGAGAAAATAAAACAATCTTGTTGTATAGTAATATAAGCGCATCATAGATAGCTCGACATTAAAATTCCGCTTTTAAAACTCGCGCCACCGAAAAATACGGTATCTATTCCCATTTTGTGCGCGTTACGATCCGCACACATTTGTCCATACGAAAAAATTATAGCCGAAACAAATCACTGTGACGGTGGAATGGACAAAACTACGCAGCTTGGTGCGCCGCGCGATCACGAGTCAAGATGTCACGTGACCTCCGAACTTTGACGAGTCTCGCCGAGTCGAGCCCGAGATTGTCGCAGGATGACCGGCTGACGGTCGACTTTTGCACCATATGGATGCAAGTTAAATGTTATATATTATGGTATTTAACTTTGTAGTCATTTTTGTACATTTTTTATTTTCTTGTTTCTGCATTTCTCCAACCGTTTACTGATGGCATATTTGTAAATCTACTACTGAAGTAGACCGATTTTGACTTCTGTTTTCGTATTTTTTTTAGATAAGTTGTTATATTCCTTAATTACGAGTACATTTACTAAAGGTTTGGCAAACAACGTTGCTAGTTATACAATTTTGTGTTGAGTTTTCCCAGTATTGTTTCGGCTTTCAAATTGAAAGTGGTTGCGTTTATCGATTGTCGCGAATATTCTGTCCTAATTTTTTTCACACAATGACGGAATGCAGTATTGTGTTACATACAAAAAATAACGCTGATGATTATGAAAAAGTTTGGAAATTAAAAATAATTATTTTTTGTATACGTGTATAATGGATTTTTTTGTAAGTGAAAAAAGCTAATTTTATTTCGTGCCACCTTTATTTGTGTTTCTTGTTTTTTTTTTATGTTTTAAAATAAATTATATTATATTCTACATTCTGCGTAATTTTTCTTATTGAAAAAAAACAATAAAGCAACTTCCATTGAGTGTTGTAAAAACCATTAAACAATTTAATTCCTCTAAAACTTTTCTGGTTATCTAATAATTGTGTCGAGGAGTATCAAGTTATTTAAAAACAATAGTACCTATTTAGGTACCCTCCACCAACTTTATTTAATTTGTGTAACAAGAGTAAATTTTGATTAGACAATATATCTTTTCTTGATTTTCTGAACCCCCCGTTGAAAAGACCACGAACCGCCACTGCGTAGGGTAGATTGGCACCCAGGGCGTTTTGTATTGAGCACCCCTACTTACAATAAAAAACCAAATACTAAACATGATAACGAGACTTTATTTTACTAAAATATTCAATCACAGTATCAAAATAGATTTCCCTATCTCTTTCATTTGATAAAATCTAAATATTGGTTAGTCGCTTTTGGCTCATTGTGGTCCTTAAGTAAGATTTTATTAATTTTATCTTTGAAAAGCTTCTTTCACAAGAAGCAACCGAAAAACAAATTCTTAAAAAAAATCTAAGACATAGCGCTAAACTTGAGACAGATTCAGAATAGCCCCATTTTACAATGAATTTGAGAAGTTCCAATGTAGACCATTGAACCGCTTCTTGGGAAGAAATGTTGGCGGCTTCCAAATGGCGCCTCAATCGTAAAACCTCCAGCACGATGTCCTCTACTGAAGATTTATCGTAAATTTTTAACAGATTTGGAACCATTCACAGAAGGTCTTCTTCTGGTTATATTACCAACGCTTTAGGTTACAAATGATATTAGTATGAAAATATAAGATATATGATAAAAACAAATGATATACATATCAATAAATAACTACCTACAAGAGCAGGTAGTTATTTATTGATATGTTTTTTTAATGGAAATTTTGTGCGCATTTTTTTGGCTAAATCAAAAAACTCCCCATAAATGTGATAAAAATCCCCAGATTTCAATTATAAACCAATACATATATTTATTACATTTCACTCGTATATCTACATATTCACAAAAATATTTTGGCATTGTTAGTGCATATTTTGTGATTTTAATAATTTATTGTCTGGTGGGCACTGTGCCAAGATTCAAGCAAGCAGGCTTGTTGACATTTGTTGGCTTACTGCTTATCAATATAAAACTTTGATAGTTTTTGTATGTACTACATTGCTTTAGAACACACGGTTCAGACTTGGTAGGCTTAAAGCAAATAAGTATTATAACTTCTGCTTTATTCAGAAGGAAATAAAGTCTTGGATGTTGAGATTTTTTATTTATGACCGACTGAATTAAGGTAAGTACATACTGGGTCGACGTACGTTACGTAAACTACACATTACGATAACTGGACAACATACAATCCATATGTTTTCTATGGAAATAGATGCTTCAGAATCACACTGGCCGCACCTACTGATTAGCCTACTCTACAAAAATTGTGGTGTTCGGACACGTTTAGTTAATAATATACTTGCTACTCGACTAAAATACTCTCCCAGTCAGAACAGAGCATAACTGATAAAATTGTACTAAATACGGCAGTATATTGTATCGCTCTTTACTAATAAACGTGTATTAAGTTTTACATTACGGACAAACTACCATTTACCCATTACATTAATAATTTTTTTATCAGTTGTGTAAAATTTAATACAAGGTTATTAGTAGCGCCCTTTGTATTTATTTCTCATATTATGAAATATTATTTTTATTTGAATTGAACATTTACTCTCTTTGTAGTATTATAAAACAAGCTTAAAAGTAATAATAAAAGCAATCAATTTTGTACAAAAAATATTTATTAATAAAGGTGTGACCGTTATATTTAATTTTAAAAAGGTTTGTAAAATAGTAAGGTAATAATGTAGATATGTTATGATTTGGTGACCGGACAACTCAACAATGTGCTTAGTTATGTGCATAGGGAATCAATGCTAGGAGCTTTTTTGTTCAAATCAAGTTTCATAGAAATACCTGTAGAACAGACTTGTGTACATCTTGTGGCCTGTGCATTAGATATGGCAATCAGTCTAATCCTTTGACAAAGTATATTCCTTCTTTTGTCAATGGTCTAATCAGATGAACCGCCCCTCCTTTGCATCATGTAGGTTTATCAGGTATTTTGGTGGCTCCCCAATATTCATAGATAAATTTGTTTCCCATTTCTCCGAATATTAAATCTTTAAGTTATTTATATACCGCTGTCATTCTTTTGGCCTTTTTCCAACGAAGACGAGAAATTTTTAACTGCCAATTTTATAATGCATGAGAACACGCGAGTTCCAACTGCCCTGAGGCAGTAGGATCGTATCATCCAAACTTTGGGGAATGCTGTGAGGCTGAATGAAATGTGAAGAGGAAGAAGATGAGGAAGTTGATCTTTGAGAAGTCTTCTTCTTCTTCTTCTTCTTCTCGTGACCTGTCCATTCAACGGACGTTGGCTATCATGTTGGCTATGCGGACTCTGTCTACGGCGGCCCGGAACAGCTCTACAGTAGACAGGCCAAACCACTGTCTCAAGTTTTTCAGCCACGATGTCCTCCTTCTTCCAGGGCCCCGTCTTCCGGCAATCTTTCCCTGCATTATGAGATGCAAGATCTCGTACTTCTCCGGATGTCTCATCACGTGTCCTAGATATTGAAGTTTTCGGATTTTGATTGTTTGAATAACTTCTTTTTCTTTATTCATTCGAACCATAACATCTTCATTTGAGAAGTCAGCACCTGGTTAATCAGATCTGGTCGTTAAACATAGCTAAAGTCATTTCAAGCCATGTATCTTCCACTCTGGAAAAATATTCAGTTACCTATTAATACATCACAAAATATCTGTTTATAATATAAACCAATATTTATTTTTATTCGGTCCCAGTCTATTTAACGCGCGGAATGTCATCAATTCTTTCTCTGTTAATTAGGTAACAATATATATGATATTAAAATAAACAATTATTTATTTATTTATATGCCTACATTTATTATTAAAAAAATAGTGTATGTAAACCGTCTTATGCATGTGTTGTGATGTTTTGAACCATAAATACTAAATTTATTATTAAAAATGATTCTACATTAATTGTTATAAACCGTACCTTATTAATTTACATGTTCATAAATAATTACACAATGAGCCTTAGCAAGAATATTTATATTATCTAAGCTTGCATTTGAAAATTATACATTACTAGAGCACATACCCGTGCTCACGGTTATTCTGAATTCTTGACAAATTAGTTCCAACTTCGAAAATGGCAATGAAATATTATAATATATCATAACATATTCTTTAGATTTTGTGCTATTCAGGGGGTTTCTCACCATCCTCCCAATAGCTTATCTGCACTAATAACGAATATTTTCGGTTTATTTATATATTAAGTTGGAGTTTATAATTCGGTACTCGACCCTATGAACAGTGGCTATATATTGGATAAGTTGGCCGAGTTTTCTAACCACTGCGAGTATTTTATTTTTATTTTTAATAATATTCGTTATTAGTGTAGATAAGCTATTGGGAGGATGGTGAGAAACCCCCTCAGTAGTGAATTGGATCGTCTTAAACCATAGTGAACTAACTCACTTTTTGGAATTTCTGAGTTAGAGCTTGAAATGGGGGCTCCAAATAATAATCTATCTCTGCCAGAGAGAACCAATCAGAGACATACTGTCTATGATTGTTCAAGACTATTTCTTTGATTGGTTCTCTCTGGCAGAGATAGATTGATTGTCTATGTCTATGATTGTTCAAGATAGTATTTCTTTGATTGGTTCTCTCTGGCAGAGATAGATTTGAGCTCTAACTCATAAATTCCAAAAGTTCACTATGGTTTCAGACGATCCAATTATATTATATTGATAATTTGTTAGAAAAAAGGTTTTTTTTAAAAAATGTTTCTATATTCTTTGAATAGTAAATATAACATTTGTCGATTTTATGGCCACCAAACTTACATACTAGGCACATGCCCGTGCTATGGTGGCCGATTGCTTCATACCATATCATTTTTATTATAAAATTTTGATGTTCATTTGTGTTGTAAGTTGTATGTAATTTAAAATATATAGTTATATCACAATGCAGATATATATTTTTAATTGCATTATTAAATAATGATGTCTAAGGCTGCTTTCTTTTCTAATTACTGTGAAAATGGCTCGTGAAAAAATCTGGCAATAGATTTTAACTGAAATAATATTGTGTGATTAAAATTCAAACGAAATGTGAAGGTTCTTTCGCATTTTGGATTAAAATAAACCATATTTACGGTTTTATTTATATTTAATCATTGATTTTATTGATTGATTCGTAGCTTTGATATTTTCAATTATTCGATTGATGCACTCTTTTTGTTGTTTGATATTTATTCATTTGATAATCATTCTGTTGTTACACTAATTGGTTGATGGATTCATTAATTTGATTAATTTTGCCTTTCATTCAACCAATTAATTTGATAGATTCATCTGATTAATTCTCTCATTTGATTAATTAAATTGATTGATTCATCTGATTGACTTATTTGATTGATTCATCTGATTGACTTATTTGATTGATTCAATAATTTTATTAATTCATTTAATCAATCATCATTCACTCTGTACTTTAATGTTTAATATTTACTCATATATTTTACAAATTAATAAAATATGCCAAATACAAATTCAATAAACTCTATTACATTATTGTTTTTGTAAAACTAAATTATTCTTATATGTTAAAATTCAAAATAAAAAATAATGGTAATCATTCCCCTAATTACCGCACTTTTAAGCATAAATCATGTAAATTACACCTTGTTTCTACAATTACTACAATAAACAACTATGCATTTACGTGCACAAAATAGGTTACTTATTATATTCCTTCATCTTCTTCGATGGCGCTACAGCCCATATCGAGCTTTGGCTTCCCGCAACATTCGCCTCCAACTCTTCCTGTCCTCAGCAGTTGACTTCCATTTTGTTACCTGGAGAAGCTGTGCCTCATCCCCTCTTACCTCGTCTTCCCACCGCAGTCTGGGTCCCCCCACATTTCTCCTTCCACCAGAGTGTCCAGTCATAATTCTTTTTGGGACGCGTGTTTCCGGCAATCTCTGTACATGACATCTCAACCTGAGGAGTCTCATATGGGCTGAGATGTTGGGGGCCTGATATATATCATACAGTTATTTGTTGTGCCGGATGCGCCACTGTTCCCCCTCAACATTTATTCTTCTCAACATTTTTCTTTCAAAAGTATCAATATAAATTTAAAATCATACAAAAAAATGCAAAATGGCGGCAAACTGATAGTTTTATATGAGAAATTTTGAATGTTGATTGAATAAAAATGGAATTTTAAAGCATCCTCTACCATCTATCCAAACATAACGCGGTATAATTTCCAAAATCTGTGCTTAATAAAAGTGCGGTCATAAGGGAAATATTTATCAAAAGAACGTACTTATGTCCTTTTTGCAATATTAACTGTAAAGCAATGATTAGTGATAACTTTAGCATTTCTTACATTTAAAATAAGTCTTTTTAAAAATAAATAATATTTATCAAGTTAACCATTTACATACTACCTAATTTATTTTGATCAATGTTTGGTGTTGTTATCCCTAGAGATTTAAAACATTTAATATATAATATATTTATAGCTTTTACATATTCTCCTGTTAGAAGTAGTCGTGGGTGCTTATATATGTTGACAATAATTGTATTTTCCAAAGAATTCATCTGCTTGTAATAATATGGACCTAAGGAATACAACATCTTATAAACTAACTTTAATTATGTATTTATTGTTCTGATATTTTAACTTTATATATATTATGATAAAGACGTAAATTTTAACATTTTGAACTCTGGACACTTGTAAATTGATGCCAATGTTTATAATATCGATAATAAAGTTTTTCACTCTCATTTTTACATAATTATATTCGTTTGGGTTTTCCTTAACTAAAAATAGAAGCATATTTTGTATCTGCATGTTTTTAATTCTAACATGTGTAATTTACAAAATCGTGTGTTTCATTAGGCCATTTAAAAAATTTCCTCTACTTTTAATGTATAATATACATAAATATGAGTAGTTGGTATGTAATAATTAAGTTTTTGTTAAAAAGTAGATTTCTATTAAAACCTAAAAAAATAAAATTTATAAACATTTTTTGAAAACTCTCTGAATTTATTTTACGGTGGATCTTTTCCAATCTAATGTAAAACGTTTCTTCGCTATGTTCTTATGTTTATCTGAAACTGATTATTTTTTTATTTCAATCTGAAATTGTCCTCGTTTACCCTTTTGTCTGAAAAATAATTGTTTGGGTTTCTTTTTATCTGAAACTTGTAAAGGGAAACACAAGCGTGTAGCTAAAGCATTCACATGGGGGCTTAAAAATTTTTGTAGAAAGGTTTTTTTGGGAACTCTACTTACAACGACTTATTATTTACATATTACATTGATAAAAGAGATGGTGCAAATAATTTTCTTATATTTTCCAGGAATATAATCTACGAGTAATATTTTATCTGTGGCTGATGGGGGGAGGGGGGGATGAACCCCCTAAACCCTCCCTTATTTACGCCTTTGAGGGAACCTACAAAAGTTTGCACTTTTATTTATCTCAAAAAATACTGACTTACTTTTTCGATCTGAAAAAAGCTGACTTACTTTTTCTATCTGAAAAATGCTGACTTACTTTTTTATCGGAAAAAATACAGACTTACTTTTTCTATCTGAAAAATGCTGACTTACTTTTTTGTCTGAAAAAATGCTGACTTACTTTCTCAAAAAAAATGTGCTTGATTATTTTTCTTGTTCCTTTTTATGTCTGAAACTGACCGGAGCACTGTTTTTTTTAAACTTTATACTGTTTCTCACTATTTAGATATTTGTTTATTTTTATTTATCTATTACTACTTTTAAGGATTTATTAATTATTATTGTGTATGATTTCTTACCTAGGCATTATAGTATAAGTTATACTCTGATTATTAATTAATTATTAATAATTATCTCTTAAAATAATGTGATACCTACCTGTTCCGATGTTAATGCCTCCCAATTGTAATTCATGTACCAAAGCAATAAAATGTTACAGAAAAATATTTTTGACTTTATTTTTATGTGATCAATTGCCCCAGAACCAGTGGCATTATGGCATTGGGTGTGTTGTGAGATTTAAGGTAGGGGATGAAGACGAGAAAGACTAAGGTCAGTAAATACCTGCTTGTCTAATCCGATCTTGTCATTAAACATGGCTTTTTATTTTATTTTAAAATGGCACAAATCTCAACTGCGCTGGAGCCAGAAGGACTACGGAATCCCTAATTCGGGTATGTTGTGAGGCTAAAGGGAGGGGGAGTGAAAGGAGATGGGGAAGAGGAAGGTTGGGAAGTACCTACCTAATAGGCGGTATGCACATGTAGAACAGTTAAATGCAAAATTGACTGGTAGAAGTCTGAATGGGACGCCCGAGGAAAACATGGCATAATCAACAAATCTTTTTTTTCATTAATTCCACACCTTGGCACTGAGGAAAATAATTCCTCGCAGGAATCTTTGGGCTGCTGTGTGGAGAGTCATTTTAGGAAAGGAAGGAGTGGATGTTCTGGCATGTCAAGAGTCAGAGTCACATTAAAGTATGTATGAGACGATGTTTTAACCGCTTGGGCACATAAGCTTGTTTTCACGACAATTTAACGTAGGTAGACATAGGAATGAAGTATGCCCCACACCTGAGTTATTAATGCGAATGAAGCGAGGAGTGTGTGCAGAGACAGAATTGTGGCTGTCTGTCCTCTCTGCCTACCCCTGCGGAGAAATGGCGTGATAGTAAGTTTATTACTGCAGCGGTATCTTTCAGATCACTTGACTTTTGGCACCATAGCTGATTGTTCAAATCATTTGTATTGTATTATTTATGACTTTATTATGAAGTGAATTATGTTTTATTGTCGAATCAATTAAGGAATGATTCCCGAGTTATTGTTTCCGCTACTAACAGGTTAGTAGCGGACTCGAATTCATTTATCCGAAAGATTTATGTGACAATGTGGGAAGGGAGTTGCAAAAAAATGAACATTCTTCTGAGAAATTCTTAATGACTAAATTGGATTCGGGTAAACAGAAAATGATATGCTATGTGTCCTTTTTTTATTTTTTATGTGACATCTCACAAGAGTGTCCAATATAAGAATAGGAGAACTATGTGTAAGTATGCAGTCATGACATTGCATGATGTGTATAGCTTATAGCTATAGCTGTACTTCCATGGAGCTACATTCAAGCGACGCAATCGCCGCTTGTCTGTACCTCCCATACTATTATTAGTGTTTGTAAACACCGCTACGCATTTGTACTAGCAAAATAGTATGACAGGTAGCGGGTAGTAGCGATTGAGTCGCTTGTAAGTAGCTGCGTGAACGAAGGGCGTTAATGTAAGTGCTTTCGTTCACGGGCAATTGAAATAGAAAACCAGTTTGCAACTCAACTCGCTATTCTGTGTATTTCAATGTGATGATCCGCACACTACAAAACTTCTTAAAACCCGTTGTCAACGGCAACACATCCAGTCACTCGCAACTCGCCGTGCTAGTCGCCACGAGTATAGGGCCCAACGCTTCTTTGGACGAATTGTATAATTCCTTATTTGAAATTAAAATGTTACAATATGTAAAAAAGCAGTAAAATATTTATGGTTTATAATTAAGTAGGTAAGTATTTAAAAACATACATACAAATCTTATGATTGCACAGGAAATTTTGGTTTTGATTTATTTAATAATTCGCCGTGCTAGTTGCCGTGGCCGGCCGTTGCCAGGTTGCCCATTTGCCATGGCTACGCCAGTTTTGTTGTCAGTTTTCGAATTTTTTTATTTTTTATTCGCCAGATTCAATATGACAGCGACAGTTGACTGCGTTGACAGCTGATTGCTCTTCGTCTATGGTTAAATTAGCTGAGATAATTACTGAAATCGTAAAATTGAGTAGGGCCGTGATAGAAGTTTGGTTGGAAACCATAGCGACCCGCCAGTTTAAGGCGCTCCGCCCACTGAGGCAACTGAAAACCAACTAAAACCGGCTGTTTTCTCTGTCTTGATTGGTCAAAAAGCTTGGTTAACCATAGACGACGAACAATCAGCTGAATATGGCAACTATCAATGGCCGCCCAGGGAAATCAGCAGTGACAGTTGCAAGTCACCGCTTGCGTTACCATTGACAACGGGGTTTTGTGTGATTGTGTAGTGCGCGGGCCATCACATTGTCATACAAAGACAGTTGGCAGTTGAGAGTTTTCAGTTGCCTGAGTGGGCGGAGGCGCTTAGTTTGGTTTCAGTTTCTCCATGAGCGGAGGGCCTAACTGTTTACAAAACTACTAGTATTAATACTCAATTACTTTGTATACTAGCATAACTTTTTTTTTGTGATTTATATAGCTATTAAATGTTTATTTTCGTGACAGTTTTTATGAGACCATGATTACGTCAATTTTAGAGTCTGGAGGTCGGTGCCGTTTGATGATAGTTTAGTAAAATTAGTTAATCAATATCATCACTACTGAGATGGTCTGTGGAAAGTTTCGCTGTAACAATTTGCAGTTGATTTGCCAATTTAGAGATTTATTAATACATACAGCGGTGAGTGGAATCTTTGCGCAAGTAATTGGAGCAAACCAAGATCATCCTCTACTTGATCATTCCATTGCAAACAAAGCAATTAATGTTGTTCAAAATTACTTAGGAAAAAAAAAACAAGAAAATAAAATGTGTCGAATATGTATAATTACAGAGGCAATTAAATTCCACAAGAGACGTAGGGAGTCTCTAGTGTATCTTTTTAGTGGTTTAGGTGAATGTCAAAAGAATTCATATTCTACGCTTTCATAAGATGGCGCTCGTATAGTATTTTTTACTTATAAACGCTTTTTAGAAGTTATGCTTTGAAATATTAAGAAAAATTTATGGTTCGCGAAAGAAGAGAAGCAATATGAATATTAACAAATAGTTTTGTTAATTAAAAAACTTTTATCTTTTAAGAAAGGCTAACAAATACAATATTTCATCGGTGATTCAATCCAATATTCTATTTCTTAGCCTTTATTAAAAGATTAAAGTTTTTTAATTAACAAAACTATTTGTTAATATTCATAATGCTTGTGTACTTTCGCAAACAATAAAATTTTCTTAATATTTCAAAGCATAACTTGTAAAAAGCGTTTATAAGTAAAAATACTATACGAGCGCCATCTACGAAAGCGTAGAATGTGAATTCTTTTGACATTCACCTTAAGGGTAAACTTAAAATATTTCATAATCTACTCGTTCAAAGATGGCGGTAATCTAATTATTTTAGGAAAAAACCCCATTTGCAAGTTATGCTGTAAAATATTAATTTATTTAAGTTTTTAATCCAGCAGGACTAGAAGGATAGTGCAATCCCAACCTGCCCATATTTAATGAGATATATATGTAGGTAACTATTAAATTATTTAAAAAAAAAAAAAAAAATGAAACTATAATGAAAGAAAACATAATAGGTTTTAATATGCTTTCAACTGTACAGGGAGGTTCCAATGAGAAAGATCGATTAATCCCCCGTATCAAGTTTAAAAAAATTTATCAATTTAATATCGATTTATTTCATTAAAAACTTGCTTTAATATATACCTACATTCAAGTAAGCAACAAAAATGCTCAAAGGCACGATGATAAATTATTAAATATCGTGTACTTTGTTTTTGTGTGCATAAGGCAATTCACCCTAAGAAGAGTGCAACTTGTAAGTATTTTTTGATCATAAGTATTTATGATTTTTCAATAATGTCTAAAACAAAATTTTATTTTAGTTTGTAAGACCTTAAATAAATAGAAAAACTTAGGTATTTTTGTCACAAAACACGTTCTCGGATTTATTTTTTAATGATTTTAATTTAACTAAAATTAAAATTCTGAAAACTGTGTTGACTAGATTATGTATTGATTTATTTTGTTGTATGATTATATGATTTGAAATTTGTGTTGTTTAATAGATTCTATCGTTTGAAAATTGAACAAATCTGCCAACGACCAACGGTATAACCTTATTATATTAAAAATACACCTAGTTTTTCAAAATTTTAAAACTGCGTGTACCAGTTCAAATTAATAACAATCTTTTAAAATCAATTTAAGTTTTTTTGTAAAAAATATCAATACGTCTTGAATTTGATTTAAAAGAACTAATTTCCGGTATATTCTGGTAACCCCTTAATGATAACATAACATAGCCTTCAGTGAACATCGTGGAGGCACTGCAGAACCTTGGAAGTTAGAAAAGCTGCCTGTATGAATTAATGTAGCACTCCCTCGGCTTATCCCATTGCGTTGCCGGGTATTTTGTCCACAGCTCAGATGTGTACAGGGCAGTGCAGTATACAAGTAATGTTCAGAAAGTAAGTGTATCAAATTTTTATATATTTTTAGAAAAAGTATATTTGAAAAAAAAATCACAGGATGTTGTTGATACATTTTTTAGCTAAAATATGATTTAAGATTTTAACGGCCAAAATTATTTTTGTTGTTTATTTTTGGGATATTATGCCGTAACACGTGTGTCACTTCTGCCCTCATGATGGACACTGTAATGTTGTCCGAAACGTCGGCTAAAGAAGGAGTTAGCGTAACACGGTATAATATCCCAAAAATAAACAACAAAAAACACTTTTTAGCTGTTTTTCCACATAATCGCCATCCCGTTAAATGCGTGTGGTCAGCCGTGGCACAAGCTTCTTTATGCCCTCCTCGAAGAACTATCCCGCCAGCTCGTTCGCCCACTTCAGAACCTCTTTTTGCACCCGCTCGTCGATTGAAAATTTAATTCCACCTTGTGTGCCTTTAGGAAGGCGAAGAGATGATGATCTGAAGGCGCTAAGTCAGGGGAATAAATCCAAGAGCGCCTCAGTGGCTAAGACTGTGAAGACGGAGGTTGTCGTACAACAAGCACACTCCTCTCGTCAGCTTTCCCCTTCTTTTGTTTTGAAGGCTCCTTTTGAGTTTTTTAGGGTCTCACAATTCACAATATCATTGTGCATTGATGGTCTCCTTCTGAGGCAGAAATTCGACCAAAATGATACCTTTTCGGTCCCAAAACACTGAGACCATTATTTTTTTGCCCGAAGTTTTGGTTTTGAATTTTTTGGCAGATGTGGAATTGGTGTAACGACCGTCTTTTGTCTTTTTTAACAGGTTAAATAACAGAACAAAATGTCTTTTTAATAATTTTCGGAGCACACTTCGCAATTTTTTTCTATCGAGGGTATTTCATATAATTATTTTTTCGGCTCTACAAATGTACGGATAGTATCTTCAAAAATAACTTTTTTCGGACCTTGTTCAAGAGAAATATGTTATAAATCGATAGAAATGCGGAATGCGGGGCTTAAAACATCGATTTCAAAAGGCGCCAAAATTTAAGTTGCTCCAGTCAGGGGTAAACCATTTTTTGACTCAGTCAGGGGAAAACCAGACAAACCCATTGCTACTGACCAATTCATATTCGTATTGCCAAATCAGACATCACATACGTGGATCAATAATTATCTAGAAATAATTAATTATGATCTCTATTGCCCAACAGGATATCACTCATCCTTTACATTTACATGACTTAACAACTAATTTATAAGATCTCCTAAATAAGAAGGCCACGCAATTTATATTTCGTAGAAGTTGCCGACAAAAGAGTCGGTAGACAATTAAGCATTTTGGGATCTTTATGTGCCATTGTCAAATTCGTTGTACAAGACAATTGGGTCTCTGTTTAACCCATAAGATCTCGGTATATTCTGTCAGAAGGCCAGAAAATTCGCGCTTTGGAATAAAATCCAAATAAATGGAATATTTGTAAATGTATCCGAAAACTAAATACTGTTTTTAAATGCTGATTTACAATGTTATTTTTGGAAATAAACATAATTTCTGAAATATTAAACTTTTAAATACAAGCATAAAACCTTACTTTTTTCTATCTAAAATTACTGATCACGAATAAAAGAATAACATATAAAAGAATAACACATAATAAATATGTATTAGACAATTGTGTGATAAACGATTATATCACCTCACGGTTTTGTCATTTTATAAAAAAATATTTAATAAAAATATCTTGAAATTTCATAACTACATTTTTCTCAAATTGCTACTTGTATTAATTGGAAAACTTTGCCTTCATAGAAGTTTTCTATGGGTAAATTCTAGATTAGAATGTGAAGTGTGGAGTTTTCTATTTCTTACACCGTTTACATATTTCTCACCATGGCAGTGAGGGAGATACAACGATTTATATGAGACTAATGTGCGCTGGGACAAATATGATCTTCTGTGATTAAACGGGTTAAAATTTCGCACATAACATCGATTATGGATTTCTAAATGATACATTTTAGGTTTAGCAAGAATCAAGAAGTATTTAGTTTGAATGTGGGATGTTCTTAGAAAGATTTGTGGAATTTGAACACTTGACACGCTAATACTTTAGAAATGACGTAGGTAATTTGAATACATTTTTAGAGTGCATACGTAGATCAAGGTACTTGGTAGCCATTGCATTTACTAGTAAAATTAGGGGAATGTAGATTATTTGCACTTTAGATTAGAGAAATGCATCAAAAGCAAATTACAGAAAGTAAATACCAAAGAAAACACCAATATTTAACAAGTGAATCCGAATCGAATTTGCTAGGAACTCAACGGACTTGCCTTGATGTTATGGTATTTCGTACCTTAAAAAATGTTTCTAGTATATTATAATAAATGTTATTCGTTTGTAAAGGAAATAAATTAGGTATATTATTATCATCCTAGCTTGTCGTTTCGTCACTTGCAAACATTGTTTTTTTATCTGTGAAAAGCACGTCGCAAAATCCGTGTCAAATCTCAACAATTTTCAATTCAAAAGTTACCCCACTGTATTTATTTACGGGAAAGTCTCATTTGACTTATTTTGATTCAGAAGAACGCTTATTTAGCTTAAAAACATAATAAAACTAAAGAATATACTCGTATTTCTTCAATATATATATATATATATTTGTAATATTAAGGGGAGAAATATAAATAGGATTGCCATCTTTAGAGCACAGGCGTCGGGTAGGAATGCTATCCTTGTTTTTTTTTTTTTTTTTTTTTTTTTTTAAATTTTCTTTATTCATATTTTTGTTACAGGTTTATTTTACATAGCTTTTTGCCTACCAAGCTAGGCAAATGCCCGTATTATGGTAGTCGATATTTATATATATTCTAACGGTATTTCAATGGAAGATTCTCCGAGGAACCGGTGCATAGTCGGGAAACACGCCAAACGCGTGCCCATTATATGTATTTGTCACATGAGAACGGGTCGCTTCTACGACTCGTTCTTGAGTTCAACAGCTCACTCCTTTCTCTCCTAAAAAGACCCTCCTCACATCATCTTCAAAGATGACATAGGCCCAGAGGGAAATTATTTTCCTCAAGGCCTCATGTGTGGAGTTAATGTAAAAATAAAAAATTAAATTAAAAAACATTTTTCTGAATAAACACATTATCTAGTAAGACGGTATATTTTACAAAAACATCATTTTGCAAAAAATAAGTAAGTTATTGCGAAAGTAGTGTCAGCCGGTGGATGGCGGGCCGCTCGACATTTAAGCTAACACACAGGACAGACAAAATTGCACAAAACCTACGCAATTTTGTTCTTCGAGAAAATAAAAAAACAACCAGAAAATAAATAAAAAACATACCATTTTGCAATGATATAATACCATTATAGGCTTATTCATTTTCATTCATTCAAGTTATTTGTACACTTATTATTTGCCAAAAAATAAAACAAGTTGCGTTATGCCGAGGTCACAGCATTGATGTTTATTGTTTTAGGAGAGTTTTTGCCATATTTGTCGAATTTGTCATGAAACAGGTCATTTTGGAGGTGAGGACATTTACAATGAAACACAGTGTTAATTCAATATTTTTTTTTTTTTTTGTTTAGTCAAACAATGTACACTTTTATTACAAGTGGTAAGGTAGATATTATAATATATTAAATTTTACATAGTTAATGTACCTATTACATATGTCCATACCAGGGTTGTTGTCAAAGAGTATGGATATTAGAGAGACGGCATGTGTAGTGTGCCCGCGCGCTCCAAGTGTGCCTTTTCGAGAATTTACCTACACGGCTGACGGTTTTTGGCCGTTTAATACGTTCCGACATTTTTATGACAGCAGCCATTTTCCATGGTGACAGCCAATGTCAGCCGCATGGGTAAATTTCTCGAAAATGCACACTTAGAGCGCGCGGGCACACTTTACATGCCGTCTCTCTATTATCCATACTGTTAGGTTGTTGTGGATGCAAAAATTTTGACACCCGCGGATGCGGATTATTAGAAGTTCACATCCGCGGATGCGGATGCGGATTTCAGGATTTTTTAAAGATATTTCAATTTTACGTACATAAATAAATGAAAATCGATTTAATTTTAATCATATTTTGAGAACAAACCTAAAACAGTTTTTAGTCTTAGATGCTTATTAGAATTTTAAGTCTAAAGTTCTCTAATGATTTTTTTTTTAAATTAACAATTTATTTCTTTAATTGGCATTTATTTATTTATTTATTTACACATATACGGCACAACATGTGCCATTAACATAATTGACATACAATATAAATAGTACAACAACATGAAGAATGACTAACAGTATAAATTGTAAGTTAAATGTAAGGAAAAAAATGTAAAAATTAAGTGGTTATAAGTAGTAGGTAAAGGGTAAAATATAAATGTAAAGTGAAAAATATGGTATAAAGTATAAGTATAAGTATACAGTACAAGCTTTAAATTATTAAGCAAAAATAAAAAAAAGTTAAAAGTGAGAATAAAATAATAATAATTAAAAAAAAAAGTCTAAAGTAGAAATATAAGAATCTTTAAAAGGTACAATGATTTAAATATAAAATATAAAGTAAAAGGTCCTCATAGGAGCAATGAAAAATCAAAATAAAATAGAATAGTTAATAGGTAGATATAATGGATTATAAATATTAACCGATATGATGAATTTTGCAAGTACCTATGATTTCTAATGAATTAATGTTTTGCAAGTACTGGTAAGCATATTATGTTTACATGATCATTATGTTTACATGGTACTAGAAGACAAATTTTGTTTAATGCATCTTTTGTATGATGCCAGATTACCGGCATGATCGATATTACCATATTTATTGCCAAAAGTGTGTAAGCGATTTATTGTTGCATTTTGTTCTAGTTGCAACATTGCAACACATGCCGGGTATCAGCTAGTTGAAACGGTGTGATGGTTAGTTAGTTATTACCTATATATTTACAACTTTGTAGAAAATACCAAAATTCGTAGAAAATGTATTTAACATACATTTTCTATGACCTTTGGTAATGCCGTAATACAATATAATAATGGACATGAATAAATTAGTCGAGTCTGGTTTTTCAAAAATTATTTTTGTTTTGTTAAAAATTATTCAGAAATTTTATGTAGGTTACGTATGTTTTATTCCTTAATATACAAGAGTCAGTCAAAAACTAATGTCTCCTATTTTTTTATACTTAAATAAACTTAGTTATGTGAAAAAATTGGATTTGGCGCTAATCCTCCAACGTTTTTCTACAATCTACTGCAATAATAACTTTCTGCGTCAACAGGTTGCAGCACTGCAGTCACTTGCAAAGTGGCCCTTGAGCCGATGTTCGTATTAGACATTGTTTTGTAGTTGGATTCTGGAATACAGAAGGAGAAACGTCCATTCGCAATCATGAAATACTGAAAAATGTGTACGGTGATGCAAGAGTGGGCGTACTATTAGATGATAGGTTCGTCGCTGTAACGAAGCTGAAAGACAAACGCCGTTGGCTGACAAAAAGCGGAGCGGTAGACAATTGAATGCAGTGACTCCACGCAACATTCAGCGAGGGTGATCTGAAGCTCATCGTGAGATATCTGCCTAATCAACTGGACGATCGACATGTCAAATAATATAATATATTGTGTTGATGGCGCCAAATATCAAGCCCTACCGCAAATGCTATTGTCCGTCTGTTGAGAGTGGGTTGCAAATAGAATGGGTAGGGATTTGAGTATATTTTTTGGCACGGCAACACCGGTCACCAGTGTCGCCCGCGGTAATTGGAGCACATGCCAATCTGTGCTATTATTTATCTGTGTGTCGCCTATACCAGGGGTTCCTTAACTTATCCAAGTCGTGGCGCACTTCGAAAATTTGAATTTTCTCACGGCACCCAAGTCATATATGTAATATCTATCTGTGGTAGCTATATTTTATACAAGCTTCAGCCCGCGACTTCGTCTGCGTAGGACTAGTACCTCGAGTAATCTATTTTCTATTCCTAGGTCCCATCTACGTTTATACCAAAATTCTTAATCTATTTATTAAAAATATGTATAATTCTTGATTCGATTCAAAGTATTAGGCGAGTACTTCAAATAAATTCACTAATTTAAATATTTTCTAAAATAGAATTTTGATTTAACAATCATTGTTTTGCAAAATGTCATTCTCAAATTTTGACGTTTTCTATTAAACAATAATTATTATTTTCAATACATTAAAAAAAAAAACCTAGCTTTATAAATTATAGCCTATATGTTCTTCTGATGTACGAGCTATATTATTCTAAAGTTTCATTAAAATTCATTCAGTAATTTTTTTGTGAAAGAGTAACAAACATACATACATACATACCAACTTTCGCGTTTATAATATTAGTAAGATCTATCTGTGGTAGCTAAATTTCATATGTGTACGACCATGAAGAAGAAACCAGTTAAGAAACTAATACAACTCGTATATTAAAATGAACAAGTAAATTTATTGGTAAGAAAACATAGGTGAAAATATAAAGAAAATGCAAATATAATTACAAAAACCTTCCACACACTATTGAGGTGTGTGCGACGTGTGAGCCTGTTGCTCACTGCACAATTTTTAGAATCGGAGAATAAGGCTTGATACAGCAGCTCTCGTTTCCCTTTTAAAATTTATTTAGAGATATTTGCTCTTTATAACAAACAACAGGCGTACTGTACAGGGCCCGCAGATACTTTCATTGTACACAACTGCCAACCCTGTACAAATCGCAAGTGCGCCCCACTGTTAATTTGGCAGCCATCTCTGGTCTGGAGCCCCGATGTACCTGAAAAACACCCTCGACTCTGTGCAGAAACGGGCGGTCTGCTTGATAGATTCTCCTGTCTTAACAAACGGATTGCAATCTTTAGAGCATAGGCGTCGGGTGGGAATGCTATCCTTGTTCTACCGGTATTTCAAGAGGAGCTAGCGTCATTGATCCCCTCGGCACCGGTGCATAGTCGGGAAACACGCCAAACGCGCGCCCAACACATGTACACAGTTGACGTTTGTCACATGAGAACGGGACGCTTCTACGACTCGTTTTTGTGTTCAACAGCTCGGCTGTGGAACGATTTGCCGGCCTCTGTGTTTCCTCCTTCCTATAACATGGGTCTCTTCAAGACCCACGTTCACTCCTTCCTCTCCTCAAAAAGACCCTCCTCACAGCATCTTTAAAGATGACATAGACCCTGAGGGAAATTATTTTCCTCAGGGCCTCCTGTGTGGAGTTAATGTAAAAAAAAAGGTATTACTGAATATCCTGTTTCGCACGGATATGAATTCGCAAAGGGTATGAGGTCCGCTTTTGTACTTTGAATCGAATACTCATTTTCGACTGATACCCAAAACTATGTCAAATCCGAACAAGCGTATTTTGTTTTTAGGCTGTTGTCGCTCGAGAGGTCAATTAGGTTTTCTTTCTTCTTGCATAGTAAAATCTTGTGGAGCTTGAGCACGGAAAGGATCTTGGATCCACACAAACTTCTCCACTTGGTCTTCTGCGAAGTACTTTGCAAACCAGTGAGTTAACTGTGATATGATGATAAAATGTTTGTATTCATTCAAACTGTTTGTATTATTCAAACCTCCTCTCATTAAATACTGAAAAAACCAAATTTATCCCATTCTCTATCAATAAATTTAGATTAAAACCAGAACTAAAAATTATAATTCATCAACTTAAATGTAACAGAACAAATTGCAATCAAGCATGTTCAATACTTAGTCCAACTTCTGAAATTAAATATCTTGGTATATATATATAGATCAACATTTTGGATAGATAGATCATCAAATGGAAAAAACAAATTTGTGAACTTGTCAAAAGAATTCGAAAATGTATTTATATATTTATAAAACTAAGAAATATTCTTAGATTAGAAAACTTAAAAAGAGTGTACTATGCAATTGTTCAATCTATATTACAATATGGTATTATTGGTTGGGGAGGAACTTATAATAATATTTTAAATCCACTCAAAATTGTTCAAAGATTGATAATTAAAGTAATTTTGAAAAAACCATCCAAATTTTCTACTGAAATTCTCTTTTCAATATTCAATGTACATACAATAGACAAAATATATAAAAAATATTCAATTCTACAAATTTACAAAGAAGTACAGTTAAATAACTTACCATTCCATTCATCAGCAAGATATCAGAATACTATCAAAATCCCTTAATTTAGTACAAAGCACACACAAAATACTTATCTCTATGTAGGTATAACGTATAACATATTATAACAAACTACCATTATATCTGAAAGTTATCAAAAATATTCAGGAATTTCAGCAAAAATTAAAAAAATACCTAAAACAACTATAAGAGTCTATATCTCACTATTATTATTATTTCTTTTAAATCCTTTATTGATAAATCTTGCAATTTCTTAATTATGCCTTGTTTTTTGCCATATTGTATTATGTATTTACTTTCACACATGATATTGTATAATTGAAATATAATTGAACTAAAATTTTCTCATCAAACACAAGAGCCTTGTCTCTTTATGGTGAGGAAAAGCTATTCTTATCCACTATTTTACCACTGTATAAAATGTAAAAATTGTGTATTTATTGAAAAAAAAAAAAAAAAGTCAATTTTGATTTTTAATAGAGACATCCGGGGCAATAAATTTTGGAATGTTTGTTATTATTACAATTTTTTTATTGCATATCGTACAAATTATCCAATAATCGCTTGTTGAGAACCGCTGCACCAGACCTGTCAGTAACTGGTGAATAGAAAAGGGCGTTAGGAAATGGATACAAAGAGGTATTGGAAATATTGTTACCATAACTGGGGGTTGCCCATAGTTCTAGGTGACCCCTGGGCTGGCCTGTAACCTGGACCTCTACGCCGCAATGACTTGAATATGAGTTTTAGGTAACTTTATTAATAAATATGGAGAAATTGAATGAGGAATGAAAGTGTATGGGCGTCCTGGTGCCAGAAGTAAGCACAAATAGCCCTTACTCGCGTTGAGTTTGATCAAATATTTTCTAATCTATATAAACTCTCCATTCTTTTTACATAAATACAGCATTTTCTGTGCCTCATTGCAAAACCAGGCTGACCCAAAGGCACATAAGTTGTATTGCCCCAAAATTGTTTAATTCCTTATTCAATTCCATCAACACATGCCAAAACTTGAATTTATATAACAAAATATTAAAAGTTGGGTAAAAAATATGGAAGTGAAATTTTTTTCCTATAATTTGTGCTATTTACATTTTAAACAACAAAAAATATCCCATGTCTTTCTGAATCTTTGCCTCCTGTGTGTTAACATAAAAAAATAATGGTCTGAAGAATCAGGCTATTCAGATCTGATTACCAAACACGGCTGAAGCTACTTCAATCAACAATGTTTCAATTCTGAATGGTTATTTCATCGGGTCTTTTCTTAAACAGATAATCAATTTCATCGGCTTGTCTGGGGCCTAGGAGTCGAAAGCTCTTATTTTAACTGGTGACATCGACATGAGATTACACTTCTTGTGGTTATAGATTCAGTGATATGGCAGTGCACGAATTGCTAGATTGATTGTGACACTTTCATGTCTGTTGAAACAAAGCGAATATAAAGTAAGATTGACACTGACTCTTGAAGCCGACAATAATATCTATTCTTTTTATTGAACTAGCTTCTGCACGCGACTTCGTATGCGTAGGATTAGTAATTCGAGTGATCTATTTTCTTTTCCTATGTCCCATCTTTGTTTATATCAAAATTTTTAACCTATTTATTTAAAATATGTATAATTCTTAATTCGATTCAAAGTACTTACTTGAGTGAGTTCATTATTCAAAGTGAGTACTTCAAATAAATTCACTGATTTAAATATTTTCTAAAATAGAATTTTGATTTAACAATCATTGTTTTACAAAATGTCATTCTCAAATTTTGACATTTTCTATTAAACAATAATTATTATTTTCAATGTATTGAAAATAAATAGCTAGCTTTATAAATTATACTCTATATGTTATTCTGATGTATGAGCTATATTTTCGCAAAGTTTCATTAACATCCATTCAGTAGTTTTTGCGTGAAAGAGTAACAAACATACATACATCCATACGAACTTTTGCATTTATAATATTAGTAAGATATGACACACGATATGTAATCCATAAGCAGATATGCGATATTATATCCATGATATTAATAATTGTTTTATTATGAGTGATATCTAAACTTCTTCGTATATCACCTTTTTATGTAGTTTTAATATTTATCTATAAGTGAGATTTTGACAGTGTGTTCTATGTCTAACTTATGTGGGTATTACCAGAGAATACCGGAAATTAGTCCTTTTTAAATCAAATTCTAGACGTATTGACTCTTTTTTACAAAAAAACTTAAATTGATTTTGAAAGATTGTTATTTTATCTGGTAAACTCAGTTTTAAAATTTGAAAAACTAAGTGTATTTTTAATATACTAAGGTTATACCGTTGGCAGATTTGTTCAATTTTCAAACGATAGATTCTATTAAACCACACAAATTTCAAATCATATAATCATACAACAAAATAAATCAATACATAATCTAGTCAACACAGTTTTAAAAAATTAAATTTTAGTTATTTCAAAATCTTTGACAAAAATACCTTAGTTTTTCGATTTTTTTAAGGTCCTACAAACTAAAATATTTTAATTTTTTTTACACACTTGTTTTGTTTAGACATTATTGAAAAATCATAAATACTTGTGATCAAAATGTACACGATATTTAATAATTTATTATCGTGAGTTTTGAGCATTTTTATTGCTTAATTGAATGTAGGTATATATTAAAGCAAGTTTTGAATGAAATAAATCGAAATCAAATGTTTATTTTAAAAATTTTGATACGGGGAATAATGGATCTTTCTCATTAAAACGTCCCTCTACAGTTGCGAGCATTTTAAAACTTTTATTCTCAGCTGCTGATCAATCGCTCTTAATTAAAATATAATACTTTTGTGGTAAAATTAAGACTAATTCAAGGAAACTCTGTTTTTTAAAAACAATTTCAGACAATTTCTAAAAAGTGCTTGACTTACATTCTTTTAACTTTTAACACTCCGTCTCGAAACGATTAAAGTCACTCTTCCATACAATCATAATTTTTTTCTCATTACTAGGCAAGAGAACTAACATAATTTTTTTCTACCGTAATAAATCTCTTAATCATGTGCAATTTCTCGGTAGGTGGTTTCAAAGCGATTCATGTTATTATTGTTTGATTTATGACGACCATCAGTAAACTTATAAATTAATGATATCGTCGTGAATACTGCACTCTGTAACAGATTCAATTATTTACTTCTTTCATAAAAATGAATCTTCTATTATTTTGCAAGTCAAATGTCATGGTATTTGAAAGAGAGAGTACGAAAACAGTGTTCAATATGGCTGTGAATGATGAATACTTGGAGCACGTGGTTGAGTTTTTGTATCTGTATATTTACGAGAGATGGAAAGACTGATAGAGATATTGAAAGAAGGATAAAAACTCCAATAATGGAGGACTGAATGCCGTTGGCACTAACAAAACATGTTCAAAGAAGCGAAGCTAGCAGTCCTCAATGGAGTGCTGGTACCTACCTGATGCATAGCAGTGAGGCATGGAATTGGCAGATGAAGGTCGATAATAGCTATGATCGATAATAGCTAATAATAACTGAATGCTATAGAAATGAGATCCCTGAGGCGTACGTGTGGTAAAACAATGTATGATAGTGTGATAAATGTGGATATCCGCCAACAATTCTAGGCTAATTTATGTGTAATGAGTAAGATGAAGAAAGGGATCCTCAGATGATTTAGGCATCATGTAGAGCGAATGAACGAGAAAGGAATGTAAAGAGACTATATGAGCAAATGTGACTGATATGAGAAGTCGGGGAGAAGTGAATCAGATACTTGAGTCGGGCCATGTCAAGATCAGAATAATAGAATAGTATGTATGAAACGATGTATGAATGTGAATGAGACAAAGAGGGTGTGCCAAAACCGAATTTTTTGGCCATACTCTCTGCCTACCCCTTAGTTAGTTAGTTATTTAAATTTTTGAGCAAGTTTTAATGGCTACATTTATGTTTTTATTTCAAAGTTCAAAACCCAACGAACGCAAAATTTGCAAATTTTCTACTTTTAAATCAAATTCTTAAACTACCTCAAAAATATTCTAATAAGGTATCACTGCCAGTTTTAATTCCGGCGTGAAAGGGTTAAATAATTAAGTCATCAATAAAACAAACACAATTTTATGTAAATTCCAGAAAATCTTTACTAAAAAGACAAGGAAAATACGAGGATGTTTGTTTTAAACACTTGAAATGATTCTAAAGAAAAACGATTCGCATAATAGAGACTGCAAGTGAAATCTTTTGTATGTTGATGCTACGAATTCAGGTATTTCTACCTACCACGGATTCTAACACACACTTTCCCTAACTGATTCAAGCGATAATCAAACTGATGCGATCAAACCATTCTTCTATCTGTTCATTGTCTTTCTCAAGCATTCCCACGCACAGATCATATCGGACCGGAAAAAAACGAAAGGTAGGTTGAAGATAGTAAAACTAGTCACCAGAGAATAGGGCCGAGTCAAACCAATTCATAGAATACTCCCAGTAGTGAAACATATCATTCAGAATCAAAACATTGCAAGTTTGGCTTTCTGCAAGGAACGCACCTTGGTCCGGTATTATTCTTAATAAATTGCTTTGAGGTATTGCTCTTCGCTGTTTTATGTTTATCTGTTTTTTAGGCGTTCCTCAAGGTTCCATATTAGGTCCAATTTTATATATCATTTATGTCTCTTTTATTAAACACATTTTTAAACATGTAAAACACTTTGTGTATGCTGATGATACTGCATTGGTGATTTTTGGGGGTGATTTGCAATTATGTATTAAACTCTTACAAAAAGATTACATTGAACTTTTGAAATGGTCTCACGACTCTGGTCTAATCATAAATGCAAAAAAAACTAAGTTGATACATATTAGATCACCCAATGCCAAGGTAAATATTATTACACCTGTAATAATTAATTTAATTTTTGTAATAATCCATTAAGTTAAAAGAACCCATTGACAAACTACTTAAAAGTAGTTTATTGGGACTTTTTCCCTGCTTTTGTATTATGTTTTTATTTGAAATGTATGTATTATTCTTTGTTTTAAATATTTCTTTAAATAAAAAAAAATAAAAAAATAAAAAAATCATTTTTCCCTTGACTTACTTTATAGTATTGATCTAATATTATTCGCATTTTGTGTATTATGTAAGTAATTGCATACTGCTTCCAAACACCGTATGCAGGGACACTAGGGGTCTAGATTCATTCAAACTTAAATGTAGCTTTGTTCATTAAAAGTCATTGCGAGAGCCTTGAGGGAGTAACCATCTGTTGCTTATAGAAGGGCGGAAAAGTGGTGGATAACCTCCAGTGCTCTTTGCTGATGACATCAAGCCACGCAAAGAAAAATAGTGATGTAAATCATCTTCAAAGATTACAGCCAAATATTAGTTTGTTAAAAGATTGATAGAAAGAAAACAATCTATTTTTATTGACATAGTCACTAGTTGCCTAGCTACGTTTTGTGACTTAGCAGGGGTGCTCGGTTTCATGGGGTGAGGTTTGTCTAGATCTTGGCGGCGAATTCGTTTGCCCACCTACTGCGGGCCGGATCAGGATAGAATGGTTATGAGAGACCTTTTTACCTCTCCAGTCGGATTTTTTCGACCTCAGTGGGAGGGATAGACTTCCGTCACTCCTGACATACCGATTCAAGATTCCTACTCACCCCTCATACCTTTTTCTTTTCCAGAATATGCTCTGCCTCCTTACCCTAAAAAGATCCTACACATCCTACCCAAAGATGACATAGGCGCCGAGGAAAATTGTTTTCCTTGGAGACCTGTGGAAAATGATAATGTAAAAAAAATCTGAATCGAAACATTACTTGCAATGCTGGATACCCTCGGTAGGTTTATTGTCTTTTGAAAAACCACCAATCAGAAGCAAAAACGTTGAAATGCTTTCAATTATTTTTGTAATAAATATAATTAACTCACAGAAAAAAATGCCAAAGTTGATACTAAAATCATGCAAAATGAATTATTTAATGGCCTATATTTTAAAGCAGCACATATCCGAACTAGAAATTTGCTATTTCTTTTGATAAAAAATAAGTATTCAATTTGGTTGGATATTTTGGCCTCAAATCAAAATTTAACTCCTCAGGCTTATTTGTTCACGTTTGGTAACGACTCACATAGATCTAGTAGAAATCGTTGTTTCTCCCTTTCTATCATGGTGAGAAATATGATATAAACAGTTTTTGAAAGAGAAAATACCACGCTTTATATTCAAATCTAAAAGAATGCCACAAAATAATGACATAGTACAACTTCACGAAATCAAAGTTTCCTACTGCAATTTAAAAAAATATTGTGAAACTTTGGGATTTTTTTTTACAATTATTTTTACATAAAACGACTAAAAGTGGGGTGACGATGACGTTTATAATGCACTTGTTTAATATAATAAGTGTGTGTTTTTATTTTTTCCATCATTAGTAATTTTAGTTAGAAAAAAACGTAAGCTGAGATACTTGGTCGATGAAGTTGAGCCATTTTCAATACTTTTTAAAGTTTGCATTAAAACATTTAGTATTTTAAAAATTATATGTTTACTTTTAAGTATAAAAGCGTATTTCATCACCTTTCAAAACCAGTTTTTAATATTTGGAAACATTTAGAAATAAATAATAATAATAATAAAATCGTTTATTCATCAATAGAATTTTTTTTACACTATAGATTTACAATTTTGATTACACATTGGTTCTATTGACGAAAAGGTCACTGCTCAGCTGCATTTCAGGATTTCTCCTGGAATGCAGCTGGTTTTCAGCAGTGCCTCAAATAAGAGACGGAAAATAAAATTAAGATAAAATAAATACAATTAAATTAAATTACATAAAAATAAATAAACCAAATCTCAAATTCAATACACACAATATTAATAATAAAAAAAGAAATAGAAATAAAAATATAATATTGAAAAAAATGTTTCTGAAAAAAATAAGAAAATATAAAGATTTAGGAAATGAAATTAAAAGAATTTGGCATTCTCAGACTATAAAAATATTATCATTTGTTATTTCGGCTACTGGCATTATACCTAGCTCTCTCATTAAAAATTTAGGCATATTAGATTTGTCAAATAATTTGTATATAAAAATGCAAAAATCAGTCATTTTAAATACATGTAGGATTACGAAAGATTTTTTAAATATTTATATTAAGGGATCAGTAGGATTTATCGGTCAAAATAGGAATTCCACCGAGCCGAACCCTCGGATATGAAAATATCTGGTTTCGGTGAATTATTTTCCCATTTAATAGCCTGGTAGGTTAACATGTTGTTCTTGTATTGTTTTGTATTAATTATACTTATATAATACATTTGCATAGCGTGGATTTACTAGATGATCGTTTTTATGGAAAAGTGTGAGAAAGGGTTTAGTTTTCCCCATTGGAAAATATGGGGAAAACTAAACCCGGACCTAAAAGTCCGGTGTGTAAAATAATAATAAATGCAAATTGGAATTCAAAAGCTAATAAAATCAATTTACATAAAATATAATAATTTCAAAATAAAATCAATTCGAATTCAAAATAAAATCTAATGAATTAAAAGTATAAAACACAGTCAAAATAAATAATGAAATCGAATCAAATCAAAAATAATGATACAAGTAAGCATTCCTTCAATTGTAAATTTTATTAATTAAAAATTAAAATGTTCTATTTATTTGGATTTGGTTGCAAAGCGGACATTTTCTGACCTTCTGGTAGAATATAGGTTAAGTTTTGTATAAAAATGACGCAGCCGTTCCTCTCGAGGCTGAGTTATGTAGATAACACACGGAGTGCAGATAATTAAGTGCAGTTTTTAACGACAGTCAATACTATTATATTACACCATTGACCGACGGTTGATGGTTATGTTTGAAAAGAAACAAATGTGAAATTTGATCGTGTTGGCAACTCTGTGACTTCTTGCAAGTCCACGATAAAACTGTCAGATTTGATTGCGCCTAAAGTATGTGTCGACATATCCAACCACTGATGATATAAAAAAAAACGATAGAAGAATGTGGTGGGCTTGTCGGTGTGCCCGAAGTTAGTTCAATTTTATCTTACTTCTTACGAGTGTTTTACCAGAGAGTACCGGAAATTAGTCATTTTTAAATCAAATTCTAGACGTATTGACTCTTTTTTAGAAAGAAAAAACATAAATTGACTTTGAAAGATTGTTATTTTATCTGGTATACGCATTTTTAAAATTTTGAAAAACTAATTGTATTTATAATATACTAAGGTTATACCGTTAGTCTTTGGCAGATTTGTTCAATTTTCAAACGATAGATTCTATTTATAAACCAACATAGTTTTCAAAATTTAAATTTTATACAAATTAAAATCATTAAAAATAAATCCGAGAACGTGTTTTGTGACAAAAATACCTCAGTTTTTCTATTTATTTAAGGTCTTACAAACTAAAATATTTCAGATTTTTTTTACACACTTATTTTGTTTAGACATTATTGGAAAATTATAAATTATCTGATCAAAAATTAATTTTAAGAACTGTATAATTTTCGTGTACGTTTTTAGATTTTCACGGCCAAAAGCATTTTCGTTGTTTGTTTTTGGGGTGTTATGCCGACGACGATCGTCGGATCTGCCGGATCTGCCCTGATGATGGACACTGCAACGCTGTCCGAAACGTCGGCTAAAGAAGGAAGTAGCGCAACATGGCATAACACCCCAAAAACAAACAACGAAAATATATAATTTTCATTCATTTACCATCTCCCGTTTGATCATTTTTATGGCAGTTCTAGACATAAATTCTTGCGATTCATTAGCCGCTGAGATGCGGCCGTGCGAGGTTGTGTGTTCGCGACGCTCTTAATGACAACATTTTCAAATAAATTTAAAACTAATACCGTTTAGCTCCATGGTTGTAAAAACATCCGCGCGCAGCGCTGTTAACAAAAACGGAATAATGGATTGCTCAATACCTCTTAAAATTCATTAAATGTGAAAAGGTGTCGATTTTTTCAAGGATTAACACAAGAGGCTGGGAACCAAACACTAAAGCATATGGGCGACATCGGTTTTCTTTCAAATCGACATTGATCACACTTCCATTGAATATCTATTCTGTTCAGTAAGTTTAACTGATACTTGGCAACGCACTTGTATCAAGAAAAGACAGAAGCATCTGTCAACTCCGCCACTAACAGGTTAATATGTATGTATTTCCACATTTTTGTTGGAACCCCCAGCCTCCGAACTCAAAGTCAAGTCGTAAACAAGTACTTCACGGAGACCACTCTAAATGGCTAAATGCCAACTCCCATACCTTAACTTATCGCCCCCAAATTGTTTACTACCTTTAGAACAGTATATCTCAAAGTGGGCTATAACGCCCCCTAGTGGACGCTGGAGGTTTTAAGGGGGGCAATAGAAGGTTAAAAGCAAATAAGAGGGCGTTAAGGGGATGGTAACGTATTTCATTTTTTTATTGTTTCATATGATTGTACAACATCTTAAGATTATTACATACATCAAAATTTGAAACCAATCGGAACAAAACTAACTATGATATAGAACTTGTAGTACGAACAAAATTTTCATGTTTAGTATTGGATTTTCTGGTATCCAAAACTTTATAGCGATTTTCTGACACTTGTCATTTATAAGGCCGGTGAACAGTTTAAATCATTCGAATTCTCTTTTGAAATTTTGTATACTTACCACCCATCGTTCACGTAGCTACTTGCAAGCTACGCTACCGCCACCTGTCATACGATTTTGCTAGTGCAGCGCCTAGCAGCGATTTCAAACACTAATAATAGTAGATATAGAAAATACAGACGAGCGGCGATCGCTTCGCTTGAACGTAGCTCCATGGAAGAACGACGTACTTCCTTACATGAATGGCTGGGAGCTTTTTTTCATAATTATGAATTTTGCATTAACCATTTTTTAGACGAAAATTGGTTTTTTTCACTTCTAACGCCTGTATTTTCAATACTATTATAAGTGTTTGAAATCGCCGCCAGGCGCTGCAATAGCAAAATTGTATTACAGGTAGCGGTAGCGTCGCTTATAAATAGCTACGTGAACGATGGGCGTAACGCCGTTCTTCCATGGATCTACCTTCAAGCGACGTGATCGCCGCTCGACTGTGTTTTCCATACTATTATTAGTGTTTGAAAACGCCGCTAGGTGCTACACTAGCAAATTTGTTTGACAGGTAGCGGTAGCGTCGCTTGTGAATAGCTACGTGGAAGAACGGCGTAAGTGTCTCCAAAAATTTAAAAAATAAAAAAAAATCCCCCCCAGCGTTACCTTAGGAAAGTAGTAATCAAATGATATCATTTTTATTTTTTGATTTCCTATGATCAGCTTAATTATTTATATATGTATTTTTTTAAATTAAGAAAATTTTGTTTGTATGTTGTATCAATTAAATAAATTTGTATTACCCGTAGCGCCTAAAAAAATCTTAAAAATGGGCGTTTTTTACGCCGAATTAATATTACCATCCCCTTAAGGAAATATAGAGGGGCGACTACAAATAAAATCAATATTTAAAAATCCGACGGAATTTTAAAATGCTTAGTTTTTTGTGTATTGGATTAAATTATTAGAATCGCAATTCGGAAATAAAAATTGAATTTTTTAAACTTCAAACCTCGTTTTCTCAATACGAGTTTTTGTGGACATAGTACAAACCAACCCTCTGCAAGCGAAATGTCAACAAGTCATTCGATTGGATTCAAAGTTCTTAAATAATTGCATATTTATTTTTTTATAAGAAAAACTCTCTTTTTAACTTTTGAAGGTTATTCCTATCAACGTAATAAATTATTGAAGAAGAAGATAACAATAATAATCAAATTTTTTAAAATATGAAAATGAACACGATACAGAAACATAATAAAAGATAACGGTCGCAACTGGGACTCGAACCCAGAACCTTACGTCTTACCGGGACATATACCTCTACCAATTGGGCTACTGCCATCTATTATGAGACTGTACATTCTTTAAATACTTGTTTCCAATAATAAAGGTAGCTGAAAATAATATGAAAAAAAAACATTAGTCGAAGATAATATTGTTAATTCTGAAATTTGAAATATGAAGTTGACAATTACGACAGTGTCATAATAGATTGCAGTAGGCCAATTGGTAGAGGTATATGTCCCGGTAAGACGTAAGGTTCTGAGTTCGAGTCCCAGTTGCGACCGTTATCTTTTATTATTTTTCTGTGTTGTTCATTTTCATATCTAAAAAAAATAAAAAAATGATCATTATTGTTATCTTCTTCTTTAATAATAAATTGCATATTTAATTATAAACCATATAAAGTTTTTTTCCATTTCGAATAAGCAATTATACAATTAGTCCGACCTCTGAGTTTCCTCCTTCCTATAACAAGGGTCACTTCATGTTCACACATTTTCACTCCTTCCTCTTTTTTAGGAGATACTTCACACAGCATCCACAAAGATGACATAGACCTTGAGGAAAATTATTGTCCTCAGGGCCTCATTTTGTCCGAAGCCAGATGGATTATGTCAATCCCAATTTGGGGTATGTTAGACGCTGAATAAAGTGGTGAATGGAAAGAAATGGGAGAGAGAATGGTAGAAATGTACATGGTAATGGTAACCAAACAAGGCTAAAGCCATTTCAAGTACTGTTTCGATTCTGAACGGTGGTCATCTCGCGATGTAGCAAAAACTGCACGACTATTTTTCGAACAAACATTTTAAATCCAAATCAGTACAATGGTAAACAGTTCCGGCCGTGTAATTCAAGGCCGACCAGTTTTTTGTCGGAAAATCGATATTTTCTGCTGACTTAGTTCCACCATTCATAAAGTGCACAAAATTTTAAAACATAACACCAGAAATGCTCTCTATAGCAACAACTATTTAGTCACAACCAGAGATGTACTTTATTTCAAAAAAATCAATTTCAAAAGGAAATGCAAAAAGCAAAACAGGTATTTCGCATTTTAAATGTTTTTTTTTCACCAATTTCCATTTCCATTTCAATTTTAAATGTTTTTTTCCACCCATTTCCATCCCATTTTAAATGCTTTTTTCAATGCATTTTGCATTTAAAATGTTTTTTTCCACCCATTTCCATCTCATATTAAAACCTTTTTAATGCATTTTGCATTTAAAATGTTTTTTTCCACTCATTGTCATTTTCATTTTAAATGATTTTTTCAATGCATTTTGCATTTTAAATGTTTGTTTTTCACCCATTTCCATTTTAAATGCTTTCTTCAATGCATTTTGCATTTTAAATGTTTTTTTTGCACCTATTTCCATATCCATTTTAAATGCTTTTTTTAAATGCATTTCCATTTTTAATGCTTTCTTCAATACATTTTGCATTTTAAATGTGTTTTTTTTCATTCATTTCCATTTCCATTTTAAGTGCTTTCTTCAATGTGTTTTGCATTTTAAAATTTTTTTCCACTAATTTCCATTTCCATTTTAAATGCTTTTTTCAATGCGCTTTGCATTTTAAATGTTTTTTTTTACCCATTTACATTTCCATTTTAAATGCTCTCTTCAATGCATTTTGCATTTTAAATGTTTTTTTTCACCCATTTCCATTTTAAATGCTTTCTTCAATGCATTTTGCATTATAAATGTTTTTTTTCACCCATTTCCATTTTAAATGCTTTCTTCAATGCATTTTGCATTATAAATGTTTTTTTTAACCCATTTCCATTTCCATTTTTAATGCTTTTTTCAATTCATTTTGCATTTTAAATGCATTTTTGCAACATTCTTCCTATTATCTGAACACATATTTTTTCTCTTCATATTTACATTTGTCAAGTTACTTCCCTGGTAGAAGACCTTGCAAAATAAGTGATTCCATTACAAAAATGCTCTAATGTTAAATTTTCGATAATAGTTAATTTATTTAAGCTGGCAACATTAGTTCCGCGTAAAATTTGGCGGTTTTTGGCAAACTGTTAATGTCTTTCTTCTGCTTTTAATAATAGTAATTGATGCGTATTTAGATTGGAACAAAATTTCACATATATCAAATCCAAACAAAAAAATGGCAGTAAAGGGATTGTTTTATACAAAGATCCTTGGTTTAAAACATTTCTATTTATACGGGAAATTTTGAACTTTGATTCCATAAAAAAATGGATTTTAATACAATTTTTACCATCTATCCAAAAATAATTACATAGTTGTTTGTTTAAGTAATTAAGTTGAAACGTAGTGTAATTTGCAAAATCTGTTTCAAAGTCGAAAGTGCGGCAGTTATGGAATATTTACCAAAACCGATGTACGAGTATGCTAGAATATAGGTTAGTTTATCCAGTATTTTACTGTTTTTACTCTTTTATTGTTTTTTAGCATTTTTAAAATAAATATTTTGCAATTTTCATTTGCAATGCTTTTCTAAAAACCCTTTTGCATTTTCAGGAGGATCAGTTTTGACCCATTTCCATTTTGCACTACAAATGGTTTTGGGTACCTATTTTGCACATCTCTGGTGACAACTAACTTCTTTTTTTTGTATATTTCAATATTCTATAGTTGGTTGGTTGGAATTGTACTCAAATTGGCTTCTAAAAAAACAGAACCAGTTCAATACGCTTAAAACAACATATTGTTGAAATTACTTAGGTAACCTAGTTATAAATCCCAACATTTATAAGACCTTGTTAGAGATTTTCGTTATGAGGTTAACAAATGGCAGACTTAATTGAAAAGTGATGCCTAAGTCTTTAATTTGTGTTTTGAAATTTCTAGTTAACCTAGTTATAAATCCCAAAATTTGTAAGCCATTGTTTGTTTACTTACTCTAGATATTTCCGTTGTGCGGTTAACAAATGACAGATTTGATTGAAAAGTGATGCCTAAGTCTTTAATTTGTGTTTTTTGTGTTGTGTTTTGAAATTTCTAGTTAACATAGTTATAAAACCCAAAATTTGTAAGCCATTGTTTGTTTACTTACTCTAGATATTTCCGTTGTGCGGTTAACAAATGACAGATTTGATTGAAAAGTGATGCCTAAGTCTTTAATTTGTGTTTTTTGTGTTGTGTTTTGAAATTTCTAGTTAACATAGTTATAAAACCCAAAATTTGTAAGCCATTGTTTGTTTACTTACTCTAGATATTTCCGTTGTGCGGTTAACAAATGACAGATTTGATTGAAAAGTGATGCCTAAGTCTTTAATTTGTGTTTTTTGTGTTGTGTTTTGAAATTTCTAGTTAACATAGTTATAAAACCCAAAATTTGTAAGCCATTGTTTGTTTACTTACTCTAGATATTTCCGTTGTGCGGTTAACAAATGACAGATTTGATTGAAAAGTGATGCCTAAGTCTTTAATTGTGTTGTGTTTTGAAATTTCTAGTTAACATAGTTATAAAACCCAAAATTTGTAAGCCATTGTTTATTTATTTATTCTAGATATTTTCGTTGTGCGGTTAACAAATAACAGATTTAATTGAAAAGTGATGCCTAAGACTTTAATTTAATGTATGTTAATGTAAATCAATGTTGTAATTAAAGATCACTGAATTTTTAATTCGCGAAAATCTGACTAATTGACATCTCGCTAAGTGGACTGTTCTGCGTTCACTACCAGAATTGGATTGACTTTATACATTGAGACAATTACTCTAACTGCAATATGCAGTTAACCTGCCGACACGTAATACTATTTATTACGTGTCACGAGTAACGGGAACGCGAGTTGTCGGGTAGATCCATGTCATGATCTTGGTTTTCTCCTAAAATGGTTCTCCTGCGGATACTACATGACTTATTTGGTAAAACCTGATTCGGCAAAGGTAACATCGGTCATATATAATATATATATTATATTACCTATTCCAAGTTGAAGTTTTTGAGCCTATCAGAGTAAAACGTCATTTTTTGTCCTCAATTGAAAAATTTGCTGGGAAAGAGGTATACAGGCCAAAAAAGAAAATTGTCGTGAAAATTATCTGATATAAAATAATAATAGGTACAATAAAAAAAATACGAGTGTGCTTTAGACCACACGACTGAAGTAAATACTTCTTTAGTAATCTAATCTAATTTACTTTCTGGCATCGAATAAAACCATCTATATTGAAGATTCGTTTGAATTGTTACCAATCATCGTGACAAATCAGTCGTTTCAATCCACTGAGTTCGCACACTCTAAACGAAAATTTTATTAATATTATTATGGGAATTACGCTTAGAATGGGATTGTTGTTTTAATTCTTACAAAGTTTAAAATTAAACTTTTTTGATGCGAATTCTAGTTAGAGAGAGAGCGACGTTTATTCACAATTGCAGCAGGAAATTCAAAAAATACCAATCGAAAAAGTGCTAGTTAATAGTTAGATTTTAACGTTTAGAATGTGAGAAACAACAACACAACTATTGTCACCATAAATGTCAGCACCCATTCCAAACGTCATTACTATGGAATGAACCTCAAAATTAATTTAAATTAATTATTTTTCATTGAAGAAGAACATAACAATAATAATCTAATTTTTAAAAATATGAAAATGAACAAGACACACAAAAATAATAAAAGAGAATGGTCGCAACTTGTCCAGATTATTTTTGTTATCTTCTTCTTCAATGATATATTACATTGATGGGAATAACCTTCATAAGTTAGAAAGAGAGTTTTTCTTATTAAAAAATATATATTGTTTGCCTATCGTTAGCCTCGTTACGCTGTAATTTCCGTAACGCATTCGCCAGTTTACCCCTCAAGTCAAGCGTGCGTAAATAAGTATTTACTTTAAAAATCCGCCGCTAAAAGAAGTCCTTCGAAGGTTTTTCTTCCACCCTTTTGTAATTAAGGATTTGGGTGATACACGTAATATTACATCTCGAGCTGGTTTTTGTTTGCCATTCCTAATTTGTATTTCTAATTCAATTTAATTTATTACCGGTGGATAGTATAAGTGGGATGAACATTCAAAAATTACTATACTGGTCATAATTCACAAGGTTCATTGACTAACAAATACATTTTGTCCACACAATAATTTTATACGTATATCAACAAATTATTCTTACATTTTCCCGCCAATAAACATTGAAACACTGTTAATTTGTTCGTAAGAACTTCAGTCCCGTTTTTACGAATAAAATAATCGTATTAATTACCTCTCTGGATTTTGACATTAGTGCAAATTTTAATACAATATAGAAATCGACCATTAGTGTTATGCTTTTTTGATAAGTATAAACTGAAAAATCGTTACAATTACCTGGTTTGAACGCCATCAACAAAGGTACAGTAAACAAACTAGACAATGTATTTTTGAAAAAAGCAAAACCTGCAGACGTAGAATATTTTCATATTTTTATTATAAAAACTCTCTTTTTCACTTTTGAAGGTTATTCCCATCAATGTAATATATCATTGAAGAAGAAGATTACAATAATAATCTAATTTTTTAAAATATGAAAATGAACAAGACACAGAAAAATAATAAAAAATAACGGTTGCAACTGGGACTCGAACCCAGAACCTTACGTCTTACCGGGACATATACCTCTACCAATTCTGGGTTCGAGTCACAGTTGCGACCGTTATTCTTTATTATGTTTATGTGTCTTGTTCATTTTCATATTTAAAAAAATTAGATTATTATTGTTATCTTCTTCTTCAATGATATATCTATTACATTGATGGGAATAACCTTCAAAAGTTAAAAAGAGATAGATCGCGGTAGCCCAATTGGTAGAGGTGTATGTCCCGGTAAGACGTAAGGTTCTGGGTTCGAGTCCCAGTTGCAACCGTTATCTTTTATTATTTTTCTGTGTCGTGTTCATTTTCATATTTTAAAAAATTAGATTATTATTGTTATCTTCTTCTTCAATGATAGAATATTTTCTTCTAATACCATTGGTCCAGTTTTGGGGGAGAAAATGGGGAATACAAAACCTCGATTTTGACGAATTTATTTAGGTATTATCATCCTGAGGTGCAGTTGTCCAGTTGGTAAAATACATATCATTCAAATTCCTCAGCGACTAGATTTCCTCTTTAATATTTGATTTGCTTTAAATAATAAAAAAATTCAGTCATGTTTAAACCCAATAAAATAAACAGGAGAACCTAAATTCATATTCTGTTTTGTTCTCCATTAATTTTCCAATGAAAAAAACACTTTTAATTATATTTCATATTACCACTTTTATCAGAATGTGGCTTATAACGTCGACAATAAAAATAACATAATTTACTCCAATTGATTATAATTAAATTTCTGTTAGCTTAATGTTTGTCAGTGGCTTCTCCAAATGATAATTATCTCCTTATATAAAAACTCTGTAACGTGTAGAAATAAATAATATTGTACCTTAAGCTTGATACTTAAAAACATTGCATAACAGGAATTTTAGGACCTAGATTAGATATTTCACTTCAAGTCTGGGGAATGTTAACCCGTTGGGCTATTTTGTTCGCTATTCGGAACAACGCATATAGGTTCTCATATGGGTTCACGGCGAGTTCATCGAAAACGAGTTCAACCTAACCTAACCCAACCTAACCTCTCGTTGTCCGATGAATTTGCTTTCGATGAATTGATTTTCGATGAACTCGTCGGTTACCCTCATATGATATAGATCCTTGTGTTTACCTTACTATCATAGTAACAAATATAGATAAAAGTTGCTAGAAAGAGAAAACACCGCTCTTTGTATTAAAAAATCAAAGTTAACCAGAAAATAAGTAAAATGTCAACCTTTATGAAACCATTTTTTTTTGGGTTAAATTTTAAAAAAAAAATGAAACTTTTGGAATTTTTTATTAATTATTTTTATATGGAACGAAAAATAGTTAGATGATAGTAAGGTATATAATCAATTCAGTTACCGGAATTTCGAAAATGGTGCATTTTAATAATTATTTTTTAAATTTAAAAACACGAAATGTCATTTTTCACCGACATTTTTCACGTTAGGTACTGTTGCAAGTTTCGTTGCAATAAGGAAGTTGAGTCCATTTTTTAATCATGGTTCACATGCAAACTTAAATACTACTATTTTATATTTTTTATAAGAAAAATTCACTTTTTAACTTTTGAAGGTTATTCCCATCAATGTAATATATCATTGAAGAAGATAACAATAATAATCTAATTTTTAAAAATATGAAAATGAACAAGACACAGAAAAATAATAAAAGATAACGGTCGCAACTGGGACTCGAACCCAGAACCTTATGTCTTACCGGGACATACACCTCTACCAATTGGGCTACTGCGATCTTATATGAGATAACGGTTTATCTAAGATAATTGTTTCCCATAATAGTAGCTGCCAATAATATGGAACAAAACATTAGTCGAAGATAATATTGTTAATTCTGAAATTTGAAATATGAAGTTGACAATTACGACAGTCTCATAATAGATCGCAGTAGCCCAATTGGTAGAGGTGTTTGTTCCGGTAAGACGTAAGGTTCTGTGTTCGAGTCCCAGTTGCGACCGTTATCTTTTATTGTTTTTCTGTGTCTTGTTCATTTTCATATTAAAAAAAAAATTTGATTATTATTGTTATCTACTTCTTCAATGATACTAGTATTTAAATTTAGTTTTTAGTTCGTTTTCATAATTAAATTAATTCTACACGTTTGAATTTTATTCCGCGTCCATTTATTACACGTTATTTAAGTCCGCGAAAACGCCCGGTAAGAGGCGAGAGTTTGTGTGAAATCATGTGTACCCTTGAAATGTCATTTTTCACCGACCGCCGTGTCACGAACTACTGCAAGTTTCATGGCGGTCGGTGAAAAATGACATTTGGTGTTATTAAATATAAAAAAAAAACAATTTAAATGCATTTTTTCGAAATTCCGGTAACTGAATTAATTAGTACTAGTTAATATCTAACTACTACAATTGTTTTTATTTATATTTTTAGTCCATATTAAGCGTGCCCCGGTTTTGTAAATATTTACCGTTATTTTTCATATAAACCATTTTAGAATCGATATTTTTTGATCTAAATGAACATATTTTTTATAAGTCAAAATATTTTTCACTCAACTTCCTTATTATAATATGATGTAAAGACTTGTGAAGACTTTGAAGTGGCCATGTTCATTTTAAAACCCTTTCATAAATTGATTTGTGATTACGATAAATAAGGCCTATATACCCTTGTTTCGGTGGTGTCCTCAATTTTGATATTTTTGAATGCGGGTGGGTGGCAAATGTAGAGAAAGTAATGGCTTTGGAGATGTGAAGGTCGCGTGACCAAAGGTCAGACGGATTAAGCCACTCGGTGAGTGCTCATTGCCTCGTTGTTTGTGACACCCTGTAACATTGCACGTTTTACTCAAAATATGACCTGAAAAATGTCACGTAAGAAAAATGGTAGGATCCAAAATAGCGTGATAACTGAACATTGTTTTATTGATTACTAGCTAAAGTACCCGGCATTGTTCTGGTTTTACGCAGAGTTTTTCGGCATCAGATGTAGATAGTCATAAAGTATCCGAAATATCATAAAGAAGTATCAAAATTCTTCTAAAAGGGATGTCGGTGGTTTTTCAAAATCTCATGTACTCATTGACCTTCCTCTTATTTTGAAGGTTAAGTTTTTTATATGAATACCGCCCAAGAGTCCGTACTGCTCCTTTTGGAGCCAGTGATACGATTGGAGTAATTAGTGAGGCTTAAGTTAGTGGGGACGTTAAGGATATGGGGAAGAGGGAGGTCGGAAAGTACCTGGCTATTCAGATATGGTCACCAAACACGGCTAAAGCCATTTCGAGCAACGTTACATTTCTGAACGGTGGTCTTACAACACGGCGATACTTAGAGAATCTTCATTCTGATACGTGGCGGCGCCAACATACTATGTGTTATTTAAAATTAATAGCACTCTGAAATTACACAAATCAATAAAATAAAATTTACTTGCATACGCCAGGATTTTAACCAGCGACCTTCGAGGCCGTCGTTTGCAAAATTTCATCGGAATTAAACTTTAGATTTGTTCAAAAAACACACTTGTTTGTGCACTCTTATTTATTTATATAGATGTGTACATATATAATAAAAGATCGATAGATATATTATTGTAATACTTGGGGTGGTAAATTTTTAATTTATCTTAATATATAAAAATGAATGTTTCTTTGTTTGTCCTTTATGCGGTGCCTAAAGATTTCCTCCGATTGCGATGAAGCTTTGGTGATTTGTCGTGCAAATACCCGTGAAGGTTTCTATACATACTGGTGAGCTATTTTATAGTTTATTCTCAGTGAGAATGAGTACATTTCATATAGTTTAGCGCCAGGGAGGGAAGGAGTGAGGGGGAGGGGAAAGGGACGTTTGAGGAGTAATGGGGAGGGAACGGAGACGTATGGGAAAGGACAGGGGAGAGGTGGGGGACGAGAGAGAAGCAAAGGAAAGGATTACAAAGCATTACGTAGAAGCGGTAGGGGATAACAGGAGTAAATTTGGAAAATTCATGCTTCTCACACGGACGGCTGTATGTGGCCTAATCACGCGTCATAAAACTTTCTGATTTATTCGTGTAATAATAAGTGTATAACAAAAAATATATACAAAACCAATTGAATAAACAGAATTAAAATATTAACACTTTCTTTGAGTGACATTTTAATGCATGCCGGGTACTTGCTAGTATACGATAAATTATCTGTTTTCCAACATAAATCAGTCGTTCGTTATTTCAATTTAAACCGATCAATACGTTTTTCAAAATATAATTTTTTCTTTAATAAAATTTAAAAAAACAACATTTGCGTAGTAGGTAGGTCAGGTAATTTAAAAATAAAACTTTCTCCTTAAGGAGCTCCGCCCACTGAGGCAACTGAAAACCAACTAAAACCGGTTGTTTTCTTTGTCTTGATTGGTCAAAAAGCTTGGTTAACCATAGACGAAGAACAATCGGCTGACACCTGGCAACTATCAATGGCCGGCCAGGGCAACCAGCAGAGCAAGTCGCAAGTCACCGCTTGCGTTACCATTGACAACGGGGTTTTGTGTGATTGTGAAGTGTGCGGGCCATCACATTGTCATACAAAGACAGTTGGCAGTTGAGAGTTTTGAGTTGCCTGAGTGGGCGGAGGCGCTAATTCAATTAAGTTGCCTCTAAAATTATGAAAATCGAATTCTTTAACGGCTTCCATTTTAAAACGCAAATAAATAAAATAGATTTTGCTATATCTTTACAATTAACAAAAAAAAAAATCAGTAAAATTATTTCAAAAGTCGATATTTCTTGTTTGGAAACCGCTGGTCTATGGAGACAATATTAATAAGTGGCGTCAGAGAGTCTGCCTCCATTTTTGGCACCATTGATATTTTCTCTGAACCATGCTTATAATAAATAGAATTTAAAACTTATAACACATATCATACAAAGAATAAAGACTTTTGCAGCTAGCAAATGTTTCGATTCTTGCAAAAATATATTGTGACAAACTCTTGGCGTGCGCCAAAACTGTTAGTAATCTTCCAAGTGAATTCGTATTTCATTCGTACTTTTAAATAAATGCTTATAAAAATCATGCATTATTTTGGCCATTTTCATCGCATTTTTTTATTTCACCAGATTTACAGGAACGGGTTTAGTTTTTCCCATAGGAAAAACTAAACCCTTTCATACACTTTTCCATATAAATGATCATCTAGTAAATCCACGTTATGCAAGTGTATTATATAAGTATAATTAATACAAAACAATACAAGAACAACACGTTAATCTACCAAACTATTAAATGGGAATATAATTCACCGTCTCCAGATATTTTCATATCAGAGGGTTCGGCTCTGTGGAATTCCTAATTTGACCGATAAATCCTACTGATCCCTCAATATAAATATTTAAAAAATCTTTCGTAATTCTACATGTATTTAAAATGACTGATTTTTGCATTTTTATATACAAATTCTTTGACAAATCTAATATGCCTAAATTTTTAATAAGAGAGCTAGGTATAATGCCAGTAGCCGAAATAACAAAAGGTAATATTTTTATAGTCTGAGAATGCCAAATTCTTTTAATTTCATTTCCTAAATCTGTATACTTTCTTATTTTTTCAGAAACAGATTTTTGAATATTACAGGAATTTGGAATAGCTACATCAATAATATAAGTTATTTTTTTAATTTTGTCATGTAAAACTATATCAGGTCTATTATGACCAATTGGTCTGTCTGTTAGTATAGTTTTATCATAGTAAATTTTAATGAAATTATTTTCTAAAAATGAATTTTGTTCGTATTCATAATATGGTACTATATTATGACAGTCAATCAAGTTATGTTTAATTACCAAACTTTGGTGAATTATTTTTAAAACCTGGTTGTGCCTAAATGTATACTCAGACGGCGCTAATATAGAACATCCTGATATAATGTGTTCTATAGTTTCCGGAAAAGCCATACATTTTCTACATAAATCATCAATTTGATTTGGATCTTTGATAATATGCTTCCTATAATTTTTGGTATTAATGACTCTATCTTGAATAGCAAGCATAAATCCTTCTATTTCAGCGCTCAACTCTCCAATACTCAACCATTTGTTTGACGAAAGTTTGTCAACATACGTTTGGTTGAGATAATTGAAGTGTTTTGCGTGAATAATTTTATTTGACCAGGAATCTAATAATTCCTGATTGGTATTTATAAAAATGTTGGCATTCTCGTCGTATAAATTTAAAGGTGAAATATTTCTGTCTGCCTTGCAAATTATTTTATGCAGCTCTGAGCTATTAGCTTTTCTATGGAAAAAATTTCTTAACATTTCTACCTGATTTTGTTTTAAAGAAGTTATTTTGACTATACCTCTACCTCCTAAATTTCTAGTTAAATTAATTCGTTCTATAGCTGAATTTGGATGATGACAATTAAACTGTGTTAACGTAGTTCTAATTAATCGTTCTAAGCTATCTAAATCTGTATTAGACCATTTAATTATACCAAATGAGTACGTTAATAGAGGTATTGCCCAACTATTTATTGCCTTTACTAAATTTTTAGCAGATAGATTGCATTTTAAAAATTTTCTTATCCTAGTTTGAAATTTAATCCTAATATCATTTTTAATACTAGTATGATCTAATCTATTCGATTGCGGGTATCCTAAGTATTTATAAACCTCATCCCCTTTCATAGTTTTAATTTTGAAATTTCTAAATATACCCTCATCTCCATCTATAATTTTGCCTTTCTCTATATGGATCGTTCTACATTTATCCAAACCAAAAGTCATTTTAATATCATCTGAAAAAATTTTAACTACCTCAATCATTTTCTCTAAATTTGATTCAGAATTTGAAAATAATTTTATATCATCCATATATAATAGATGCGAAATTGTACTACTCTCTCCTATATTTTATTTCCCTTTAATGCCTTGAATATTTTGATTATTTTCATTGCAAGTATTTTAATGATAATTTTAATAATTTTCATTCAATATTTTTAATGGTTTTAATATTTTGATAATTTCCATTGCATATTTTTAAATGCCCTGAATATTTTGATCATTTTCGTTGCATATTCTAATGTTTTGATTATTTTCATTGCATAAACTTTGCATTTTTATTAAACAATGTGTGTATTTTGGTATTTTTAGACTTTTGAGCATTTGATCTCTGATGTATTATAATTTTACTATCCTTTGTTCTTTTCATTGCATATATCATTTATCATTCTAGGATGCAGCTATAATATTTACTAAAAATGGTACGGAATTTTTTTATTAGATGAAATATCAATAATTCAATCATTAGCATTATCAATCATCAAATAGGTATACTCATTTCGGTTGTCCTACGTGAAATTTTTCATTTCAAAATTAAAAAGGATTGTGTAAATAATTCAGACAAGCAATAAAGTAGGAACCTACCTATTAATAGGTAAATCATATTTAAATAAAAAAATATTTTATTTACCATTTACAAAAATTGGAAAATATTTGTCGAGATTTCAGACTGTCCCGTGATTTCCACGGGTCTGTGTTAGTAACTGGTTTATAATATGTGAGTCTGGGACGTGTAAATAGTCCCAGATCTCTCTGGGCGTAATACTCAAAAATATATAATTGTGAATTTATTTGCTCGAACAATAAATAATATGTATATCACAGAAGAATGGCTGTCTGTACAATTCCTATTGAAAAACAGAAACACTTACCTTTGATGTCGTTCTCTGCAAGTATAGGAGGCCTCCCTTTTTATTCCAAAATTGAGGTACAGAATATCAGCACAATTCTTGATATTATTGATCCGAAAATGTTCAGAAGTCAACCATTACACTTCGGAAATATAATTCACAATGCAAAAAGCATGTGTGCTCAAAATCCAGTAATGATGAAGAGTGTTTTTTTTCATAATAACAATTTCCATGACGACAGTTTCCAAGAGAGAATTTCCATGACTACAATACATTATATTAGTGTTTCTATTATCAACAAAGACTGTCAAACAACCATTTTATGTAACATAAAAATATTTTAATTATTTTTTCGAACAAACAAAACAAAACGTATTATAATGCCTAACCAGTAACAATATAAACTAGCAAATGCAGTTTCAGAGTCGAAGATACTCAACCTGGTAAACCACCAATCAGAATCCAAAAGTTGCTTTTAATGACTTTAGGTATATTTAGTGACCAGATCTGAACAGTCACTTCCTTTATACTTTCCAACCTTCCACTGCATCTCCTTCCTCACTCCATTCACTCAATGAAAACAAAAAATTACTTTTTAACTTATAATTTTTTAATAATTTCATCATAAGTAACCTATATGAAAATAATATAAATACATCGTCTGTGAGTGGCATAAAACCAATGTTTGATAATGCCTTCAGAAGGCGAAACAGTTTACATACGTAATAATAATTATATAGCAGCTGGTTATAAATTAAATAATATAATATTTAAAAATATAAAAGAAATAAAAATAAAAAAAGAATTCTACAAATTGAATGTAATAACAATAAATTAGAATGTCTATCTTATATTTAGATTGTAACCAGTTTAAGAGTAATAAATTTGCTGTATATTATTCAACATTTATAATTATATACCATAAATAAAGTCTTTATAATAATAATAATGTAATGTTTCTAATAGATAATCATTATTTTTAAGAGAAAAGGTTTTTCCCCTTTCAATACAAACGTAATCTAATTGCTTTATACAATTTATTTATGTTTAATAAATGTAAAATACTGTTGATTGTTTTGTAACCTAATATATGAGTTTTATTTTTAATATTTAAAAAAACATCACAAATAATTGATCTTTGTTTCCTATTAATTTTGCTTAAAATCAACTCAACACCACTCATATTTCATTAAGAGCGATTGACCAGCAGCTGAGAATAAAAGTTTTAAAATGCTTGCAACTGTACAGGGAGGCTCCAATGAGAAAGATCGATTATTCCCCGTATCAAATTCATAAAATTAAAAATTTAATATCGATTTATTTCTTTCAAAACTAGTTTTAATTTGTACCTACATTCAAGTAAGCAATAAAAATGCACAAAACGCACAATAATAAATTATTAAATATAGTGTACTTCTTGTAAGTATTTTTCGATCATAAGTATTTATGATTTTTCGATAATGTCTAAGCAAAATAAGTGTATAAAAACATTTGAAATATTTTAGTTTGTAAGATTTTAAATAAATAGAAAAACTGAGGTATTTTTGTAACAAAACACGTTCTCAGATTTATTTTTTAATGATTTTAAATTAACTAAAATTTAAATTTTTAAAACTGTGTTGACCAAATTATGTATTGATTTATTTTGTTGTATGATTATATGATTTGAAATTTGTCTTGTTTAATAGAATCTATCGTTTGAAAATTGAACAAATCTGCCAACGACCAACGGTATAACCTTAGTATATTAAAAATACACTTAGTTTTTCTAAATTTTAAAACAATAAATAAAATAACAATCTTTCAAAATCAATTTATGTTTTTTTTTTGTAAAAAAGAATCAATACGTCTACAATTTGATTTAAAAAGGACTAATTTCCGGTATTCCCTGGTAATACCCTCTTAATGAAATTAATCTTAATAAAAAAAAATAAAAAATAAAGAGAAACCCTTCAATTTTTTTAACGAAACTTATCGTACTAATACAAGTTTTTTCAAACCAACCGTTTATTAAATGATTCGTTTATTTAATAAACACTGCGATTTGAAAACTTAATTTTCGGATTCAATCACTACCTTCAGAAGTAACTCATACTTACATAAATTTGATGGTCTCCTTACTTAGAGCAACTTTGTGATTACTGTATCATGTAGGTATCTACTTATTAGGATGCTTCAAAAACGTATAAAACTATTTTTATGGTTTTTTCTTTGGGGTACCTTTCATATGTTTTCCAATGTCTAAGAACTTGCATAATTTTTTTCCTTTGTTTTCTGTGCTTGTAACTTAATTTATTATTACTTATTGTCACTTATCATTGCACAAAGAATGTTGTGCTCACCTATAATTGGAATCAAAACCATGTTGAAATGTTAATTACTGTAATAATTATGTGATGTATTCTGTTGGCGAGCCAATACATAAATAAATTATCAGAGTGGAAGATACTCCCAGTATCAATCACCTGGTGACAGATCACCATTCAAAGGTGAAACGTCGCGTGAACTGGCTTAAGCCGTGTTTGATGACCAGATCTGATTAGCCAGGTAAGTCCACAATTTCCTCTTTTTCATCTCCTTCACCTCTCCACTACCTTCAGCCTTACAACATTCCCCAATGTTGGGAATGCAATCCTCATTGGTTCCAGACAGTTGGGAGTATGTGCGACTCTAGTGCGGTAGTATTTTTTGTATATTTTAATTGGTAGTAGGGTCTTCTCTTGTAAATTTTATCTCCATGCTTATAGATGGAAAAATTGTATTTTATGTAAAATTTCAGCGTTTGTTTTACAAACTTTGTTATATTTTAGCCCTGTGGAATACAGCGAAAATTTAAAAAAAATTGTATGAGTGAGTAAGACAGGAAAATTAAAATAAATTCAGTTTATTTTTTAAACAAATTAGATTCATTTAATCACATCGAATATGTACAAAACATTTAGATACAATAATTTTACTAAATTTTACGACTAATGACATGGTAGTATGAATAATTTATTATTTAACTAACTAGTTTATACTTATAAACAAGTCTAAAAATAATTCTTATCATTATAGGTAAGCGTCTCAAATACATAAAGTGTCCTAGCAATTAGAGAAATAAGTATATCAGGTGGGATTTTTTAAAATTTAAAGTGAAGTTTATTCGGGGCAATCGAAAATACAGTACACCTCGGTTATAGCGTCATCGGAAATAAAACTTTACCGGATACAACGCTACAATTACCCACTTTTTAAAATTTATACATGGAAGAGTTGCTACATACATTTTGTAATAACTTGTACTGTGTTTTGATAGGTTAAATTATTTTCAGATATCTAATAATTGTTATTTACTAATTTGGACACCTTTAAGAAGTTCGTCTCTATAGTTTTTCATAATATTAAGATTTTGTCGAAATATTTCAGACATCAAGATTTTTTAAATAATTACATTTTTAAACTACGTTTTATTCTTACAAGCGCTCTGATTTTATATAATTTAATAATTTAAATGGAAATCTAAAACATTTTTAGATTTTAAGCAAACATGTTACATTTTATAAGAATAATATAATAAATTTTAAACATTCGTGGAATCGAAAAACATTAATTTTGTTTATGGAAACATTTATTATGAGACCGATGTTTTTGACTTATTTAAAAATCTTATAAATAACTTATTCTAAATGATTCTTAATGTGAACGGTAGGAGATTGTGGACTATGCGATTAAATGCAAATATTTTACGATCATAACAATGTGCTTTATTTGTGCATTCAAATAACTAATTTAATAAAAATGAAGAAGTTTTATTATGTTAAAAAGGGCGCCATTTTGAAACTTAAATAGAAATTTATGAAGTTATACAAACTGATAGCAAACAAAACGTTAAACTAAAAGTTAGGTTAAGGTTTTGTTAACAGAATTTGATGACCATCACATCGACAATCACCGCCATTTTGAATATTTTAAACCGTTACTGCCGGCCCTTCTAAGCCTTTCATGAAATTGTGATTAGCTGTCAAAACAATATATAAAATTTGAGGAAATTTAAACATCTCAATTTTAATTATTGTTTTACACAATTTTATTGAATGTTAGTTATGCAAATTTATCAAAAACGTTTAGTTGAAATATAACGAACATGAAATGAATTGGTAACATCTATATATGAGGTGTGATTTAATAAATATATCAAAATGATATTGCACCAAAATGAAAGCACCTAGCAAGAAGTAAAATATATTTTTGGTTTTGCATAGAACATTGAAAAAATTACGGCCTAATAATGGTAACTCAAAAGTATGTTGGTAAAATAAAAACGTAAAAAAATAATCCATTTAAAGATGCTGTTGTAAATATTCACTATTTCGATACTAGAAAAAAACTTAATTTTCAACTAGAAATGGAAAATAATGCAAATAAATAGAAAACAATCCACTATTATGAATCTCAAGCGCCGACACGTGAAAAATCACGGGATAGTCTGAAATCTTGATAAATCAGTACAAATTTAAAAAACGTGCTACAAGTATAACATTATTCGTAGAAACCTACCTACTTTATCGCTTGTCTCAATTCTTTACACAATTAGTTCCAATTTTGAAAAAAATTAACTTAAGTTCAAAGCAAATTTGAGTTCATTGAACCAGATATCCCGCAGGAGTAACGCACATACAACCGAAATAAGTAGGTTTGATTTTGAGTTTTTCGTTTCAACTTTGTTCCATTTGGCAGTACCTACTGTCAAATGTCTCATTCTATGCTATTTGAAATGGCTTTAGCCGTGTTTGGTGATTTAAAAAAAAGAAATACAACATTCCCGGGTTACGAACAACCTGACAATATTTGAAAATCTCGTACTATCACCACAGTAAGCGGAAGATGTTGGTTGTGTTGTGATGGAGGAGTTAGCCAGCCGATTAGATCTGAATAACCAGGTAATTTTCCACCTTCCTCTTTCCATCTCCTTCCCCTCCCCATCACCTTATGACTCACAATTGGGGATGCCAAAGTCTCACCGGTTCAAGGCGGTTGGGAGCAGTTGGGAATCTCGCGGTATCCACGTAAAAAAGGGGTCGTTAAATGCATTATTTTTCATTGTTGGTAAATTCAATATTTTTTCTCACGGTAATTTAATTGAAAAGAAGTATTGTTTTTAGTCAATGACGTGGATTGTGTCTAAATAATAAATATTTACCTACGCTGTATTTAGATAAAGCTAAAAATGCCGCTTTTTTCAAGTTTTTCTTAAATAACAGTTTGCTACTTCGAAGCTTTGCCAATATTTAGAGCTGACAATCTATTTAGTTGTATGAAACATCTTATTATATAAACAGGACAAATAAATCAATAACTTATCAGTCTTCTATTGCAGTTGGTAAGTGAACAAATAAACAAACAACACAAAAAGGTTCAATTCGCATGTGTTTTTGACAATACAAAGGGGAAGCAGGTCCAATTCTCATGTTTTTTTTTACATCACAAAAGGGAATCTGGTTCAATTCGCATGTGTTTTTGGCAACACAAAAGGGAATCAGGTTAAATTCACATGAGTTATTGGCAACACAAAAGGGAATCAGGTAAAATTCGCATGTGTTTTTGGCAACATAAAAGGGAATCAGGTAAAATTCGCATGTGTTTTTGGCAACACAAAAGGGAATCGGGTTCAATTCGCACTTGTTATTTGCAACACAAAAGGGAATCAGGTAAAATCTGCATGTGTTTTTGGCAACACAAAAGGGAATCAGGTTAAAATCGGATGCATTTTTTTTATTCCCTTTTTCACAAAAGGGAATCAGGTTCAATTCGCACGTGTTTTTGGCAACACAAAAGGGAATCAGGTTGAATTCGCGTATGTTTTTGGCAAACACAAAAGGGAATCAGGTTAAAATCGCATGCATTTTTGGCAACACTAAAGGGAATCAGGTTCAATTCGCATGTGTTTTTGGAAACACAAAAGGGAATCAGGTTAAATTCACTTGTGTTATTGGCAACACAAAATGGAATCAAGTTCAATTCGCATGTGTTTTTGGCAACGTACCGGTTTCTGGTCGCCTATAAAACAATGTCGGCCTTGAATATTATTATTTCTGAATGCATTTTATTAAGATATAATTTTTCAAGCCAAACAATTCACGGAACCATTACTTATTAGAGAACATCGATGTATATATATATTACAGATTAAAGACATGTATGTTATTCGAAATATTAATTAACAAGTTAAAAGGAAACCGGGCAACGTTTTGTCCATACAAACGTATTCCCCAATTTCCAATCTAGATTTTGATACTACTGCTAACATTTTCTTAAAATATTAAAGAATTTTCTTCTAATACAGTTATTAAAAAAAATCTTTAAAATCTGACCAGTTTTGGAAGAGAAAAACGGGTTATACCAAATATCGATTTTGATGATTTTAATTAGTTATTATCAGCAATTTCTCGGCGACCAGGTTTCCTCTTAAAGACATTTTTAATACCTACACATGTCTACTACTGTAAGTTTGACAAATACATTTTAAGAAAAATATTATAATAAATAATAGCATTAAAAATACATCATTATGTGAAAAGTATTTGCCTCTGTTTAACGGTCCTTTAATGATGCAAAATTGTGATATTGGGATGATATAATAACAGTCAAAATCAATTAACAAAATGCATTATCTCGGATGATTGATGACAATGAAGAGCCACCGGACAAACGTATATAAGTACTTCATTATATGCTCGTTACATTACGTTGTCTGCGTGTTTACTGACCGTTAAATGTAATTTATAGTTATTTCTTGAAATTACAAAGATTTGTGTTTTTTAATTTTTTTAAATAGATAACAAACACTAAAGAGTGAGAGAAATACATATTTTTGTAACGACATTTTCAGATTATTGGAAACATATTTATAAATAAGAACTACTCAAAATGAGGTTAGTATGTCATTAGTTATTAGTCAATCGACGACGATGAATGACATTTAAAATAAGACGACGATTAAATATGATATTCGTGTCACAATCGATAAATTTCAAGAATTAAAACATTTTCAAAATTTACGGATTTGATGTTAAAGTGCAACCATCTTGAAAATAAAATAGAGACAGATTTCATTTACTTAATTCTAGTGGTAACCAAAGCATTCTTACAGCGATATGGCAATAATTCCATAACACTAGCTAATGATTTATTTGTAGGTACATAATTTACAAGAACACTATCCATTTTCGTAGAAATCATTAAAAATTCATAGCTGCTCAGAAAATTATTGTAGAATTTATCCTCAATTATCAACAAATCAATAATCCAAGTTTATTTTAATAAATAGTCTTACGCTATGAAAATAATAAATCGATTTTATTACTTCATTATAGTGGGTATTATAATAATAATGTTAAGATGACTTAATATCACTGTTTTCATCCTGTTCCAAATATCAAAATGGACTGTAGCAATGAAACACAAATTACTTGGAAATCACGTTGACTTAATAAAGTTCCCGGTCTGTAAAAACTTTAAAATACCTAATTCATAGAGAGGCAATCATAATAATTAACTAAAGACTTAGTATCACAGATTGAATGAGTTAGAGAGAGTTCGGTCACCGAATGTCCTTGGCCACCTGACTACTTTCAACATTGTCTATGGAGCCGATCACGATACTCTCCAAACAGTTCTTGGTGGGCACACTTTCTAAGGAGTTTCTTCTGAATATAGTATCAGGATCTGTCGGTAGCGAAGACTCCTGGAAGAACTTGCACCTCTGTGATTTGCGGCCCCATATCCTGGACTGCGCCCTCACTCTCTTAAGGATCGACTTCCCGGGAGGACATCCCAACAAGTCTGGAACGTGCTTCCCGCGTGCTTCGCTCTCCGCCGCGAAAGCTCGCAGAAGTTTCCAGGCTTTGTGTGATGAATTCCTAGAAGCTCTCCAGCTTCTTTCGGTGCTCAATGATGAAGCTCTCCTCAAAGGTGCTGGAAGAGGACTCATATCTTCCGAAGACCTCCTGCAGCACAGTCTGCAGAGCTCTTCCTTAATCCTCGTGCTGCGGTACGCAAACACAAACGGAGATATTGTAGCGCCGAAGAACAGAGCCCAAACTCCCACTAGGCCTATTGCGGGAATCACTTGAAGGAGTGCAGCTGGAAGTTGAGTGCCGAGAGCCAGGAATATAACTAAAGAACTGATGCGAGCAGCTCTCGATTCTTCTTTGTACTTGAAGAGGGAAGCGTTTGAGATGCGACAGCGAAGAGAAGTCATGTAGGAAGAGGAGCATCTAGGAGGAGGGGAAGGAGCTCTGCAATCACTGGAACCAAAATTAGGGCTCGATCTGACTGTCTTCAAACCAGGAGAAGACAGAGTCTGCGTTATCTTATAAATGTCATCGTGGGACAATCCCTTTCTTTCTTTCTCGTGCATGAGCTTCAAGCAGAGAGGGGTCGGGAAGGGTCTGTTGACATCCAACAAAACGCTTCTTAGAGAGCGAGCCAAAGCGGGTTCGTAAAGCGTAGAAGGCTCTACGACAGGGGCACCTTCGCTGCTCTCGCTTCCGACAGATTTCTTATCACAGCTCATCAAAAGGCCGACGCTTTCTTCGCCAATTTTAGCATCTTGTTTAGAGGAGCGGTCAATCTTCATAGACATGAGAGGCGGGGGAGGCGCAGGAGGTTTAGCACTCTTATGAGCTGCCACCGAGATCTTTACATACATCCAGCAAATGGCCAATAGAGACGCCGCTATCAAGGTTATGAACAGAGTGGCATTGACGATTCTAGGGACATCGTAGGTTTCAGAATCAGCGTCTTGTTTTTTGCAGAAGTTCCAGACGCTTGGCCTGGTCGTAGGGACGATGGCAGTGGTGACGGCGAAGATGAGAATGATTGACCAGTGGATGATGACTGCAACGAGGAACTTGACGTTGCTGACTTTGGAGTGGTAATGCAAAGGGTCAGTGACGGCCATGAACTGGTCTCCAGCTATGAGCAAGACAGCCAGGGGGGCCGCCATGGTGGCGAGGGCTGTAAACCCTTCAGCCACAGCGCAGCCCAAGGGTCCAGGGTGCTCCTTCACCAGAGGATTGATCAGGATCAGACTACCCAGTGATAAGCAGCTGATCAGGTTTCCAGCCAATAGATTCATCACAAATCTGCGAACAAAAAGAAAAAAATATTAGCAACGAAATACAGGCGACTTAAAAAAATCAACTTTATTAATTGCGTTACATTTGTGATGTACTGTGCCTGCCTCACTAGGAAATCCCGTGTTGAGGGCAGGCACAGTTTATATAACATAATGACAATAAAAATAACAAGCATTTAAAATAAAATACAATCAGTATCGTACCGTTGGCAATACGTACTTATAAACAGATTTTAATAAAATCGTTGTTGTTTGATTTGTCTTGGCTGATGATCCAATGCTTGGCGTCTAATTTATATTTAGAACAATTTGCGTTCTGTCTTATGGCCAGTGTAAGTGTATTGTACAGCTTTGTAGCAAAGTATCTAAAATTTCGTTAGCTAAAAGTTGTTTTAGCAAAAGGGATAAGTAAGAGATCATATAATTTGGAACTAGTATGATGAGCAATGTAGATAATATCAAAAACAGCTCCGTGTTTGAAGCTGGTATGTTTGTGAATGTAAAACTCAACCAAAAATACAAGTTTTAACTTGATAAATAGCGAAAGCTTTTTTGTATTGATGACGCAAATATCCACTTTTAGTATGTAATTAAAATATTTGATTATATAATCAAATAAAATAATTCTGGGAAATTTCTAAATGGAATTCATACACTCGCACGTACGAAATTAGAAAAAAACTTAACTTAGAAAAAATGTGTATCTACCATCTGAATTTTGAATATCTAAATAGTAACATCATTGGTTAAAATCCTTTGTGCAGTTTATTTTTAATTTTTTTAAACATTACATATTACAATGATCTTTGGCTGTCTAACTAGGAAATTAACCTGTTTTAGGACTGTCATGAGCAGATTTATTGAATGCATTTATATTGACTTTTACTTACATATTACACTTGGTATATAAAAATTTAGTTTTGATGGTTGATACAAGAAGTTACTTATGAATGTAAATACATATTTTAAAATAATATAAACGTAGAGAATAAAAAATTAAAAAATATCTTTTCAACTATTCCATGAAATTTTAGTTTTGATTTTGTATAATTAATGAACTAGAACTAGAGACTAGAGAATCGAAAATAGATAAAAAAAAAACACAGAAAAGCGAGTAGATAAAAGACAAATGCAAAGCAAAATTTAAGAAGTTTTTGAACTTACATTTGTATAAAAATAAAATTAATTTAATACAAATATATTCATAATATATAGGAATGATCAACTAAAAAAAAAAGATTTAATGACAGTTATTTAGAGAACTAGAGATTCAAAAATAGATAATTGAAGACAAGATTTATTTTTATTTTTTATAGTGAATATCTCACAAGAGTTCCAACTCCTCCCGTCTGGAACCAGTGAGACTATGGCATCCCCAATTGAGGTATGTTATGAGGCTGAAGGTAAGTGGGGAAGGGAAGGAGATTATTTTAAATAATTAATTGTGAAATAACACAAATCAATTAAATAAAATTTATTTGCGCACGCCGGTTCGAACCCGCGGCCTTCGGAATGGGAGTCTAACGATGGACTACGCCGGCCGTAGTAAAGAGAAATTCAAAGGAAAATTTAAGCAGTTTTTGAACTTACATTGTTATAAAAATAACATTAATGTAATACATCATGTATTATAGGTAATTGGATACCATTAAGAAAAAAGATTACCAAGTATAATATGTTTTAAAGACACGCTAAGTTATTTCAATTATAGTGATTTGTAAACTTAGTGATTTGTTTGACAGAAGAATGTGGAATTTTTCCATGTTTGTAAATTCTATAAATTATCTCAAGACATACACAGATTATCTTGCAAGAAATTAAGCCTTTTATAGTTTGATGAAGGTAAACTGACATGCGATTAAAGCTGAATTGTTAAACATATACGACAAGTTATCATAAAATACACTTTACTATGAATATTAAATAATGATAAAGAATAGTTTCCGGAGTTGCACCTGATTCAGAACGTTTTCAAGTAATAATAACACAAAATAAATAAAAAAACAAACCGCAATAATTTTTTTATTAAAACTACAATGCGTTAAAAAAATGAAGATAATGTAGGTAGTTCTCAGTCGAAGTATGAAACAGTTAGATATAACCGAATCGGATAGGTACACATTAGCTCAGTGGTTAGAGCATCTGCCCGGAAAGCCGAGGGTCCTGGGTTCGAGTCCCAGATGTGATCCGATCTTTTTCTGATTTTTCTCTTTCAGATTTAGATTGAGTTTCGCTAATATTGTCTTCATTAATTAATCTTATTACTAATCTTACTAATAAAACGCGAAAGTTTGTATGGATATATGTGTGTTTGTTACTCTTTCAAGCAAAATTTAGTGAATGGATTTTAATGAAACTTTACACATAAATACATCCATACATATACGTATGTATTTATAATACATATGTATATGCTCATACATCGGAATAACATATCGGCTACAATTTATAAAGCTAGATATTTATTTGCAATATATTGAAAATAATAATTATTGTTTAATAGAAAATGTCAAAATTTGAGAATGACATTTTGCAAAACAATGATTGTTAAATCAAAATTCTATTTTAGAAAATATTTAAATTAGTGAATTTATTTGAAGTACTCGCCAAATACTTTGAATCGAATTAAGAATTATACATATATTAAATAAATTGTTTAAGAATTTTGGTATAAACGGAGATGGGACCTAGGAAAAGAAAATAGATCACTCGAAGTACTAATCCTACGCAGACGAAGTCGCGGGCAGAAGCTAGTATGTTATAATTTGAGGTTTTACATATCAAGTTAAAAATAAAAACAAATAATTTGGTGGTGTTTATGGGTAGGTAAGCTGAGTATTGTAGCAGATAAAGAGTAAACTTAGTACTCAATTTTTTTTTTTTTTTTTAAGTTAAAAGAAATATACATATTTCGCTTTGTTAACTAAATACATTGATACAAATAATATTAATAATGATGGTTTACTACCTAACACCAAGTAACACATTTTTTTAAGTGAGAAAAAATTGGTTTTGCTCATTAATTTTGAGAAAAAACAGTTTTTTTCTAAATATACTTATTTTATTTTCGGTTGTCAGGCTATCAGGAAGGAGATTATATATGTTTATACCCTCATAGCCTATGTTTCTTTTGCCACACTCTGTCTTTGTTGAATTTATGTATAATTTATTACGTTGTCTTGTGTGGGTTCATGTACTTGTGATGTTTTCATAAATGTAGTATTTGTGTGTATAAAGCCATTTTGAATTTTGTAGATTAATAAGCATATGTTGTATTCGTACAGTTTTCTGATTTTCATTAAGTTAGTTTCTTTGTATACTCTTTTGGTGGGGGTATCTGGTCGATAGTTAAAAAGTTTTTTTATAACTTTATTCTGAATTATTTGAATTTCGTTAAGAATGTGATATTTGTGTTTCCCCATATTTCTATGAGGTAATTAAATAATTATGATTTTCACGGAGATGTCTGATTAATCACCTGAACGATCGATATATCGTTTTTAATTAATTATTTATTAATAAAATCTTTTTCGATAGTTAATAATATATATATTAGGTAGGTACTGATAATTGTAAGGCTTCTAACGTAGAAATAAGCTGTGTTCAGTAATGAATGTGTATTATACAACATGGAACACGAGACACGAGGCAAGAAGCACGCGAGTTGAAGGCAAATTCCGTTAGAATAATACAATATGATGATAATCTCGTATAATTAATTGATGAATAATAAAGTCACGGTTTTGCTTTGTGCCTGATGTATCGTAGTTACTGGGGAATGTGCCAAATTCTAGGTAATTGTCGTTGCTAAACGCTTCACACTCGAATTTAGGGAACAAACTAATTGTTACTTAAGCCCACGCATTCCGAATTTCCACAGTAGCGAGTACCCGGCATGCGTTGCATTGCTACTCAAAAATAGAAAATGTTTCTCCCTGCGTGTCGAGAGCTCATCATTATATATAGAAACCATCTCAGGCGTGCGCACAATAACTCACCAAAGTTTCATCGCAATCGGATGAATGATTTAGGAACGCCAAACAAAGAAACATTTTATATATTAAGATTTCTCTTGAACACTTTTAAGTTAAAAAAAATTATATGTTATTTTTTAAGATAATATCTATACATTTGTAGAGCCTAAACGGTAATTATATGAAATTACCTCGATGGACAAAAATCGCATAGTATGCTCCGAAAATTATTAAAATCATATTTTTTCCGTTATTTACCATGTTATATCTATAGGTATGAAAAAGTTACACTGGTCTTTAAATTTAATGTATCTTAGGCATTTGTCGACAGATTTTTGCTCTATTTTAAACGAGTCTCTATTAAATATTTTCACAATTTTAGCTTCATTATTTGGGTTTTTTTAATACTAGCGCGCTCCCTCTAACATTCGTGTTATCATATATCCCTTTCGTAACATCTTCTTCTTCTTTTTGAATGCTTAATATGGAGCAGTAAGTTCCGATTACCGATTTTTGCCATCACCCAACGAACTTTATTTCTAAAGATACTTTAGAAGTCAATGTTGGTATGTAACTATAGACATTTACAAAATAGTAGACTTGCCCTAACGTAAAATCTACACATCATTTCTAAGAGCTGGAGGCATACCACGTGACTAATTTATCGGCACCAGAGATTTAGCACAGAGAAATCGATAACTTTACAATATCGGATAGATGTTGTAAAGTTATCGAGTTAAATTAAAGCTGATAGCCGAACCGTTATATACCTACGATTTCTTTCAATTCCAAGAGCTTCGTCAGTTCACCTCACCAGTATTGAAAAAGGTTTTATGCGACTTATTTCAATTCTAAGAGCTTCGTTAGTGGAACTGCGTTCATTAAAACGCAAGTAATTTTGCAAAATGAACGACATTATCCAAATAAATGCGTTTATTGACATTTAACCGAAACTTTGCTGATACTATGAAGTCCGGGGTAAAGTTATCAATCGTTGGTTGGAATATCTTACCTGTTGACTGTGCTTACAGATATTGATAACAAGCTTCTGCCCGCGACTTCGTCATTAAAATCCATTCAACAGTTTTTGCGAGAAAGAGTAACAAACATATATACATCCATACAAACTTTCGCGTTTATAATATTAGTAAGACTGACCATAGATGATTTAGTCAATATCATATTGATATAGGGTTTTATCGATCGTACTTACTAGACCTCCAGGTCCTACCCAGCGGAGGCATTCCAGTTTTATGAGTGTTGTCATTCACTTCTCTCCTAACAATTTGTGTAGTCTTTTATCTCTTTGTACCCTCTCCCCTGTATTCTCTCTAATAACGTCAGGATATAATTTAACAGTTGTATAGGACTAGAACTTCCCGCTGTATTATGAGTCAATTGTCAATCTGCAGTTTGTTGGCGACGACGCCTTGTAGGCTAATTACGTGACAATGCAAATTTTGTCAGCGTTAAATTGGTCATATGGCTTTATGACATAACTGGGAACAGAAAACGGCATGCCGTGGTAGCGTGGAAGCGTGATATTCGTGAGAAATATGATCGTGATTCATGATATATTCAAGTTTATGATATTTTTGAAACAATTGCAAGAAAAATAGAAAAACTTCTCGAACCTATAGATATTTCCGGCGCAAAGGACCACCAATCAATCTATCGTGAGTTACCAAACTTTGAATCATCTTTTGAATGATCCATTAATTTGACAAGTCCACATTACTTTTGTTTTTTTCTTTCTATTGTTAAATTAAAGCTAAAACCGTATAGTAAAACTAGTACTTAAGATATATAATAAACATAAAACACTTGTTTTGTTTAAAACCAGGATTTTTATTTTTTTAAATTTTTTTTATTTATTAAGTTATAAGAAATATACATATTTCGCTTTGTTAACTTAATACATTGATACAAATAATATTAATAATGATGGTTTACTACCTAACACCAAGTAACACATTTTTTTTAAGTAAGAAAATTTTGGTTTTGCTCATTAATCTTGAGAGCAAACAGTTTTTTTTAAATATATTTGTTTTATTTTCGGTTGTCAGGCTATCAGGAAGGAGATTATATTATATGTGTATACCCTCATAGCCTATGTTTCTTTTGCCACACTCTGTCTTTTTGAATTTGTGTATAATTTATTACGTATTATTATTATGTAAGCACAAATTTGTAGTTATTGTTTAGTATTAATTTGTACCCTGATGTTGCTTGAGTAAAGCGAAACCGGTCAGTAAAATAAATTAATAAAAATCGTGGTTTTAAATAAAACAAGTGTTTTATTTTTTATTAAATATGTCAAACCATAAAAAGGGATTGCTTTCTACAATAATAGTACTTAAGAACTCAGTTGAATGAGCTATGCTATAAATTTGCATGGTCTTGTAGGTACATCATTTTTGGGTGCTCGAATTTTTAATAACGGTATATTTTTTATACGATAAATTTGATAAATTGTAGATATACAGAGTAGGAAAAACCCTGCAACCTGCCTACGCACATATCTGCCATTAGTGGGCGTTTTAAAAGTAATTGAAACTTATGGATTTAATGATTTTATCAACGCATTTGGAATACCCCAATGACGAAGAAGTTGTCCAACAAATTGCCCATTTAAAAGATAAGACACTGAAAATATATGTTTTGGTAATTTATTTTATTTTTATTAAAATTTTTAAATAAATTGCATATAAAGAGTAATTAAATATATCTACTATTTTAGAAAATTCATTCGATAACACCATTCCTCTTCTCATGCCATACTGTGCCAGAATCTCTGTTCTGCCAGGTGGTATCCTGAGCAAGTTTATTTTGCACAACATAATATGAGTCGCAATACCCAATTTGTATAGCGTAATTTATGTGAAAGATATGCCTTTTGTTATTTTCTCAGCCAAGCTAAGAAAATAACAAAAAAGCTATTAGGTAACTAACTATTTTAGGTTTATGTACATTGATTCTCGAGGCATTTTTTTTGTGGCCATTGGGCCGATTAATCCAGTCAAGTTAACTACGAAAATAGGGGTAAGCTTACAATAATTCGCACATAGATGAAAATTGGTACGAACATTTTGAATCGCGATATTTCAGAAACGGTGATTCTTAGGAAAAAAAGTGTAAGAACAATTTTTATAGATAATTGCATGATCTACAATTTTTGTCTGGCCCATTTTTATGATAACACTTACCGTTTGCCTGAAAAATGTAAAAAACCTATATTTGGGAACTTTGAGATTGAATAAATTATTTTGCAGATGTGGGGTCGATGGGGACCACATTTAATTTATAACTGTGTTTTCAACATTCGGATCAATTTTCGGCTTGATGCGAACTATTTTGACCTGAATATATTATGGCAAACCACTTTTCTGTAAACTTAACTACGCTCCACATATACATATTCATACATTTAATATCACAGAACCGACATATTATAACATAATCTTGATTAATATTTAATTATGTCTGCTTCACACGCGACAGGTGTTAGTCAGCACTAGACAAGAGGGCTCCATTGCAATGTTAATTGCTCAACCTGCTGATTAATGCAATCAATATAATTCATTATTATACAAAACACACTGTGTATGAAACATACGTAAAACAACAAAAGTATATTAATATACTAAGCACCTGTGACTTCACGTAATTCAAAATATTACGAAAAAATGATATAGTAAGCTTTAGTCGTAAGACCATTCAGAATTAAAACCCGGGTCAAAGTTACGTGAATTCACTGAAAAAGATCGCGTAGCCGTTTCTCTTAAAACCACAAACAGTTTTTAAAAATCAGGCAATTTCGATTTCTGATAAAACTGTTCAAATTTTACATAGAGCCAGAGAAAACTGCTCTTACACGTTATTATGACAATTTTTAGTAAGACCAAAAAATTTCAAAATATAATATAGTAACAGTTCGGTGGCCGAATTGGCATCGCGTTTGGGTCCCATCCAGGCGTCCTGTGTTCAATTCCTCGGCTGGCAGTACGCTATCACGACAGAAGCAAAATTTTCCGCTTACTAAGGTGTTAGTAGGAGATTTTTAAATATTGTCAGGTTATTCGTAACCCGGGCTTTATTGATGAAAAAATGCATTGTCATCGACAACGAGTTTATCTGCGGAGTATCAGCTCGATCAGATGCCAGGAAGTGGTCTGGAAGGTTGGACCAGTTCGTACTTACCTATTCTTGAAGCATTATCATGCATTTTTCCAGTTTTTCTTTTTTTTAACCCTTTCTTATTATCCTCACCGCGCCGCCAAGTGACCTCTCCTTGGTCTCTCTCGACCCATTCTCTTTCACCGCAGTTTGAGGGATGGATTTGAGTGAATTCTAACAATAAATTAGTAAACACCACTTCTATTATTTTTAATAATTGTGAAAACACAAATAAAATTTAACAATTAGTATAAGCAATAATCATCAGCGGAATCATCAGATTTTTCAATGTAGAAAAATCTTCCGAGAAAAGATACATGCCGCCGATGGGATTCGAACTCGTGTCCTTCTGATGTCCGGTCAGGTGCTCTTAATCCACGCTAGTCGAAAGCCTTACCCCTGGACCACGGAGGCCGTTAATTAAACCACAATTACTGCAAATTTATCTAAGAATTTTTGTGGAGCATTGGTCATTGCGTGAACCAGGAACTAGGTCTCTGATTACACTTGTCACGCGACTCTTTGTACTGAACTTGTCGTGACAACGTAACAAGTATGGAAAATTTGGATTACTTTGCACCACTTAGGGAGCAATTAAAAAAACGTAATAATTAAGATATTTTTAAAAGATTTTAAATTTTGATGAAAAATAAAATTAAAAGGTTATCGTATCATAGAATAAAAATATATATTACTAGACGTGCCTTCCGTACAAATTTGATTGGAAACAAATGTGCCACTGACTTAGTAGATACCCTTTGAATCTAGAACTTTGCGGTCATCACTCTTACACTTGCCTGTAATCATATATCGCCAACCCATTTATATTTCATAATCATGGTGAATCACCGATTTATGGAAATATTATAGGCCCAAATTGGTCCTATAATTGGATCACGAAATACGCCCAAAAGGCACTTTATATTTTATTTATTCTCTGCCATTGTTTTATTTCCAATATAAACCATAGGAAGAGTGGGACAAAGTTGCCCTAAAAGGTGATTTTGCTACATGTCAATAAAAGCACTTGTAATTTGCTAGTGAAAGTGGTCAAAGAAATAACTACTTTCAAGATTTTATATTTATATCTACCTTCTTCGTCATCCGATCTTCACATTCAAACCAACCAAGCGTTACTTTCTTAATCTTGTTGAATACGATCACATAACGCATTTTTACAAAAGAAAAATAAATGGTGCAAAGTTACTCAACTTGGGTCAAAGTTACCTAACTTAGTGCAAAGTTACCCAACGTGGTGCAAAGTAACCCCACGTGGGGTAAAGTTACCCAACATGATACAAATTGACAAAATTGGTGCAAAGTTACCATTATAGATCAAAGTAAGAAAAAAGACCCCCGCCCCTCAGTTGGGAGTTGTGGGGGCCGATAAGGGGGCAAACTTGCCCAACCCAGCGCCCGTGAACCCGGCCAGGGTCAGCACGGGGGCACATTGGCCACTAGGGGCACGTTTAGCGTCATTACTTATTTAGGTCCCTACCTGCTTACTGCCCATTACTTATTTCAAACGAATCACAAAACTTCAAAACTGTACACGACATTAATTAATTATTCCGTTAAACATAGCAAAATCACAAAATTATTATTTTTATAAATCGTATAGTTATTACAAAATAATAAAGAAAGCAACATTATATTAAATTAGGGCAGACCCGTGAAAAAATACGGAATGGTCTGATTTGTAGACAAATTAGTTTAAAAAATTTCTATTTTTAAAACTGATAAATCGTGGTAGAATTCCATTATAATAATATATTAAAATAAATAATAAACTTATTTCCACTTTAATTTATTTGACCGTAACCAGTTTCAGCTTGTTAAAGGCATCTTCAGACTGGTACAAATTAATCTTAACCTATATATATTACCGGAAATGTATGCAATCTAGGAATTGTATACAACTCCTAGGAAATGTATACAATTCGGAAGCTATTTAGGAAATGTATAAAATATTGTTTTAAACATTATTTAATACATACATATCCTGGGAAATGTATACATTTCCTAGAAATTGTATATAATTACAATACCGTATTAGGAAATGTATAAAAAGAATGCTAACTGTAATAAAACACGCTGTTTTATTTGTTATATTCTTATAAAGTTAAACTTTCATTTGATAAATAATCAGTCTGTTATTTAAGCAATTAACATGGTTTTTTTGATACAAAAAAGTGCCCCCTTTATAGCGCCTGCTCGCGTCAAGACAAGAAAAACATGCCAGTTTTCAAGTAGTTTGGCGGCTACGCTAGGTTTGTGTAACATGATTTGCGATACAGAAGAAAGTGCCCCTTTATAGTTATATTATTAATAAATGTTTTACATTTTCGATTGCTTTTTAGGAAATGTATAGATTTCCTAGGAAATGTGTCTAATATAATTTTTTTCACACATTTCCGAGCGATTTTATGAACTACACACATTTCCTAGGAATTGAATACAATGAAGGACTACATACATTTCCGTTAACATATACATAACATGAGGGAGGGATGTGTTCTACAATTATATGAATTTTCTTGCATTCTTTGCTAAATCGTCTTTGATTCTCAAATTTCTAATTATTTTGGTTATTCCTAGTAGGCGTAATTACCTGGGGTTGGTAGCTTACTTTAATATTGTTTGCGGAATACCTTACAAGTAAAATGATTTATTAACAACTTAATTTTATTGTTGTCATGTCTACACTTAATTAAAATCGATATTATAATTATGATGATATGGAATTTTTAATTAATCGATTGATTTTTAAACGGATACATGTTTTACACTGGAGTAGGAATATTCTTATAATGGACCTAATATAAACAAAATCCCTATTTTACTTAGAACATATCAATTTTTGAAAATACCATAATTTTTTTTTATTTTTTTTTATTTATTTATTTATTGAATCTATATAATAAGGTTTACATTTTTTTTTGGCCTTGCCTGTCTCACTAGGAACTCCTGTGTCGAGACAGACTAGTTTACAAATATTTTCTAATTATAATATGAAGTACATTTTTCAATAAAGCAAAAATATTTGACAAAATTTTCAGGTTGGTAGGTAGTGGTAACAATAATGAGATATACGATTATATTTGGGTGAGGTGACTAATTATTGCACGACCTTTTTCGATGATCCATTGTTTGATCAGGATTTTGTATTTTTTAATATTATTCGATTGTCTTGTTTTGTCAGGTAGGTTATTGTATATTTTAGACGCAATGTATTTGAAATTTCTTTGACCAAATGTTGTGTTTGTTTTAGGTATTTGTATGAGTTCTTTGGTTTTGTGCCGCGTGTTTACAATATTTTGGGTATTTTTATAAAATGTATGTGTTTTATTTTTAAACAGATGAGTTAAGATAGTTTTTGTGTATATTTGTCGAATATCTAATACATTGAATTTGTTGAATATATCTACAGTACTTGTTATTATGGGAACTTTAAGAATAACTTTCATAATTAATTACATTAGATATAAAAAAGTCGACTTATTTTCTTTCTCTTTTGGTTTATTACTGTCAAGTAAAATTTATTACAACATTTCCACAACTCATTACTCTATGTAACTTTCAACCAATTTAAAACCTTTCCCTAGCGCCATTGTTCCCCTATTCCATTTTCCTTCTAACTTGTGTTTTCCCGCCAATAATTCAACTGTCACAAGCATTCCTTTCCTTTTGTTTAGCACACTTGAAAAATGGAACACTTCATTTCAAGAAAATCTGCTAAAAAAAGTACTCGTACCCACGATAATTTCGGACGTAATAACGTTATTTGTTCAGTAAAATTTAAAAATGGAACAATTTAAATGTTTAGGAAAAATCTACTAAGAAAGTACCTACGCTAGTTTCGAAATTTCAGCATTGTGGAACAGTTTCAAATATTAAGGAAAATGTACTAAAAAAGTACTCACGACAATTTCGGAGGCAATATTGTTCAGTATAATTTTAAAATGGAACAAATCAAATATTGACGAAAATCTACCAAGAAAGTACCTACCCCAATTTCGTAGATAATAATGTCCAATGCAAATTAAAAATGGAACAATTCAAATATTAATAAAAATCTACTAAGAAAGTACCTACCCCAATTTCGTAGATAATGATGTTCGGTGCAATTTAAAATAGAACAATTCTAATATTAATAAAAATCTACCAAGAAAGTACCTTCCCCAATTTCGTAGATAATAATGTCCAATACAAATCCAAAATGGAACAATTCAAATATTAATAAAAATTTACCAAGAAAGTACCTTCCCCAATTTCGTAGATAATAATGTCCAATACAAATTAAAAATGGAACAATTCGAATATTGAGAAAAATCTACTAAGAAAGTACCTACCCCGATTTCGTAGATAATAATGTCCAATACAAATTAAAAATGGAACAATTCAAATATTAATAAAAATCTACCAAGAAAGTACCTTCCCCAATTTCGTAGATAATAATGTCCAATACAAATCCAAAATGGAACAATTCAAATATTAATAAAAATTTACCAAGAAAGTACCTTCCCCAATTTCGTAGATAATAATGTCCAATACAAATTAAAAATGGAACAATTCAAATATTAATAAAAATCTACCAAGAAAGTACCTTCCCCAATTTCGTAGATAATAATGTCCAATACAAATTAAAAATGGAACAATTCAAATATTAATAAAAATCTACCAAGAAAGTACCTTCCCCAATTTCGTAGATAATAATGTCCAATACAAATTAAAAATGGAACAAATCAAATATTTATAAAAATCTACCAAGAAAGTACCTTCCCCAATTTAGTAGATAATAATGTCCAATACAAATTAAAAATGGAACAATTCAAATATTAATAAAAATTTACCAAGAAAGTACCTACCCCAATTTCATAGATAATGATGTTCAGTGCAAATTAAAAATGGAACAATTCGAATATTGAGAAAAATCTACTAAGAAAGTACCTACGTAATATAATTTAGTACAAAATGGAGCAGTTTCAAATATTAAGGAAAATCTAGTAAGAAAGTACCTACGCCAATTTCGTAATATAGGTTCAGTATAAAATGGAACTGATTTAAATATTAGGAAAATCTACTAATAAGTACCTACCTACCACAAATTAAATTTGGCAAAACACATTGGCTGTATTGTCTGCGTAGATACTGAATTAATTTCAGAAATACCAACAATATATCGATTAAATCGATTAAATTAATATACAATCTTCTTTACCCGCTCCTAAAGCACGTTTATGCAAAATATCGTATTAACCGTTTGGTTGCTATGAACACAATGAAGTATGGATCGAACTACACAAATATAATCATGTAATAAAAATAAAACAGGTAAAAATGGCATTAGATTGAGTATGTAATAAAAGTGGTCCTATTAGAAACCAGATGATATCATTTTCGAGTTTATTTTGTTGGTCGACGCGTGAGAACAACCAATTTGGAAAAGTTGATTTATAACTTTAGATTATTTCAATCATAGACATACTTTTTATAGACACGTATCATAAATTGATTAAATGATTGCGAATGATTTATGGCCTACTAGCTTCTGCCCGCGACTTCGTCTGCGTATAGGATTAGTACTTAGAGTAATCTATTTTCTTTTTCTAGGTCCCATCTACGTTTATACCAAAATTCTTAACCGAATTATTTAAAATATCTATAATTCTTGATTCGTTTCAAAGTAATAGGCGAGTACTTCAAATAAATTCATAAATTTTAATATTTTCTAAAATAGAATTTTGATTTAACAATCATTGTTTTGCAAAATGTCATTCCAAATTTTGACATTTTCTATTAAACAATTATTATTATTTTCAGTACATTGAAAATAAATAGCTAGCTTTATATATAATAGCCTATATGTTCTTCTGATGTATGAGCTATATTATTGTAAAGAGTAACAAACATACATACATCCATACAAACTAACTTTCGCGTTTATAATATTAGTAAGATGTCAGAGATGGGTAGACTTTAAGTTATTGCTAGGATTATTGATAACTTAAAGTTTTACTTACATACATAACTTATTTTATTTTCACTCAATTACTTAACTTTTTACAACATTTTAATGTATATGAAACGATTTTATCGACAGCTCGTCCTATAATTTTAACAAATATGACTTGTTTGTGAAAATTTTCATTCTTACCTAAAATGATTTTTCCCTAAAATGTAGGTAGGTACCTAGGCACTTCAGTTTTTTTTTAAAATTATTTTTTGAATAATGCATTTTATAATTCATATTAATGACGTCTCCAATTCTATTACCGTCATTAAAATGAAATCAATATAAATATTATGTGACAGTCAACACTTTTTTCAATGCCTTAAAATAAATAATTGATTACCCACTTAAATGAATTGCTCCTTATGCATACAATGTCCCAATTTTTTCAGTGTCACGTACGCCTTGAGACTAAACTTAAAATATTTGATTAAATGTCAAAGATCACCCTTTCTATTATGATATTATTCCTTCTGTTGACAGTTGAAAACTTTTCGGTATTACTAAAAAGATAATTACATACAGACACTTAAATAAATTCCATTTTTATGTATAATTTTAGTCCCAGAAGTTTTATCAAATGAGTGGTTAGTTTCTAGTAGATGGTTCGCGAATTTTGAAAATGCATGGCTGACTCAGCCATTGGGGCATATATAAACTAAATTGTAATGAATACTTATTAGCCTGAAACACTCATCCATATTTAAAAAAATCTTCCGAGAAAAGATACATGTCGCCGATGGGACTCGAACCCGCACCCCTCTGATTGCCGGTCAGGAGCTCTACCATTAAGATGATACCCGGTGGTGCAGAAATAGATTTTTACTAAAATATTGCTGTCACTGTTGCTCTTACTCCACCGGATATTGAGCGAAAGGGACAATGCACTGACACCTAACTAAAATGGAGGTTTTGTATTCCCCACTTTTCTCCTCCAAAAGTGGACTGATTTTCAATTTTTTTTTTACCAACTACATAAGAAAAAACTATTCTATGTCTGTACGTTTTGCTTTTTTTTAAAAAACATTGTCTGGTTTGTATACTGAACATCCTTTGACGGCGTTTAAACCAGTCAATTCTATTGATTTTTTGAAGGTCATAACTTCTATAAAAAGTAACTTATCAAAAAAAAAACAAAAAGTACCGACACGCTAGTAGTTGATATCTATTTTATGCAAAAACAATATTTTCTCTAGGGTTAAAATCCAGAGAGATAAATAGGGAATACGTTTGTATGGAAAAATCACCGCCGGGTATCCTCTTAAGCTACGGCAGGTTACCTCCTACCCACCAAATGATTCAATATATACCTAGTGTTTCATTCAACAATTATCGCTTATTACATTTGTTACCATTTCTTTGTGCTATGCATAAAAAATCTTGTCTTAAACATTAGTTTATCAATTAAAAAATCATTAATTGTAATGATTGTTCTGCTTTTATATCGGAAAAACAGCCCGGAACGTAAAAATAAGAGTAAAAGAACATCAAAGATGTATAAATAATAATGCAGTAAAAACTAACCACTCATTTGATAAAATCTTTGGGACTAAATTATTACATAAAAATGGAATTGGAACTAGGTTAAACAAATTAGAAACCCCCGAAATTAAAAAAGCCCTCAATATTAAATCAAATATAATCGTTAATCAATTCAATTTAACCGATAGTCCCATATTTTATTTATTCCGTTAACTTCTGGTGAAACTGTTTCTTCCTCCTCCCCCCCCCCCCCTACCTACCCATCTTTTAAATATTATCTAATTCAAAATAAAAGTGGTATTTTATTGCAAAGTGCGTTTTTTCATTTAATATATAATGTCACAACACAAAGAATTGGTAATTGGTAATTGCTTTGCTTGCACAAACAAATGATTTTAAATGAATTAACATGTACCATTCTTAAGTTAATAAGAAAAAGAAAAAAAAACACCGTTGCGCTTAAATCGACCATTTTTAGACTCTGCCAATCAATTTCTACGCCTAATACCTATATTAGTGGTAATATAAGACTTAGTGGTAATATACATACGAGTGTGCTTATCTTAACCGCTGGGGCACATAAGCTTGTTTTCACGACAATTTAACGTAGGTAGACATAGGAATGACAATTCTTTTTAAACATTCTTCAGACAGGTAGGTACCATAATATTGAATAATAACGTCCAAATAAACACAACTATTTCTCATTTCAAAAAAGAATCTTTATTGACCGTTAAAATGAAACATAGACACAAATTTACAGATAGATGAAATGCAAGACGGTAGAGTTAAAACAGGACTTCGGTATGAATCTATGTTCCAGTAGTCTCAAAACACATTCAACACATTACAACATAAGATATATGCCTAATCAAAACTATCACATTTTCTCTTACAGCATCTCACATTCAGTTTAAACGCATTTAAGTCGACTAAACCAATATTATAGTATGACGTATGCCCCGGACCTGAGTTAAAGTGGAAAATGCTTCTAAACTAAACTAGGATTGAACCAGCGATAACTGAGTTGGAACCCATCGTATTTGTTCACTAGGCTATTAAACGGTATGTAAGGTTAGTTTAGGTTACGTGGACACTACCGGGAAAGAAAGAGAAATATGAATAATTCATACTCAGGTCAACATTTCTATAAACCGGTAGTATCGATTGAAAACCTTCGAATTAATCAATTTTCAATCGACAAACAGGCGTTTGAATTTGAACAAAGACCGGCGATAATAATTATTGTTCGATTAGAGCCAGTTTAAATTTGAATAAAGAATAAATCGGCCCACAATGGCGGGAGCGCGTTTAATCAAATTAATTTAACGATGAAAGAGCAAATTAAATGGCGAGCTTCATTGGGTATAATAAAGTTGGTAACTTTAATTAATTTGTTATAAATTTAATAGAACGGTTCGTTTGTACGACCTTTTCTTATGTTCAACAGCTTGGTTAGTTATAATTAATTTGGAAAGTTTTTGTTCAACAGTTACACCAAGTTTTTACAGCTTCAACAAGCTTCAACAGCTTCATCGAGTTTCTTCATCAAGCCTCAACATCTTTATCTAACTTCAACGTCTTCGTCAAGTTTTTTTTCAACAGCTTCATTGGTTATAATTAAGTTGGTAAGTTTTTGTTCAACAGCTACATCAATAAGTTATAATTAAGTTGGTAAGTTTTTGTTTTACAGCTTCAATAGCTTCATCAAGTTTGTACAGCTTCAACAAGCTTCAGCAGCTTCAATAGCTTCATCAAGTTTCTTCATCAAGATTCAACATCTTTATCAAGCTTCAACATCTTTATCAAGCTTCAACATCTTTATCAAGCTTCAACATCTTTATCAAGCTTCAACATCTTTATCAAGCTTCAACATCTTTATCAAGCTTCAACATCTTTATCAAGCTTCAACATCTTTATCAAGCTTCAACATCTTTATCAAGCTTCAACATCTTTATCAAGCTTCAACATCTTTATCAAGCTTCAACATCTTTATCAAGCTTCAACATCTTTATCAAGCTTCAACATCTTTATCAAGCTTCAACATCTTTATCAAGCTTCAACATCTTTATCAAGCTTCAACATCTTTATCAAGCTTAAACATCTTTATCAAGCTTCAACATCTTTATCAAGCTTCAACATCTTTATCAAGCTTCAACATCTTTATCAAGCTTAAACATCTTCCTCAAGCTTCAACATCTTTATCAAGCTTCAACATCTTTATCAAGCTTCAACATCTTTATCAAGCTTCAACATCTTTATCAAGCTTCAACATCTTTATCAAGCTTCAACATCTTTATCAAGCTTCAACATCTTTATCAAGCTTCAAAATCTTTATCAAGCTTCAACATCTTTATCAAGCTTCAACATCTTTATCAAGCTTCAACATCTTTATCAAGCTTAAACATCTTTATCAAGCTTCAACATCTTTATCAAGCTTCAACATCTTTATCAAGCTTCAACATCTTTATCAAGCTTAAACATCTTTATCAAGCTTCAACATCTTTATCAAGCTTCAACATCTTTATCAAGCTTCAACATCTTTATCAAGCTTCAACATCTTTATCAAGCTTCAACATCTTTATCAAGCTTCAACATCTTTATCAAGCTTCAACATCTTTATCAAGCTTCAAAATCATTCAAGTTTTTCGAGAAAAATTCAAAACCTATATCCTAATTAAAAATCCAGGTGAGGCCTGAGAGAAGAGGAACACGTGGCACTTGGCACCTTGGAAACCTACATGTGATTTTCCGTAGAAGAAGTCGAGGACGCCCAAGGAAGACGTGGCACGATCAAGTGAACCAGATACTTGAGTCGGGCCATGTCGGGAGTCGGAATAATAGAAGAGCATGTATGAGAAAATGTATGAATGTGAATGAAGCAAGGAGTGTGTGCCAATACCGAGTTGTTTGGCGGTCCGTCCTCTCTGCCTACCCCTGCGAGGAAACGGCGTGATGGTTAATTAAATTCAAAACAAATCTGAGTACATCGAACCAGAATTACATTCATTCACAGACCCCAAAACCGAAAATAGTATGTTTGATTCAAATACTTAAAAAAAATGTTAATACTCCCGTAAAAAAAACTGTTAGTGTTAAACTTAAATATTTAATGGACTAATAATGTTTCTGAATGCTCTACTTATCAGTTGTCTAAGAACAGACTTTATTTATAGTCGAGTTGTTATGTAAGGTTTTTTATGTAGTTCATGTCGCTGTGTGTTAAATAATGACCTGTCCTCTGGTTGGATACAAGTCACCTGTGGGTGGAGTAGTTCTACAATGGACCTATTATAGACATGTTGTAGACCTGTATAGACACTGTAAACCAGCATTGCACGGGTTAAAATATAAAAAAAAAAAATCATTAAAAATCCCTAGAAATGCCCAAAAATCTCCGACTTTTTGGAGATAATTGAAGATTAATGGTATCTATGGATTTGTAAAATGCTCTCTATTTCTCCCTAGATCTGTAGATTTCTCCATAGCCATGGGCAATGCCGCTATAAAATACGCAAAAAAATCCCTAGATTTTGTACAGTTTATTAGTCTAATTACGAAGACTTCAAATCCAAATTAACATTATTATTTATAAATAATACGAGGCTAAGTATAATATTTCTTGGTATACTCGATGGCTACATCAAACTAACGACGAAAACCACACGGAGGAAAATGTTATTCTAAAATACGAATTTTATTCGTAAAAACGGTTAAAAACGGGACTGAAGTTCTTACGAACAAATTAACAGTGTTTCAATGTTTATTCTTACATGTTCCCGCCAATAGACATTGAAACCCTGTAAATTTGTTCGTAAGAACTTCAATCCCGTTTTTAACCGTTTTTACGAATAAAATTATCGTATTTTAGAATAACATTTTTCTCCATGCATAATAATTAACGAATTAGGGACACAAAAAATAACCATTAGGACATCAATTCTTGGCTTAAGAAACCTTTGTACCATAGAAGTCCCTGAAAATCCAAAACATAGTCCTTTTGAACACAAGATCTCCTAGTGAGGCAGGACTACGAAAATAATCTACATCTACTTTAGATTTATATTAAACATGTATCTTCTATAAATTAATGTAAAAATTAAAATATAGTAACTAAATAAAAAAATTATACTTTCTGAAAAGTTGCTCAGAATTTTGTAAAAAATCTTCGCAGATACTGACCGATCTCTCCTAAGATTTTTCAAAAACACAATTTTTATATTTGTAACTCTCTGTTTCTACCTAGATCTAATAACTAGATACGCGATGGTTCGGTACAGACAAACCACGCATCGTCGTCGAAGGTCACTGCTGACACGGTCCATTTTAATTTCAAGATCACCGCTCGATGTTTTGGCAGGGGCAAATTGGACGATGATTTATCGTACTATCAACCATGTTGTGGTATAAATTGAGTTAGGATATCCGCGGTGCAGCGGTCTGGGTGACGATTCGGGTGCGGATGTTGCAGAAACGGATTCAATCATAGTCACAGTGTGATAATGTAAACCATTTACTAGCAGTCCAAAATGAAGTCATGATATCTATGACTACCGTGGCTGTGAAGCATGAAACTAGCAAAAAAAATAATGATTAAAGTAGACTGCGTGCTGTAGATATGAGATCTCTTATCGTACCTATACACGTGTCAGTATTCGCACCAGTATTTTAATACTGATGCGTGTAATAGCTAATACTGACATACTGACAATATTTGTGATAACAGTAAACTGAGATTATCTAATGGCATACAAATACTGACAACATTACTGATGTCAGTATACTGAGATAGTGTAATGGCATACAAATACTGACAACATGTTAGTGGAAAAAAATGTTATTCTAAAATACGATCATTTTATTCGTAAAAACGGTTAAAAACGGGACTGAAGTTCTTACGAACAAATTAACAGTGTTTCAATGTTTATTGGCGGGAAAATGTAAGAATAATTTGTTGGTATACCTACGTACGAAATTGCGTATACCAACAAATTATTCTTACATGTTCCCGCCAATAAACATTGAAACCCTATTAAATTGTTCGTAAGAACTTCAGTCCCGTTTTTAACCGTTTTTACGAATAAAATGATCGTATTTTAGAATAAAAATTTTCTCCGTGTATTACATATTATATTTATATATTATCCTTCTTACTCATAATCGTAGTATAACAAATACGCGTCGTATTACGACGTAACAGTGAAAAACTTAACTTATTATTACTGCGTGTGAATGGATAAAACGGCTTTAAACCAGGTTTAAGGCCAATGTTATAAAACCAAGGATGAGTCGGCGGATACCGCAATTATGATTAAGGGGGTATGTTTTTATATTATATTTTTGCCTATGTAGATTATATTTTATTTACAACTTTGTCTTGGCACATGCAACTTGCTGCATTTTGATATAAAATAATTTTAGCTGCTGTTAGACTCTTGGCATGACCCGAGATTAGTCATTAACTCACTTGATCGTGAAATTTATTGCATAATAAACGCCCGTACATAGGTCAGCAAAAACGGTTCACTACGTTTAGTGATTTAGCAGGGGTGCCCGGATTCATGAGGTTAGGTTTGTCTATGTCTTGGGAGAGACTGGTTGATCGAGACCCTTTTACCTATCCAGCAGGACTTTCCTTGATATCTACGGTTTTTACGTGTTTTGTGATCAGATCTTAACAGCCAGAAATTTCTCAACCTTTCTCTTCCTGGTCTCTTTTTTAAATTTGAATACCTCACAAGAGTTGCAACTGCTACCGATTGTCTGGACCCAGTGAGACTATGGCACCCTTAATTGGGGTATGTTGTTAGGCTGAAAGTAGTGGGGAGGGGAAGTAGATGAGAAAGAGGAACATTATGAAGTACCTGGCTATTCAGATCTGGTCACCAAACACGACTAAACCCATTTCAAGCAACATTGCAATTCTGAATGGCGTTTTTAGACCAGGGCGTTACTGAGAGTATTTTTCACTCTGAAACGTTCTGAACATTTGATTCGGGCATTTGGGAAACTTGTGCAGTATAAACTTTCTAATTAAAGTGTGTTTATCGGAAGTGACCTGCCAGGTAAGTATGTTTTCTGTATCTATTTGTAAATAATAGTCCTAGGTTGTAAATGTTCGCTTGAAGATTGTCTTGATTCTCGATTTTTGCAAGCGATTTAAACAGCTACGTTAATTATAATATTTTGTCATCACGCTTGAAGAATGTCTTGGTTCTCGATTTTTGCAAGCGATTTAAATTACCAAACATATATATTATTGTTAAACATAAGCATTCGATACTAAATTTGTATTTTAAGGCCCAGGTTTTACGGTAACATTTTGGAAATTTATTCAGTAATGAGTGGACATTTGAGGGGAGAGGTCGCGCGCTCGCATTGCAGTTCCGTCAAGCAATGAATGGGGAAATGGGTGTTATACAAGCAAAGTAGAAATTAAATAATTAATTATTTTATCGTATAAAAATGAATGTTTCTTTGTTTGTTCCTCGTGCGGAACCTAAAGCATTTATCCGATAGTGATTTGTCGTGTATAAAATTATTTCCTATCTAGCGTTATGAAATTATTTCCTATACCATTTATCCGATTGTGATGAAACTCTGGTGAGTTGTTATGTGCACACCCGCCAATGTTTCTATAAATAATAGTGAGCTCTGGCGTCATGAATTTGTAAAAAAAATACATAAAAAATTAATGTTTCTTTGTTTGTCCCTTATTCGGTACCTAAAGCATTCATCTGAGTGCGATGAAACTTTGGCGGATTTTTCATGCCCTTGAAGGTTTCTATATATATTATAGTGCAAGTGAGCTCTAGCGTTATGAATTTATTTCCTGTACTATTTATCCGATTTTGATGAAACTTTTGTAAGTTGTTTTTCGTAATTCCTTATACGGTACCTAAAGCATTACTCCGATTGCAAAGAAACTTTGGTGATTTGTTGTGCACATACCTGTAATGGTTTCTATATGTAGTGCTGAGCTCTGGCGTTATAAAAAATTTCCTATACTATTCATTCGATTGCGCTGAAACAATAGGTGATTTGTTGTGCACACGCCCGCGAAGGATTCTATATATTGATATAGTGGTGAGCTCTGACGTCATGAGATTTGTAGAAATAATTACAATATATCCTTCTCATCCCCATTCACCTTCAGCCACACAACATACCCCAATTGGGGATGCCATAGTCTCACTGACTCCAGACGGGAGCAGGTGGGAATTTTGTGAGGTATTCATATAAAAAAGGAGTGGCGAACGTATGAATCCATCTCTCCCACAGCGGGGCAAGGCGATGAGTCGAGAGAGTCAAATAAATTTTGGGTAATTTGTACACGAGCTGCCAATAAGAAGGAACAGCCTCAGGAGCACACGTGCTTCAAGAATTATTCAGGGTCGTCTACCGCGATGGAATCCTTGTTCTACCGTTATTTCAGACATGGAAGATGCTTCAGAGAGGAACTAGCGTCATTGATCCCTTCAGCACCGGTGCAAAGTCGGGAAACACGCCAAACGCGCGCCCAACATATATACACGGTCGAAATTTCTCACATGAGAACGGGTCGCTTCTACCACTCGTTCTTGAGTTCAACAGCTCAGCTGTAAAACGATTTGCCAGCCTCTGTGTTTCCTCCTTCATACAATATGGTTCTCTTAAAGACAATTTTTCTCCGGGCCTCCTGTGCGAAGTTATATATAAAAATAAAAAAAAGATTCTACTATTATTGTTGAGAGGTTTAAAAATTCCGTACGACTAACACTGTTTAACACAATTACTAAAGATAAAATTAATATCATTCTAAAATCCACAAGTCTTGGCAATTTTTGTAGGATATTATGCTGAATATTTGCATACCAAGTTTACATTTACTGATTTTATATCAATTTGTATTAAATTTTGTGATTTTTCGTTTATGTGCGTCATTCTACTTTTTGTTTATCTGAGCTAATATTTTGAAATATATTCTTTCTTGAGTACGAAAAAATTTGTCTAAATAAACTTTCAAAAACAAAACCACCTTTTGTCATTTCTATTGCACGTACTTACAAATATTTGTCCCAACTTTATTTTATGATCTCCCTTTATTCACACCCATTATTTTCCGGTAATATTATAAATACAGTTATTACCATTTTATAAACCATACAATCTACGTCAAAACACCATTAGATTCAAAGTCTCATTGAGTAAAAAACGGAGACGTCAAAAAAGGTTCAGGGCGTAAAAGATGTTTCTATCTATCCATTCCATTGCTAATATGATTTTTTGTCTGTCTAGCTGTATCATTATCTAGTAAACAAATTAAAATTTTATAGAGTACCTAAGTGTATTTTTTATTTCGTGCTTTATCAAAATGCTAAATGGTTTACCAATTTGGTGTCAATCTTACCCGAGTCTGCCCCATAGACGGCTAAAATTGTTGTTGGCTAGCGGGCCGTACAAGTACCAAAAATACCTAACTGCAGTCAAGCCGAGTTTTGATATCCCCCCCTTAAGATATTATTTTTTCTCTTCGCTTGTTCTTTTTCTTATAAGTTCAAAATTGTATATTTAACTAAAGCTTCCACCAGGAATTCAATATTAACACTTTTTTCCTTCTATAAATAATTTTTTATATAATTAAACATTGTAATATGAAATTATTTTATGAGTTATGAAATAAATTTGTGGTTTGACTGGCCTAAAACATGATCCATTGGCTAGTCAAAGTTTCCGCATATGTTTTATTGTATAATTTTATGTGAAATAAATTATTATTATTATTAAACTTTAAAAAAAAGGTAGAGCCTGAGAAGTCATAATTAAATGTACAGCGCCCTTGAGGTGATTTCTCACAAAATCGGCCCTCTACAAATTATCCAAGTATTATTATTATTATACACATTAATGGTTCGCTTTAAAAACTAAATAGTATTTATTTAAATTAAAAATAGTTACATTTCATTAACCAACTAGTAGATCCACTAAAATTCATGCATCAATTAAAAATAATTTGATACAATTTAAAAATAGCAATGATTCATAAAAATTAACACTTTTGTACAATATAAATTTGACTCACATCTATAATGGTAGAATTAAATAGTGGTTTGAATAAAAATTTAAATAATGATGTAGGCGACCTTTTTGGAATGGACAAGTTAAAAAAATTATATCAATACACTTCATAGATGATACTTTGAACATCGGACAAACAATTTTAGACACTTTGTAAAGGATTTTGTAATAATTATGCCGTATTTGACACGTTTGAGTCATAAATTAAAAGATTATTTTTGACGTTTACAGATAAGTGCCTAGTTTGAATTGTGTGTAAATTATTTGTATATTTAATCTGTCAAATGGGTGACTCAATTGTGAGTCAGATTCAAAATGGTGGCCCTCTAAATTTTCCACATCTAAGTTTAGAGAATGTAGATTTTAGAGAGTAAAAAACTATGAAAGCTTTTGGTTCGGTACTTAGCTAAACCCTAGCTTCGTTTATGTGAACTAATCATTATATGATCAAGCAGATTTCTCCCTTGCTTAAAGTCTGTAATGATATTATTTTTAAAGTAAAACGAGATATTAGGAGTAATTCAAATGTTTTTCGGACGGAAATAACGTTTTAAAACGGAAATGACGTTCGGATATCGGTACAATTACTGCCATCTATGTTTGTAATTATTTTTAAAAGTTCTCGCCTTTGCTAGAATATTTTTTTTTATTTTCCAAAAATTGGATGAAAAATTAAGAGCGAATTCAAAATTTTTATTGGATTTCTCAATAAAAGCGACCAAACTCGCTAGCCGGTGGTGTAGCTGTTATCATTCATCTGTATACATTCATTTCTTCTTCTTCTTCTTCGATGGCGCTACAGCCCATATCCAGCTTTGGCCTCCCACAATATTCGCCTCCAACTCCTCCTGTCCTCAGCGGCTGACTTCCAGTTTGTTACCTGGAGAAGCTGTGCTGCATCCCCTCTTACCTCGTCTTCTCACCTCAGTCTGGGTCTTCCCACTTTTCTCTTTCCACCTGGGTGTCCAGTCATAATTATTTTTGGGACGCGTATATCCGGCATTCTCTATACATGCCCAGCCCATCTCAACCTGAGGAGTCTCATATGGGCTGAGATGTTAGGGGCATTGACATTCATTTCTTAGTTTTAGTAATACCTGCCACAACAGTCAAAGAAATTTCACTCATATTTTTTAATTGTTTTTAACATACACTGACAGCCATGTGTTTTTTGTTTTCACTAGTAGTTATTTAGTAGGAGTTCAAAAATAGAATATGATTATTTGAATCCTTGTCTTTCATAATTAGCAAGTGAACTAAACAGATCCTACAGAAATGCATGGGACCGAGCCGTGTAGTTTTAACAGCGTAGATTTAAATTTGCAAAGTCATAGTAAAAAAGTGATTGTGAAAATAATCTAGAATACCTACTTAAGAGCGATTGACCAGCAGCTGTAAAATAAAAGTTTAAAAAGGCTTGCAATTGTACAGGGAGGTTCCAATGAGAAAGATCGATTATTCCCCGAATGAATTTTTTTAAATTAAAAATTGAATATCGATGTATTTCATTCAAAACTTGCTTTTTTTACACCTACATTCAAGTAAGCGATAAAAATGCTAAAAACGCACGATGATAAATTATTAAATGTAGTGTACTTCTTGTAAGTATTTTTTGATCATAAGTATTTATCGTTTTTCAATAATGTCTAAACAAAATTAGTGCGTAATTTTTTTTTTAAATAATTTAGTTTGTAAGACCTTCAATAAATAGAAAAAACATTAAATAAAAAGATTTGAATTTAACTAAAATTTAAACTTTTAAAACTGTGTTGACTAGATTATGCATTGATTTATTTTTTTGTATGATTATATGATGTGAAATTTGTGTTGTTTACTAGAAATCTATCGTTTAAAAATTGAACAAATCTGCCAAGGACCAACGGTATAACCATAGTATATTAAAAATACACTTAGTTTTTCTAAATTTTAAAACTGCGTGTACCAGATAAAATAACAATCTTTTAAAATCAATTTATGTTTTTTTGTAAAAAAGAATCAATACGTCCAGAATTTGATTTAAAAAGGACTAATTTCCGGTATTCTCTGGTAATACCCTCTTAATTTGAACGGAGTGTTTGTTTTTACTGATTGTTACCTTACAAAATTAAACAGTTATAGTGTTTATTGTTTATAATGTATCAAATAGTTATTGCAGACGGAATGAGAGGGCCGTGTGGCTGCCACTCTGGGCGTGTCCCATGGCAATCATGATTCACCAACAAACGGTTGGTCCATTGGGGAGTCTAGGTTCGAAGGTCGGGAATCTCTCACTGAGTCTGTCGCGTCGGACAAATCAAATGGCACATACGATAAAACGAATGGTTCATTGTTCTAGTTCTTTTATTTGGATACATGATGAAATTATATGGCGTATTTCACTTAGGTACCAAAAAACCAAACCTAACTTATGTTTTATCAATTATTAGAATAACCTTTGAAGGTTTATTTTTTAAAATGTATTATTTTTTTATTTCTTGCTAGAGTATCGTTATATATTTATTGTAAATGACTTACAGAAATCACTGTTATATTTTATTTTACAAACTTTATTAATTAAGACTTGACACCACACGGAGAAAAATGTTATTCTAAAATACGATCATTTTATTCGTAAAAACGGTTAAAAACGGGACTGAAGTTCTTACGAACAAATTAACAAGGTTTCAATGATTATTGGCAGGAACATGTAAGAATAAACATTGAAACACTGTTAATTTGTAAGAACATCAGTCCCGTTTTAAACCGTTTTTACGAATAAAATGATCGTATTTTGGAATAAAATTTTTCTCCGTGCATTGACATCATTAAGAGAGAGACCATAGATCACATTTTATGACAATTAATTAGTTCATCACTAGTGATGTGCAATACATAAAAAAATAGTGATGTGACAGCTAGAGCAATCCTGATGAGTTAGAAAACTCATTTTAGGACGGGGGGAACTTAATATTCACAGGTGGAAAACAAACAGGTACAATTTTACTAAGGTTATACCCATCAATGTGATATATCATTGAAGAAGAAGATTACACTAATAAATCTAAACTCAACTTGAAACAGAACAAGACACAGAAAATTAAAAAGTAACGGTCGCAACTGGGACTCTCAAATTCAGAATTAACAATATTATCCCCAATAGATTTTCCTCATATTTTTCGAAAAAAATATAGCTGTCAAAACATGGACGAGTAAAGTTGACATAATCCATTGTCATCGAAAACGAGTCTGTATGCCTAGTTTCAGCTCGATTGGATGTCAGGAAGTGGGTTAATTTCCATTTCAAACACCTACACGGAGAAAAATGTTATTCTAAAATACGATCATTTTATTCGTAAAAACTGTTAAAAACGGGATTGAAGTTCTTACGAACAAATTAACAGTGTTTCAATGTTAATGGCGGGAAAACGTAAGAATAATTTAGTGGTATACGTACGAAATTACATATACCAAAAATTATTCTTACATGTTCCCGCCAATAAACATTAAAACCCTGTTAATATGTTAGTAAGAACTTCAGTCCCGTTTTTAATCGTTTTTACGAATAAAATTATTGTATTTTAGAATAACCTTTTTCTCCGTGTAGATGTACCTTTTCAAAAATGAACTGGAATGAAAAACAGTAAATTGATAACTAATGATATCTAAAGACCTATAATCACCACAGGGGTAGGCTGAGAGGATGGACCGCCAAACTACTCTATCTTCAGTCCCGTTTTTACGAATAAAATTATTGTATTTTAGAATAACATTTTTCTCCGTGTAGATGTACCTATTCAAAAATGAACTGGAATCAAAAACAGTAAATTGATAACTAATGATATCTAACGACCTATAAGTTTGTTTCACCACAGGGGTAGGCAGAGAGGATGGACCGCCAAACGACTCTATTTTAAAACACACCGCTTGCTCCATTCACATTCATTCATCGTCACAGTACTCGATTTTATTTTGACAATAACCGAAGTATTTCGATTAATCAGATCGTACCATGTCTTTCTCGGGCGTCCCAGACTTTTACCATTTAATAGTAACTTGCGTTTATTCAATTAAATTTTCAATTTCAATAAATCCATTCTTTCACGCAATCACTTCGATAATTTGGAAAACTTCCACCAAATTACATTCACAATTTAACGATCACCGCAGCACACACTTAGCTATGAACGCCGATATTAAACTGAAATGAATTATTCAAGTGTACATTCGGTTATGTAACTCGAATGGTTTAATTTCGTAATGCATGCATTATCACTTGGAATTAATGCATCGTAATCAACAGCAGAATGTGGCGATTCTAGAAACGAGTATCAAATTATTACATCTGAAAAGTAACTCAGTGATTTATAATTCTTTTAATTAAATGAAACAATATAACTTTGTTAAAACCACTGATTTACCTCATTAATGCCGGCCGGTTTCAGAACAACCGTTCCTTCCCCAGGGCAAACATGTAATGATTTGACAATCAGAAAAGAATAGGAGGGTACAATTTATTACTAAGTGTTATGGTAGGGATGGGGGCGTGGCTAGGAATTAATGAAAAGTTGTGGGAGGGAACAGACCGGACATCGAAAGGGAACAGATTTAAGATTGGGCTATAAGACAAAACATTTTGTTTGTTGATAATTGACTCATTATTTTTAAGGGATTTTTTTTTATTATTTCTAAGGCTTCTGAGTTATCTAAGCGTTTTCCTTTATTATTAATATGAAGAATATTTTTTATCCCTGTATGTTTTTCAAAACTACGGTTATAATTTTTTTATTGGAATAAGATTTCATAGCTTTTGAAGGATATATCCGTCTCCAAATACTAAATTTTGAGATAATGAAGAATGAATTATTCGAATGCTCACCATAAAGCAAATATTTATTTCACATGTCCTTTGTTTGTTTTAAATATTAAATATGCTATAAAATAATTTCGGGATGTACGGTCCGGTACATTAGTATGACATTTTGAAATATCACACTAGTGACCCAGATATGTCGTATTTAATGTTTCAAAGACCCAATCATGTCTGATCACTTCTAAAAGGGATCGAAATGACAATCTAGTCTCTTTCAACCGTAGCATTCTTCCGAACAGGCCCATTTATATGCTCGGTGTAACTCTAAGTGACCAGCTCAGATACGGGGGCTCCATCGAAGCCAGAGTTAAGTTAGCCTCTCAGAAACTGAGCGTACTGTACAGGGCCCGCAGATACTTTAGTAGTATATAACTGCTAATCCTGTACAAATCACAAGTGCGCCCCACGGTTGAGTTTGGCAGCCACCTCTGGTCAGGAGCCTCAAAGTACCTGAAAAAACCCTCGACTCTGTGCAGAAACGGGAGGTCCGTTTAATAGATTCTACGATCTTAACAAACGGATTGCATTCTTTAGAGTCCATGCGTCATGCAAATATAAAACTTATTTCCACTTTAATTTATTTGACCGTAACCGGTTTCAGCTTGTTAAAGCCATCTTCAGACTGGTCCAATTTAGTCTTAATCTACGCTTTATATACATAACACATGAGGGGTGGTCTACAAGGATTTTATTCAATTATTTGGGTTTTCTTACATGATTACATGATTTCTTAAATAACATCCTTGTAGAGCACCCCTCTCCCACTTCCCTAATATGTTATGTATATAAACGTAAAAAAAACGATTTAGAATAATTTGTACCAGTATGAAGATAGCAAGCTAAAACCGGTTACGTTCAAATAAATTAAAGTGCTAATAAGTTTTATATTTGTTTTATTATATTACTAGCTTCTGCCCGCGACTTCGTCTGCGTAGGATTAGAACTTCGAGTAATATATTTTCTTTTCCTAGGTCCCACCTACGTTTATACCAAAATTCTTAACCTATTTATTTAAAATACGTATAATTCTCAATTGGATTCAAAGTATTAGGCGAGTACTTCAAATAAATTCACTAATTTAAATATTTTCTACAATAGTTATTATTATTTTCATTATATTGAAAATGAAAGCTTTATAAATTATGGTTATTATAGTTATTCTGATGTATGAACTACATTATTGTAAAGTTTCATTAAAATCCATTTAGTAAATTTTGCGTTAAAGAGTAACAAACACACATACATCCATACAAACTTTCGCGTTTATAATATTAGTAAGATTCCACGACCTCTGGGAAAGCTTAGAAACATATTTATTGGCTAAGAGATCGACGAAGCTTTCGGCTTTCAATGACTGTAGAATATTTTACGCACAGTCATACAAAAGTACACTTTTCACACAAAAAGCTTTCCCTCCTAAATTTATCTTCATGACGTCTAAATTAATCCCAGAAAATGTACAGCGAAGTTGCGTTAGTACAAAGAGCTTTTTGTACACTTTTCACTTAAGTTATTATTCCCACAAAGCTTTTATTTACATTCTCGTAGGCAGGTACTTATTTGTACCATTTCACTAACGTTGAAATATCTATCTATTTGACAAGTCACAAGGGAATATGATGCACTTAAAGTATTATTTTTCTGTACCACAACTTTTGTGCTAAATAATATAAGTCCACATAAACTTTTGTGCTAAATAACATAAGTCCCAAATAACGTATGGCAACTAAAAAAAAATCTTAACATAAAAATGAATGTTTCTTCGTTTGTCTCTTATGCGCTCATATAACAATTCATCGATGAAACATTGGTAATTTGATGTGCGCATGCCCGCGATGGTTTCTATACATAATGGCGAGCTCTTGCGTTATGAAATTATTTTCATCCGATTGCGATGAAACTTTGGTGAGTTGCTGTGGGCCCGCCGAATAAGGTTTCTTATATATTAAGGTAGCTACATACATACTCGTGAGCTCTGGCGTTTGAATTATGTATAAAAATTGTGCAAGAGGTGGAACGCGAGTTGTTTGAAAAATGAGTGTATAGCGTCAGGAAGGGAAGGAGGGAGGGGGAGGGGAATCCGAAAGGGAAGAAGATGGAGAAGGGGAAGAGGAAGAAGGTGGAAGCGGAATGCGTGAGCGGGGGGATGGTTGCGTGAAAGGGGAGAGCGGGAGAGGGGAGGAGGAACGCGGAAAGGTGAAAAGGGAATGCGGGAGGGGAAGGGGACGCTGGAGGGGAAGAAAAAGATAAGTCGGAAGGAGAACGGGGACGCATGGGAAATGACACGAAGGTCTAGTAAAGTAAAGAAGTTTTAAATACTACTAGTTTGTATTAGCTTTTTTTTTTTTTTTTTACATTAACTCCACACAGGAGGCCCTGAGGAAAATAATTTCCCTCAGGGCCTATGTCATCTTTGAAGATGCTGTGAGGAGGGTCTTTTTGAGGAGAGGAAGGAGTGAACGTGGGTCTTGAAGAGACCCATGTTATAGGAAGGAGGAAACACAGAGGCCGGCAAATCGTTCCACAGCCGAGCTGTTGAACACAAGAACGAGTCGTAGAAGCGTCCCGTTCTCATGTGACAAATGTCAACCGTGTACATATGTTGGGCGAGCGTTTGGCGTGTTTCCCGACTATGCACCGGTGCCGAGGGGATCAATGAGGCTAGTTCCTCGGAGCATCTTCCATTGAAATAGCTACAAATTATAATTGTGATGTTTATATTATTAACACATGTTATATATTAACCGTTGTACATAATCATTATAAGCGAAAATATATTTTTTTATGTGAGTATCGTACAAGATTTCGTAACCGTCTGGCGCCAGTGAGACTATGGCATCCCCAAATTAGGTATGTTGTGAGGCTGAAGGTAAGGAGGATTTGTTTTTTGTCTGATTTCGATTCTGAACGTGCCAAAATTTACTATACTCCTCTACCTATAAAATATAGTTTGAAAATTACATAAATTAATCATATTAGATTGCCAGGGTATGAACTCGCGAGCTACGGATTCGTGGTCAAGAAACATAAACTCTCAACCACGGAGGCCGTCGTTTGTGCAACCGGTCATTATTGATTTGAAATATTTCAGCGTGTACATACAAATTCAATTGGATCGGAGATGATTTCTTCAATTGATCTTCATTGATTCAACGTGGTTACAGTTACAACTCAGCGTGATACAATAATGACTAGATAAAATACATAAATACAGTTTGTCATAAAACTGAAAGGGTTCGGACGTTAACCATATTTATCGAGTTTGCAGAAAGTGTATTTACGCAATTTCCAATTTACAAATGGAAGCAAATGTAATTTACGATGAGGTAATGTCTAATGTCTGTTACCGTATTATTTGGTAAGGGCTGATCATAGACATAAAATATACTAGATGGGTAGACTATTTACTCTTTTGGACATCAACACAATCTAAATTATTTATCTAAATATTTATTTATACATTAGTACCACAAAGGAGGCCCTGGGGAAAATAATTTCCCTCAAAGTCTGTGTCATCTATAGGGATGCTGTGCGGAGAGACTTTTGAGGAAAATAAGGACATAATGTTCTGGGTAGGAATCTGGAGGTCAGTGTCTCCAGATGTGACGGACGTATGAATCCATCCTCCCACACGGAAAAAAATGTTATTTGAAAAAAAAAACGATCATTTTAATAGAAAAAAACGATCATTCTAATAAAGTATTTACGAACAAATTAACAGGGTTTCAATGTTTATTGCGGGAATATGTAAGAATAATTTGTTGGTATACGTAATTTCGTACGTATTTTACCGCCAATAAACATTAAACACTGTTAATTTGTTCGTAAGAACTTCAGTCCCGTTTTTAATATTAAAATTATCGTTTTTTCAAATGACATTTTTCTCCGTGCACTGCAGTGCAAGGCCATGTTCCGAGAGAGTCCTGTCGGAGAAGTCAAAAGGTCCCCCTCCACCAGTCTCTCTCGATCCGACCTGCCACGCAGCTGGTGGGCGAATGCATCCACTGCCTAGATAAACCTCACCCAATGAACCTGGGCACCCCTTCTAAGTCACCAAATGTAGCGAACCACTTGGGGTGACCTATGACAGAGATGTTGGTCATCCAATAAATGGTTTTCGGGGCGGTGTTACCCATAGGAGCGTCGAAAATTGAAATTTCTACTTTAGTTAGAAAACTGCAAATAAAAAAAACTAAGACAATTTCAATAATATAAACATTGCTTGAAATGTTCTAAATCGTACTAAAAATAGATTTAAGAGTTAAGTGGCTGGTTAAGACTACGGAAATTTGTTTGAAAGGGAGATATGTAAATACTAAGGAGAGAGAGAGCGCGCCAATACAAAATAATAATAAAAACAATGATTATAATAAATATTGAATTCGTCATACGGAATATGCAACTACTGTGGACATATTTATCGTCTTAATAAACACGAGCAAAAATCTATCAACATCTGAGTTATGTAGCATTTAAATTAAATACTGTGAAGTCGTACAAATTACAAACACGTTAAATAACAGAACCAGGTGTGTTTAATATAATTTTCTGAACTTAGTTTGCGATTTTTTTTCCGTGGAGGGAATTTCGTTCAATTACGTTTTCAACTCGGAATCTAAAAAGAGATTGTCTTAAAAAATAAGACATATTTTTTAAGAACTTAAAAAGTGTTCAAGGGCACTTTTTCGATCCTTCCGAGAATTCCGTAGAAGATCCGTATGAGAATTTCAGCTTATGAAATAAATAATAATTTGATGTAATCTGTACTTACCTACCCGTTCTCCCAATAACTTCATCCACATTTGACCAGAAAATTTGCAGATATTTCAGGAACTTACCTGAAAAGAAAAAGAAAACACGTTTTAGTCATATAATAAAAAAAGTAAATTATCAAAAGTAAGTGACTTCCCTAAACATTTTGATGGTAATGTTCTGTCTCACTTACACTCGCCTGACATAGTAGATCTCCATCCTATTTGAATTCCGTAAACACAATTTTATATTGGAAATTTCGATTAGGCAAATAGTTGGATCACGAAATAAGCTCACAAGACATTTCTTGAGTTCTTTTTTCTAATAACAGTGGCAAAGAAGTTGGTTATCCAATAAATAATTTAGTGGGCAGCGGTACCCATACTTGCCTCCCGAAATCAGTTGATTGATTGAAATTATAGTCACATAAACTTTTTTACCAGTCTGTATCATCATCGACAATATCGATGGGCTGTGTACATTATATCAATGGTCGGAAAGAGCCAAATGATAGTGACATTTGGTCGTTCCAAGTTCGAAGTGATAGTTATTCGATATACAAAAATAACTTGGCATTACCTTAGTGAATTCTATTGATTTTGCGTTCCATTTCGCTATCTTTAACCGAGGAAGACAATATATAAAGTTGGTTGTGGTTTTATGCCTCTTAGAAATGAGATGTTTTTTGCTTGTTTCGTCTGACATAGGCCTAATTAAATATAGTTACTTCTCGGTAAAGAAAATAGAGAAACAACAGGATCCAATTTGCTAAGTAAATAATTAATATAAATGTAATTATATTTGTTACAAGGATTATTTACATGTAAACTGAAGATAATAAAATGTTGGTAAAGCAAAATTCATAATAATATTTACATATCTAAATTATCCACCCTTGGGGGAGAGGGGGGGGGGTCGTTTTATTAGATTCCACCAGGAGGATGAATATTTACAAAAATTGTTCATTTATTATTTCAGTCAAAACTGATTGTAAAAGGGTTTACAAACATTGCAAGTTGGCGAGAATTTTTAAACTTGCTCACGCGTGCCATTTATAATTCATTCGCGTGCCACATTGTGGCCCGCGGGCCTGGGGTTGGGCAGCCTTCAGATGAATTTTGACTTCTAGAGGCACACTTGACGTTCGAAATAAAAGAAAATTTACTGTCTACAAATGAAACAATTATTGAACAATCGCTACAATATAATAGTTTGGAATTGAAATATCGTCAAAGTCAAGTTCGTAAGCCTTTAATTAAATTATGAAAAATATGTGGAGTTACGTGAGAATTACAGGCAGACTATAAATCTTAAGTCTTGACATTAGCGTAATAAATTTTCCAATTTTCTCTCTCAACTGCCACCAGAGCATGCTTAGCATAAATCAGTTTTTTTATGTTCGTAATCATAACCAACGCCCTGTCGCGTGTATATGGCTTCCAAAGATAAAGAACCACGTTAAGTCTGTGGAAATGGAATCTTCTTCAGGTGTACTTAAGATGATAGACTTCGCTTTTCGGCCCATACAAAAAGGACGCCCGGGAAAAAAACACTTTTCTACATCGAAAATTGCATAAAATGAATATATTTTTTTATACTGCCTTCTAGAGGGTGAAAACTATGTCGGTATGTTTTCGAATTTTCGATGCGTTTCGTATTAACGTAAACATTCACTGTCAAACATGTACGATTTATCAAAAAATAATATTTAAGGAAAAAGTGCTGCTAACTCAACTCTCATAAAGAATTATAAAATTATAAAAAGCTACCGACGTAGCTTCTTCTTTCTAAAAAATATTTATTTTTTTAAATTTCAATTTCGTGAAAGTTTTGGTGTAGAAAAGTGTATTCTCCATAAACCCCTTTTCGAGCGATTTCTGTAGGTAAATTTGAGCGTTGTCTCATTCGCACATTTCGCATTCGCATGTATTGTAAGTGTACGTGAGCTTATTGTGAGCGGGACAGAATGACAGACGCGGGTGTTCCGCATGTGGTTCAAAGTCTAGCCTCTTAATACTTACTGAGGGTAATACATTATGCTAGTACAGGTATTTCTGTAATATTCGGGGAGTTGTGTACTTGGCGAAATGACCTTCAAAGTTCTTCAGGTGTATTGGGGGTATAAATCGTATTTATCTACTAATTTGATATATTGAACAGGTAAAATAATGGGCGTCTCTTCGGGTAGCACCGAAAAACAATTTGAGTAATGGAATTTTTTAGAGAATTGTATTTAATACGAAATTTAAATAATTTCGTAGGATGATTTCTAACAGTATGCACGAAGAAAAATGTTGTTCTAATATACGATCATTTTATTCGTAAAAACGGTTAAAAACGGGACTGAAGTCCTTATGAACAAATTAACAGGATTTCAATGTTTATTGGCGGGAACATGTAAGAATAATTTGCTGGTATACGTAATTTCGTAATTTGTTGGTAAAAACTTCAGTCCCGTTTTTAACCGTTTTTACGAATAAAATGATCGTATTTTAGAATAACATTTTTCTCCATGTGGAAGATCTACAGTCTCTCTGTGATGAAAGAAGTATGTATGAAGAATAAGTTAATTGTGAATTTAAGCATGTTTTAAGTTTAAGTCGTGGTATTTGAAAAAGAGAGTACGATAACAGTGTGCTATATAGTTGTAAATTATGAATACTTGGATCGGGTCGATGAGTTTGTGTATTTGGAAAGAATATATATGAGAGATGGGGAGGCTGATAGAGATGTTAAAAAAGGTAAATGCTGGTATTTTCATTAATAAAGCACTGAACGCAGTTGGCGCTAGCAAAAAAAGACTGTTCAAAGATGCGAAGATAGCAGTCCACAATGGATTGCTGCTTCCTACCCTGATGTGTGGCAGTAAATCATGGAACTTACAGAGGAAGGATGAAAGTAGACTGAATATTATATAAATGAGATCGCTGAGGCGTATTTACGTATGGTAAATTTTATAAACATTTTATACAAAGGCAATTATGTTCCGTAACACCTTGTATATTACTTACCCTGTTATACCTACATAATAAATTGTACTACGCCATGTAAAAAACCAAATAGGAGGTTAATAAATAGCAATAAATATACTCGTATTTAAGCAATTTTAGTGCAAATATAATCCGATGTTAAGTGAAAACGTACCAGTTCCAAATGTCTTGAGTCAAAGTGTGGAAATATTGCTTGTGCAGTGATGTATGACTAGGCTAGACGGAGGAACTGGCAACTAACCGATCGACTATGTTTTTATCTATAAGAGACCTGAGGCCCTAGCACACACGCTCTCGATCGATATGATAACTATCGGTAACTTCTCATCGTTCCCTACGACAACTGCACATCGCTAACGTGCAAACATCAGTTGATGTCGAATATGTTAAGGACACTTAGTCATTGTGACACTTTTTCGTTGGCGATCTGTAGTCATGCTAGGGAACGATGAGAAGTTACCGATAGTTATCCTATCGATCGTTATAGAGCGATCGTGCTAGGGCCTCTGGTCCCCTAGCATGGTCGGTCGATATGAAGTTACCGACCGATTGTCGGTAACTTCTCATCGTTCCCTAGGACAACTGCAGATCGCTAAGGAACAAACGACAGTTGATATCGAATATATTAAGGACACTTAGTCATTGTGAACTGTCACCTATTCGTTTGCGATCTGCAGTTGTCCTAGGGAACGATAAGAAGTTAGCGACAATCGGTCGGTAACTTCATATCGATCGACCATGCTAGCACCCCAGACGTCTGTCTACCTTGAAGACAAACGTGACAATTTATTATATTCCTATTTCAAATGCGAACTTCTGGCGCAAATAAATTAGGCATTTCTGTCTCACCTTGGCTATGTTATTGGCGGAACGGGTAATTTCTCTATTTGTCTGACTTCAGAGTGGCGCAATAACTCTATGACCATGTTAAAGGCAATGTGTCCAAACCAATCACCAATTTACATAATTTATGAAAATGTGTAAGTTTGAGGGAATTTCCGAAAAAAACTGTAATGTGTAAATTAAAAATAAATTCTGTAAATTGTAAATGTTCCTATTTAATTCAATGTAGTTCCTATTATAGGCACACTCTGATGTGATAGTATTATCCATTATTCGATGAATTTAATAAAAAAATCCTAATTCATTACATGGATTTAAAAAATCCCTGCCGAACAAAATATATCCTAATTAAGTACACCTAATACATTTAACACTTAATACAATATATATTACTTAATACAATATTCTATACACAATACAATATTTTTTTATTTAATACAAAATTTAATACCTAATACAATATTTAATAATTGATACAATATTTAATAATGGATACAATATTTAATACAAAATTTAATACTTAATACAGAATTTAATACTTAATACAATATTTAATACTTAATACAATATGTAATACTTAATACAATATGTAATACTTAATACAATATTTAATACTTAATACAATAATGAATACTTAATACAATAGTAAATACTTAATACAATATTTAATACTTAAAAACAATATTTAATACTTAATACAATAATGAATACTTAATACAATAGTAAATACTTAATACAATATTTAATACTTAAAAACAATATTTAATACTTAATACAAATTAAGTATACATAGCATAGTTTTAAGGAATAACAACGCGTTTGTCTAAAATCGATCCGGCCGGAGAGAAATAAAAGAGAAATTGAGATTAATAAAAAACGTTTTTTTATACTTCATTAATATCTACTTGGACATAGATTTATTTCGTATTGCTTATGGATTTAATAAAAACAAAAATATGTGAAATTTTTAACACAAAATTTAAACAATAAATCTAATTGAAATGGCGCCACTAACTGTTCACTTTACAGGCAAATCAGTGCAACTAGAGTAAGTAGGTACTCGAGCGTGCTCGTATGTGAGTACGTTTAGCGAGTATTCACGAACGCGCAATTACCATACTTACCCAGTCTACTCATCCACCGCACCAATGAACACAAATTTCCTAGATGCGAAATCTATAACGATATATATAAAGGTGCTAAAACAAATAGCTTTCTTTCTGTCGTATATTTCTCTGTAGGTAATGTACACTTACTATGTTATATATATCTAATGTTCTATATTTAATTTAGATTATTATTATATACTGTTTTCACTACTAGAATTTAATAACAACTAAACATGGTTACGAATGGTGTGAACATTTTCAAAGAATTAATTAATATCTGTGCACATTCCAACAGCAATATCATTAATGTAATAATTGTGACAATAAATAAATAAATAAAATAGGGTTATTTCACAAACTATATATCTACTACACCGTTTAAAATGCGTAAGATTTGAAGTTTATTTTTTTAATTCTGATCATTGTATTAAAAATGTGTAATTTTCATATTTTCACTCATAATTATTGATTCTGATCACTGATAATGAAAGGATTCCAACTGGCTAGAAAGTCATTATGACATAGAAGACGCCTGTATCTGGTAGGACGGCTGTCACCAAAGTTGTCGGGTGTGACGTCAACGCCGTCGAATTCTCAAATTAAAACGTACATGTTGTTTTGGCGACAAACCGAAAATGGCACATATTAAGAGGCTAGACTTTGCACCACACGCGGAACGATTACGTAATTCATTGTCTGTCATTCTGTCCGGCTCTAAATAAGATAACACACACTTACGATACATGCGGATGCGAAACGTGTGAATAGTACAACTGCCGTAAACTCTCATGTTTATCTACTGCAGAAATCGCTCGAAAAAGGGTTTCGGGAGAAAACATTTTTTCTACACCCAAACATTCACGAAATTGTAATTTACCTAAAAACAAAAATATCTTCTCGAAAGAAGAAGCTATGTTTTTATAATTTTGTAATTCTTTATGAGAATTGAGTTAGCAGAGCTTTTTACTTAAATAATATTTTCAGATAAATTATACATGTTCTACAGTGAATGTTTATGTTAATACAAAGCGCATCGAAAATTTAAAAACATACCGACATAGCTTTTACCTTTTAGAAGGCGATATAAAAAATTAAAAAATCATTTCGTTCAATTTTCGATGTAGAAAAAAGTTTTTTTCCCGGGCGTCCTTTTTGTATGGGCCGAAAAGCGAAGTCTATCGTCTTACAGCCGTTGTGTCCAATCGTAATAATCAACTACTGAGTCGAAATCTCGGCTCAACCCTACTCAAATGCATAAATATATTCTTTCCAAACCACAATCATTGCCATACACTACTCAACGTAAGGAAGCTACCCTGGTGGATTGGGGTTTCCTGAGGATGCCGTACTTATAAAAACTGCCAACAGAGTCTGACATCTGTCATCTCTATGTCATCTCATTTACACAAATTCACACTCCTGCCGGTTTTTTAATTTGAATTATGGACATATTGACTACAGTAGATATTGTAGGATGGAAGAAAATGCATGTTGATTATATTATAGGGTCACACAAGAGGCAATAATAGGCAGATATTAATTATATCGAAATAAATAATGGGAGGATTTTCCAACCGTTTTAAGATGACATAAAATGTGTTTTTTTATATGTTTTGCGCCCAATTTTGTCATGAAATCAATTGCTTGTAGCTTTATGATTCTCTGCAACTGGAAATGTTCACATTAGAAATCGAAACTGTTTCAAAATTTGCCCATCCGCATCCAACAAAATCGTAATAGAACAGCTGTTAAACGTCAGACTATGGTCAAACTGTAAAATAAATAAAAAAGAAAGTCAAGCCAACACTTTATTTTCAACATATTAAATACGTTTGCTTAAAAAATATAAAATGTCAGTTTATGTATTACACTATTTAAAAGAAATAATTTATGTAAATAATAAATACAATTATTAATGTTTTAATATTAATTTAACATGAAAAGTGTTTACTTTGACGTCATTTTATTCTCTATTATAAACAAGAAGGTCCCACACACGAGTAGTCAAAGTTATTACGTTGGACACAGGCAAATAGGAGCGTTTACTGAGGATCTCTATAGGATCACTTGACTGAGTGGCGCTTCTCGGTATACTCAGATTTATCAATTGAAAAGTTGGCCACAACGGCTGTTATTGCTATACAAAATTGATTCGTCAACATAAAAATAAAATACCTTCAATATCATCATTTGTATCTCAATCTTTTCAAGAATAAACAAAAACAGTGAATATACCCATTTGCTTAGGAGAGTTATTTTAAAGTGCAGACTTGTGACAAGTGCGCCAAAGAAAGAAGGAAAAAGCATCAATTTCTATTTCTGCATAATATTGGCCGCAGTTTTTTCAACTTTTGTATTTCAAAGGGTCGTAAATACATTTCTATGCCTTGACTCCAGAGAGCCCAATAAAAAGATTATTTGATGGATACCCTATGCCCCCTGGAATGCTACATAAGTTTTTTTTCCTATATTCGTAAAATATTTTTGTAAACAGTTTTTTTACATGCTTTTCGACTCCCACCCTCTAAACACATGCCCGTATTATGGTGGTCGGGTTGTTTGTAGCAAATACTTTTCGACATTTCGGCCCCAAACAAGCCAATGAAAATGATTATCTCTTCAAAAAGAATTTAGAAAATCTAAATATATTGATCAATTTCACCAGAACCAGGAGAGATTTAATTTAATTCGGACACACGAATACGCCCGTACCATATTTCTATCACACGGTGAGCTGGGCACTATTGCACTATTTATGCAGCGGGCGCGGCGTGCGGATATTAAATTGCACTCGTGGCTATGTAGAGCGGAGAAGAGTATCACGAGATGCTGATTTGATTGGTGCATCTTATTTATGGCACGCGTGCTGCTGATTTCAGGGCGATGCACATTGGAATCGAGTTTTAGCCAAACACAATGTGCTTTATACGCAATATGATTAAAAGTAAATCTGCGCATGAATTATGAACTCAGATGGATCGTTATACAATGTAATCTAATATTATTAATCATAGAATAGTATAAATATACTAGCAGACTCCCGGCATGTGTTGCAATGCCACTGAAATAAAGAAATTGTTTCTCCCTGCGTGTCCTTTCCCATTCGTTCCCGTTCCCCTTCTGCCACCTCTTCCCCATCCCTCACGAATTCCCCTTGCCTTCCCCATCCCTCCCTTCCGCGAACCACCCCTCTTTCATTCCCCTCCCGGATACCGCCCCCCCACCCTTGCCACCTTTTTTCCCTGCCGCTTAACTCCATAAAATACACTCATTTTCCGAACAACTCATTGTGCCCCATTGCAAATTTTTTTTTGCAAATTTCGTAATTCCCGAACTCACCAATGTAGAAATATTGCTATATAGAAACCTTCACGGGCATGTCCACAACAACTCACCAAATTTTTATCGCAATAGGATGAATAGTATAGGAAATATCTCTAAATACATCAACCCATCCCTCATACCCTTCTCCTTTCCAGAACTTCCTCTGATTTCTCTCCGTAAACGGCCCTCCACACAGCATCCCTAAGAAGGTTCACGTAGGCCCTGAGGGGAATATTTTTTCTCTGGGTTATGTTAGGAGCTAATGTAAAAAAAATGATAATGCTTTACAAAATTTCATTGTCATGCTATGATGCGCTAGAACATCTGTTCTGCAATATCTTGAACAAGTCATGGCGACAACTAAGGATGAATTGTTGCCAGAGTTGAGAGAATAATGTGGTTAGCGAATAAAATAAATATTTACAATAGGTATTACTTCTTTTTGTGTTTACTGTTAATTTCCTGGGAGCGGATAAGACTCTTCAAGCGTTGTACTTATGTAGCTTTTTGTACTTATCCTGGAAGCAGGAGGGGTTGGCAGTTTAAAATACGGTGGTTTAAAACGAAGAATTCGTTTAATTTATTCTAATAAATTCAAGTTACAGAGAGGCTAATTCTTGCGAACATTAAGAGAAAACCAGACTCCCAAAGTAAATGTAATGGTCTAACAAAGAAATATATACCTAATAATAATAAAATAGTATTTACTAGCTTCTGCCCGCGACTTCGATTAGTACTTCGAATAATCTAATTTCTTTTCCTAGGTCCCATCTACGTTTATACCAAAATTCTTAACCTATGTATTTAAAATATTTATAATTCTTGATTAGATTCAAAGTATTAGGCGAGTACTTCAAATAAATTCACTAATTTAAATATTTTCTAAAATAGAATATTGATTTAACAATCATTGTTTTGCAAAATGTCATTCTCAATTTTTGACATTTTCTATTAAACAGTAATTATTATTTTCAATATATTGAAAATAAATAGCTAGCTTTATAAATTATAGCCTATATATTATTCTAGCTATATTATCGCAAAGTTTCATTAAAATCCATTCAGTAGTTTTTGCGTGAAAGAGTAACAAACACACATACACCCATACCAACTTTCGCATTTATAATATTAGTAAGATGCATATGGATGAAACAAGTAATGCGTTCCAGGACAGATGTGTAGAATTTTCCTTTCTTTCTGAGAACCGCTCAGGAAAGGTGTGATAGTTAATCAGTTTAAAAAGCCTTTTAAAACTTTTCCGAAATGTACTGTTCTACTTTCCTCGTGCGTGATATGAATAATTCATTACTTTTACCGAAATACTGACCTAAAACATTGTTTATTCGTTTTCATTACGTTTTATTTATAAACTAACTAGCTTCTGCCCGCGACTTAGTCTGCGTAGGATTAGTACTTCGAGTAATCTATTTTCTTTTCCTAGGTCCCATCTACGTTTATACCAAAATTCTTAACCTATTTATTTAAAATATGTATAATTCTTCATTCGATTCAAAGTATTAGGCGAGTACTTCAAATACATTCACTAATTTAAATATTTTCTAAAATAGAATTTTGATTTAATAATCATTGTCTTTGCAAAATGTCATTCTCAAATTTTGACATTTTCTATTAAACAATAATTATTATTTTCAATATATTCAAAATAAATAGCTACCTTTATAAATTATACCCTATGTGTTATTCTGATATATAAGCTATATTATTGTGAAGTTTCATTAAAATCCATTCACTAGTTTTTGCGTGAAAGAGTAACAAACACACATACATCCATACAAACTTTCGCGTTTATAATATTAGTAAGATTAGTAAGATAGTCTCAATGCAGTGAATTTATCATTTCATTAATAATTATAACCATTAATATTTGCAATATTTTAAAAACATAAATGTTAAGGATTTAGGTATTTTTCCTGATAACTCTGCAATTAATTTGAATAAATTAAAATTTGTATTCGATCTAAGTACATGGTGAATTTATTGTTCCACAACCTTTTCTGGAAAAGTCATTAACTTTGATTGAAGCGTCAAACGCTAAACAATTACGTAAAAAAATAATAATTGGTAATTTTGAATTGAAAAACTAACCTTAATATGCCTTGGCAGTCCACATTTACTTTTAGACACTAAAAAGGGGGTAATTTTAGGTTTTTAGCCATATTTGAACAACTTTCGATTCTTCCAAGCTTGAAAGCAACAATTGATCGATCGAGTCTTAGATGTATTAATGTAGTCTATGGATCGCGTTTACGATTTCTTTCAATTCTAAGAGCTTTGTATAGTTTACCTCCATTCATTGATAAGCCAGTTATTTTGCATAACAAAAAAAAATGTTGTCTATATTGACAGCTTATCTGACACTCGGAATCATATTTTAACATTACTGACAATCTAGCAAGTTTCAAAAGGCAAGTAATTTCAATTATATCTGCTAATAATTAACTTTTATTAGTTTTATTCTTTTAAAACATCTTTCTTTCTAAACATTACATGTAAATTATATTCTTATTTTGTTATGTATTTTAAATAATGTACATAAATAATTTGATGCTTTTACCTACTAACTTGCTTTAATACATAACACCTTGTTGTATTTTAGGTCTCATTTTATTTATATAACCCTCTATATTTATATATATTTTGCTGAATTGTATTAGTTTTTTATATAGGTTATACTCTTGTTATTTTATTTTCAATTCTCTGCTATAATGTTTCTTACCTCACAAGAAAGGAAATAATTACTAGTTATACTTAATTACCTACTGTTAACTAACTAACTAACTATGACGCCGTTTCACCGCAGGGGTAGGCAGAGAGGACGGACCGCCAAACGACTCGGTCTTGGCACACACTCCTTGCCTCATTCACATTCATACATCTTCTCATACGTACTCTTCTATTATTCTGACTCTTGACATGGCCCGACTCAAGTATCTGATTTACTTGATCGTGCCACGTCTTCCTTGGGCGTCCTGGGCTTCTTCTACCGTTCACATTCGCGTCATAAATTCTCTTTACACTCCTTTCTTCATTCATTCGCTCAACATGCCCAAACCATCTAAGCGTCCCTTTCTTAATCTTACTTACTACGCTCACATCAGCCTTGCATTCTTTTCGGATCTCCACATTCCTCACACGATCATACATGGTTTTACCACACACACGCCTCAGAGATCTCATTTCTACAGCATTCAGTCTACTTTCATCCTTTCTCTGCCATTTCCACGCTTCACTGCCATACATCAGGGTAGGTACCAGTACTCCATTGTGGACTGCTAGCTTCGCTGTATAGTGTATAAACTGTTATACTTAATTACAGTAATCATTATGTAAAATGTTCATGTAAAAGCCCATTAAGGCGTAAATAAATAATAAATAAAATAAAAAATAAATATTGCTAGCGGACACTAGATGACGGATTTAGTCAATATCGTATTGATATAGGGTTTTTATCATTAAAAACCTGAGTCAAGATAGCTGACAAAACAGCAAATAATAAGGATAAGGACATGAATGGCGAAAAAAGTAGAATTCAAGAAATATATTATTAACAAATATTTCCTTATGTATAATATTAAGAGTGATAAATTGTAGAACCTACAGACAAGCTGCCATATGACAGCTTTGTGGGACTACCATTATTTTGTAAAAAATGTATTTTTTGATAAATAAAAAAATAAAAAATAATAAAAATATATACTTAAAAGTGGGCAATATAAGGTTGGGAACCTCCGATAAAACCGATAATAAATAAAACTTTTAAATACTTCCCAAAGATTCTGGACGTAATCTCAGGAACTGAGTGGTTTCCAGCAATTATATTGTAATTGAAAATTTCCCAGCATTCATAATTAACGGAAAATCACCGCAGCGGAAATTTTTTTAAACGTTTTCCATCTCCACCGACTAGTTTGTAGGTAACGCCTAGAGAAACAAAGAACGTTTATCGTAAAAGTTATTTTAATTACCTAACTTTTTTCTTGTGATGATGTTTTCTTTTTAGTAATTCTCTGATGAAATTTGTTTCATTCTTCGTTGATTAAAAAAAATGTTTGGTATTTAATAGAAGAACTATACTTACCTACCTATAAAAGTATGTTTGTGAGCAGTAAATCTATAACGGTGATATTTGGCGTCATGAAATTCGCTCACCTTTTCCATCTATAATTTTTTTTTTCATTAGGACATGGACAAATTGTCTCGATAAATGGCGAAACCGGTCAGTAACTTCATAGATAGAAAAATTGTTAAAAACAAAAACTTTCGACCAATGAGTTATGGCATCATGAAATTTGTGTTATGTGGTATTTCTTTATAATTTGATGATATTTGAAACTCGGCTGAGCCGAGTTTTTACTACAACTTACTGTTAATAAAAAAAGGTACTGTTTTTAAGTAATATAAATGGCTCACCTTATTTTTTTTTTCACTACAATTATTGATAACTAAAAAATAAAAACACGTACATATTTTATAATTTTTTTTTCTTTCAAATAGTGATCCTAAATTTTGGTTTTAAAAACATGTATATTTTACTTCTTTTGTGGTTAACTTTTAGATTGGAACATAAAGTTTAAAGTTTTCTCTTTCCAACACCGTTTAACTCATATCTCTTACTATGATAGTAAGGGAGACACAACGATTTCCATGAGACCTGTATGAGTCGTTCCGAAAAGCGAACAAATTAGCCCGAGGGTGTAGATTACTGTAAATTCATCAGTTTCCCGCTTGTACGACGAGTTTCCGGACGCCATGTATCCCTTGTTAATGTTCTCGATAACAATATTTCATTAGGCATTTGATACTGAAAGGTTGTTAAACTCGAATAAACGGTTACTTTGAGATTGTTGGCTGACTAGAAAGGTTTTTTGAGTTTTTTGAATTTTTTCAGTTTCCCGCTTGTACGACGAGTTTCCGGACGCCGTGTATCCCTTGTTAATGTTCACGATAACAATATTTCATTAGGCATTTGATACTGAAAGGTTGTTAAACTCGAATAAACGGTTACTTTGAGATTGTTGGCTGACTAGAAAGGTTTTTTGAGTTTTTTGAATTTTTTCAGTTTCCCGCTTGTACGACGAGTTTCCGGACGCCGTGTATCCCTTGTTAATGTTCACGATAACAATATTTCATTAGGCATTTGATACTGAAAGGTTGTTAAACTCGAATAAACGGTTACTTTGAGATTGTTGGCTGACTAGAAAGGTTTTTTGAATACCACATGAAACCAAATGCCAAGAACGTTGTGTGCCAACTTGCATTGTGGAAACCACTGAAACTGTATTGATTATGTAATATTACATAGCGTAATTCAATTTACGAATTTGTGGCTTGCTTCGATAGCTCAGTTGTTTAGAGCAGTCGCCCGGAGAGCAGAAGAACAACTTTTGAGTTCATATCCATTCGAGTAATTCCTATCCACAATTTTTGTAATTCTTTGAAGTAATGACTTCTTTACGCACGCTTGACTTGAGTGGTAAACTGGCGAATGTGTAACGAAAAGTGAAATGCGTTGCAAGGCGAACGGGCCCATTGTAGAAGCAAGAGAGAGCAGTGAGCGCGCACATTTTATTTCTCTCTTCCTCTCATAGCCAGTGCATGAAATATTTCAGTCAGTATTTTGAAATACCAGTGACGCGCCAAATGCGGAGGGGAGCGGACGTCCATGCGAGCGGCTTGATCGGGCGAGGCGAATGATAATAAATTAAAATAAATATTTGTAGAAAATTAATATATGTATATATTTTATACGTGTAAACATATATATGGATATACATATAGATGGAGCTAAAGAAGTATTTTCTTCAGTCGTGTGGTCTAAAGCACACTCGTTTTTTTTTTTAATGTGTCCAAACAGGGGGCCCTGAAGAAAATAATTTCCCTCGCGGCTTATGTCACCTTCGGGGTGTTTTAAAGGACAGGAAGAAGATGAAGTTCTGAGAAGGAAAAAGGTATGGGTCCAAGAGTGACGGACGTATGATTCCATCCCTCCCACTTGGTGCAAGGCGATGGGTCGGGAGAGACCAACTGGAGAACCTCTCCCGATCTGACGCGCCTAGCATCTGGTAGGCAGACGCTTTCGTCACCGAGAACCGTACAAACTTCACCCCATGAACCCGGGCACCCCTGCTAAGTCACCAAACGCAGTGTCATATAACAGAGGTGATTGTTATCCAATAAATGGTTCTCAGGGCGGCGGAACCCATACCCGCCTTCCAAATTGAAATTATTTATTTATTTATTCAAACTTCGCAATTTTAATTAAATAAAAATTTATTTATTTACAGAAACAATGTTTTCGTACTAATACGCTTTTATATAAAGTATACAAACAATTAGTTTTATCCTTGATGAATTTTTGTACAAAAATATGTTTTTTTACTTTTGTTATTTGGCGATACATCCTCTCTGCACACTCCATCGGAGACACTTAGTTATATTTTGTATTAGTAGGTATACTGTATCTTCCCTAAATCGACTTCGTATTGTATGGTTACACGACAAATTATAAAAAAAAGTGGCATTTCAACACCCCTTTGAAGACATCAAAATTTATTTTAAAAAATCGTCAATTTTATTGTCTTTTCAAAGAAAGTGTTGAAGTAGCATGTTTTTGAATTGCCTGGTCACCACATTGTATTTAAGTATGCCGGGGAGCCAACTGTCTGAAGATCAACCGTCATGGAATTATGCCATAATCCCACTGGCTCCGGGCAGTTGTAAGTTGTAACTTGTGTGGTAATCAAATAAAATAATTATAATAATATTATTGTAATGTTTTAGGATTCACTCAAGAAAAGAAAGATACTTTTGAAATAATACACTATGTTTTTATCGTACAAGTATAAAGTTTTATTGACACCGAAATAATACAACCCAAAAGATTTTAATTCCCCCCCAACGGAACTGATATGTGTTTCTTTCTAGATGGTTTGATGCAGAAGAGAGCAATAATAAGTTTTGCAAACAATATATTAATTTCAATTCCGTTGGAGGGGATGGGAGGAGCCTGCCATCCATCTTTATAATGTCAAACTATTACTCAAAATCTTATGTTAAATTCTGACCTAGATTCAATTTCTGACAATTATTATAAACTAGCTTTATAGAGTAAAGCCTATATGTTATTCTGATGGATGAGCTATATTATTATAAAGTTTCATTAAAATCCATTCAGCAGTTTTTGCGTGAAAGAGTAACAAACACACATACATCCATACAAACTTTCGCGTTTATAATATTAGTAAGAATTATCATAATAAAATAACTATAATGTTGTTAGTAGCAAAATTGTAATGCAAAACTTGCGTAATGCAGTAATTATTATGTTAAATAAATTCATATCTTTTCCCGACACGACTATCAAAGCGTGATGAGTGAAACACACTAGTAATCGTTGCTCAGACACTTTAGTTGATGATTCAATTAGCAAGGTTGAATCGAAAACAACGATTCTGGTATGCACAACGTTTACAATAAGAATTATATACAGTTTGGATGTACACAATATACATGTACACAATTTATACAATATACTCATAAGCAGCACAGTAGATAAGCATGTTTAATATAAATATAATTAAAATATTGTAGAAGAAAGGAAAAATAAAACTATTGGTACATCCATAGTAGGAAATAATTCAATACAATTTGACACATTCAGTTATCGAACCAACACTCTTTTGCACATCACATCACATTTTCACTAAATAAATCAGCTCTACACTTGTAACAAACCATCCAATTGCAGGTACGATGACCGATAAAAGGTCATGTTCTAGCTCTAGAGAGCAAATTTCTTCCCGGTGCATACCGCGCTACTTCAACTGAACCTCTGGCAGGACTGACCCAAGAGACGCTTCGTAAATTGTATACTTCGGAGTTCATCTAACCCAGAGGGAGAAAATACTCGTCGAAACCTTATTGGTAAAACGAAGGGTTAAGGGAACAATTATGTTTCCTTTGGGAGGACCGACACAGGTGTAACTCAACCTGTACCTCAGTGAACCCGTAAAGTTATTGTTAAAGTTTATTACACTGTCTTACTTGTGTTAAACTGTATCCAAAATAAATACAAATTGTGTTCCCCTTTAAAATTGTGCACCTATGTAATAATCCCGTTATAAGCTTAAATTGATTGCAATATTGCCGAACTAAAGATATTAACATCGGAGTTTCCAAATTTTTAATTCGTCTCATAGAAGTATTATAATACTGCTACTGGATTCCTGTTCCGATCCGGACTATAGATTGTTGTATTGCTATTACGCTGTCTTCATAGTGTTTTTTATAATTTCTTCATCTTTGTGTTTACTTAATCATACTTTGATTTAAACTTGTTTATCTCCACGGTGTTTTAAAATTCATATTATTTGAATATCATATTATGGTTTAAGGCATATCCCCATCCAATATTTCCACATTTTACAAGTCATTCGTAAAGAGCACAGTAGAGTTTGTACAGATCATTTTTATTTAGTACCTATATTGCGTATATATATATATAAAGAAGAACATTCTTGGTGAGAATGATGTTAAGAAATCGAATCTTGAATAGAAAACTGACGGCCGTTGTTCCCAATCCTATTGATCAACTGTTGAGCCCAAATTTTGGCTCAACACTTCTCAATGTCACTCTCCGAATAACGGCCGTTGTTCCCAATTTTACTAATCAATCGTTCGGCCGAAACTTTAGCTTAACACTCTCCTAATGCACAAATACGCACTTTCCAACGCAACTCTCCGACCAAAAGGCGAATCGAGCGTCACTAAACAAATCAGTAATCTGATCGGAGGCTGAGACTATTGATCAAAAGTTGGGAACAACGGCCGTAGCAGGCGAATTGAGCGTTACTAAACAAATCACTGAGCTGATCGGAGACTCAGATCGATCGATCGATCAACGTTGGAAAAACGTCCGTAAATCTTAAAAATTGTTATACAAGTGTCTGGCCTCAATTTAAATGATTTTGAACATTGCTTCTTATGTTTGAGTGGTAGCTCACGATTAAACAATCGAAAAGCTATATGTATATTTTAACCATTGTCTTAGATATTCATTGTGTTTAAAGAGTAGTAACTAACCAGTCGTAACTAAACCCTAAAACTAATTATTCCAACATAAACTTGCCAGTTATGGATTCATATAATAGGTCTACGTCCTAATTCTTGTAGGAAAGGGTTAAGTGTCAAGTGTCCACTTAACTAGAGCAATAGTGATTTATGTAAAGGCGCCTTTGGTCAAAGCGGACTTCCGTGTTGCGCAACTGGTTACAATATTACAAAACTAATAATTCGGTTACGAACTTTACAAGCAGTACAACTCGGTAACTGGCCTGATTTGACGGTTCACCGAGCAATTCAGTTGGTTTTCTCATTGTTTGAGAGCTATAAATAGCGGAATAATAATCAGTATCAATAATGAAAGCAAGACTTGGAAATCGAACGGAATTCATGGATTTAATATGATTTGTAATATATTTCCATAATTTAAAAGGTTGTTGGTCATTGTCAGTCATTTCTATTACTCGGGAATTTTTTCTTTTTACTGAGTAACTGTAACTGGTTGATGTGTTATATTCGTATAACCGTCAACCACTCTTTTCTTTTTCGCATATTCTGTTACCCTGGTGTTTTGATCCCACAATCCACCAAATAAACAACATAGGGTTAAAGGCGAAACAGCTGCTAAATGCTAAAGTTAAGTATGCTAAATTCATTTTTGCTGTACGGGTTAATATTATTATTTTAATGCATTTGAAAGTATTATTTGTTATAATTAACAATTGCAGAGCAATAAAGATGGCCATTTTTAAAAAATATTCCCGTTACCCCATCCACTTTCACCCCTCCCTCTTAGCCACCTCCCCATCGCGCCCACCTAAGTTGATGTTTTCTCTCCTTCTTTTAATTTTCTTTTAAATACCACGTATATCTGTATTACACGGAGAATTTTTTTATTCTAAAATACGATCATTTTATTCGTAAAAACGGTTAAAAACGGGACTGAAGTTATTACGAACAAATTAACAGTGTTTCAATGTTTATTGGCGGGAAAATGTAAGAATAATTTGTTGGTATACGTTCGAAATTACGTATACCAATAAATTATTCTTATTTGTTCCCGCCAATAAACATTGACACACTGTTAATTTGTTCGTAAGAACTTCAATCCCGTTGTTAACCGTTTTTACGAATAAAATGGTCGTATTTTAGAATAACATTTTTCTCCGTGTATGTTCAATATATTTTTATTCATCCTCGAGGAAGGTTCAGGTTGAACCGAAACCGGTTGGATAAAGAAATAATAAAGTGGAATTAAAACAAAGTATTACTGTATTTATTACAATAAAGATGGTTTTGATTTATAAAATTTGTAAAAAAGCAAAAGGCATAAGTATTAAACGGTGACCGAAAATTTTAAAAATTGGCACTTAATCATTCATTTGAAAAGACATAGGTTTTAGGGCTATTTTGAAGAAAAAAAAATCATAAATGTCACCGGAGACAAAATTTCATTTACATTTTTTACTCCAAATAATGTCAGGAATCACTGGTTAAAGTGTAAGTCAAGTAGGACCCTTCACCCTGTATAGGATAAGTTAGCTTAGTTTTCTACCTGTTGCGCGATTTTTTTTAAGTTAGGTTAGGTTAAGTTAGGTTAGGTTAAGTTAGGTTAGGTTAAGTTAGGTTAGGTTAGGTTAGGTTAAGTTAGGTTAAGTTAGGTTAAGTTAGGTTAGGTTAGGGGTTGACATGATTTTCTGACCAGTCTTGTCTTGTATTAGGTTAGATTAGTATGTTATTATTTTTCTTTATTGTTTTGCTTTGTCATGTATGCGCGACGTTGCCACTCTTCTGTTCTGGCATATATAAATATTATATCGGGTACAAAAGTTCGACACCGATATCAGTGCAGTTGCCAGAGTTATTTAATATTGAAACCACTGCTCGGGAAGACACAAGCCGATGACCGACCTTACAGATAATAAATAATATGCGATATCAAGTTCTGAATTAACAGCACAGCATTAATAGCGTATTTACTTTTATTAGTCGGTCGATTCGAAATTGGCTAAGCTTTGAAATAAAATATGCTAGGTACAAAAATCTTGTTCTCGTTGTAGAATTTGGCGATCGACCACTAAGTAAATTTTTGGTTGGAAGGTAATATTAATTAATCTTGTGGAAATAGTACAAGAATCCATCATGGGATATTGGTCCTTCGAGCTGGATCAAAGAGCCAATGTTTGTATTCTAATGGTACCAGAATACCTGATGGAACATTAGTCCTTCAAGCCAGATCGAAGGACTAATATTTCTTCATTAATGGTATCAGAACACCTGGTGGAATATTGGTCCACTAAGCCGGATCGAAGGACCAATTTTTCGTCTCTAATGGTATCAGAACACCAAGTGGAACATTAGTCCTTCAAGCCAGATCGAAGGACTAATATTTCTTCATTAATGGTACCAGAACACCTGGTGGAATATTGGTCCTTTGAGCCGGATCGAAGGGCCAATGTTTCTTCTCTAATGGTATGAGAACACCCGGTGGAATATTGGCCCTTTGAGCCGGATTGAAGGACCAATGTTTCTTCTCTAATGGTACCAGAACACCTGGTGGAATATTGGTCTAACGAGCCGGATCAAAGGGCCAATGTTTCTTCTGTAATGGTACCAGAAAACCTAGTGGAATATTTTTCCTTCAAGCCGGATCGAAGGACCAATATTTCTTCTCTAATGGTACCAAAACACCTGGTGGAATATTGGTCCTTTGAGCCGGATCGTAGGGCCAATGTTTCTTCTCTAATGGTATGAGAACACCTGGTGGAATATTGGCCATTTGAGCCGGATCGAAGGACCAATGTTTCTTCTCTAATGGTACCAGAACACCTGGTGGAATATTGGTCCAACAAGCCGGATCAAAGGGCCAATGTTTCTTCTGTAATGGTACCAGAAAACCTAGTGGAATATTTGTCCTTCGAGCCCGATCGAAGGGCCATTCGACGCCAATCGTAGCAGAACACCTGACGAAACATTGATCCTATTTATGGGAGGAATTCAAATATTGTCAGGTTATTCGTAAGCTGGGAATGTTTATCTATCTTTAATAGAAATAATAATCAGTTAATTTCATCCAAAGGACGCTGCAATCAATACAGTGTAATGAAACTGTTGATGCCAATAATTTATACAGATAGGCAAATGAAATTGGTAATCTGTTTCACTTGTGCCAATTTAGTAGCAAAATCACCAATCTTTAGTAAGATAATTAAATGTGAAATTATTAGGCCACAACTCGAGGCTGGCCTCGGATATAAAACAGAGATGGCGGTACAGTAGACAGGGCACACTTAGCCGAGACTTGAACCCGGTGTGGTAGGTGATGCAATGTTTTCTGACTCAGGAGGTCACCATATCATTTTATTATCATTAAATTTGTATTTGAGATGAGGGCAACACTCGCGGCGTCAGGGAAAAGGGAACGAACCTTCTCCAATATAAATAAACGAGATAATCTTCAATGACAGTCGGAATATAAAACGCCAGATTTTACGCAAGATTCAACCATTACTTTCTTATTGAAAAATAAAAAACAAATGGTGATATAAAAGCTTATTGTCCTAGATATTGATTACATTCAGAAAATCTGCAAATATCATGATGCCAGATTTTCCGAAGAGAAATTTCGTGACATTCATATAATATTTATTTATTTATTTATTAAAGAATTTTATACATAGTGTACATATTGTGTTATTTCGCCCGCCATGCTAGGGATGTCCCTGTGTTATGGCGGGTGAAGTATGCAGATTATATGGGTAATGAAGTACATTTACTGATAATATAATAATTATGATAATGAGGTTTACAGTTAATGCAGCAATGAATTTATGATAATGAAATTTACATATAATATAGTAATTGATGATAATGATGTTTACAGGTAATAAATATAACAAGGAATTTATGACAATGAAATTTACAGATAAAATAATAATTGATAGATGAAATTTACAGAAAAAAATTATATCGACAAATAAGTCGGAAAATCATGAGATTTTACGAATTTAAGACACATATACAAATATTTATAAGCTCTCTAGCTCGTGATAGAATTACTACAGAAGCTATAAGTATATATAAGATGCATTAACCCATAAATTCCTCGAAAGATAATCTCAGTTTCGCCCTGGTGAAAGACCACTATTCAGGATTGAGACGTTGCTTGAAATGGCTTTAGGCGTATTTGGTAATCAGATCTGAATAGCTAGATACTTCCCCACCTTCCCCTCCCCATACAATTCAACCTCATAACGTATCCCAATTTATTCGGGATGACATTCTCACTTGGATCAGTTTGGACTCTGGGGATGTATTTACATTTAAAAAAATCGGAAAAACATGGTATCAAGGCAAATTTCACGACGCCAGAGCTCACTGATCGAGTATTTTTGTTGGGAAACAGAAACAGATTGTTTGAACATTGTCCAGTCGGGGGCGTCGCTACTGAAGATATTGTTCTTACCAATGCAAAATTTAAACATGATTATTGATTTGTCAGCTGTTTTTCTGACCAGCTGTACACATAACTTTGTAAATCTGTACCGCAAGTATGTTTAAACACATGATAGCAGCACAAAAATCACATTCAAAGGCACAATGCATTGCATTCAATGTTGATTATCACCTTATTCAAAAGTTTTACGATCACTTAGCAAAGATATATTTGCACCATTTGTATCTAATGAAACAGGTATTTGCTCTCTCTACCTAAGTATCAGTAGCAGAATGAACACATGCGTCGTATTCCTATGGTTCAATCGTCCGCTAGCCAGCTAGTACCTTCATAATTGGAGTCTGCAATCTTTAGATCACAGAAGTCGGATGGGAATGCTGTCCTTGTTCCACCGGTATTTCAATGGAATATGCTCCGAGAAACTAGGGTATTTGGTTCCTTCAACACCGGTGCACAGTCGGGAAACACGCAAAACGCGCGCTTAACATTTGTACAAGGTTCACAATATATAACTAACTTAATTTAGCAAAATTATTATGGGAGAATATTTTATTATTTGTTATATTTAATTAAAAATTACGCCACAACAAAATTAACCAAATTAACAATTAATAAAATTAAGATGGGACTCTAAGATGGTTATTATTAAGTTAATAAAATTAAGATGGGACTCTAAGATGGTTTTTGTTAAGTTAACTTAATTAAGATGGGACTCTAAGATGGTTATTATTAAGTTAACAAAATTAAGATGGGACTCTAAGATGGTTTTTGTTAAGTTAACTTAATTAAGATGGGACTCTAAGATGGTTATTAATAAGTTAACAAAATTAAAATGGGACTATACGATGCTTATTTTTTAGTTAACAAAATTAAGATGGCACTGCAAGATGGTTATTATTTAGTTAACAAAATTAAGTTGGGACTGTAAGCTGGTTATTATTTAGTTCATAAAATTAGATATTTATTATTTAGTTTTAAAAAATGAGGATGGGACTGTAGGATGGTTATTATTTAGTTAACAAAATGAAGATGGGACTGTAAGATAGTAATTTATTAGTTATTATTTAGTTAAGAAAACTAAAATGGGGCTTCAAGATAGTTATTATTTAATCCATAACAATTATTTTCATTGGTCCTCCTGGCTCCTAGGAGTCGACAGATCTTATGTGTAAATCGGACATCGGTTCTTTTTCAAATCGGTACAGATCACGCGTGAATTTTCTGCTCAGTGAATCAGTCAATTGTATTATTGCTTTGTAAGATAATTGAAAACAGAACGGTTTCAATAACAAGAAAAAATAATAACTCGGTTTATTGTCGTTCTAGAAAGCGAATTTAAAAATAATCTTATTGGTAGTTGCGTTGATATTGCAATTGTCGTGATAAAATAGAGTGGCCTTTGATTGCCATAACATAATATTGAATATTTCAACAGATAATGTTGATTAACTTTAGATACACTTAAAAATAATAATAAAAATTATATATATATATATATTTTTTAAAAAATTTATTTCAATTTATTTTACCTCTTACACACAACAATTTAACATTTTAATCATTGTTTAACAATAGAATAATTAAATAATATGTATTACTTTTTTCAAGACATACATAAAAACGTATTTCGAAGACGTGTACATAAAAAAAAAAAAACTGGGGCGTATCAAAACCTTAGATATTTTCCTTTATATTAACTATTATTATGGTAGGATAATTTTTAAAACGAAATAAAAGAGCGAAAAATAGGAGAGAATGAGGAAAAAGGGGAGCAAATACAAAACAAAAAAAAGTAAGAAAATAATGAACAACGAAAAGAAAAAAAGAAAAGAAAATAAAAAATAAGAGAAAAGAAAAGAAATTAAAATAAAAGAAAAGAAAAGAAGAGAAAAGAAAATAAAAGAAAGAAAAGAATAGAAATAAAGTAAGAGACGAAAATAAAGAAAATATAGGAAATCGAAAAAAAAAGGAGAAATAAAAGAAGAGAGAGAACAGAAGGAAAAGGAAATAAGATAAAAACAAAGAAAAGAAACAAAGAAAACATAGATATAAAAAATATATAAAATGGATGTTCATATCAAAAACAGAAAATATTAGAATACCCCACAAGAATTCCAACTGCTCCCGTCTGGAGCCAGTGAGACTATGGAATCCCCAATTGGGGTACGTTATGAGGCTAAAGGTAAGTGGGAAAGGGAAGGAGACGAGGAAGAAGAAGGTGGGGAAGTATCCGGCTATTCAGATCTAGTCACTAAACACGGCTAAAGCCATTTCAAGCAACGTTTCAATTCTGAATGGTGGTCTTACACCAGGGCGATACTAAGAGTATCTTCCACTCTGGAACGTGCCGCAAATATACTATATATTATTTAAAAAAAATAAATTGTGAAATAACACAAATCAATTAAATAAAATTTATTTGCGCACGCCGGGTTCGAACCCGCGACCTTCGGAATGGCAGTCCAATGCCCTACTGCTGGACTACGCCGGCCGTTTTTAAAACGAGTTTTCTATCATATAAGTAATTAATACGCACTAAAGTAGAAACGCAAAAAGACATGTAATATAAGAGTGTATCAAAGACAAAGACTTAATTAGCGGTTAGGCTCAAAAACATTCGCAAAGCAAACATAATGATGTATGACACTAGTTTACCTCGGTCATGTGAGGGAGGTGTTAATTAGTGTTTAGCACGTAGCTCGCCACCTGATGGGCACACTGTAACCGTATACCATCGAAATTTCTAAATTACGTGACTTTTCTAGGAATATAACAAATTGTGCTTTATTTTCCAAACTATAAATGGCAAAAATATGTTCGTTCAATCCCTATTACACTAATGGATCTAATTGTAATTTTCCGCTTTTTCGTAATGAGCAATGCATTAGCTAGGGTTTGATTGTATTACAAATATTGAATGTGACATGGTAGAAGAATGTATCGCATATTTACGTGACATTCTACAGTTTTTACGCAATTTTTGAAGTAAATACTTCGTTGTGAGGCGTACGGGCTCACTGTAGACGCAAGAGAGAGCAGTGCGCGCACACATTTTCTTTCTCTCTTCGTCTCATAGGCCAGTGCATGAAATATTTCGGTCAGTATTTTGAAATACCAGTGACGCGACAAACACGGCGGGGAGCGGACGTCGATGCAAACGGCTTGATCGGGCGAGTCGAGTGATAATATATAGATGGAGCTAAAGAAGTATTTACTTCAGTCATGTGGTCTAAAGTACACCTATTTTTTTTTGATAAATTATTTCTTGTGGGATTTAGTACCCCCGAAAATCGTTAAAATTGCCTGATTTTAACACCATTTAGTATATATAAAAAATGCATAACGTAGCAGCCAACATAGAATATTTTCAAATAAATAAAATTGGTTAAAAAAAATCTTACATACAAATCAGTCCAGTTTTGGTGGAGAAAGCTGGGGAATACAAAACCATCTATTTTGAGGATTTTATTTTGGTATTACCAGCCTGAGGTGCAGTTTTCCCTTTCGCTCAGTATTCGAGGGGGGGGGGGGGGTGGGGCGACAGTGACAGCAAGTGTTTTCACTAAGAGTACTACTAACTGCTCCAAACCGCCTGGAGCCAGTGAGATTATTGCATTCCCAATTGTAGTCGGAAGGCGAAGTACATGAATATCCAGATCCAGTAACCAAACACAGCTAAAGACATTTCAAGCAACGAATCGATTCCAAATGGTGGACTCTCACCATGGCGATATTAAAAATATCTACAACTCTGGAAAGTGATGCAAATATACTAAGAATAATATATCTCCATAAAATTATCAACGGCTTTATTGATTGTTCTCCCCTTCTGTCTAAAATTAATTTTAGAGTCCCGAGCGTTAGAACTAGAGAAAAATCACTTTTTCATCTTCATAAATGTTCTACCAATCTCCGACAAAATGCTTTTATATTCAGAGCCTGTAATATATTTAATAAGAAATTTAATGATATGGACATATTCTCGTGTAATTTGAGAAACTTTAAAAAATTTGTCATAGCTAACATTAAATAATTTAAAAAATTCCTTTTCCAAGTTATTATGTTGTTGCTGTGAATCCTTTCCAGTTACTTGTCATCCAATTTATACACATTTTCATTGTTTGTTTTTGGGGTGTTATGCCGTGTTGTGCTACCTCCTTCTTTAGCCGACGTTTCGGACAGCGTTGCAGTGTCCATCATCAGGGCAAATCCGGCAGATAAAGAAGGAGGTAGCACAACACGGCATAACACCCTAAAAACAAACAACGAAAATGCTTTTGGCCGTGAAAATCTAAAAACGTATCTTATACACATTTGTTCACTTTAGATGTAGGTATAATATGTATTTTGTACATGCATTATTATTTATGTATTGTTATTATTGCTATTGCGTAGTGAAGATAAAGTTTATAATACATTATGTTTTGAAATTTAGCTGGTTATTAGTATATTAGTTACATTTAAATTGTTATTTATTTGTATTGTTACATCTTCTATTATTTTTTATCTAATATTTACAATATTGTATTTTTTGTAAACATGTCAGCCCATGGGTAGCACCCTTAGTTTTTTTAAACTTTATTATTATTTTCTTTGTAATAGATGTAAATAATCTGTTGATTTTCATAAATAAATAAATATATATTTTTTGGTGTATAAATCATTGTGAATTGCTACGAATTCGTAGCCAAGGATCGTACCGAACAGCCACGGGGCCTGTGATTAGCGTATTTAAACTAACATGAAACATGTGATCGAAGAAGATTCAGTTACCTATTGTTTCTGTTTACTTAGTAGAAATAATACTTACCTGTTGTCTCAATTCTTCAATTCACTCTACTATTTGGCTGCTAAACGCATAGAATTGATTCGAGAGCTTACCTGCAAAGAAAGAGAACATGTCTTAGTAAAAAGTTCAACTTAAATGGTTTAAGACGTGATAAAGAAGTAAAAAAATCACAATCGGGGTGGGATCAGATGGGAAGAGGAAGGTTGGGTAGTAACTGGCTACTCAAACCTGGTGTAGGTTATTTATTAATTTTAATTCGATTCTGAACGGTGGTCTGACACCATCAGGGCGGTAAACCACTATGAGTAAGATTAAAAATGGACGCTAAGATTGTTTGGACATGTAAAGCGAATGAACGCAGAAAGGAGTGTAAGGACAATACACGATGTAAATGTGAATGGTAGAAGAAGTCGGGGACGCTCGAGGAAGGCATGATCAAGTGAATCAGATAATTTAGTCGGGCTATGTCAAGAGTTAGAATAATAGAAGAGTATGTATGAGACGATGTATGGATGTGAATGAGGCAAGGAGTGTGTGTAGAGCCCGAGTTGTTTAATGGTCGTCCACTTTGCCTACCCCTGCGGGTAAACGCGTGATGGTTAGTTAGTTAGGTACACCACTCTAATGATGACTTTTTTAAATCAGAAATAATAGTTTTCAATAGATGCATATGTTATCTTTAACAAATCAAAACGTTTTGCTTTCCTACAAGTGTTATTATTAAAATAATAGATAATTAAATGTCTCTTAAACATTTTCAATCTTAATTACTTTTAAATATTTGATAAATCATCCATAAATGCATTTAGTTTGTACCAGGAGGTAATTCCACAGAAATAAATATTTACTCTAATTAATTGGATAATTTGTAGAGCGCCGTTTTTGTGAGAAATCACCTAAAGGCGCTGTACATTTTATTACGACTTCTTAGGCTCTACCTAGAACTATTATTTACAAATAGATGCAGAAAACATACTTACCTGGCAGATCACTTCCGATAAACACACTTTAATTAGAAAGTTTGTGCTTGGAGGAGATACGACTTTGCACGCGGAGGACACTATATTTAAAACATTGGACATTGCATAATTTTACATTTGCTACACCATCATTTTTCATATTACATTTATAAGAAGATTACTGCCAAAAATGGAGTTAATAAATTGAAGTTATTTCAAAAGAATTGCGAATTTAGGCCTCATTAGGACTGGAAAATTTGAATGAAATTAGATGTACGCTGAGAGAGTGAAGGTAAAGGTTTTGGTTTTTTTTCTTTATGGATACGAGTTTTATGTTTAGCTCTAAATTTCGCCGAGTCTGTGATCATTCTTAAATCATGTGACTCTACATTTTTTTCCCTCTCATAGTTTTAATAAGTCAACAAAAAAACAAATAATTCACCTTACCAACTTTAAAAGGCATGCTTTACAAAACTCCTAATATCGATAAAAAAGATCAATCATTTCCATTTCTTATTGTCTGCCTTTTAAAATTTTCATTTTCATGTTTACACTTGGAAAATATGTTTGAAGTATTTTTGTTTACTTATCGCAATGTTTATTGATGTTGGTGTATATTACGCATTTTCTCAATGTGTATTTTCTAGATAAAACATAAATAACAATATTTTTCTACACCGTAGATGACCGTCTACGACGTAGAATTAAAAAAAAAGATATGCCTACAGGTCAGAACGCACTGAAGACAAAAATCTATATCAATATGAAAGAAAAAAGGTGTTGCCAATTTATGTAAGACCTGTTGACTCCTAGGTTGCAGGCGGTTTACGAGGAATACACAAGTCAAAAATATGTATATTCGTAGTGTGCCTTATATCACCACGAATATAGGTAATAGGCATAAAAATCGCTTGGCAAACGGAGTCTAAATATTAAGGTTTCATATGGAAAAATAGTTTTTATTAATTATTTTTTAATTGATAATCTAATGTTTAAGACAAGATTTTTATGCATAACACAAAGTGTAACAAACATTATAAGCAATAATTATTAGCCTGAAACACTCATCCATATTGAAAAAATCTCCCGAGAACAGATACATGTCGCCGACGGGACTCGAACCTGCACCCCTCTGATTGCCGGTCAGGAGCATTTTATTTATTTATTTTTTAAATTTCTCAAATAAAAATAAAGTTGGTTGTTTGCAGGTGAAAAAATTGTAATAAGCGCTAATTGTTGAATGAAACACTAGGTATATATTGAATCATTTGGAGGGTAGGAGGTAACCCGCCGTAGCTTTATGTTAGAACTCCCGACCGGCAATCATAGGGGTGCGGGTTCGAGTCCCGTCGGCGACATGTTTCGATGACATGGAAGATTTTTTCAATGCTTATGATATTAGTTTTTTTTTTATTTTGTGCATAATTTAAGAAGAAAAAAAGTTAATCAGGGGAAACTGACAGATAATTTTAGCAATAAAACAGTGTTTTTTTTTAAGTTGTTTGTTATACGCTTTCATACATTTCTAATGAAAAAAAAAATTGTGCTTAACGTTTATATTTTTTATAAACTAATAATTTTATTTTTATTCTACTCAAGCGAAACGATAGGAAAAGTTTCAATTTATCCAAAATATATATTTTTTTTAATAATTTAAACCGATTCGTAGTAAAGATTAATCGAAAATAGTAAAATGATCAAAATTTGACAATGAAAGAATTTGTTTTTGAAAATACTTTGATCAATTTTACCAGAAGTAGGATAAAATAGATCTTACTTCAGGCACACATTCGCTTGTTCCTAATTACACCGTTGCTAATGGAAGTTCGTACTGTTAACTTTGTGAGCTTAAATTAAATGCTTCTATTTATTTCAGTTTAAAAATAATACCGCTGGGCTCCGTGAATAATTATTTTCTAAGAAATGTACAGACGACAAAAATAATATCATCTTCCTGCGTGGGAATTTTGACGAATTCATTTTTCATGCCAATTTTGAGATTTTTTTCTACAAATTTCTTCTTATAATAATATTGTACGTAGAAAAAATACGAATAGACTCACCTGATTTAAAAAATATAGTCAATACCTCACAAGAGTCCCAACTGCTCCAGTCTGGAGCCAGTAAGACTATAGCATCCCCAATGGGATATGTTGTGAAGCTGAAGGTAAGTGGGGAAGGGAAGAAGATGGGGAAAATGAAGGTGGGGGAAGTACCTGGCTATTCAGATCTAGTCACTAAACACGGCTAAAGCCATTTCAAGCAACGTTTAAATTCTAAATGGTGGTCTTACACCAGGGCGATACTGAGAGTGTCTTCCACTGTGAAACGTGCCACAAATATAGTGTATATTATTTTTATTAAATAATTGTGAAATAACACAAATTTATCAAATAAAATTTATTCGCGCACGCCGGGTTCAAACCCGAGACTTTCGGAATGGGAGTCCAAAGCCTTGCCCCTGGACTACGCCGGTCATCATTATTATGTAGTGTTGCGCTTCCTTCTTCAGCCAAAGTTTCAGAGAGCGTTACAGCGTCCATCACCACACGGAGAAAAATGTTATTCTAAAATATGATCATTTTATTCGTAAAAACGGTTGAAAACGGGACTGAAGTTCTTACGAACAAATTAACAGTGTTTCAATGTTTATTGGCGGGAAAATGTAAGAATAATTTGTTGGTATACGTACGAAATTACGTAAACCAACAAATTATTCTTACATGTTCCCGCCAATAAACATTGAAACCCTTTTAATTTGTTCGTAGGAATTTCAGTCCCGTTTTTAACCGTTTTTACGAATAAAATTATTGTATTTTAGAATAACATTTTTCTCCGTGCAGGGCAGAATTGTGATGAAGTGTGTGTGAATGTGGAGGTGATACCAGGTTGCTTTTGCTGTTCTTAATGTGGCTTTCTGTATTTAGTTTTGGTGAAACTTGTCTTTTGATTTTGACTACGCCAGTGACCTTTGTTTTAAAATTTTTCTTAATCTCGGAATGAAAATGTAGATTTGTATAAAGATGAAAAAAATGCCGGCCGCCATAGAAATCTTCCTTAAATAAATAGATAGAAGAGAGATATGGTTTAATGTAAGAAGTTGTCAGAAGAAAAAGATTTTTCATCAATTTGATAAGTATTTCAAAGGAAATTTATACTCCACTACATAGTTAATATGTCAGTTTTCCAACAAATTCTATTTGTCTCACGTAACATCGTGTTAGGTGAGCCCAGAATCATCATGTTATGTGTCAATCAAATTAATTTATTCATAGTTCAAAGGGAATTTGATTAAGTAGTTAACTGAGAAGCTACGACGCCAATTCCCTGCAGAGATAGGCAGAGAAAATGATATGCCAAATTACTCTGTACTGACATGCATTCCTTGTTTCATCCACGTTTATAACTGATACTCTGACTCAGGCCCTCAGAATCAGAATTTGGGAGGAAGATGTGGGTACCGCCGCCCCGGAAACAATTAACAGGATAAACAATACCCCTGCCATAGGACACCCAAAGTTCGCTACACGGGTGTCTTAGCAGGGGGCCCGGTTTCATGGGGTGACGTTTGTACAGGTCTTGGTAGCGATTGTGTACGCCTAACGGATAGGGAGAGACTGGTTGAAGGAACTTTTGAACTCTCCAGTTAGACTCTCTCGACCCATCGCCTTGCACCGCAAAAGGAGGGATGGATTCTTACGTCGGTTAGGACACATTGAGCCCGGAATCCTAAACACCCCTCGTACATTTTTCCGTCCCAGAACTTTCTCTCCTTCCTTTTACTAAAACCGCAGCATCTCCAAAGATGACATAGGCCAAGAGGGTTTTTTTCCTCACGACCCCTCAAGACCTACCTCACAGCATCCCCAAAGATGACATAGGTCAGAAGGGAAATTATTTTCCCCAAGACCTCTTGTATGGAGCTAATATAAAATAAAAATACATTTAAAATGCCCAAAATATTCGTTTCTTTCACGCTTCTTACCGTCAGTCAGAAAATATATAAATAAAGGTGAAATTTATGTCAGGAAGGGAAAAAAATAATAAAAGTAGGCAGGGATAATCTGGCCATTGAGATCTCTTTACCAAATCCATTGAAATCAGAAATTAAAGCTATAATATGGTAAATATAAAATTAATAAAAATTGATTCTCTTTTCAGAAAAAAAAAACTCGTGTAAATTGGCTTCAAAAGAATTCATCCTTATAATTACAAAAATCATTTGTTGACAATGAATCTAAAGATATTACATTCTTCATTGTTCTTAACATCGTCAATCGATGTTGAAAAGTGTACCTATATTTAATGTTGAATTTCTGTTGACATTTGTCGTAACTCACTCTGTCAACTTTTGATTTGTTTGAGTTGTTTCGAGTAAGCAAGAGTTGATTATAAACTCGGATTGTTCCGTTGTGCTTCGACTTCACTCCGACGTAGTTATAGTATAATGTTAGTTTGTTAGTGTATTTATAGTTCAGAGACATTTCAAAATATCAACATTCTTTAAACATATCTTTAGAAATATCGAATGAAGTAATTCGTACGATAACCAATTAGTGCACGACTATAAAGCGCTCTATTCACAATGCTGCAAACAGCCCGACATGTCGGACTGTTTGACAAATTGCATCGTTAGCATTTGCAAAATGGTGAGTAGAGCGTTTAAGAATTTAACGAGAGCATCTATCCCATCCAATATTCCTATTCCCTTTACTTTACATAATATATACAAAATATACAAAACTACATACAAAACAGGATATTTTTTAACTTCCCTGAAAGATAGATTTTCAATAAAAGACCAATATTCAGTATCAAAAATTTGATTGAAATGGCTTTAGTGACCAGATCTGAATAGCCAGTTACTCTTCCTAACATTCATCTAGCATCTGGTCCATCTCCTTCCAATTCTCACTACCTTCAGCCTCACAACATACCTAAATTGGAGATTGGAGAAAAAAAAAGGTTTCGAATAATATTGAAATGGAATTTTCATTTATAACACAGGGGTTCCAAGTACATCTATAATGTAAAAATTAATGTTTGTTTGTTCGTACCTTATGCGCGGCCATACCGTTCATCCGATTACGATGAAACTTTAAGAATATGATGTGCGCATACTCGGGATGGTTAAAGGAGCTCTGCTGTTATGAAATTATTTCCTATAGTGTTCATACGATTGCGATTAAAATTTCATCCGATTGCTATTAATTTGTTTTGAATTATTGTGTACATGGCCGTGAATACTTCTATATCTATACTGGTGAGCTCTGGCATTATGAAATTTGCATAAAAAATTGCATAAATAGGTCACGCGAGTTGTTGGAAAAATGGGTATATTTTATGGAGTTAGGCGGCATGGAAAAAAGGCTGTAGTAGAATTAGGGAGGGGGGCGTGGGAAGGGGAAAAGGGAAAGCGGGAAGGGAAAGGGAAGAGGAGGTGGAAGGGGAACGGGAACGAATGGGAAATGACACGAAGGGAGAAACAATTTATTTATTTAATTGGCATTGCAACGCATGCCGGGTATCAGCTAGTGTTTGTATAAAAATGGCTTCAAAACCGTCGCAAGTATTGATAAACTGAATACGAAGTTCTTCCTAGATACCTTGTACTTTGTTCTTTTACGACATTTACACGTCTATATAATGGAAAACAATCAAATCTGGTGTAGTGTTTCGTAAATTACTGGGTTTTTACTATCATTAACAAACACGTCTGAAATATATGTATGTAGTATTTATACTATAATTAAAAAAGTTACCTAGAAATACAACTGCTCAAGTTTACGCATCATTATTCTAAGAAGCTGTTGTCAATAACAATCGTAATTATTTACGGCAGAGATGTAAGTCATAATTATTATACAACGTTTACTTATTTTAATACTGAAAGTGAAAAGGGAATAACCCCCACTTTATTTTATGCTTTATCATTGTCTTTATGGAAATATGCACATCAGGGGAAAAGGTAATAAGCCTCAAAGTCCAAATATTTTTTATTATTTAAATAAACCATTAATAGTTCTGTGAATAGAAGATCTTGCATCTCATTTAATAAAGGGACATACATTAATTACGTAAGCAGTTTAAAAAAAAAATTAGACCCCCCCTTGGTGAGATGAAGTGAGATTTAGTGGGACCCCGCTCACGTAAGATTTTTTTCTAACTCTCGAAATAAATGTTTTGCGTAATAGTTATTTTTTCAGATTTTTTTTATTTTTTATTATGTCTATATTAATATATACTCTTTTAAAGTTGACGTGAGATTTTTATTGACCCCCCCCCCTCGGTATGATGAGATTTGGTGAGATTTTACTGGACCCCCCCCCCTATTTTTTGATCACGTAATTAAAGTATGCCTCCTAATGAGATTTCCATTGAAATCATAAGATTTGAAAGTAGCTACCTTAATACCTTGCATAATTATAAACCTATTTTACATTAACTCCAAACAGAAAGCCTTGAGGAGAAAAAAAATTCTCAAGGCCTGTGTCATATTTGGAGATGCTGTGTTGAGGTTCTTTTTACGGACAGGAAGGAGAGAAAGTTCTGGGAAGGAAAAGGGTATGATAAGTGATTATGAATCTAGGGATCAATGTGACCAAGAGTGACGGACGTATAAATCCATCCGTCCCATGGTGCAAGGCAATGGAAAAATCATTACCTAAAACTACTATAAGAGTCCATATCTTACTATTATTATTATTATTTCTTTTAAATCTTGAAATCCGTTATTGATAAATCCTGCATTTTCTAAATTATCTCTTTTTTGCAATATTTTATTATTTACTTTCATACATGATAATATATAATTGAGCTTAAATTCCCTCACCGAACACAAGAGCCTCGTCTCTTTATGGTGAGTAAAAGCTATTCTTATCTACCATTTTAACACTGTAAAATGTAAATTGTGTATTTATTGGAAAAATAACCTACAAATATTAAATAAATAAAAAATTAAAATTCCGCCTAAATATTCCGCTCTTTCGCTCTCTGCCGGTTTAAATTCTCCCCCGCTACAATATTACATCATACCTATAACTGCTATTATACAAATATTCCGCCATACGTGCAGTGAGAAGTGTGAAGCAGCCAGAAAGGAGAATACTACAAAGCCCACAATAAGTCCCAATTCTTTTTTTTCCTTGCCTGTGACATAGTTCTCCTTGTGCAGTGTTCATTCCACGCACATCATACAAAAGGTCCTTCGATTACACAAAATTATACTACAGTTATGAATCCGTAAATATTGGTTTTTATCGTTTCCTGTTAAGTTTTCATTTTGTGACTTGAAGGATTTTACCAAACCATAGCTGATATGTTACCAATACGTATATTATATTTGTTTAATGTCCTCGGAAATATTTAATGTGAATAAGTACACAAAAGGCAGGAAATTGAAATCAGGAAGTTCAATATTTGAAGAAATGAACCAATAAAATACAGAAATAAATACTTTTGAACATTATATTATTAATGTAAATAATCCAGGGTTAGTCAACGTTTACCTTCAGCCTTCCCTTGCGACTTGCGAATTCAGCAAATAACTTCAACCGAGTCAAAAGAACCATTAAAATTTGAGACGAAGACTTGGTTGGATGCACCGAACACACAATATCTAGAAGTGTGATGTATACCGACTTAAACGCAACTGACAGGTAAATTGACGAGAGATAGAAAGGCGGATGGATATTAAAAGGAGGGTAAATGCACTGAACTCCTATTTAAAAAAAAAAATTATAATTGATAAACTAATGTTTAAGACAAGATTTTTATGCATAGCACAAAGGGTAAAAATTATTATAAGCAATAATTGACACCGAACTCCATTATTAGACGAATAAACGCGGTAGACGTAATAAAGAAGCTGCCAAAAGAAGCGAGGCTAGCAATCCATAATGGAGTGTGGATACCAACACTGATGTATGGCAGTGAGGCATGGAACTGGAAGCAAGTATTAAAGCAGATTGAATGCTGTAGAACTGATATCCTTCAGGCGAATGTGTGGTAAAACTGATAGGACTAAGGGCATACTTTCAAAAAAGGTCTCCTCTGGTACATAACTACTCAGTTTGGGAAGCAGAGGCCCTAGCACAATCGCTCGATAACGATCGATAGGATAACTATCGGTAACTTCTCATCGTTCCCTAGGACAACTGCACATCGCTAACGTACAAACAACAGTTGATGTCGAATATGTTAAGGACACTTAGGCATTGTGAACTGTCACTTATTCGTTGGCGATCTGTAGTCATGCTAGGGGACGATGAGAAGTTACCGATAGTTATCCCATCGATCGTTATCGAGCGAGAGTGCTAGGGCCTTAGGTATGGCTACCGCCGCCCGGGAACCATTAATTGGATAAACAACACTCCTGCCATAAGTCATCCCAAGAGATTCGCTAAATTTAATGAGTTAGCAGGGGTGCCCGAGTTCATGGGGTGAGGATTGTATAAATCTTGGCGGCATACCTATGCGTTTACGCATTTCCCACCTAATGCATGGCGGGCCGGATCGGGAGAGACTGGTTGATGGATACCTTTTTACCTCTTCAGCTGCACTCTCCCGACCTGTCATCTTGTACCATAGTAGGAGAGATGGATTCACTCGTCCGTCACACCTGAATAAATTGACCCCCAGATTCATTCCCTCATAATTTTTTCCTTCTTAGAACTTCAAATCCGTCCTTTCCTCAAAATACCCTCCACACATCACCCCCAAAAATGAATAGGCCCTGAGGGGAATTGTTTTATTCAGGGCCCGCTGTGTATAGATATATGAGGTGTGTAGAATCAAATACAGCAATCTCCACTTTTTTCAAAAGTGAACTAATAATGCAGTTTTGTCAATGATTCACACATTTACCTACAAAAACAGTTATTTGGCATTAAAACCAGCTCTGTATGCCAAAGTTTCCCTTTTTGTGAATAAAATTATTTACTTACTTATGAATAACATTATATTATGTATGAGAATTACTGAAATGAAAGGTTTCTTTTGGTTTTCTCAAAATAAAGCATTTTGGAGATTGCTGCATTTGATTCTACTCACCTCATATATATTGCAAAGACAGAGTCGTGGCGGTAAATCATAGTGAGTTAAAAATTACCTTACTTTGTATACACTTAAAACACACTTCTATCGCTTTGTTTCTTCAGCGATCATGTGTAAGTTACATTCGAGAGCTTTTATCGAGCGCTTGGGCAGTTAGCTCTAAGATAATTGCAAAACAGACTCAGACCAAATCGACTCGCGTCGATTAACATTCAAATTTCATTAATTCAAAACGCAATCGGGCACAAGTGCGGGTGATTCAATGTAGAATATTACAGTCAGATTGGCATTGCTGGCAGGCTTTACTACCAGGTGTCGATAAACTCATATCATACATACCAGAGCTATAGCGGTGCTATACCAGTGATATACCAATACCAGTATAGCACCGGCTACATACAGTACACAGTACAGAGTCCCGGATCAATTTATTATGGCAACCCTCGCATTTCATCTAAATCTAAGTTTTGTTTTATAGAGAAACCTCCCAAGAGTCCCAACTGCTCCCTTCTGGAGCCAGTGAGACTATGGCATCCCCAATTGGAGTATGTTGTGAGGCTGAAGGTAAGTGGGGAAGGGACGGAGATGGGGAAGAGGAAGGTGGGAAAGTACTCAGTCACTACACACGGCTAAAGCCATTATTAAGCAACGTTTCAATTCTGAATGGTGGTCTTACACCAGGGCGATACTGAGAGTATCTTCCACTCTGGAACGTGCCGCAAATATAACATATATTATTTTTATGAATTAATTGTGAAATAACACAAATTAATCAAATAAAATTTATTTGCGCACGCCGGGTTCTAACCCGCGACCTTCCGAAGTGTCTTACCACTCGACCACGGACGGTCTTCTGTATAACCTATAACTATATGTATATATAACCTATAACTATAACTATAACTCGAGCGCTTTTTGCCACATTATGGCACTATTTACAAAATCACGGATTGTTTTGTTGTCAAAATATGGCAATTTTATTATTTTTTTATTAAAGCAACTATATACATAATTACATTCAAAATATAACAAAATAAATATTCTCCAGTTTCTTTAAAATGTTTTAAGGTTAAAGATTTAATAATATTTTTTTATAAATTCTACGAATATGTGATAATAGACAAAAGATAGATGAATTCATTGGCTACATAGAACTATAATCAGTTTGTATGTCTCCATATTCAAATTCGGAGCTATGATTTTTTAATGTGGGCGGAAAAATTTCCTTTAGCAATCCGAGAAAAAAGATTTAAATTGCTCTGTTTCTCCAGTGGTGGGACATGTTGTTTCCCTTAATAGTGGACCCCTCCAACCGGACACTCTCGACACATCGCCTTGTACCATAGTGGGAGCGATTGATTCACACATTCTCCACTCCTAAACACATTGACCGCCAGATTAATACTCATCCCTCATACCTTTTTTCCTTCCCAGAACTTGCTATCATTTCCCTAAAATCACCCTCCACACAGCATCCTCAAAGATGACATAGGCCCGGAGGGACTTTTTTTAAAGAGATAATTTAAAAAAAATCCTTGAATAAAATTTTATTTTTATTTTATTTTTGATGTGAAATAAACTAAATACAAATGGGAAATAATTTTATATTTAAAATTCATCACAATATTATTCACTCCTAGATTTTCTGAATTAGCTCATAATAAAACGCTAGAAAACTTCCGTTCGCTGCAGTAGGTACTTGAATAAAAGTAATATAAATTTTATAACTTCATATTTAATTGCATTCCAAGTTGCATAATAATATAATGCATAATACAAAAACCTTATTACGTGGAAAAATCGTACGTAAGACTTCAGCTTGCAAAATTATATTTTTTAGTAGGAAAACTCTATTGCATAAAAGTACCTACTATCTATTATTATGGCTTTAACACCACGATATTTCCGGATTTTTGTTAAAATGGATACACTCAGAATTATGTTACGAAATAACATGAACACGAGATGTACTCGTATTTTTATGTTAACCCTTTAGGTGCGATGTGCCGATATAAAATATCGGCGTGACACTTTTAGCACCCCGAGTGCGGTGAGCGTGCCAATATATAATCTATCCGATTACCCGTAGTACGGTTCCATGACAGATGATCCCCTGACAATTGGCCCCACGGCATACATACATATATACATTATGCAGTCGGTTTAGGGTATACATAAACACGATATATCTACTTACTTAAAACTTAACTAAGTGCACGGAGAAAAATGTTATTCGAAAAAACGATCATTTTAATAGTTAAAACGGTTAAAAACGGGACTGCAGTTCTTACGAACAAATTAACAGGGTTTCAATGTTTATTAGCGGGAAAATGTAGGAATAAATTATTATTATATTATAACAAATTTCGTACGCACACCAACAAATTATTCTTACGTTTTCCCGCCAATAAAATTGAAATCATGTTAATTTGTTCGTAAGAACTTCAGTCCCGTTTTTAATGGTTTTACGAATAAAATTATCGTATTTTAGAATAACATTTTTGTCCGTGTGTCCTCGAAGAGGATGTACCGCCAAATAACAAAAGTTAAAAATATTTTTCATTCAAATGCATCAAGGAAAAAACTACTTGTATATATACTGTAAATAACAGTGTACAAGTACAAAAATCGACGCTGTAAATAAATTCTTTTGATATTCATACCAACTTTTGAAGTCGATTTTATGTATCAAATTGGTAAATAATGCACAAAAAATAACAATTTTATTATAAACAAGCTTCTGCCCGCGACTTCGTTTGCGTAGGATTAATACTTCTATTAGCCTATTTTAGGTCCCATCTATGTTTATACCAAAATTCTTAACCTATTTATTTAAAATATCTATAATTATTGATTCGATTCAAAGTATTAGGCAAGTACTTCAAATAAATTCACTAATTTTCTAAAATAGAATTTAGATTTAAATGAAAATTTGATTATTTGACATTTTCTATTAAACAATAATTATTATTCATAATATATTGAAAATAGCTAGCTTTATAATGCCAATATGTTATTCTAATGTATAAGCTATATTATTGTAAAGTTTCATTAAAATCCATTTAGTAGTTTTTGCGTGAAAGAGTAACAAACATACATACATCCATACAAACTTTCGCATTTATAATATTAGTAAGATAAGAAGATTTCATTTCGGGGGGGACAACTATCTATCTAAAGCTTGTGTTAAAATGTTTTCTAAGCTCCAAAAATACGGAGGCGCAAATATGTTCTACTCGTCGTTTATAATTATAAAGAATCAAAAATATTTCAAGGCGACCAAATTTTATATTAAAATCACACACGAACTATGCTGTAAAAATTAATCTTTGTTAAAATAATTCCGATAAAAGAGTCTCGACTGCCTCCGTGGTCGATAAGTACGGCTCTTTCTGGAGGATTCAAATTCCGGCGAAATTTTATTTGATTGATTTGTGTTATTTCACAATTTAATCATTTAAAAATAATACATATATATATAACGTATATTTGCGTCACATTCCAGATACTATATAGATATATAAAGATACTCTGATTATCGTCCAGGTGTAAGAGCCCCATTTAGAATTGAAATGGATTTAGCCCTGTTTGGTGCCTTTTTTCCCTCCTCACTACCTTCAGGCTCACAATAATACCAATTGGGGATGCCATAGACTCACTGGCTCCAGCTAATCGGGAGCAGATGGGCTCTTGTGATATAACACACATAAATTATCTTTCTATTCACAAAAAAACTTTAAATATTATCATAGATTTTGATTCTAAAATCTTGTCAATATAAATATGGATTAATTGGTACTTGTAAAATCTTGTCAATATAAATATGGATTAATTGGTACTTGTAAAATCTTGTTAATATAAATATGGATTGATTGGTACTTGTAAAATCTTGTAAATATAAATATGGATTAATTGGTACTTGTAAAATCTTGTCAATATAAATATGGATTAATTGGTACTTGTAAAATCTTGTCAATATAAATAATAAGGATTAATTGGTACTTGTAAAATCTTGTCAATATAAATATGGAATAATCGGTACTTGTAAAATCTTGTCAATATAAATATGGATTGATTTGTACTTGTAAAATCTTGTCAATATAAATATGGATTGATTGGTACTTGTAAAATCTTGTCAATATAAATACGGATTAATTGGTACTTGTAAAATCTTGTCAATATAAATATGGATTGATTGGTACTTGTAAAATCTTGTCAATATAAATATGGATTAAATAATACTTATTATAATATATTAACGGAAAAATGAGTAAGTACAATTAATGAAAAAAAAAACAAATTATTAATTAATATAAATTATATAATACAATTAATGAAAAAAAATCAAATTATTAATTAATATAAATTATTAATTGATATAACTAAAAATAAATAAATAATTAATTAATATGAATAAAATTAATTAATTAATAACAAAACTGTATATTATTTTAATCAAATCGGAAAACACAAATGAATTCTAGAAGCTCGATAATGTATGTGATTACTTAATCACATTATTTATTATCCAACAGATATTTATAGCCTTCATATAACAAAGGAGTTATATCACAAGATTAACCTAATGAAGTCATAAATTCTACTATCGAGAGAGCTTTACAATATCGGACTTTTATCAGTTCATTGTTTCCAAGCGGAAATACTTTCTTTCTTCTTGACTATAAAAAGCTTTTCGTAAATTAATGTATTATACACATACTCAAAAAGTAATGCTTCCTATTTTTTTGTACTTAAATAAAGTTAGCTAAGTGAAAATTATGAATTTGGGCCTATACCTCCAATCTTCTTCTACAATCTACTGGAGTAGTAACTTTCTGCGTCAACAGTAGTTTGCAAAATGACCGACATCGTTGTTCGTATTAGACAGCGTTCTATGATTAAATTCATGAATGCAGAAGGTGAAACGCCCATTCACATTCATAAAATACTGAAAATGTGTACGGGTTCGTCGCTGTAACGAAGCTGAAGGACAAACGCCGTTGGCTGACGAAAAGCGGAGGCAGTTGGAATGCAGTGACTTCACGCAACATGCAGTAAGTCGATGACATCATTCGTGGTGACCGCCGGATAACTACAGATGAATTGTCACGCATTCTCTCCCTCAGTAAAGGCAGTGTGACGAAACACCCATTCACATTCATGAAAAACTGAAAAATGTGTACGGGTTCGCCGCTGTAACGAAGCTGAAGGACAAACGCCGTTGGCTGACGAAAAGCGGAGGCAGTTGACTGCAGTGACTCCACGCAACATGCAGCAAGTCGATGACATCATTCGTGGTGACCGCCGGATAACTACATATGATTTGTCACGCATTCTCTCCCTCAGTAAAGGCAGTGTGATGAAATTCACGAAAGACTGAAAAATGTGTACGGGTTCGTCGCTGTAACGAAGCTGAAGGACAAACGCCGTTGGCAGACGAAAAGCGGAGGCAGTTGGACTGCAGTGACTCCACGCAACTTGCAGTAAGTCGATGACATCATTCGTGGTGACCGCCGGATAACTACAGATGAATTGTCACGCATTCTCTCCCTCAGTAAAGGCAGTGTGATGAAATTCACGAAAGACTGAAAAATGTGTACGGGTTCGTCGCTGTAACGAAGCTGAAGGACAAACGCAGTTGGCTGACGAAAAGCGGAGGCAGTGGGACTGCAGTGACTCCACGCAACATGCAGCAAGTCGATGACATCATTCGTGGTGACCGCCGGATAACTACAGATGAATTTTGACGCATTCTCTCCCTCAGTAAAGGCAGTGTGATGAAACACCCATTCACATTCATAAAATACTGAAAATGTGTACGGGTTCGTCGCTGTAACGAAGCTGAAGGACAAACGCCGTTGGCTGACGAAAAGCGGAGCAGTAGGCAGTTGACTGCAGTGACTCCACGCAACATGCAGATAGTCGATGACATCATTCGTGGTGACCGCCGGATAACTACAGATGAATTGTCACGCATTCTTTCCGTCGGTAAAGGCAGTGTGATGTGAACCTCATCATGAGATTCACTCTGAAAATGCGGAGGCCGTGAAAACGTCCATGGTCAATGGCTTATATAGCAAGCAGGACTGCGCTTTTTACGACACTGGAATACATGCCCTTGTTAAAAGATGGACCAAAACTGTGGAAATTGACGTAGGTTATATTGAAAAGTGACAATTTAATCCTCAATAGTGTGGTTTTCAACCTGTGTGATTGCATTTTGATTTCATGACAATTAAAATAATAAAAAAATAGGAGTCATAACTTTTTGACTGACCCTTGTAGGTACAATATACATTCTTGTATTATAGGTATGTTTCAATGCGGGCTTTCGTAAACAAGGGTGATGTCACCGGTATACAATTAGGGGTTGGTCACTGGGCAGAATAGTTTTGAGTACAATAATAACATACCAGTGAATGGCTTCGTTAGCTTTGTGACCGAATATGATATATTTATAACACTACCCGCATATGTTACATGATTTTGTCAGGTTAAACATACAATAAGGAAAATAGATTTGTACATGAAATGAATCATGTTATAGAATGGTAGATACATTCAATATCACCCTGGTGAAAGATCGCCAGTTAGAATTGAAATGGCTTTATGGCGTATTTGGTAGCATGGTATATTTTTGGAGTTAATGGCATATTTGGTGACCAGATCTGAATAACCAGGTACTTTTATAACAAACAAAAAAATAATAATCTCAAAATTTTGTACAATTTTTTCAAATTGGTATTGGAAACTTTGGTTTCATAATATTAATAATAATGGTTAATATAATTGTATTAACATATATAACAAAATGATACATATTTATTTTAATAAATGAAAAGATAATACACGGAGAAAAATGTTATTCTAAAATACGATCATTTTCTATTTTATTCGTAAAAACGGTTAAAAACGGGACTGAAGTTCTTACGAACAAATTAACAGCGTTTCAATATTTATTGGCGGGAACATGTAAGAATAATTTGTTGGTATACGTAATTTTGTACGTATACCAACAAATTATTCTTAGATTTTCCCGCCAATAAACATTGAAACACTGTTAATTTGTGTGTAAGAACTCCAGTCCCGTTTTAAACCGTTTTTACGAATAAAATGATCGTATTTTAGAATTTTTTTTTTCTCCGTGTACTTGGTTTTAAGTCGCTTTATTGATATATTTTCACTGTCTACCGATCTCAGTACTTCCGTACCATCATCAGGACTGTTATAAAAATAATGCTATCAAATACAGAAGTACACATAGATACATATACATATTGTCAAGAAAGAAAGGGACAATAAACTAGGGTGGCACAGTGCGTCAGATGTTAGAATGAGGTGGGGGGTGGAGAAGTGAAGTAACGGGGAACATATTTAAAATAGGGCTAAAGGTTAAATTTAGTTAAAAACAAGTGATTTCTTTTCATTTATTTAAATTGACTTTTGTTTACATAGCGGTATATAGTGTGTTTAATAAAAGTATTAGGAAGCAGATATTTAAGAATAATTATAAATTGCACATTTTGTATGATTTTGATGATTGGTTCATTGAACATATTAATAAAGTGGCTTTGATTAGTATAAACGTTCAACAACCCGCAAGAATTGCAAGGTTTATTGAATATTTATATTTCAAGTACGAATATAATAAGTTATTATTATTATAATTAATAAATTTGCAGCGACATGTTTGGAAGCATACAACTTCCCACGAACTGGAAATTATTAAATACTCGCTTCCACCATACACAGTAGATAGGACTCAAGTGGTTCGGTTGCAATGATATTATTAAATATTCGTAAATATACAGATTACAAAAATTCTACGTAATATAAATAAGGAGTGATAAAAACATCCAATATTAATTATGTATTCAATAACTGCACTCTAGCCCTGAATTAAAATTATCATAATAATATGAACTGCCATCATTTATGTAACTAGATTAGTGATAAAACAAGTTAATAATTTGAATAATAATTTTATTGCTTCTATTGACTTAGAAGTAGACAAGTTCAGGAACATCTGGCGAATGATTTATAAAAATTTGATGTAAATCATCCTTATTGGAAGTGTCATATTCTTGGATAGTATTTATTCGTCCTTAATGATCTAAATGCCATTTAAGGTGCATCTTGTATCGCATCGGTTAGTTGTTGACGTTTAGAGTTAACCTATGATAGAAGAATGCATTTAAAATGGTTTTTCAGCCCGTTTTAGGTAAGGACTGCAACTAACCGTTGATATGAGAAATGATTATGCACTTTATATCGCTTTTAATATAGTTTTAGTTGAGAACAACAACTAACTGACGGCATGAAATTTTATCAATAAGGATTTTTATAGATTCGTAAAAAGCATTAACTTTGTGGCTCGCTATAATTTACAATCTTACTAATATTATAAACGCGAAAGTGTGTATGGATGTATGTGTGGTTGTTACTCTTTCACGCAAAATTTACGGAATAAATTTTAATGAAACTTTACAATAATATAGTTCATACATACGAATAAGATATAGGCTATAATTTATAAAGCTAGCTATTTATTTTCAGTATATTAAAAATATATAATTATTCTTTAATAGAAAATGTCAAAATTTGAGAATGACATTTTGCAAAACAATGATTGTTAAATCAATATTATATTTTATAAAATATTTAAATTAGTGAATTTTTTTGAAGTACTCGCCTAATATTTTGAATCGAATCAAGAATTTTATAAATATTTTAAATAAATAGGTTAAGAATTTTGGTACAAACGTAGAATGGGACCTAGGAAAAGAAATAAGATTACTCGAAGTACTAATCCTAGACGAAGTCGCGGGCAGAAGCTAGAATTTTTATAAATTTCTTACGTAGGTAAGGAGTGGGAGGTAATTCACATACAAACTGATCTCATCATTTAGGCTTCTTCTACCTAAACACATGTTTCTCCCACCTGTAATTTTTAATGAACTCCCATTTCCTCTAGCCTTCGATTTCAACCGCACACAGGTATTACGTAAATTACTGAACAGTTAATTATGATGAGCGAGCCCACATGATTTATGCGGGACTGAAAATGGTTAAGGCTCTGTAGTAAGCGGTCAAAAAGAAGAAGAAGATGATGCGAAAGGGAGATATATAAATACGAATCTTAGAGGGAGCGCGCTAATATAAAAAAAAACAACAATAATTAGGCGAAAATTGTGAAAATATTTAATAAAACAAGATAGATTCTATTAAGCAACACAAATTTCAAATCATATAATCATACAACAAAATAAATCAATACATAATCTAGTCAACACAGTTTTAAAATTTTTAATTTTAGTTAAATTAATATCATTAAAAAATAAATCCGAGAACGTGTTTTGTGACAAAAATACCTCAGTTTTTCTATGTATTTAAGATCTTACAAACTAAAATATTTAAAATAAATAATAAGTAGGTACAATACACAAATTAATGCATATAAAGAAATAAAATTAATATCCATAATTATTTAATAAATATAATTAAAATTGATTAAAAAAATTTACTCATCAATTAATATAAATAAAATGTTCAATGATTAATTAATTAACAAAAATAAATTATATATGATCATTTAAATGCAAAATATAACGAAGGTATATTTTGCATTATTTTTTATAATCATAATTATAAATTTTGTTTTTAACCAGATGATTTAAATTATACATATTAATAATTTTACATTTCAGAGTTATTTACTACTCTTCCATTGGAAGCATTTGCTTGTGTATAGAAGAGGAGTGTACATAAATTCAGTTATTAGTTAGTACTTAAATAATTCATTTTACATATATATATATATGTGTTGTCGTAAATACATTTAGTGTGATTAAAAATAATAAGGATATACAATGAATTAAATGTAGTAGTAAAGTGATATTTATAGTTGGTGTGTTATGACCAAGTAAATATGAATAAAAAATAATATACATGTTATGTTTAAATTTTGAAAAAAGAAAGAATGGTATGGAAAATACAGGATATTTGTAAGAATTAATTTACGTAGCTGTAGTTTTTATTCTTAAGAGTCTCTTTAAAATGTTTTTTGACATAGTGCAATATTTGGGTTTCATAATTTATTTTTTTGATTTCTTCCGGTAGTCGATTGAAAAAATTTCTTCCCTGGTAAGTATAATGGTGTTGTGCAAAAATAGTATTTAATTTGTATTTAACGTAGGTATATTATATTTGTATTTAACATAAGTATATTATATTAAACATTTAAATGCAAAATACAACGTAGGTAGTAATTCGACGTATTATTATTCAAGTTCCTTCACATAGTTCTCTACCAGCCATACATATGTACATAGTTTCCTGCGCAGTTCGTCCCTTTCATAGACATATGAATATGTATAGACCTGCCCTAAGTGATAAAAGCGTATTATTTCCCCCTCCTTAATTCTGGGTTCCATGGAACCGGCCGGGCTGGCGTATAGGTACGCGTGAATCTAGAAAATGTGACGTCATCATTCTTGTGCGGACTAGCGTCGAGCTCTTATCGGTACATTTTACGAAATAACATGGCAAAAATGGTAACTTGTGCTATTAAAACATGTAAAAATAGAAGTGAAAAAGAGTATAAACCCAATTGTCGTATTACCTTCCATATGCAGGCATTATTTGTCATTATTTTAAGCTTATTCACATCATATAATATGATCTATTTTAGACATGAAGCGAAATTCCCGGTCCCGTCGTGTGCACGTTGCAGTTTACTGTGATAAGTAAATTATGAAACATTTGTAAAAGTGTCTTAACTTAACACGGTAACAAAATATTCGACTCTCAAAACAAGCGAACCTTTCTTCATTTTATATGGATTGCACAAGTTTGTTCAAACCGGGCGAACAATTCGCGCTCCCATGTAAAAAGGTCTATTCATTCAAAAGCAGATTTTACTTTTAAGAGCTAAATGGTGATATTATAATGCGTGATGCCTGTATACTGTCATATTGAAGGATTAACGAATCACATATCGTAACCGTCAACTCATCCCTCTCCGCCCCGCTACAGATGGTTATTACCCCTCTCCCTGATTCTCAAGTCTATGAATAATATGTCTGTGGTCCCTTTAGTAGTTTGCACGTAGAGAAGTTTGTACTTAGAGTAGTTTGTACCTACTCTGTACTAGTTGGTTGAGAGACCTACGGGAGAGTTCAGGGTCGGCTAGTGCGGGCTTCGAACCGCGGACCAGAGGCTCCCATGCGGGCGCATGTACAATGAACCACGCGACCAATCATTACTAGAAATTTACTATTCGATAGATAAGCAAGCTAAACGTTCTGAGATTTCAGGGCCGTTTGTAATATTAGTTTTACACCCACATTATCATTATTTAGTCGATAAAATAAAATCTTGCTTTCTTGTTTTCACATTAATTATAAATTAATTAATTACGTATAAAAATAAATATAATGTTAGCATTAGGCGCTCCGCTGACGAGGAAACTGAAAACAAACTAAAACCAGCTGGTTTCTATGTCTTGATTAGTCAAAAAGCTTGTTTAACCATAGACGAAGAACAATCAGCTGACATGTGGCAACTAGCAACGGCCGAACATCGCAATCCATCATCGGGTTTTGCCTTAGTATTAGCGCAATTAGTAGTGATTATTTATTGTAGTCAACCGCTGGGAAGGATGTTTCAATTCTAAGAACCACCAAAATATATTTTTTAAAGTTTTAAGACATTTTAAAAGTTGCCATCAAAACAAATTAAAATTATTAAATGTATCACAGTAAAAAAAACTATTTTACGGGGTGATTTTTTTAGACGTGAACACCTCACAAAAGTTTAACAATTTGGGTGGTGGGTTTAGGTACCGCCGCCTCGGGAACCGTTTATTGGATAACCAACAACTCTGCCATAGGTCAGCCCAAGTGATTCGCTGCGTGTCTTAGCAGGGGTGCCCGGGTTCATGGGAAGACCCTTTGACTAGATGGCTCCATAAGTCCGTCACTCCTGGATACATAGAACCCCAGACTCCTAACTTATACCTTTTTTCCTACCCAGAACTTCCTCTCCTTCCTTTAACTAAAAAGACCACACACACAGCACATCCCTAGAGATAAAATAAATCTTGGGGAAATTATTTTCCTCAGTGACTTTTGAGAAAAATAATTGCTAAAAAAAATTTATAAATTATTGTAAAAAAAAATGTTTTCTTCTAGAATACCATAAAAACTTAATATCTCTAGATAAATAACCAAGTTGCTTTTAAAGATACACTGTGATTTTTTTATTATTAATATAATTTAAAATTGATTGAAGTTTTCATATCACACCAAGTCCTTGATTATTTCCGGCATGACATTTGATATCACAGAAATTTCTAATCAAGTACAAAGAGTATAATATTATTATTTTAACGTGTGAGATAGTTGAGAATTTCGCGAAGGTCGAAATCTGTGGTCACAGAACAACAAAATTACAAATGGTTAAGTCTGTTTCATAATATAGTAATTAGTCAAATTAGAAATGAATTTGCGGATTAAATGAATTTGAATGTTTCCTGGTATGCCTTGTTTCTTTTATCTTATTGATATCGTTTGTACAGGGTATTTATTAGTTGTTGAATAATATTTATTTATTTGTATTTCACGCCCTGCTGGGCTTTTACATGTTATTTTTTATTTATTAACAAAGTACATCTAAATCAACATTACATACAATTCTCACAAAAACAAAAAAATAAAATTAAAAAGCAAAGTACATCTAAATAAGCATTACAAACAATTCAAACAAAAGCAAAAAATTAAATGTGTGTCACTTTTTATTTATCTTTCTATGCAATCTTTGTTTATGCCATATTTTGTCTATGGTTTTTAATGACAAAACAACGCTATTGGTTTATTTTTTATGCGAATTCATTGTCATATTATTGTTATTAAAGTTTATCGAAAATTACCTTTCATTCCACATTTAGGAGCTTAAGGGCTCGGATTCAAATCTATACTATCATAGTTGCTATTCATCTGAATAATATAGAGGCAATAAACACCATCAGTGCAAAACACTACTGTTTTTTTTTTTTTTTTTTCAGAAAAACAGTTTTTTTTCATGTTTTCAATATACCTGCAAAGCTACTGCAAGTAGCTTGTATACAAACAACTACTACAAGTAGCTTGTGAACAAAACATTGTACAATTTAAATGTCTCAAGTATAATACAATAGGAAAAAAATTGCAATTTAATAAAATACATAAAAAAACATAAATAAGTATAAAAAATAATAGAATACGTCTAAAAAGTTTTAAAGTGCAAGAGGTACAGTCAGTCAATACAGAAAATCTGATTCCAATAGACATGTTTTTAACAATATTTTTTTTACTAAGAGCATAACGTCAATCTTCAAATCTTCTGTAAGAGCATAACGTCAATCCTCAATTCATTATCAAATCTTCTGTAAGAGCATAACGACAATCCTCAATTCATCATCAAATCTTTTGTAAGAGCATAAAGTCGATCCTCAATTCATCATCAAATCTTCTGTAAGAGCATAAAGTCAATCCTCAATTCATCATCAAATCTTCTGTAAGAGCATAACGTCAATCCTCAATTCATCATCAAATCTTCTGTAAGAGCATAACGTCAATCCTCAATTCATCATCAAATCTTCTGTACGCGTCCCAGCGTGTGGATAAACGTAGGAATTCAAGTGAAGCAGCTAGCCTTACAAACTACAGCAGAGTTCCCGGAGACCACAGCCAGGGAGCGTCCATGAACTACCAAACAACCTGTACTCAAATGTATGTAATATATTATATGTTAAATCGTATAATTACTTATTAAAATATGTAAACGATATATTAGGGATTTAAATAATTATTCTCATTATTAAGTCATATTTTTGCAACACAACACACCAACATGGTGGTATAATATAGGCATAAGGAAAATTGAGATAATTACTTTAACATAATGTGTTGGGATTTAAAAAAAAATAAATTATTATTCTGTATTTAAGTAGTAGCAATGTAATAAACTGCTGAAAGTGGAATCAATGCGATAAAACAGTGGCTTGACAAAAATCTACTAACACTAAATATAGCAAAAACTAAATACATAAGATTCAGCTCAACCATAAAGGGACGACCTAGTACATCGTACACAATAAAAACTCATAAGATTAATTGTATTTCCTATAATATGGACTTAAACTGCAACTGTGAAGCTTTGGAATGTGTGAACAACATCAAATATCTAGGTGTTATCATAGACAATCATCTTAAGTGGAAATATCACATCGACAATCTTTCAAGTAGGGTAAGAAAATTGATATACATTTTCTTTGCATTGCGAAACATAATTAAACAAAAAGACCTAAGAAAAATATATTTCGGACTGTGCAACCCCATCTAAACGTATGGTTGTATTGGCTGGGGAGCGTCAGGAAGAACGATTTTAGATCCGCTTGTAAAGGCCCAGAAATCCATAATTAGAGTCATTATGCGTAAACCCTACAGGTTCTCAAGCGACAAACTCTACAAAAAATTTAACGTTCTTGATGTTCGTCAAAACTTCATAAAAAAGATTATTATCCATGTACATAAAAATATAGAAAATTTTAATAAAATTGATCACAAATACAATACAAGAAGTCACAACAGAAAGGATCTCTTCGTCCCAGGGAGCAATACGGCAAAGTATCAAAAGACGTATGCGTATCTGGGACCGAAATTATACAATAAAATCCCCCGACTTAAATATTAAAAATTTCAAAATGTCCTGCATTGGTTCAATAATAACTAAATGGTTGATTGGCTTGGGTAGGGAGGAGTCTGAAAAACTATTATATAATGTGACTTAAAACAATACATGGTTACCTATGAATGGCACATTTAGTAAAAACTTAGTACATAGGTATTAATTAAAAAAAAAAATAATAATTTAAATTGCATTTGGCACTTTACACACTTTGGTTCCTTAGAACAGGCAATCTGCCTAGCTAGGAACTAATATCGACCTAAAACAATGTAATAACACTTGTATTCATTTTAAATATATTCTCTTATTATGTAATATTATTTGTTATTTTGGCTTTAAATGTATCAAATGTAAATAAATAAATAAATAAATAAATAGCCCATGACGGAAATGACGAGAGCTGAAAATAGTGAGAGTCCATGATATAACAAATAGATTCATTTATGCAAATTTCATGACGCCAGAGCTCGCCGTTTCAGAATAATTTAACTACTTCAGAAACAAATTAACCTGCTTTATAGAGACAAAATTATAAATAGAGAAATCCAGAAGGTCTTTAACAAATTAAATGGTCAGTTTATTTAAGTATATGCTTAACATAACAAAAAATTGAAATAACATTATCTGGTTTCTTTATATCAATGTTTTTTTCGACTATTTAATTATGATACAATAATTAATTTAGAAAACGAGTATCCTAAATGAATTTGTTGTAGTTAAGTGATATTAATTTACACTTTGCAAAAACAAAAAACGCACGATTTGATGAATTTAATTGCATAACATGATAATTTGAATAGTTCGACCTTCGAAACTCTTCCTGAATAGAGGGGAACTCGTACGGCGAGTAATTGCTTGAAAAATACATGAATTTTTATTGCGACATTTAAAACTGAACGAATGAAATTGTTGAACATTTTTCCTTTGATATTTGAAACTCAAATATTTTGTACTATTTGTTTATTTGTAAACTTTTTTGTTAGCCGTTCTTAAAAGATTAAAGTTTTTTAATCAACAAAACTATTTGTTAATATTCATATTGCTTGTCTACTTTCGCGAACCATAAATTTTTCTTAATATTTCACAGCATAACTTATAAAAAGCGTTTATAAGTAAAATTACTATACGAGCGCCATCTACGAAAGCGTAGAATATGAATTCTTTTGACATTCACCTTAAGAGGCTAGACTTTGAACCACACGCGGAACACCCGCGTCTGTCATTCTGTCCCGCTCACAATAAGCTCACGCACACTTACAATACATGCGAATGCGAAATGTGCGAATGAGATAACGCTCTAATTTACCTACAGAAATCGCTCGAAAAGGGGTTTATGGAGAATACACTTTTCTACACCGAAACTTTCACGAAATTTTAAAAAATATATATTTTTTAGAAAGAAGAAGCTACGTCGGTAGCTTTTTATAATTTTATAATTCTTTATGAGAGTTGAGTTAGCAGCACTTTTTCCTTAAATAATATTTTTTGATAAATCGTACATGTTTGACAGTGAATGTTTACGTTAATACGAAACGCATCGAAAATTCGAAAACATACCGACATAGTTTTCACCCTCTAGAAGGCATTATAAAAAAAATATATTCATTTTGTGCAATTTTCGATGTAGAAAAGTGTTTTTTCCCGGGCGTCCTTTTTGTATGGGCCGAAAAGCGAAGTCTATCATCTTAACAAAGGTATTTTAGGTTTGAAATTGGTAAATTATGCACAGAAATGATAAATCTATAATAATTATCATTTCGGGGGGCCAACTGTCGGGGATCAACTGACCGTTAGCTACATATTTTCACATTTCAAAAAAATGTTTTTTAACTCTAGGACCAAGCCCAGAAATTAAGCCAGCACATTAATTAGTGTCATCTAACGAGATGAGCGATTATTTCATTATATAATCTGTTATTAGTCAAGATTAATGAGTGATTTTTAAAAAACAAGATGATCAAATAAAGATAAGCCTTTGATTAGCTAATCAGTTGTTTTAATTACAAAGGAGCAAATATTTAAATTCAGTATTTTTACTGCTTTTAAAGTTTAATCACAATCTTTGTGAAATTTAATCCTTTCAATGGGTAATTGTCCAATCTATTAAGAAACGTAATACTCATTAAAAATTCAAATTATTTCTTAACAAGCTTCTGCCCGCGACTTCGTCTGCGCAGGATTAGTACTTCGATTAGTCTTCTTTTAATCTTCTTTTCGTAGGTCTCATCTATGTTTATAGGTACCAAAATTCTTAACCTATTTATTTCAAATATCTATAATTCTTGATTCGATTCAAAGTATTAGGCGAGTACTTCAACTTAATTAACTAATTTAAATATTTTCTAAAATAGAATTTTGGTTTTACAATCATTGTTTTTCAAAATGTCATTCTCAAATTTTGACATTTTCTTGTTAAACAATTATTATTATTTGTAATACATGGAAAATAGCAAGCTTTGGTTATAAATTATAGCCAATATGTTATTCTGATGTATGAGCTATATTATTGTAAAGTTTCATTAAAGTCCATTCAGTGGTTTTTGGGTGAAAGAGTAACAAACATACATACATCCATACAGACTTTCGCATTTATAATATTAGTAAGATAAGATTATGTACATAAGTAGGTTCGCTGTTTTTTTTAAAAATAGTTATTATTTTTCATTTGTTACGAAGTTACAATTTAGGTGCTTATTTTGCATGTTTTGTTATAATAATTGTATAGAAAGGCACTAGATAACTGATCTGAAAAATCAGGAGTAATTTCCGAACAGTCTGAAGTAATAGACAATCGGGAGTAAGTCCACGCGGACAGGACTATTTCTGCACGGAGAAAAATGTTATTCTAAAATACGATCATTTTATTCGTAAAAACGGTTAAAAACGGGACTGAAGTTCTTACGAACAAATTAACAGGGTTTCAATGTTTATTGGCTGGAACATGTAAGAATAAAATGTTGGTATACGTAATTTCGTACAAATACCAACAAATTATTATTACATTTTCCCGCCAATAAACATTGAAATACTGTTAATTTGTTCGTAAGAACTTCAGTCCCGTTTTTAACTGTTTTTACGAATAAAATGGTCGTATTTTAGAATAACATTAATGACAAAATATTAATGATGGTGATGGTCCGATGCTCTGTAGGAAACCCGCTTGCACAGCGCGGGTGTAAACTGTGTGCCCTAAAGTTTAAGTTTAGACTTACGAAATTCAATACTTCGTTTGTGTGAAAGCACTATGAAACAATACATGATTAATAAATCCAGAAAATCATTGTTAAGTTCGGACAGTTATTTCGAAGTCCAAGTCAGAAAGATAGTCCAGACGGTCAGGACGGTATAGTAATTAAATCCGGAAAGGAGAGTATGATCAGTGGCCACATGTGATTGAAAATATATTTTTTTGTTTTTAATACAAAAAAATATTACTTTATGTATGTGCTCCAAATATGTCCAGAAATCCCTGGTTGAAATCCTTCGTGTACATGCTTAAACCATAATTATAATTACTCTATCTTATTTAATTCTGAATTTCCTCTACTTGTTACGAAAAAGGGATAGTGATCGATAAAATCTATATCGTGTAGGTGTAGGAGCAAAAAATTTTCATATGGGTTCCAATATAATTTCGATATGGGAATTGGTATGAAAAAAAAATTATCTTGTAGGTATAAACGCCCAGTATATATTGCGGTAGGCAGTTATCGGGCATCAGGCAGGCACATATAGCACTTTTTAATGGATACACACATCGACACGTGCGACACGCTAAGAATGTGGTGACAGAGGCACACTGAATACTGATTTTAGTAGCCGATACGGACTCGGACTCGGACACGGACACTGGACAGTTGGATAGTCTGGCGGAACTAGAAGTGATTTGGCAAAGTTGAGCAATGTATTTAGAAATTAAATTCACTTTTGAATTTTGCATCCTGGTCTGGGTTGTTAGCTTGCAAATTAGAGCAGTTATGCAAATTTGGATGAGTGATGCGTTTTTAATGGTTGCATCCTGATGTTAATGGTTGGGAAATCAAAGATTCTACTTATTCCAAGTAGAAAAATGAGTGTGGAGGTAATTTAAAAAAATGTACGATATTTTTTAAGGTATAGGCTGAAAAAATCCTTTAGGTTATTTTTCACATAAGTGCACTGTAAAAAATAGAAGTAGGTATTTACATTTTACGAACATGCTATAAAAAGTGTTAAGTATTCTATGAAAATATCTGTTTACGAGCAAAGAACTCTGATAAGAAAATCAACGTTTGTGAGTTCAATGAATTCAAAAGTCTATGGTGTTTTTAATATTAAATTTAGAACCACCTCACAGACAGGAGAATTCTAATAAGGTGTCACTAAAACAATGAATACATTAATGTCAAAATAAAGAGAAATATTAATAGAACCACCTCACCACGAATATTTTGTTTTCTATGTGAATACCGCACTAGAATCCCGACTGCTCCAGTATGGAGCCACTCGTTTTGTAATTTTTATTAACACAAAATACTGTGATATATCAATGCTCCTGTTTTTTCTCTCGATTGAATCACGTTATGACATTATTATTTATACCTAGCGCAGACCCGTGAAAAATCAAGATAATCGAAATTTTCGACGAATCATTTCCAATTTAAAAAAACGGCAATAAAATATTTTTTTTGTTTTTTTATTGTTAATACCGCAAAAAAATCCCATCTGCTCCCGTCTGGAGCCAGTGAAACTATTGCATCCCAATTGGGGTATGTTGTGAGGCTGAAGGTAGTGGGGACGGAAAGGAGATGGGAAAGAGTTCCAGGCTATTCAGATCTGGTCACCAAACACGGCTAGAGCCATTTTAAGCAAAGTTTCAATTGTGAATGGTGGTTTTACACTAGAGCTATACTGAGAGTATCTTCCACTCCTGAACATGCCGCAAATGTACTATATCTTATTTTTAATTAACTATTTGCGAAATAATATAAATTATACGCTGTTGCTAGTCGAGGGCTTTACCCCTCGACCACGGAGGCCGTCTGTATACTATCTAATTGATTTGAGTAATAGTAATGTTATTGTTTATGTTATCTTACTATTAATGACTAGTTGAAATTATGTCAGGGAATTCTCAAATTGCTTGCATAAGTAAAGTCGGTAGATTACTTAAAATCAACAATAATACATTCCTACATCCTATATCTATCTACCCTATTTGAAAACAAGATACCAGTGAATCATAGGCAGGCGTTTCCAAATTTTTTGATATTAGGAACTAATTTAAGAGGGTAATTACCAGAGAATAACGGAAATTAGTCATTTTTAAATCAAAGTCTAGACGTATTGACTCTTTTTTACAAAAAAAAAACATAAATTGATTTCGAAAGATTGTTATTTGATCTGGTTAACGCACCTTTTTTAATTTTGAAAAACTAAGTTTATTTTTAATATACTAAGGTTATACCGTTAGTCATTGGCAGATTTGTTCAATTTTCAAATGAAATATTGTATTATGCAACACAAATTTCAAATCATATAATCATACATCAAAATAAATCAATAAATAATTTAGTAAACACACTTTTCAGAATTTTAATTTTAGTTCAATTAAAATCATTCAAAAATAAATCTGAGAACGTGTTTTGTGTCAAAAATAACTCAGTTTTTATTTATTTATTTAAGGGCTTACAAACTAAAATACTTCAGATTATTTTTTACACACTTATTTTGTTTAGACATTATTGAAAAATCATAAATACTTATGATCAAAAAATACTTGCAAAAAGTACACGATATTTAATAATGTATCATCGTGCGTTTTGAGCATTTATATTGCTTACTTGAATGTAGGTATATATTAAAGCAAGTTTTGAATAAAATAAATCCATATTAAATTATTTATTTAAAAAATTTGGTATGGGGTATAATCGATCTTTCTCATCGGAACCTCCCTGTACAGTTGCAAGCATTTTAAAACTTTTATTCTCAGCCGCTGGTCAATGGGTCTTAAAGGTGATGAACTACTAAGCAATGCAATTTCATATGATTTTGGTTTGAAAATTAGATCGCTTAGAAATATTTACGAGTAGAAAACATATCTGACTTTGAAATTATCGAAAAAAATTGTGTTTAATATTTTTAAAAGCCCAGAAAAAATAAAGGATCAGGCTTATAAAAACTGCTTTAAAGTTGAAAACCTCCTATATATGAACAGAAACTGTTTTAAAAATTAAAAATCTCCTGCTTACGAATCCCTTTTCGGTTATGGTTTTATTGTATATATAATAATGGAAAATAAAATTCTTTAGAAAATGATAGTAAAAGATTTAAATATTGGTATATATAAATAGTGGTAATATCTGAGAATTAAAAAATAAAATAAAAACGCTTTTCGGCGATGTTTTTTTTTCGTGAATAAGTCGAAATAAGCGTTTGGTGTAAACTGGCATTTAAACCTTATCCCCATCTACATAAGGAGTATTATTGTTTGCGGCCTGATTCTGAATTTTACAGAACATTACCAGTGAAATATTTACATTGCAAGATTTATAAGAAGTGCGCAAAAATAACTTGGCCATTCTTGACACACTACCGGATTCGACGTGTTAACAAATATTATTTTATTCATAATTTAAAATATGGAAATCAATAATATATTAATATCAGATTTCATAATTATTGTCATTTTTAAGATCAACTAATTTTTTCTTCGCGATCGACCGGTTGGTATAGTTTACCTGAGATAGTAAAGAATAATATTTATTTAAAAACATCTGTGAAATTGTGCGGAGAAAATAAATGTCTGGAAAATATCTGAGGTGAGATAATAATAACATGTTGATGACCTGCTTCTGTTGAAAAACAATTTGAAAAAAATAAGTTGCTACTCAAAACTATTCCTTTAAGGCCGACTCACTTCAAAACAATTGTTCATATTGGGAGAGAAAAGCTCTTGGCATCTTTTACCAGCCAAAATGAATTCTTGACTCCCAATATAAAAATGGCAGAGTTTGAAAGGTACTTATGTAGTCATAATACTTCCCCACCTTCCTCTTTCATCTCCTTTTGATTCAGTCTCACAACATATCTCAAATTAGGGATGACTTAATATTACTGGTTCCGGATGGTTCGCACTATTGGGTGGCAGTCGCATAAAAAAAGCTCAGGGAAAAATCAAACTTTGGAAATTTTCAACTCTGACACCATTGTAGTGTTGAGTATAGGTACAAGATGCACTGCAAATGTACCATACATAAACGAAAAATGCCCCGCAACCTCACAAAATATATTTGTCTCAACTCTTTTCCTTTGTAATATCACAGGAGGTTTTGTATTAGTATAAATATCTTATGTTATCACAAAATGAATACTTTGTCAGTTCAAGATTTTAGCTCCTTTTTGATTTTTACACTTCATACCTCAAATGAGGTGGGACACTTGACTATTTAAGTATATCATACAAATCGATGGTCCCGAAGAATAATGCCGGATCTGATGGAAAAAATGAAAATCGTTCTGTTGGCTGATTTATTGTCTTTTTTTGATTAGAAGTCTCTATTTTCGAAATTTTTGTTGAAATGAAATCAAATGCCAAATAATAAAATAACACCATCTTTCTTGATCTCAAAAACAGTAAAAATGCTGAAACGAAACTGTAAACAGATCTACCTACTGAAAACTACAAAATCCCACAGACACTGATCTTCAGGACCGTCGATTTGTCCCAACACTTTTTTTGTAATAATACAAAAGGTTATGTGTATTAATACAAATATCTTGTATTACCACAAAATGCATACTCTGGCTGTAAAAGATTTTAGCTCCTTGTTTCAATTTCACACCTCACCTCATTTGAAGTGGGACACTTAAACACTTTACTTCAGTACTTTATACAAATTCATTCTGAAATCGTGTTTACCCAACACTAACCCATTTGGGTACCTAGTGTTGTGAAGCTAAAGAAGGGGGTAGTGAAAGGTAAAGGTTACAAAGAAACTGGCTAATCAGATATAGTCAATGATCATAAAATCGATTCAGAACGGTTGTCTATCACCAGGGCGTTACTGAGAGTATATTCAACTCTGCCAAATGTAATCTATTCTTATTTACTTGCCATTTATGTCATGCATTAAAAATACCGCTTAACCTTGTGCTGAAAACAGCACAATGCGGTCATAAAAATACCGAAGTTTTTCAGCTGATGAAGAATCCTTGACCTCCCCAATGCAGTTGATATAAGTTGTTGCAGCGCGTCGAGGGGGACGTAATATGCACATTTAATACATCGCCAAATGCTTAAACACGACAATACGAATGTTGGAGGGAGCGCGCTAATATTAAAAACGATAATATTCAAGCGAAAATTATGAAAATGTTTAATAAAACACGACTCGTTTAAAAAAGAGCAAAAATCTCGTGGAGGTTGTATTAAGATGATAGACTTCGCTTTTCGGTCCATACAAAAAGGACGCCCGGGAAAAAACACTTTTCTACATCGAAAATTGCACTAAATGAATATTATTTTTTTATACTGCCTTCTAGAGGGTGAAAACTATGTCGGTATGTTTTCGAATTTTCGATGCGTTTCGTATTAACGTAAACATTCACTGTCAAACATGTACGATTTATCAAAAAATATTATTTAAGGAAAAAATGCTGCTAACTCAACTCTCATAAAGAATTATAAAATTATAAAAAGTTACCGACGTAGCTTCTTCTTTCTAAAAAATATTTAAACTTTAATACCGACCTGAGATTGATACATAAATCGTCATAATAGGCGAGTTTAAGTTTAATTTTAAGTTGATACATAAATCGTCAGAATGCGCGGCCGGTTTCATACAAAACGTAGTTTTGGATTTGAGGCCGAAAATACCCAGCTAAAAATACCAAACCAAACTGAAAATTTATTTTTGTAATAAAAAAGGTATGTCAAATATCTAGCTCGGACAGGAGCTACATTAATTATTTTTGCTTTTAAATGATGACGTATAGGTAATTTATTGAAGAAATCAGTTATGGTTGATTTTCGAGACACTTAAGAATATTTTACGAGTTATATTCATAATTATTACAACAAAAAAATTCATCAAAGAAAACATCTTGCTCAGTCAATAGCCAGGTATTCCTTACTTCGGATAGTTGGAACTCTTTTGCAGTATGCACATAAACACACCAACAAAATCTGTACGCCAAAAAATCCACCTTTACTACACGTGTTCCATTATTGAATTTTATCCACAAATCATGCCTATAAAATCCGCAATCTCAAGAAATTCAGTAAATTCGCTTGAGTGTACAGTCAAAGAAAGAACAACACAATCACGCCACTGATTGATACGAACTTTACGATAGCCGCAAGCCGCAAGTCGTAATGTGCGTTTATTGATTGTGTCAAGTACTATTTGGATGGCCGCCAGTACGGGAGCCAATGAACGCAGTGGTCAGGATTCACGCAGCACGTGGTAGGGTCTGATATTCACATAATATTTGAGACTTTTTGATTTTCCATGCAAACGTGGAATTAATCCATATAATCACAGGAGACCATATTTGTCCCAGTTCACATAAGTCTCGTATATATATCTACAGTTTGGGAGGCGGAAATGGGTACCGCCGTCCCGGGAACCATTTTTCGGATAACCAACACCTCTGCCATAGGTCACCCCAAGTGGTTCGCTACGTTTGGTGACTTAGTAGGGGTGCCCGGGTTCATGTGGGTAAGGTTTGTCTAGGTCTATGATTTAGACACACTAAACCTCAGATTCCTACCCAAACCTCATACCCTTTTCCTTCCCAGAACTTCCTCTCCTTCCTTTCCTTAAAAATACCCTCCACATAGCATCCCCCTGAGGGAAATTATTTTCCTCAGGGCCTCATAGTGAGAAACATGATCTAAACGCTGTTAGAAAGAGAAAAAAAACTCCACTCTTTATATTCAAATATAGTATAACAAATAACCATAGAAAAAATTTTATGTGTTACCAAAGTGACACAAAACTTACTTTAAGCAATGATACTGTCAGCGTCCTTGATGTTATCTTTAATGAAAACGGCGTTATATAAATTAGCCTAATATTATTATCTGAGGTAAAAATGTAAATGAAATTTTTGTTCTCCAGTGACATTTTATATTAGATACTAAAAACACAAAAAAATTATTATCTATTTGACAGTTAGAGGTCGGGATGTGGAGTTGATCGGTTACTCGGCTGAGTGACCAATGACGACAAGCTGAAGAATTTTTGGTTTGTCTGATATTGAAGAATATATTTTTTAAAATCAAGTACGACTCGTAACAACCTGTGTTCGCAGCATTAGATTTTAGTTGTAAACCAAAACTCGAGTTACATTTGCAATTGATCTTTCCCTTGGGAAATTAAAACGAGAAAAGATGAGTTAATTTATTTTAATATATCATCTTTTCCTACATTTATGAAATCAAATCCAATCACCGTTCTTTTTGATTATATAGAAATTATAATGTATGTAACATATTTCTGTAATATTTTTTATTCCCTTATATTTATTAAACTCTATGTCTGTCTCGACTGAGCGAGCACTGGACATTTTTGAAAGAAAAATTTTAAGGCGTATCTTTGGACCGATTCTAGAAATTGGATTTTGGCGTAGACGTTACAACGATGAGCTTTACTTTCTGTTTAAGGAACCAAAAGCGACACAATTTATAAAGTTGGGAAGACTTCGGTGGCTGGGTCATGTGGAAAGAATGACAGAGCATCAAGCACCAAAGTCCCTGCTAAAATCTAGACCTGTAGGGCGAAGGAGCCTGGGAAGACCAAAATTAAGATGGAACGACAACGTCCTCAAAGACCTACGTACCTTGGAGCTTCTAAACTGGAGAGAACTAGTACAAAACAGAGATGAGTGGAGGAAGACTCTCGAGGAGGCCAAGACCCACCAAGGGTTGTAGAGCCAATTATGATGATGATGATGACGTCTGTCTCGACACAGGTAATATCCCAGTGAGACAGACATAAAAAAATCGGAAGTATTTAAACTTTTTATAGATTAATAAAGAAAGAAAAAATATATATAATTATGTTAGATATTTTCCTGTTTTTCGTATACTTTAGGCATACATTTGAGGGCACATTTTGGCAATGTTAGTGAATATTTTCGAAATTAAAGTGCATATTTATATACGCAGTGTTCGGAAACTATTGTATTCACCAAATATATTGTATTCATCAAATCGACGGTGTTTAGTTCGAAGAACAGTGAGATTTGCTTTAAACTCGATACCGATCAACGCAATTTATATATTACAAGAGTTCTTGTTAAAGCCGATTCACGTTGGACTTCAAACAAGCCACTGAACGCAGTAGCAAGTCACACGGCACGTGGAAGACCAGTAGTCAATTGTTCGACTACTCGGGGTGTGTCAATAATGTTAATTGTTCAGCGAGATGTACAGAACAGTACTGTACCTAAGCACGCTGTATAGTAGACATGGGCAGATTTATTCACAGTAGTGAATCGATTCAGTCTGATTCCCTTGGCCTTTTGAACTGATTCCTTTCATTCGATCCTTTAATTCATAAAATTACCAAAAAAAAATAAAAAAAAAAATAATTAAAAAAAACAAAAAAAAAAATATATATATATATATTTATATATAAGTATACATAAAAATAAAAATTAAAAAATAAAATATATATATGTATATAATAATAATTAAAAAAAAAATTTAGACACTGATCGGCGAAAACCACGACGACGGGGTTTTTAATTTTTTAATGTGTGATATTATGACAGCAAAACCGATAGAAAAAATGTATTTTTATAAGGCTATCAAATTAAACAGTTTTACTAATTTTATTTTAAACTTAAAATAGTTCCGCGTCGTGTGATCGAATATAAAGCGCATTCTACACAATTTACGCAGGGCTCGAAATCGGAAGTTTTCGACCTACGATGTAACTAAATTGACGGCTCGGCCCATTAGGGACGATCGCACTGCACTCCCAAACGGATTTGCGGCAGGCATTGAGAATGAATTGTATCTTTTGAGAAGTGTCTTGTGTCTTGCCTTGCAGTGACTTATTAAGTCGCGAGCTGCGGACCTAGTCAGAAATGGAACTAAACTAACTGACTATGACTGTAAAATTAGAGCGATATGATCTTGACGTCACAACTGAGCGATAATGAGCGAAATGATCTTGACGTCACAACTGAGATTCTGAATGTAATAAGAGCGAAATGGATCTTGGGATCTTGACGTCACAACTGAAAAAGAAATATTGTTTTGATTCCTGAATAAGTGAAACAGAGATCTCGCTCCGGACAAACTCAGTACCGATAGACTAGGTACGTCGATCTCGGACCCCAGGAACCAAGAATGAGCGTGATTGTATCTTGGAAATCCCGGTCGTTCATAACTCGCGAACTGTTTCGGCCGTTTTTCGCTTGTATTGGGCCGGGAATTAGACGGATCTACAGAATTTTTTATGAATTACGGCGCGGAGGTGGGATACTTTAAGTGATTTACATTTACAATACGTTCGGAGTCACAATACTTCGGCCACTTCGCGGCGCGCATCCTATAGAATAATAATATCTATAAAATATTGTAATATTTAAATCGTTTACGGTACACAACATTCATTGAAATAATTTTACAGTAAAATAAATGCAAATTAAAATTTATTATTTAGGGTGTAAGGAATGAAGAATTAATTCGTTTTGAAATTGAGAATCAGATCAAGCGTGTCACAATAATGAATTAATTCATTTATTTCAGTCATTCAATTTTGCCCACGTCTACTGTATAGTGTATATATTTACAGCAAATATTATATCTAGAGACTAACAGAGTGCCGGACGTGGGGCATACCTGAACCACACACCTACTGCAGTCTGGGAGTCAATTCTTCAATCCAGACCGCTCGCAATCGCCGTTGAAACTGTGTACATTGGTCGACTTTGTTATTCTCGAGTCGAAGGGATCAAACGTCAAATCATTCCACTCGAGCAACAAATGGGTCGAACAAGTCGACACCGACAAAGCTGTCAAAACAGTTCACGTTGAAACCAGGCTATAATAACATACCTAAATAAATCAATGTTAGCATAATATCTGCTATTCTTCTACATGGGTTCTATAATTTATTTAGCATAGTTTATCTCATGATTACTGTTCCACTATTATGTATATCACATGTTTTGTAAATGCCTGTATAGGCGTACATTAATAAAATAAAATAAATAAAATCTAGTACATTGTTTCCTAACCTAAGATCGTTTCCCGCGCGTTTTTCGAAAGACAAGCATCGTATATTTTTACAAAGTTGTTTTAAGGTTTTATATAATGGCTAATATACCGGCGATGTTGGCTGCAATAAATAATGTAGAGCTTGCTAAAGATGCTTTGAGACCAACAAGAAGGCTTTGCCGAAGGGTAGAGTAGTTTCCACATGAAAATTAACTTCCGAATTAACTGTTGCAATTTCTTATAATGGTGACCAGCTATTTTTGGTTTTGAGTAATATACCCGCCAGCCATTTCTATAAAAGTGCGGTCGTAATATCAAATTCACATAATACAAACGTAAAAAAACATCATAAACATATTCACAGGGCTGCCAACATAATTATCCCTTCGGTGACTGGACAACTCAGAATCATGCAACTTCAACACGTTCTTTGAAAAGTCATTTAAAGTGATTATAAAAAAATTTAAAAAACATTGGTTAAAAAGGTAACGTTAGGTAAGGTTATGTGCTATTTGTTAAATTAATTTTAATGAATTTTTAAAGGGGTGTTGAAATTACATGGTTCTGAGTTGTCATGGAACCATCTCTTCAACTCTTCGATATTCAAGAATATGTATAAAAGAAACTTTTGACAAAAGTTTGTCGAGACGATGGCGACGGGTAATTTTTTGTTCGCAGATGGTGCATAACGAATAACGCTTGATCGCTATTGGAGAATCGAGCCCCTGAAAGGGCAGACGGGTCTATTTGTTGACCATCGAACTGCGAACAGCGGCTTTCACAGTTCAGAAGCGTTGGCTGAAAACACTTTGGTCTAGAAAATAGTTACTGAAATGCACTAAAGGGAATGTACAAAATTTTATTTTTGAAAAAATTAATTTTTTTTAAATTTTATTTTTGAAAAATTTTGTGCCATTTTTCTAAAATATCGTATGTTATCATAAATAGTATCGACGATGTGTTGACAAAACGTATTTAGTCATTAAAAAAAGTTCTGAGAAAATCATATTTTATATCATAATACCGGTAATTCTTTTTAGTTGCATCTTAAACTCATAGATAGAAAATTAGTAGAGAGATCTTAACTAAAATATGTATTATGAATTAGAATGTTAGAAAAAGACTTAAATATCACTTGAAATGTAATTATCTCAAACTTATGCTCAATGTTACTTAGTTTTGCCACTCTAACCTCGATACACCTCGGTACACCACTGTAAAAGCCTGAAAAAGAATTTTAGATTTTAAATAATTCTAGCATTTATCGAAATAGTTGTGTAAAAGTCCGAAATTATATATTTGTAATTTTTTTAACCAACCTCACATAACCTAATCAAGATCTGAGGACATTAGAGGTCAAATCCTCGGCTACGATCCTGAACGTCGCGGGTTCAAATCCCGGCACTCGCAAGTAAATTTTATCTGATTAATTTATGTTATTTCGTAACTTATTAATTTAAAATAATATATAGTGTATTTGCGGCACGTTACAGTGCGGTAGATACTTTATCGCCCTAGTGAAAGAACAACATTCAGAATTTATAGAAACGTTGCTTGAAATGGTTTAGCCCGGTATTTCGTCACCTTACTAACGTCAGCCTCACAACATATCCCAATTGGGGATGCCATAGTCTCACCGGTTCAAAAAATACGAGTGTGCTTTAGACCACACGACTGAAAACTATAAAATATATACATATATTAGTTTTCTACAAATATTTATTTAAATTTATTATCATTCGCCTCGCCCGATCAAGCCGTGCGCATCGACGTCCGCTCCCTCTTGCGTTTTGCGCGTCACTGGTATTTCAAAATACTGACTGAAATATTTCATGCACTGGCTATGAGAGGAAGAGAGAAAGAAAATGTGTGCGCGCACTGCTCTCTCTTGCTTCTACAGTGAGCCCGTTCGCCTGGCAACGAATTTCACTTTTCGTTACACATTCGCCGGTATATATTATATAAGTATTTACTTCAAAAAACATTATGCCAGAGTCCACTGTTAGGGAGTTTTAAATGAGAAACAGACTTTCTCCTAATTTACTAGAACGTTCCATAATATATTTATAGATAAAATAGTTGCATACATTTGTCACCAGAAATATTAAAGTCGATAGAACTTAAACATTGTAATGTGATTTTAATCACCTGTAAAATATTGCTGGTCACGATTGTAGAATGTTAACGAACAAATCAATAATTATAAAACCATTATTTCTATTTTCGATATTGCTTACAGCAAAATCAATTACTGACTCACTGAGTAATACACTTTACGTAAATGCAACGTCATTTTCAACAAATAGTATTTTATCTATGCGTAAAAAATAAATAAAAAAATTTCAAAGTTGTGTTTTTTTTTAAACTTAAATTTGATCTTCATCTAGATTTGAACCAGCGACATCCATCGTACAGCTCGTTAATTACATTACACATATTACACCTGCGTTTAAAATTTATAAATATATTGAATATAATATGTATGTATCTACATCTTGATGAAAGCCAGCATACAAAAATATATTTTTTTAATACGATGTAAAATATTTGACAGTTCTCACCCTTCTTGCGTATTCAATTTTTATAACATTTCTTTTGTGATACATTACAAAAATTACATCAAAATAATGTAGATAAAACTAAATTCCTAATAATAACTCAAATCTATTCATTTCCACAATGGATTTATATAAAATAAAAAAAAACAATGAATAAATGTAGACTCCGAATATGACAACGTTCATATTATCAAGCGGCAGCCATTTTGTCCGCCATCTTTGGTGCCCGGCGCGTCATTGGCAATTAATTTGAATTTTTCGGAGTGGCTAAATGCTATCCAGTATTTCGTTATGTCAAGAATGAGAATGGCCCAAGCGATTCTGACCTTGTTCTTCATACAATTTCTTTATACAAAGGGTCAAAATCGCTCCAAAAATCCGGACCCGCCGGGGACTACGGCCTGCGAGAGGTTATAAAAATAAAAGAAAAGGACAAGGAAGATGAACAAAAAATAGCCATCTAAACATAATGGTTTGCAAGTTTAAAAATTCCAACATAGTAGGTAAAAAATTCCAACATTACATAATCAGTGATAAACTAACTAACTAACTAACCATCCCGCCGTTTCCCGCAGGGGTAGGCAGAGAGGACGGACCGCCAAACAACTCGGTCTCCGGTGATTTTATTGATTTAAAAAAAAAATTATATTGCTTTAAAACGAAATAAAAAACATGTAATCACTGGTCACTCAGCCGAACAACCGCACAACCATATACCCCGATCCTAACTGTTCAATACCAATTGATTTCTGTGTTTTAAGTTTTACTTTTTTTACTGGAATCACTTGTTAAAGCAAGTCAAGTACGTCCCTTAACAACCTGAATAATATAACATATTTTAACTTGAAACATTGTGAAAATATAAACAACTTACAAATAAAAATCAACTTACGTTAGTTGGTAATATAATATGTATCAATCTTTTTAAAATAAAACAATCAACATTATATTACACGTGTCAATTTATTTTTAAATCTAAAAAAATCATTACATCGATCACTCTGACAAGTTTATTAACAATAAAAGCATCACAGATGTCTCGTTGACAATTTTTAATGTTTTTTTCATTCAGTTTATGAACGACATTACAATATATGACGTCAAAGTGTTTAAAAACAATTTAGCTACCTTACAGATTTGATGAATGTACATTTCTCAATTCCTTAATAGTATCAATGACGGTATTCAATTGCAGTATTGCAATTTGCAATAAATCTACTGCAAGTAGGCTGTCGACTTCCTGTTGTAGTAGGCTAATACTAAATACTAATATAGCACCTTGCTAAAGGACTTTGTGATACACAGTCATGCCCACAGCAACACACAAGTAGTAATACAGACAACGCGCAAAGAATTGATCAGCGGCTGAGAATAAAAGTTTAAAAATGCTTGCAACTGTACAGGGAGGTTCCAATGAGAATAATCGATTATTCCCCGTATCAAATTTTATAAATTAAAAATTTTATATCGATTTATTTCATTCAAAACTTGCTTTAATATATACCTACATTCAAGTAAGCAATAAAAATGCTCAAAACGCACGATGATAAATTATTAAATATCATGTATTTTTTGATTATAAGTATTTATGATTTTTCAATAATGTCTGAACAAAATAAGTGTGTAAAAAAATTTGAGTTTGTAAGAACTTAAATAAATAGAAAAACTGAAGTATTTTTGTCACAAAACACGTTCTCGGATTTATTTTTTAATGATTTTAATATTACTAAAATTAAAAAAAATTAAAACTGTGTTGACTAGATTATGTATTGATTTAATTTGTTGTATGATTATATAATTTGAATTTTTTTTTGTTTAATAGAATCTATCGTTTGAAAATTGAACAAATCTGCCAACGACAAACGGTATAACCTTAGTATCTTAAAAATACACTTAGTTTTTCAAATTTTTAAAACTCCGTATACCAGATAAAATAAGAATCTTTCAAAATCAATTTATGTTTTTTTGTAAAAAAAGAAGAGTCTAGAATTTGATTTAAAAGGGTCTAATTTCCGGTATTCTCTGGTAATACCCTCTTAAGATTCTGTGTTAGTCGCTGATAAAATTTAAAAATAGGGATATAAAAAAAAACTGTTGTCACTTCGCTGTTACCCCCTTAATACTCAGCGGAAAGAAACAACTGCACCTCAAGCTGATAATACCTAAATAAAATCGTCAAAATCTAGGTTTTGTATTCCCAATTTTTCCCCTCCAAAAATGTATCGTGGCGATCACAACATACTATATAATATTAGTTGTCAAATGTGCTCACTGATATAGAGAGGTAGAATTCTCAAAACTAATGAAATAAATGTAGTTAATAATTTTTTATCAAAATGTCACTTGTGAATTTAACCTTTGAACCGACGATATCTTATTCTGTCACCTGTCAAAGAAAATTCGATACATCTATGTTTTCCCAGAAGACATATAAGAATGTCGAAGTGTACTCAAGTTGTGTGCTGTGGACAAACTCTGGTTTTCATAATAAAACTTGGTCATTATTCTCGTGAAAGGAACCCAGTTTTCCGTTTAACCACTGGAGCGACAGAGCAATTAAAATATTTTTTCTCGGATTGCTAAAGGAAATTTTTCCACCCACATTAAAAAAATCATAGCTCCGAATTTGAATATGGAGACATACAAACTGAGTATAGTTCTACGTAGCCAATGAATTCTCCTATCTTTTGTTTATTATCACATATTTGTAGGATTTATAAAAAAAATATAATTAAATCTTTAACCTTAAAACATTTTAAACAATCCAGAGAATATTTATTTTGTTTTATTTTGAATGTACAATATATTATATAGTCGTATTTATTTAAAAAAAAAAAAAAAATTGCCACATTTTGGCAACAAAGCAATCCGAGGTTTTGGAAATAGTGCCATAATGTGGCAAAAAGCGCTTGAGTGGTTAAAGGTGCTAAATGGAATTGCACACAGTTTGCCACTTTGTAGTTATGATACATTATTTCAATATCTCGATTTAATTTTGTTTAGAGCTAATCAAAAATCGATTTTGATATTTCACAACAGGTAATTTTCCTGTCTGTCTCGCGAAGAGACAAAATGTATTACTAAAACACCGTTCGTTGAGTTGAATAGTCAGAAATCTCCAAAAAATCTGGATGATGACTTTCTAGATGATGATATTGAATCGCGGAATTGTTCCGGACCAATAAAATAAACCGACTCTGCTCTTGAAAGCCTAGAGGGTCCAGCTATTGATTAATCTTCGAAATCTGCTGGTGATGTATCTTCTTCAATAACTGAGTCTGATGCTCGGCCATCAGCAGGTAATGTTGAAGTCTGGACAGGCACTGGGCGATCCGCCAACATAACTAACTAACTAACTAACTAACTAACTAACCATCACGCCGTTTCCCCGCAGGGGTAGGCAGAGAGGACGGACCGCCAAACACCTCGGTCTTGGCACACACTCTTTGCCTCATTCACGTTCATACATCGTGGTAAAAAGTCATCATTCAGATTATTGATGGATGATGAAATTTGAGTTCAGTATGTAGTTGTTGTATCTAAAAGTACCCTTCACCAAATCAATTAAAATGTAGAAAAAATTGTAATGAAATAAACAAAAAATAATGTTTTCTGGGTTATTGGTAAGAAATTAAAAAAAATCACTAATGTGCCGGGACGTTATGCTACCCAGTGTTATTTTTTTTTTAGCATATATAGCATATTTAAGTCATTTGTAAAATACAGAAACGTGTAAATAACATTTGATTTATGGTGAGCATCCAAATACTGCTTTCCTAAATATCTTAAAAACTTAGTATTTGGAGATGTCCGACTAATGAACTGGTCGATCGACAAACTCGTATTTACAAGTCACGAATTATTTTTATTTCAAATTAGAGTCCGTGAACATGTCAAAACGTTACATGACAACCAAAAATTAAAAAAAATATATCGTCATAATTGAACTCTCATGAACTCGCCGGAATAAATTTGCCTTATCGAAAAATCGAAACCGGCGAAAAATCATGAGATATTTTTATTGATTTTATTTGTTATAGCAAATTATTAAGTAAATACTCAGAATCATAATATGTCACATAACATTCATTAACCAATTTAATTATCCTGTTAGTTCAGAAATAATCTCGGGTCTAACTGGGGAACTAATATATTTCTTCTTCTTCTTCTTCCCCTTGTCCTATTCGGGTCGGGGACCCACTTCATCGACAAGGCTCCTCCATACGTCCCTGTCTTGCGCCAATTGTTGTTCGGCCTCCGTCCATGGCAGACCCATCCTCTCCTCGCACAGTTTTTGGAGTTGCCTCGCCCAACTGTGTCTGGGGCGGCCCACTGGACGTCTACCCTCTGGAATGGAAGTATTTTCCTCGGAATCCGGTCATCAGACATTCTTAGTACATGCTTAAGTTACCTCAGTTGTGATTTTTCGATGAAGAGTAGCAGTGGTTCAATGCTTAGATCATCTCGGATCGTAGAATTTCTAATATTATGATCCCATTTCGTAACCCCTGCCACTCCTCTCAAGTACCTCATTTCGGCAGCTTGGACTCTAGAGCGTGTTTGTTCGTTTAGCATCCATATCTGGTGGCCTTAAGTGAGCGTCGGGCGGTATACCGTTTTAAACACTGCCATCTTTGGCTTGATGCTGAGCTCGGCTTTTCTTATCGCTGAGCTGTAGAGAGGACGTAAAACACTTCTTGCCGCACTTATTCTTCGATCAATTTCTCCGTCTTGCCGACCGTCGCTGGAGAATTCGACCTCAAGGTATTTGAACCTGTCGACACGGAGTTTTAGCTGAGTCCCATTAGCGAGTGTATTACTAATCTATTTACTAATGTATATTATAAATATATGTTAGTATACACACTTCAGTAAATATATATTTAGTGAAGTGTGTAGTTAATAAAAAAAATATCGGTTTCTTACCCTACACCATACTCGTAAATAAAATCGGAATGGCAGTCGTAAAAAAGATTCTATATTATCTAATGATATAAGGTACGGAAAATTCGTCTTTGGCTGCCTACGTTGAAATTTTATCATAGGAACCCCAATGACAAAAAATATCAACAGCGTTCAATGTACCCCGAATGTAAAAATAAAGTAATATAATATACCATTTCTCCGATATTTTCATGTTCAACTTTTGTCAAAATAATTTTTCTCGAGACGGAACGCGTGGAAATTCGTATTAAGGCACAATACAATGATTCTTTATTCAGATTTGGTGTCTTGAAATACAAGCAGAGAAGCCTTAAAAATCAACCATCCTTCGTATGGCATCATTGACTGTTCTTAGATTGCAAATAAGTAGGTACCTTACAATTCGGGAGGCGGGTGTGGGTACCGCTGCCCGGGAACCATTTATTTGATAACCAACACCTCTGCCATAGGTCACCCCAACTTTGATGACTTAGCAGGGGTGACTGGGTTTATGGGGTGAGATTTGTCCGGGTATTGGCGGTGTATGCATCTGCCCGCCAGCTGCGTGGCAGGCCGGTTCGGGAGACACTGGTTTAGGGAAACCTTTTGATCTCTCTAGCGGGACTCTTGGAACATTGCCTTGTACCGCAGTGGGATGGATATATCCATACATCCGTCACTCCTGGAGACACTGACCCCCAGATTCCTGCCCACCCCTCATAACTGTTTTCCTTCCCAGAACATTCTCTCCTTCCTTTCCTCAAAATCCCCTTCACACGACATCCCCAAAGATGGCAAAGGGGCCCTGAGGGGAACTATTTTCCTCAAGGCTTCCTGTGAGGAGTTGACGTAAAAAAAAAATATTTGAATAAATTGACTTCGTAGTTTTTAGTTTCTCAACAGTGAAAGACCAATAGCATCCAAATTATAACGTTGCTTGAAATAGCTTTAGCCGTGATTAGTGACTACATGTGAGTAGCAAGGCATTTCCCAACTCCATCTCCTCCCACTCCTTCTAGTCTCATAACATATTCTAAATGGAGATGCCATAGTCACACTGGCTACAGACAGCTCGAAGTAGTTGGGACGCTTGTGCGGTTTCACATAAAAGAAAAGTGAAACCGTTTCGGTATTGGCCATCCATCTGTAATCTATATAATAAGTATTTATTTCTGATGTTGGTAATACCACTGAAAGGTAAACCGATAGAAGTGAAATTTCGATCAAATTGACGAAATATTTAAAAAACAATGAAATTTTTTTATAAAATAGGCAATTTATTTGCATGCCTACATTTCTGCCAAAAAGTTCAAAGTTTTGTGAGTTTGCATGGTTTTTTGGGTCATTTATGGTATTTATACCTCCATAAGTTTTTTTGTAATAAAGTGTTTGAAAAAACCATGTCGAACGGGACTTATTTTTTACGGGTCACCAAAAATATGTATTACCAGATAATTCCGGAAATTAGTCATGTTTAAATCAAATTCTAGACGTATTGACTCTTTTTTACAAAAAAACATAAATTGATTTTGTAAGATTGTTATTTTATCTGGTAAACACATTTTTTAAATTTTGAAAAACTAAGTTTATTTTTTAATATACTTAGGTTATACCGTTGGTCGTTGGCAGATTTGTTTAATTTTCAAACAACATATTGTATTATACAACACAAATTTCAAATCATATAATCATACAACAAAATAAATCAATACATAATCCAGTAAACACAGTTTTCAGAATTTTAATTTTGGTTAAATTGTGACGAAAATAACTCAGTTTTTTTAAATTTATTTAAGGTCTTACAAACTAAAATATAAAAAAAATTTTACACATTTATTTTGTTTAGACATTATTGATACATCATAAATACTTATGATCAAAAAATACTTACACGAAGTACCTACACGATATTTAATAATTTATCATTGTGCGTTTTGAGCATTTTTATTGCTCAATTGAATTTAGGTATATATTGAAGCAAGTTTTGAATGAAATAAATCGATAAAAAAAATTGATACGGAGAATAATCTAACTTTCTCATTGGAACCTCCCAGTACAGTTGCAAGCATTTTTAAACTTTTATTCTCAGCCGATGGTCAATCGCTCATAAACATAATTTATTATTTTTATTTTTGGGTTAGTGTCACCGGTGTTCTTTCAAATCGGTATATAAATAGATCACACTTAGAAATATCCATTCAGTGTTCAACAACATTCGGATCGATGGACCAAAATAGACAAATGTCCGATAAATTAAGCGAATCGGAAGTTAATTTGTGAAATTCATTAGTTTCTAGGGGTTTACTTTGACGAAGGTTTTCATTACTTTTTCCCATTCAATCCGTCGTTGTTTTAACATACAAAGTGCTTTCGGAATGACTAATCAGCGTGGCTACACGACAATTAATTAGCAAACCTAACTGCCCACTCCTACGGGGAATCGGCGTGATGATACGTGTTAGCATAATATAGGATGGACGGTCCCACAATTTACAGGTAATCTTTTGTTTGGATTGGTTTTCGAAGAAGCAATAGGGTGCGATTCTAAAAAAAGGTGTTGTAGTTCGCAATGAAATGCTATTTATGAAATTTTGCTTATTTGAACACCTCGCAAGTGTATTAACTTGTTAGTGGAGCCAGTGGGATTATGGCGTCCCCAATTTGAGTATGTTACACTGAAGGGAGTGGGAACAGTAAGGAGATGGGAAAAATGAAGGTTGGGAGGTGTCTGGCTGTATAAATGGGGTTACTAAATATGGTGGTCTTTCACCAAAGCGATACTGAAAGTTTTTCAAATTCGATTTTTGAAGTAAATGAAGACTTGGTGGGGTAAGCTGGCGGATGCGTTACGAAAAGTGAAATGCGTTGCTAAGCGAACGGGCTGTACCACACTGTAGAAGCAAGAGAGAACAGTACGCGAGCACATTTTCTTTCTCTCTTCCTCTCATAGCCAGTGCATGAAATATCTCAGTCATGCTGATGCGGATGCGGATGTATAGATGGAGCTAAAGAAGTATTTACTTCAGTCGTGTGGTCTAAAGCACACTAGTATTTTTTTTATCCATACAAACGTATTGTCCAATTTCCTCTCTGGAATTTGACACTATCGCAAATTTAAAAAAAAATAATAATATAGCTATCGACCACTAGCGTATAGGTACGTTTTGCTTTTTTTGATAAGTTACTTCTTTTGGGACTTAGGATAGATTTTATCTTATAGATTATAGATATACTTTAAATTTTCAAAAATCGGTAAAATTGCTCGTTGGTTTGAACGTTCGGTATACAAACTAGACAATGTATTTTATAAAAAGGAAAACGCACAGAAAAAAAGATTCTTTTATTACAGTTGGTGAAAAAAATCTTAAAAATAGGTTCAGTTTGAAGGAGAAAAATGGGGAATACAAAACATCGATATTGACGATTTTAATCAGGTGTTCTCAGCCTGAGATGCATTTTTTATAGAAAATACCTCACAAGAGTCTTAACTGCTCCCGTATGGAGCCAGTGAGACTATGGCATCCCCAATTGGGGGTATGTTGTGAGGCTGAAGGTAAGTGGGGAAGGGAAGGAGATGGGGAAAAGGAAGGTGGGGAAGTACCTGGCTATTCAGATCGAGTCACTAAACATGGCTAAAGCAATTATTAAGCAACGTTTCAATTCTGAATGGTAGTCTTACACCAGGGCGATACTTAGAGTATCTTCCACTCTGGAACATGCCGCAAATATAGTACATATTATTTTTATTAATTAATTGTGAAATAACACAAATTAATCAAATAAAATTTATTTGCGCACGCCGGGTTCGAACCCGCGTCCTTCCGATTGGGAGTCAAGAGTCTTACCACTCGACGGCCGTCAATTGGCGGCATTTGCACACAAAAATTAAATAATTTTAAATTACGATAAACATTATTATAATAAGATAACGTTATCCGCTTCCCTTTACAAGTCAGTGAGAAAATTAAAAAAAAAAAAAAAACTTTTTTCCTCATTTTGTAATCCTTAAAAACATATATAGATATTCAAGCTTATGAATCATTTACACTAAACTCATTAAATAAATACTTGGTATTTGCAATAACAATTAAGTCAGGAAAGACATAAACACGATTACCGAATCGATATTACTTATGATTAGAGGTGATGTTTATGAAACGCGTGTCATTGAATTTTGTAGATATTATATTTTTTTTAAATCATCGTAATTCATCACGTGAATTCATTCAGAGAATACTCAAGCAAATATATGGATATTCTTAGTGCGCCTTAAATAAATAGGTAGGAATATAGGTAAAAGGCATAAAAATTGCTTGGAAAATAGTCTAGAAAAGGTTGAAAAAGTGTTTATTTTGTGAATAATTTTATCAGAAAGACAAAAAGTTAATCACAAGAAACTCACAGATGATCTTAGCCATGGAAAAGTTTTTTATTAAGTAATTAACAATTTTATTTAATTATACTGAAGCGAAACTATAGGAAAGACCTCAATTAAATCAAAGTAATTTTTTTTCGTTATTAAAGATTAATCGATAATAGTTATTTTGCAGCGACTCCTGAGCATATTTGGAGAAAAAATGTGGATGTCCGATAACATATAACTAACAGCCATAAACATTTAGAATTTATAAATTTTCTACGCTAGTATCACATATAACAATAGCAAGGATCAAAACATGATTTGCAAAATTCATTCTGGTTTCAACGTTCCTGGTAAGTGCCTATTTCCCATCCAGTAGTTACACTTTCAATTTATTGTTAAAATTCGTATTCCTGTAAATATATCTGACTTGTTTTACTCAAGTGTTTTTATTGATAAATAACCGACACACGCAGCCCAGTTTACAGTCCTGGTATTGTAGTCTATTGCGACGTGTGGCAGTGTGGTCAGTGGCGACATGTCATAGATATTTTTTTTCATTTAACAAAAATATTATGGAAATAATATTCTGGAATATATACCAGTTTTATTATTATCGGGCAGCTAAATGACATCTAATTTATTTGCTCCTAATATATATACTTATATATATATTTTATAGAGAACACCTCACAAGAGTCTCAACTGCTCCCGTCTGAAGCCAGTGATACTGTTAATTAGATGGGGAAGAGGAAGGTCGGGAAGTACCTGGCTATCTAGTCACCAAACACGGCCAAAGCCATTTCAAGCAACGTTTCAATTCTGAATGGTGGTCTTACACCAAGGCGATAATGAGAGAATCTTCCACTCTGGAACGTGCTGCAAATATACTTAGATACTTGTGAAATAACACAAATTAATCAAATAAAATTTATTTGCGCACGCCGGGTTCGAACCCGCGACCTTCGGAATGGAAGTCCAAAGCCTTGTCTCTGGACTACGCCAGTAGTCGAATATATGATAACATGAATATGTATGTAATATATAATAATAAAATATGCTTAGGGAACGCTGGTAAACATCCTTCGGGAACATTATGATATGTGTCTATTGGTACATAATAATATTTCTATATATTAGAGTATGTAGTATTTCTACGTAAAGGAGTGGTTAGATTCAGAGAACTTCTTATCTTAGATAAAATACACTTCATTCATATAAACCTGGCGCCTACTCGAATCAAATAAGTACCTATGTAATATTATTTTATCTACCGAAGAGATACCGATAAAATTGATGCGAGTCTGATGCGAGTCGAGATGCGTCTGAAATAATCTTAATTTCCTTACTACTGCTGTGATTGATTCAACATTTTTAAATATCGATATTTTTTTTATCTTATTACTTAGTTGTTTTGATTCAACATTTTTAAATATCGATATTTTATCTTATTACTTAGTTGTTTTGATTCAACATTTTTAAATATCGATATTTTTGCTGATTAGTTGTCTGGGGTCTAATCCGGCTTCTGTGATAACTCCCTCTTAAATACTCAGCCATTACTAGTACCGGGCAGTCGGGAGTCTTGTGCGGTATTAAAACAAAACAGTTCTTTGTTATACATATACCATATAATATTTTTAGTTTAAAAGAAAGACAAACATTTCCGGGTTACGAATTACCTGACAATATTTGAAAATCTCCTACTACCATCACAAGAAGCGGAAAATATTGCTTGTGTCGTGATGGAGGACTTAGCCAGCCGATAAATGAACACACGACGCGCGGGTGGGACCCAGGCACGATGCCAACTCAGCCACAGACCGGTTAAAAGATGTAATATAAATACAATGTAAAGACGGTACAATGTACAAGAACATCATATTGCATAAAGAATTGAACATACAACGCTTAGGTGGGACCCAAACGAGATGCCAAACTCGGCCACTGAACTATCATAAACAATACTAATTTCGGTTTTCTGTGCGTCCTGCGTAACTCTGGTTCATTGAACTCAAATTTGCTTTGAATTTAAGTGACATCTTCAAAATTAGGACTGATCGTGTGCAGAATTCATACAAACGATAAATTACATAATATTTAACAGTAAAAAAAATTATAATTATCGTTATCAAAATTGGAACTGATTTGAAAGAATTCGGACTATCCCGTGATTTTTTTTATACATCTGCGATAGATAATTAATATGCTGACATGGTTTTGTTTTGACCCAAAATTTCATCAGGTCCTAAACCTTCAGTAAATAAATATTAAGTCAACACTTACAAACAGGATTTCTTTTTATAATAAACGCATTTTTTACAGTGTCGCAAAACCCGAAATTATCTCAAAGGGATCGTCGGGGAATCCCCAGCATTCTCAGAAGGCCAAACCGGTTTTAATCATATGTAACTTGAATTAATTGGCTTTGAAAATAACCGTTTGGTTTATCGTGGCAATAATGGACTGAAAGATCAGTATTTTTAAAGTTTCCATTGATAAAATTTTTCTTTTTCTTATAAAATTATTTACAAAATAAATCAAAATCACTCTTGCGCCTGAAATCGTGACCTCTAGACTCCGTTTGCCAAGCGATTTTTTTTGCCTAATACCTATATTCATGGCGATATAAGGCACGCATAGAATACATACACTTTTGGTTTGTGGCTTAAATAAAAAAAAAGCAAAAAATTATTACACCTTACAATATTATTATCTAAGAGAATGTACTTAGACTAATAGGCAAGAGCACAAAAGCAAGGTCAAAATATTGGTAAATTTGTTAATTTGCGTATTATGAAGGCAGTGCCTACTTAACGTTATGTGTACATTGTTCAAAAAGATAATATTATGAATAATTTACATTTTTTGTAATCTTAAATCGATTAGAAGTAAAAAAAAAAAAAAAACAAATAAATCGTACGTGACATATGAAACTTTGTTACAAGCATTTGTAGCATTGTTTTTTTTTTTTACATTAGGTCCACACAGAAGGCCCTGAGGAAAATGTATGTCCCTGTGTGGAGGGTATTTTGAAGGAAAGGAAGTAGAGGAAGTTCTGGGAAGGAAAATGTATGAGGGTTGGGTAGGAATCTGGGGTTCAGTGTGTCTAGATCATCCGCCGCCAAGACCTAGATAAATCTTACCTTATGAACCCGGGCACCCCTGCTATGTCACCAAGCGTAGCGAACCACTTGGGGTGACCTATGGCAGAGGTGTTGGTTATCCAATAAATGGTTCCCGGGGCAGTGGTACCCATTTGTTGTATGTATGCATATGTTGCATTTCGTTGCCCTGAACGTAATATCAGCTCGAATACCTTATTTTATATTAAACATTCAAAATGGAAATAAGCACAAAATTATTTGATCGAGCGTATCTGCAAATCCTACAATGCCCTTTTTTAGGATAAGAGATATTGATATCTACCGCTGTAGGTACCCTTGAAACGTGTAAAATCAAACTAACCTTACTATGCTATTAAGTCAAAACTGTTATTTCTTTATTGTTTTTTTTTAATTATTTTTTTTCTAAGTAATATTATAACTTTCAATATCTACTTGCTTCCTATTATATAATCATATCAAAAATTATTATAATTGGAACTTGACAACTGACTGGAGCGATTTAGGTTTCTGCGATTGATAACGGTCCAAAATTGGACCACATTTAACGAACCTAAAAATATGGGTTAAACAGTGAATCTAGGTGGATTTACAATTTTTTACAATTATATTATAAAGAAATTTGTCATATTTTTAGAAAGGCAATAATTCTGAGGCAAAATATTTCATAAATTCTTTTAGCTTCACAAACCCTACAATTATAATAATATACCGTGATTTTTCACGGGTCTGCGCTAGTGTAGTAAAAACATAAAATATTATTTCTATAGCTTTAAATAAAACATCACGACAGATCAATTAAACCAATAGTTTAAATACAGTTTTCTTTATCAATTTTATTACCACATCATGTGGTAACAGAAGTGACATTTCCGCATTCCACTGAAGCGATAAAAACGTAGAAAAAAAGATTAAGTCAGCGTCAAAACACGAAGTTAAAATTATTACAAAATTATCGATATTTCTGTGTTTATAGATTAGAACTGACATCTAGTTGTTTATTAACATAAACAATATCATATTTTTCTTTTGAATGTGTTTAAGTCCACGTTGCACTCAATGAACAGAAAACAAAACATTTAACTAACTAACCATCACGCCTTTTCTCAGCAGAGGTAGGCAAAGAGGACAGACCGCCAAAGAACTAGGTCTTGGCACACACTCCTTGCCTAACGTGACCATTTATTATTTCCCCCAAACCGACACACCGAAAAAAAAATAGGTTCTTATTAACAATAATAATAAATTTGGACAACTTATATAGCGCTGTTTCCGCGAAAAATCGTCTCAAGAGAGCTGCACAAAAGAGGCTACAATACAATTCATCTTGCAGCTACCAATCGCGTGGACGATTGAAATTCCAAACCCTTATTTAAGAAAACCAAAGATTTTTTTACTAATAAACTTTTCAGGAGAAAACATTTTTCTACACCCAAACTTTCATAAAATTATAATTTAAAAACAAAAATATGTTTTCAAAGGAAGAAGCTATGTCAATGTGTTTTTATAATTTTGTAATTCTTTTTTAGAATTGAGTGAGCAGCACTATTTCCTTAAATAATATTTTCCGATAAATTATACATGCTTGACAGTTAATGTTTACGTTAATACGAAACGCATCGAAAATTTAAAAACATACCGACATACCTTTAACCTTCTAGAAGGTAATATAAAAAAATATATGTTCATTTCGTGCAATTTTCGATGTAGAAAGGTGTGTTTTTCCCGGGCGTCCTTTTTGTATGGGCCGAAAACCGAAGTCTATCGTCTTAAGCAAGTTTGATATACTCCAAACATTTGAATTCTTTAATGAGAAGGCCCGAATCTATTATTATAGACACAATTGATAAAAACACTTTATTTTGCCCCTTATTTATTTGTAAGTTGAGAGCGGCGCTATTGATACAGTACGTCATACCTTTGAACTAATAAATTTAACAATTTATTGTTCCTGTTAAAATAGTTTTCATCGATGCCAAATTGTACCAACATGGTTTCAGGAAGACATTAGGATTAGTAATGGCAATTTTCTACTCATTTAAGATACAGACGGCTTCTATGAACTTTCCATTCCAAATAAATATTTATATTTATGCATCATTAGCTGCATAATATTATAAATTAATTTCATGACGTAGTATCCCGATGTACTTACTAGAAATATTGTAGAGTCTATGGAACCATAGGTACGTACTGACGCAACAACAGTATTACTATTCCTTCTTATGACGTTGAACTAAACCGCAAAATGAGGGCAAATTAATAATATTATTATGAATTTATTATAATATCTGATATGATAGTTTTACAGTGGCGTGTGGTCCTAGCAACAAAGGGAGATCGCGTGGAAGCGTGGTACAAAGGATGGCTAAGAACAACGATCAAACTGCATGGACTATCAAAAGCAGTTGTGCGTTTGGGGTGTAGGTAGAAACAAAGGCGTGGCACCGCTGTGCGTAAATTAGATTTGCAGTAGTATGGGTTTCTTACTTATTTATCTTTCTCTTTTAAAAGAAAGACAAACATTCCCGGGTTACGAATAACCCAACAACATTTGAAAATCTCCTACTACCACCACACTGAGCGGAAGATGTTGCGTGTGTTGTGATGGAGGACTTAGCCAGCCGAGGAATCGAACACGGTACGCCTGGGTGGGACCCAAACGCGATGCCCACTCCACCACTGACCGGTCTAAATCACTTTCAATTATTGTAAATATATGTATATAGAAAAAATATAAAAAACAGAAACAATGACCAAATTCAAAAGCGAAATAAAAAAATGGCTTGCAAGTAAAGGACGTCTCACTATAGCAAACATATGTAAAACCAATTGCACTTAGACAAAAATTCCCAATTACGTACGACCTAATAAAAAATAAATAAAATAAAAAACAATAGAATCCCGTCAAATAAACTAACATAATTATCATTTTAATATATATTTCTATCCATTTATTCCATTTCCAATTCATTTTACAATAATATCATTTTAATATATGTATGTAATATATGTTTAATAACCTTTCCTGTGATTTGTAAGATCAAACTCTTTAGAGAATTAATTCACACTTCCAATCAACTGCCTTTTATTGTATTGAACCTAAAATGTAATTAACATTCATATTCAAATAATCATGTTTGTATACAATTTATGTAACTCTACGTCTGTCTCGACACAGGTTTACCCTAGTGAGACAGGCATTGAAAAAAAATAACATGTAATTATAATATATGTATAGATTAAATAATAAAAAAAGATTTTATTTAAATACAAATAAAAATGAATGTTTTTTTAGTTGGTTCCTTATTTTTTTCTACACCGTCCATCTAAATAAGATATAGTTTTGGTGATTTTTTGTGTGCACTCTTGTGAAGGTTTCTATATATAGTGGTGAGCTCTGGTGTTATGAATTTCGTATACATTTTTAGAATAGGTTTCGCGGGAGTTGTTTGAAAAATATGTGTATTTCAAACAGTTTTGAAGCAGAGGGACTATGGAGGGGGTAGGTGGAAGGGGAAAGCTGGAGGAGGCGGGAAAGGACACGCAGAAAGAAACAATTTCTTTCTTTGAGTGGCATTTGAACGCATGCATACTCGCTAGTTTTTTTATAAAATGACTTGGGTAGGAACTAGACCCCTCAGACAACTCGACTATCTGACCTTAATCTTATAACTGATTTTTTAACTGATTTGATATTATTTTTGACCCCACTCCACTGCAATACAGCATACAATCAAACTCAGTCGCCAACAATAAATACATTATCCGATTTTAATAAACGTTTGTTGATGAACCTATATGCTACCTACCTACTTGAGAATCTCATTAACAGTTCGTGTAAATAACAATATGGATTAATCTTATCCTCAGTAAACCACTTAATGATAGTTTATTGTATATTTTAATATTCTCTAACACTTGTGTTATATCATTATTTAATTACGTTTTGTTATTCATTGGTTAGTTAAAATGCGATTCCCGATATTTTATCTAACTTACTGAAGAGATAAAAAAGATAGAAGAAGATATTATTTGAGATTTGAAATGGCCAAAAATATTATTGTAATTAATTTTTTGTGTATTATGCCGTGTTGAGCTACTCCTCGTGCCTAAAATAAGTTAATTTTTTCTTATTTCCGATGAAATCTATATAATTATCTATATTATTAATACGCTAACGTCTGTCGTACAAACTCGCTCCACGTACGAAATACACACGGAAGTGCTGCCACCTATAATTTTCAAATAGTAAGAATCATTATTGAAGCATTCTAATTGTGGTTTCCCCGCGGAGTTAAGATTTTACCTGCTATTTGCTATTTATTATCTATTTATAAAAAAAGAGAGTCATACAAATGTATCTACAGTTTTAATCCAAGATTGAAGAAATTTCGCACACTTGACCTTCAAAACAAGAGAAAGGTCAGTGTCTACATTAGATTTCGAAAAAATCAAAAAAGTTCCAGCTTGTATACAATTTTTTTTTTCAAATTGCCCTGGAGAACGACCACTATTTAGAATCTAAACATTGCTTGAAATGGCTTTAGCCGTGTTTGGTGATCAGATCCGAATAGCCAGGCACTTTCACACCATCCTCTTCCTCGTCTTTTTCTCTTTTCTCAGCCTCATAGCATACCCCAATAATCATTGAGGATGCCACAGTTCCACTGGTTACTGACAGTAGAAAGCAATTGGGACTCTTGTGCGGTGTTCACATAAAAAGATAAACCGATAGTACAATAAACTACACAAAAAATGTATTTATACGGGTGTTAAGGGACATACTTGACATACTTTAACCAGTGAATCATGACATTGTTTGGATTAAAAAATGTAAATGAAATTTTTGTCTCCGGTGACATTTTTTTGTTTCGACAAAAAACATTAAAAATACAGTAACCATTTGACCTAAGGTATGGATATTAGAGAGACGGCATGTGAAGTGTGCCCGCGCGCTCCAAGTGTGCCTTTTCGAGAATTCTACCCACACGGTTGACATTGGCTGTCACCATGTAAAATGGCTGCTGTCGGAACGTATTAAACGACCAAAAACCAGCAGCCTATGTAGGCCGTTTGGGTAAAATTCTTGAAAAGGCACACTTGGAGCGCGCGGGCACACTTCACATGCCGTCTCTCTAATATCCATACTCTTAGACCATTTGACAGTTAGGTTCGGGGTGAGGAATTATGGTGGGGTGCGCTTACTCGGCTGAGTGTCCAGTGAGGACAAGCGGAAGAAATAAAACGATAAAATAAAAAATAAAAAAGTTTATTTACATTTTTTACTCCTAATAATGTAAGGATACGCTGGTTAAATAAAATAAGTCAAGAGCGTCCCTTAACACCCTGTATAAAGGCCCTGAGAGTGTCAGTGCCCTGCGGCGGGCTCTACGTAAAGCCCGGGCAACGCCGGGGGCTTCAGCTAGTCTTTAATACCTGTATAAATATGAATGTTTCTTTGTTTATACCTTACGCATTCCTAAACAATTCTACTGACTGCGATTAAACTTTGATGTTTTGTTGTACGCATGCCCGTGAAGGGTTCTATATATAATGGTGAACTCTGGCATTATGAAATTTGCATAAAAAATTAACAATAGATGGAGCGAGAGTTGTTTGAAAAATGTGTGTATTTCATTTAGTTTAGAGGCAGGGAGGGAAGAAGGGAGTGTGAGGGGAATGCGGGAGAGAAATAGGGGAACGAAGAAGGGTAGTTCAAAAATAAATAAAAATATGCGAAGAAATAAATTTTTTTTAAGAATGTTTATAAATCCAGGTATTGTAAATTTTAAAGAAAGGAATAGAAAGAAAGTGAGGTGCAGACAGTTTTGGCTTAGAATTGCAACAGTTAGTAGTCAGCTGATCGGAGAATTGCCAAAACAAAACAACATTTGTCCATAACAAACCGGTATCTCGCTATGCAAGACAAGGACGCCTCGACAGGCCGCGGCATGAGAACTGAGAACCGAGCTGTGAACACATTTATGTCACGACCCAACAGAGGTAGGTTAATCATTGCAAAATGGACATAAACTAGCCTACATGGAATGCTGAATGCTAAAAACTATATGAGAAGATTCGTATAATAAAGAAAACATGTAATTAAAGGTGACCTCACAGTTGATCCCTGAAAAACATTATAAAATTATAATTTTATTTGAATAATTTACCAATTCAAACCTAAAATCGTCTTAAAATACCTTTAATAATAAGAAGGTAAGGATATCAAAAAAAAATTATTTACAGTGTAAATTTTTTGCACATATACGTTGGTACATACAGAATATAAACTTAGTAGTTTTAACCTTGTTACATTTTCGTTGTTTATTTTTTGGGGTGTTATGCCGTGTTGCGCTACCTCCTTCTTTAGCCGACGTTTCGGACAGCGTTGCAGTGTCCATCATCAGGGCAGATCCGTGAGATCCGACGATGTGAAGTTGTTTGTGTTAAGTGTGTGCTTATTTTCTTGGAAGCGATACCATGTCGCCAGCTTCAATCATTTCAATGAAACTATGGTTTATACTTTTGTTATTAGGCGGTATATCCTTTCAGCACACCCCTTTTAGGACCCTTAGTTATATTCTATGTAAATAGGTATACCGTATTTTCCCTAAACTGACTGCATATTGTATACAAGTATGCCTGGGGAGCAAATGGAATCGTAATTAAATATAGAAAAATCAATGTTTTCGATAGGAAAATCGCTCCACACGAAGTGGAATCCGAAAGCTTGTCAATGCAAGCAATTAACCATCAAATGCATCATTTAGAATTTGGTTTATACCAAGTCAGAGTTTAAAAATATCAATCAGGTTTGAATATCCAGGTACCTATTAGCCTATCTTATATTCTTAGCATTTCTCCGCATCTTCCACCTCCCTTTCAGCCTCACAACAAACCCCAATTATAGGGGATGCTATATATCACGGTAGTATATAAATGAATCTTAGTTTCTCGTATTAACCAACCTCAATAAACCACATTTATTGCCGATACTCCATTACGTAATTGGATATTCGCCTTGATCGTATCGCGATATCCTCCATGTTACATAACCTGGCTGGGAGGTCACCGCCAATGCTATATATTATATTATTGAGAGGAAACGCCGGCGTCGAGAAATTTTAATTATAGTTATTTCACAAAAATGTTGCGGTCGCTGTTCCTTTGTCAAATCCTTTGTGTTCATTTGAATTGTCTTGTAAACTTTGTCATTTTCACAACTATTGGAACAATTGGTTCGCCGTCATCTTGAATACGCTTGCGTTGTTTGGTCTCCTGTTTATGCAATCCATATTCGTCATATTGAATCCGTTAAACATCGGTTATTAACTATTATATAGTAAGAAACAAGAAAAATTTCAGCCTCGATATCAAAATTGGTGACAACTCCCTCGAAAAGAAAATGAGCACAAAATATTTGGGTCTGATCGTGGATTCCCAACTCTCGTGGGATTTCCACGTAAATCATGTAAAGGAGAAAATTACTCCCATAACTGGTGTACTATAATATAGGCTTCAAGGATTATTACCCATTCCTTTATTAACTTCAGTCTACTATGCCATGGTACACTCACACCCTTCCTATCTCTGCTGTATCTGGGGCTTTGCCTCAAAGAAATTGATAGCCGACCTGCAGGTGGTTCAAAACCGAGCTCTCAGAAATGTTTATGGACTTCCATGGGACACTCATGTCAGGGACATTTATTCAGTTTCCGGTATCCTTCCAATCTCAATCCTTCCTAAACATGAAATCACAAGCACCATCCTACAAATTACCCAACAATCAATTCGCACTAACATCAAGCCACTTTACAATCAAGACATCCACAACCACAATACTCGAAATAACAATAAAATATAAATAAAACACACACCACAAAATATGGGATAAAACTTTGCCTATACAGTATATAATTCGCTTCCAGATATGTACAAAAACATGCAGCATAATAAAAAAATTGCAAAGAAATGCTTTAAAAGAATATTTTTTAACTAAGTACATTTAAAAATGAAAATATGTAATTAGTAATTATCTTGTCATTTTTTGTTCTATCTTGTATACTCGTATCCTTATTTTTCTTTCTTCACTTGTTGTTTGTTCTACTTCACCTGTCTTTATTTTTATTTTTATGCTATACTGAATCTAAAACTTATATTTTGATATCAAAATACCTTTGTAAAATTGTAACTACTACCCTACCTATGAATTGTAAGTTCCTCCTATCCTAAAATGAGTTTTGTAACTCATCGGGATTGCTCTAGCAATAAATAAAAACAATAAAACAAAAACAAAAAAAGACCGTCGGAAAAAAATTGATCTCTTTTATTTCTTCAAAATAATTGATCTCTTTTATTTCTTCAAAATAATTGATCTCTTTTATTTCTTCAAAATAATCGATCGTATTATTTTTTCCCCTACATTATTACTACAACTCATCCCTTTCAATATATCTTGCTGAGACTTAGAAATAATGAACTGATTTTCCTCAATCAACACTTGAATACTGGTAGATATTATTCAGCTCTGTCCAGAAAGTGTACATAGGTCAACTCAAGTCAAGGCGTTGATTTTTTTTGGTAGTACATAGTACTTAAGTCTAAATGATTTTTGTCGGTCGCTTAACAATCGAAGTTATTTTATAACTATACATTTTGACTTCTAGCTATTGTCTTGTCTGATTTTGTCTTTGCTTTCACTCACCATCCTATATTATTATAATTTACACTTTTTTTAATTAGTGTTATTTTATTTAAAATTGGACATAAGTCCGTTAATATAAAAAAAAATAATAAATGAAAAACCGAATTTCGTAATCAGAGTATGAAGCTATAACTAAAAAAACGTATTTTGAAACATTTTCAATGAGATTGGACCAAAGGGGCCCCTGATATAAAAATAGTCACGTGGAGCGAATAAAACACGTCACATTGGAACGAAACGCGACAACTCTTCCCGCGTTTCTTCTTAAATTAACAATAATTATTAAATACGTTTTTAAATTTACTTAATTAAAATAATTATTCAGTCATTCACCTAAGATGGTACACTTGACATAAAATCAACCTGAGAATTGTCCAGGTCAAACAAAATCTGTCAAGGTGCAGAAATTTGTTTAATTTTGCAATACAAACTCTACTATCGATGTCAAAAGTCAGGTTTTCTACGGGTTAAAAATTCTTTAAATATTCTGTTGTATTTATCTTTGTTTTAAGTGATCATTAGTAGATGAAAATATTATGAATCTTAAAATATAAAAATTAATGTTTCTTTGCTTGTCTCTTATGCGCAACCTAAACCATTTTTTCCGATTGCAATGAAACTTTGGTGATTTGTCGTGCACATGCCCGTGAAGGTTTTTATATATAGTGCTGAACTCTAGCGTTATGAAATTATTTCCTATACCTTTCATCCGATTGCTACGAAACTTTGGTGAGTTCTTAAACACACGCCCGCGAATGTTTCTATATATAATAGTAAGCTCTAGCGTTATGAAATTTGAATAAAAATAAAAAAATAAGTGGCGCGCGAGCTGTTTGAAAAATATATGTATTTCATATAGTTTAGCGGAAAGGAGAAAAGGAGGGGGGGGGGGAAATCCGGGAACGGGGACGAATAGGAAAGGACACACAGGGAGAATTTTTTTTTTTTAGTGGCATTGCAACGCATGCTGGGAACTTGCTAGTATATTTATATAGATTTTTTTTATATCTAAAGCATGACAGAAAACAACTGCGCTTTGCGTAGGTATTATCATTCAAGTACTGCTAGGTGGCGAACCGTTGTGTGCGTTAAGTTTCTGAGAACTTGCATTACTTTCCAGCGCAATGCGGTTATATAACTTTGTTTCTTTCTCGCATAGAAAGCTATAACGTACGCAATTACGCGTGTGATAATATGATGTATTTTTTTGTTCGCATTTAAGAAATCATTTAGCTTTTAACATCAACAAACTGTTAGTGACTTAAATAAAGTATTTAAAAATACTTTTAAATAAGCTCGTGATATAAATAGAAATTAGTCGTGCAATGTGTGATTTTTTTATTAAACACGCATCGATCACGCGTTACGAAGTCCGCCTATATTTCAGAGACCAAATAACACCCATTTTACCTGTTGCCATGCTCATTATAAGAACTAATGAATCATATAAATGGGTAGACCGAGCGCCAAAATAATTTTCCACTAGTAAATATATTCTTAAAGTAACGGTACACAATTGTTACTTATGGATCATTTCGCATAAAAAAGGAATAACAGAATTATTTAGAAGTGTTAATATAATTTAATTCTTGGTTTTTAGCTCACGTATAAAACGTAAACAGTATTCTCTAAAATATGTTATGATTCTAAAATTTAATTGTACAGTTTAAATTTGTAAGGCTCTAAACGATGTAATTAGGTACCCTTTTAGGGCTGCAGAGCGTGAGAAAAACTGGGTTAGGAATTTAAGGTAGTTTTTTTACAGGTCTGGCCACACAATTCAAATCCCTTTATGTTCATTTTATATTATTTTTGTCACCCCCGTCTTTTTTCAGGGTAGTTTTTTGTTCGTTCTAGAATAGATTGAGGTGTAAATGTGTTTAACCGTTAACATACGCCGGCTGACACTAATTTCGTAATAACTTTATTCTTTTTATTTTTTTTTTATTTGTTTATTTATCAAAAATACATTTGTACAAAATAAGGGTAGTCCCACATAGCTGTCATATGGCAGCTTGTCTGTAGGTTCTACAATTTATCACTCTTACTATTATACATAAGGAAATATTTGTTAATACATATTATACAGTTTTAAGGAAACATTAGGATAGATCACATAATAATATTAGATTATTTGAATTACATCTTTAAGATATTTCAATGTACATGCCTAATAATAAGATATATAGGCAGGTACATTAAGATAATCAATCAACATATTTAAAGATTTTTTTATGCAATATGATGTTCTTGTAAATTGTACCGTCTTTACATTGTCTTTACATTATATCTTTGACCGGTCGTTTGCTGAGTTGGCATCGTGCCTGGGACCCACCCTGGCGGCGCGTGTTCAATTCCTCGACTGGCTACGTCCTCCATCACGACACAAGCAACATTTTCCGCTTACTGTGGTGCTAGAAGGAGATTTTCAAATATTGTCAGGTTATTCGTAATCCAAGTATGTTGGTATTTCTTTAAAAAAAGATAAAGTGTTGATCTTTTTATAAAAATTGTATATATCTATCCTACATTGTTTCCCCAGGATATCTTCCCAAGTAAAATTTCGATCGAACTGGCCACGCTTAACACGAATATTTTTTTCAAAAAACCTTTAGATTCACCTTAATACTATACTATTCACCTTAATAACTATAAAAGACAACTTTTGCATTCGGGGGGGTGGAAAATATTGCAATCAATATTTCAATTGCGTAAAACGAAAATTTGCTTTCGACATATGAAACCGCGGCAGTCCGTGTCCTTTTACAAGAATATGTCATTTAGTTATGTTGGTATTCCCGACAGTTTACGAAGAATTATCTATGGTGCTAGATCATAGCCGACTTCGCGCGAGATAAGCTTTTTTATGTAAATAACGTATTTTTTAAGTAAAAAAAAATATTATCCAAAAAAACTAAAATACATCAACAAGTATAAGTACACGCCAAACTTTAATGCCGGCCTGAACTTGGTACGATCCATTCTCGCGCAGTTACTGACTTTACAATAAACGTAAACGAAAGGGAAATATGCGTAAAAACACAAGTGCGACAGTGTGTTATCTTAAACACGCCTATTGCCGATGATTTCTGTATCAACGTCAGGCCGGTATTGAAGTTTGTCGTTTGATGTGTGGCGTTCTAACCTCTCTGCCAATCCCTACGGTAAAATTGCGTGAAAGTTAGTTATGTAGCTACAGACAATAATTTCTGTGCGTAGATGTTATTTGAAGAATATATGGGTGAATGATGATGGCGAATAGCGACACGCGTTGTGCAGGCGGTTTTATACCAATAATTATAATGTTCATGACCCGCTGTCATGAACTTCCCGTGCTTCTGTTATCTAGGACAAAACTGCACGCATACTTACTGCTTTACTCTTACTATCAGCGACAAATAAACACTTATGTTTGAAACACAATATGAAGTCTTGAATTTAATGAATATTTAAACATTATTTCGGCTGTTGACTTTAGACTTTTGACATGGCCAACACAATAAAAACCGTAATGTATGCATTTATAAACAAACATAATAAAGTGCTATAATCATTGGTGCAAGTGCCTTGACTTGGAAATAAATATCGGACTTGGGTCAATGAAATAGACATTGTTTCCGGTTTTTCTGTGTTGTAAATATCGGAAGCAAATATATGTGTTAATAACAGTTGTAATAATTTAATTGTAATTAGAGGTTGAGATGAAACAAGGAAAATACAGGAAAACACCAATTTGAAAATACAGGAAAATTTAAGATTATGTTGCTAATTATTTGTTTTTAAATAGGCTATTATACAATAATCTACAAGTGCCAGTGGTCAACCCCTTGGTTATCAGACAATAAGTGCAAACAACAAGTGCTAGCAGAAATCAACATGGAATATAATCAAACTTAAGATGAAACCCGGTAGAGAAATTTAAAAAATAGATTTTACTAAATTGTTGCTATCACTGTTGCTCTTACTCCACGGATATTGAGCGAAAGGGACAATGAACCTCGGGCTACTAATACATAACTAAAATCGAGGTTTTGTATTCCCCACTTTTCTCCTCCAAAGGTGGACTGATTTTCATTTTTTTTAGCAACTTCATAAGAAAAAACTATTCTATGTCGGTACGTTTTGCTTTAAAAAAAAACATTGTCTAGTTTGTATACTGAACGTCTTTTAAACCAGTCAATTTTATTGATTTTTGGAAGGTCACTTCTATAAAAAGTAACTTATCAAAAAAAAAAAAAAAGTACCGACACGCTATTAGTTGATATCTCTTTTACATAAAAACAATATTTTCTCTAGGGTTAAAATCCAGAGAGATAAATAGGGAATACGTTTGTATGGAAAAAGCACCGCCGGGTATCCCATTAAATACCTTTTGTGATATACTTTGCTGTTGGTTTGGGTCGTATAATTCTTTAGAAACCATAGGCAACAAAAAGCAGATAGGACACCAGTGGCCCTAGCACGCTTGCTCTATAACGATCGATAGGATAACTATGGGTAACTTCTCATCGTTCCCTAGGACAACTGCACATCGCTAATGTACAAACAACAGTTGATGCCGAATATGTTAATGACACTTAGTCATTGTGAACTGTCACTTATTCGTTGGCGATCTGTAGTCATGCTAGGGAACGATGAGAAGTTATTGATAGTTATCCTATCGATCGTTATAGAGCGAGCGTGCTAGGGCGTCAGGCTCCTTTCAGACCCGTGAGGTGACGCGAGGCAATCGCGCCAACCGTACAAATTAAATAATGAATATTATTTATTTATTTATTTGTAAGAAACAAACAGCTTTTATATAATATGCAGTGATAAATATACAAGTGAACTTAAGTCAAGTCACTAGTTAATTAAATCTGATCTGAAGAGCCTTGTATTTCCAAGTCTTCTTCTTCCAAATCTTTTTAAAACTTTAACAAACTATTCCGCCAGCCACACTTAAATTCTCTAATTGGAGATTGAAATAATCCCACTGGTTTCAGGTAGTTGGCATTTGGTACGCTGTTACCTAAAATTAAACCTTTAGGGGTTGATACTCTGAAAAGGTGACCTCTGTTCATCAAATCTGTATTGCCCTTTGATAGCTACAACCTTTTGATATGGTCCCAGTAAATTATTTATCGTACATCAATTTATTCAAACATGATCTAAATATTTATGTCCTTATTTGAATATTGTTATATTTTTGGATTATTGTGAAAACATGTAAAGGAAAATTGTAATTTTGAAGAAAATAATTGCCCTCGTGGCCTATGTCATCTTTGGGGATGCTGTGTGGAGAGTTATTTTTAGGTGAGGATGTGTTGGAAAAATGTATGAGGAGTAGGAACGAATCCATCGGTCGAGCGTCCGGCTGGAGAGGTCTAGGATAGGTCTCCCTCAACCAATCTCTCCTGATCTGGCCTGGCACACAATTGGTGGGCAGACGCATCCCCCGCTAAGGCCCAGACAAATCTCACCACATGAACCCGGGCACCCCTGCTAAGTCACCAAACGTAGCGAATAACTTGGGGTGAAGTGTGGCAGAGGTGTAGGTTAACCAATAAATGGTTCCCGAGGCGGCGGTGCCTCGGTTGATCCTCCGACAGTTCCCCCCCAGTTGTGCTGGCATGGTCGATCGATATGAAGTTACCGACCGAATGTCGGTAACTTCTCATCGTTCCCTAGGACAACTGCAGATCTCTAACGTACAAACGACAGTTGATATCGAATATATTAAGGATACTTAGTGATTGCGATCTGCAGTTGTCTAAGGAAACGATGAGAAGTTACCGACAATCGGTCGGTAACTTCATATCAATCGACCATGCTAGCACCCCAGGTATACTTGTATACAATATGCAGTCGGTTTAGCGACAATGGGGTATACGGTATACCTACTTACACAAAAAACAATAAGTGTCCCCGAAGGGGGGTGCAGAGAGGATATACAGCCGAACAACAAAATTAAAAAACATATTTAATTCAAATATATCAACGATAAAACTACTCGTCTATATACTGTAGATGTATTGACATCTTATGATAACAAACGTATTTTTAAGTCGACTTTAGGTTTGAAATTGGGAAATAATGGACAAAAAAATATAATTTTATAATAAATATCATTTCGGGGGGACAATTGTCGGTTCACCGCTTTTTTATCAATGTGTGTAGGTAGGTACCTACAGATTTGATCACATTGTTATTAACAATTGTCTGAAACATTATAGTTTAAATAACTTTGTGTACACCATTATATATGATAATCACAATTATCGACATATTTCGAAACCCATGGTTTCTTCGGCAGGATAATAAGAACAATGATTATAGTTTTATTTTGTTGCCCGGACCCAGCGGGACTATGGCAACCCTAAATTAGCTATGTTATGAGTCCGAAAGTAGTGGGGAGGGAAGAAATGGTCAAGAGGAAGGTTGGGAGGTAGTTATTTTTACATTATTCACGCCAATATAGGCTTTCTTTCCATCCTAGAATAGGCTTGCCAAGTGAACTGGATAACGAACCTGCTAAAACTGGTTTATTTTCAAAGTAAAAATAGAATTCCGAGTCAGAGGCATAGCATATTTACCTCCTTACTAATAATATGTTTTTAATTTTACACAATATACCTGAATTAACACAACAAAAATTTAAAGTGCATATCAAGAAATCGTATATGTATATGCTATCGACAATGCCCTAAGACGGAAGAGGGTATAACCAGACAATACCGGAAATTTGTCCTTTTTTAAATCAAATTCTAGACGTATTGACTCTTCAAAAAAAACTTTTTTTTTTTATTGAGATACCTTACAAGAGTCCCAACTGCTCCCTTCTGGAGCAAATTGGAGTATGTTGTGAGGCTAAAGGTAAGTGGGGAAGGGAAGGAGATGGGGAAGAGGAAGGTGGGAAAGTACCTGGCTATTCAGATCTAGTCACTAAGCACGGCTAAACCCATTATTAAGCAACGTTTTAATTCTAAATGGTGGTCTTACACCAGGGCGATACTGAGAGTATCTTCCACTCTGGAACGTGCCGCAAATATAACATATATTATTTTTATTAATTAATTGTGAAATAACACAAATTAATCAAATAAAATTTATTTGCGCACGCCGGGGTCGAACCCGCGACCTTCCGAATGGGAGTCAAGTGTCTTACCACTCGACCACGGACGGTCGTCAAATTGATTTTAAAATATTGTTATTTTATCTGGTAAACGCACTTTTTAAATTTTGAAAAACTAAGTTTATTTTTAATATACTAAGGTTATACCGTTGGTCGTTGGCAGATATGATAAATTTTCAAACGAAATATTGTATTATACAACAATATAAGACACATTAATCATACAGTAAAATAAATCAATACATAATCAATAAATACACTTTTAAGGATTTTAATTTTAGAACAATTAAAATCATTAAAAAATAAATCCGAGAACGTGTTTTGTGACGAAAATACCTTAATAAATTAAAAAATGCGTTTACCAGATAAAATAACAATCTTTCAAAATCAATTTGTATTTTTTTTTTTTGTAAAAAAGAGTCAATACGTCTAGAATTTTATTTAAAAAGCACTAATTTCCGGTATTATCTGGTAAATTAAGTGCCACATTATTTATTACCATTTAGGTACATTAAAACAGACAAGTCGTATGTACCGGGTGAATTTTAACTATAGGAAGGTAACCTGTCTTATTTAGTAAATAAGAAAAAAAAGTAAAGTGACGATAAGGTTTATATTATATTTGTCAAATCAAATATGTCTGTGTTTTTTTTCCGTTAACAGTAATTTTAGTTAGAAAAAATTACTATCTTTATTTCGAAATATAAAATTTGAAAGCGTGTTTCATCACCCTTCAAAAACAATTTTTAGTTTTCGGATACGTTCAGAAATATTCCGTTAATTTGGATTTTATTGCACAGAGAAAATATTTTGACAAAATATGCCTGCGACTGAGGGTTTAAAAATGTTGGCATTTAAGACGATAGACTTCGCTTTTCGGCCCATACAAAAAGGACGCCCGGGAAAAAACACTTTTCTACATCGAAAATTGCACAAAATGAATATATATTTTTTATACTGTCTTCTAGAGGGTGAAAACTATGTCGGTATGTTTTCGAATTTTCGATGCGTTTCGTATTAACGTAAACATTCACTGTCAAACATGTACGATTTATCAAAAAATATTATTTAAGGAAAAAGTGCTGCTAACTCAACTCTCATAAAGAATTATAAAATTATAAAAAGATACCGACGTAGCTTCTTCTTTCTAAAAAATATATTTTTTTTTAAATTTCAATTTCGTGAAAGTTTCGCTGTAGAAAAGTGTATTCTCCATAAACCCCTTTTCGAGCGATTTCTGTAGGTAAATTTGAGCGTTGTCTCATTCACACATTTCGCATTCGCATGTATTGTAAGTGTGCGTGAGCTTATTGTGAGCGGGACAGAATGACAGTAGCGGGTGTTCCGCGTGTCGTTCAAAGTCTAGCCTCTTAATACTTTATTTAATTCATCTATGGTTGCTTATCACCCGTGTAAAATTTTAAACACGCTTTATTAGTAAAGCCTTTAGAAATTTGAAATAGGCTCAAATTAAGAATGTTTTACAGACATAATTATTTGATTAGACATCACATCGATTTAAAATATAATTCTATTTTTAAACTTGTTTTCATCGTTCATTTTAAAAATAAAATTCTACACAAAAGACACGATACTATCAAAGTTCGTAAAATTTATCAATTTTATGTAGAATTTAAATTTAGAACCTTACATAATAATACTACGTTGTTTAGACACTTAGCATAGGTTTGAACTATGATTCTATTTTTAAACACGTACTTGTAGATAAATCCATGTATTGATTTATAATGCATTATATACCTAGAATGTTTATAACATTTTTCTTACAAATACTATTTTTAATATTATTTTTAATTGATAAACTATCGCTTGGGCACATACACTTGTTTTTGCGACAATTTAACGTAGGTAGACATAGGAATGACATATGCCCCGTACCTGAGTTATTAAGAAAGATTTTTTATGCATACCACAAAGCGTAACAATTGTTATAAGCAATAATTATCAGCCTGTAACACTCATCTATATTGAAAAAACCTCCCGAGAAAAGATACATGCCGCCTACGGGACTCGAACCCGTGTCCCTCTGATTGCCGGTCAGGAGCTCTAGGAGTATCTTTTATCGGGAGGTTTCTTCAATATGGATGGGTGTTACAGGCTATTGCTTATAATAATTATTTGGACAATTTTATATTGGGTACATAGGTTAATATTAAAATGCTCATTAATTTATGATGGTGTGAAATTAATATAATTTATTACGGATTAATGCATTTCCTTATTAGATATTATTTTAAGTAGTTTGATAATTAAAAATTTTATGCGTTTAGAAAACGTACGATGATTATTTAACAAATGCGACTCGGCGTAAAATAATAAATATAAATATATAAAACATTAAAACTGTTTAAGAGGAAGCCACAAGTCAAAAATGGATGTAGATATAAGTGTGCCTTATATCATCAGGAACATAGGTTATAGGCATAAAAACCGCTTAGCACGAAACTAGAGGTCACGACATCAAGCGCAAAATAAAAAAAAAATAATTTGGTGAATTGTTTTGTAAGAAATAAAAAAAATATTACTTAATGGAAACTGTCACAGATAAATTTAGCCCTAAAATATGTTTTTTTTTTTATTTCATTTTTTTTTTATAAGCGTTCATACATTTATTATGAACATAGTACATTTTTTAGTAGTTTACACTTATTTTTTTATTATTTAAGTAATTAATGATTTTATTTTGATTCTACTCAATGGAAATAGTAGAAAAAGCTTCAATTTATCAGAAAACATTTTTTTTGTATTAATAATGTAAACCGATTCGTAATAAAGATTAATTAAAAATAATCATTTAGCAATTTTAGCATTAATCTTCGCCTTTTTTTAATTAATTATTTACTAACCGGATTCATCCGAGATCAGAATTGGAAAATTTGAAAAAAAAAACAATATAGCTAATTGGATTATTTTGACAGTGGCGGAAATGTCATTGCGAGTGGAAAATACTTACGTCGATGTAAAAACTGCAGACAAAAGGGTGGTGCAATCTTTTCATCATGTGAGAGATTGTTAATTTAAACAGATAGATATTTTGCGTCACAGTTTAAAGTTATTATAAAAAAAAACTCAATTTAAAAAAAATCACTTGTAAAAGCATTTTCAAAAAATGCTTATTTACGTTAAATGGTCCTATTCTCTTAATAAAGTGTGATATCAAAATTATTCCATATTGTATCATTAAACCATTAAACTTAAATTTAACATAAAAAGATTTGATTTAAAATAAAAATTTTGAAACATGAAATATATGACCACACAGTCAATGAAACTCTTCAACCACTATGGTAATGAGATGATAGTGATTTCTAAGCTATTAGTAGTTATCCTGTTATTATAAATTAAAACGTTTACAACATGTTAATTAAAAGATATTTATTACAAATAGTATTTCTAAAGAAACACAGTTAATGTTTTTCTGCAACAAATAGGTAGGTGCTTGCGAAATAGTTTAGCTTTTTTCGCACTCGACGTCAAAAAACTACCGGAGTCTAAAAAAACTCCCGTCTGATTCAGTATCAAATATAATTAATTGCAAAAAAAAATTATTTTACAATAGCTTTACCCAGGAGGTCTTGAGGAAAAAATCCCTCAGGGCCTATGTATCTTTTGGAATGCTGTGTGGAGAGTATTTTTAGGGAAAGGAAAGGAAATTCAGGGAAGAAAAAAATGCATGAGGGGTGGGTAAATGAATCAGTGTGTCCAGGAGTGACGGGACGTATGAACCAATCATTCTCACTACGGTGAAAGGCGATGGGTCGAAAGAGTCCGGCTGGAGAGGCCTAGGTTATGTTTCCCTCAACCAGTCTCTACCGATCCTGGCCGCCATGAAGTAGGTATGTGGGCAAACTCATTCGCCACCAAGACCTAGTCAAACTAAACCCCAAAAATCCGGGCACCCCTGCTAAGTCACCAGATGCAACGAACCACTTGAGCACAAATCCAGATATAAATGTATGTATATCTCAAATGTTCACCTGTGTCGCTCGCTTAAAAGTTTGGGTAGTTTTTTAGCCCAAAGTGTTACATCAATAATTTGTGATTACTAAGGTACTCAAAATTAAATTTTATTAAGTAAGTATTAAAAAAGAAAAAAAAATCTTTCTGAAACAATTATTATTAATCTCATTGGCCTGTCTCGTATCAAGGAGTCGAAAGATCATGCAGATCAGGTTATATTAAGGTTTAAAATGATATAGATATATAACTTCTAGGAATTTTCTAAACAGTGGTTTTAATAATTTATGTACAACGAAAGAGATAGAAATTTTGACTGGAAGTCTACTCATGTTTGTGTTTAAAACAAATATTTAACATTTCTGTAAAGCACTGCTTATTTTATGCACATGTTGTATAGGGAAGTACCCAAAACTGTCACAATAGAGAGTTTAGCGAAAAATAACATCATTAGAAAGGGGTTTCGAAAATTCATTACAAGAGTTATGTCATTACAATAATCTTTCTTTTATGTTTAACGATGCTTCAAAAATTAATGTGGCCTGACACTGAACATTCGTAGAAGTGTGATCAATACCATTTAGAAAGAAAAATTATGTCACCAATTTGCATGAAACCTTTCGACTCCCAGACAGAGACAACAATTGAAAACCTCTTTAAGAAAAAAAGGTAATATAATTTTTTTAATTTCAGCAGAAATAAGGTAAAAGCTCACACATGGAAAAAAAGACACACAGACACGCCCACAACACACTTTGACTCCTAGGCCCCAGACATGTCAAAGAAATTTGATTTAAAAAAAAAAATTATAAATTCCAGCAGAAATATGATAAAATTGAGCTTACACATAGACAAACAGACACACCCACAGCACACTTTGACTCCTAGGCCCCATACATGTCAAAAAAGTTAGATTATTATTGAGCTTACACACGGACAAGCACACTCCTACAACACACTTCGACTCCTAGGCCCCAGACTTGTCATCAAAATAAATTATCTGCTCATAAAAGATTTTCGATAATTAAAAACAATTAACCTGAAGTAATGTAAAATTGAACTTATACAGAGCACACAAACACGCTCTTAACAATTTCATAGGATTATTTCTTTAATGGTCCAAATTGTTTTTATATGACCAAACGAAGCAGGTATCGAGCATAAGGTATTTTCGAACCAACACAAAGAGACCTTTTTGTAAATAGGGATTTTTTTTTGTTTTCTTTGTAAATAATAATATAATATATCAAAAAGGTAAAAGGACTTACCTATTCGAGATGGTTCTGAGTGACGGTCTCAGGATGAACACCAACATAGCAAGGCCATTGGCTCCAAGAGAAACCAAAAGTAGTAAAACTGCGGTGATTTCAGCTCCCCATTCCAGATATGAAGCCATTTTGTTAAATAAATTAACAAAATATGAACGATAATTTCTTTTTTTTTCAGATTTTAATCGACACTATTCTTAGTCAATCGCCAGCACACTCTGAAAGGGCGCTCATTGTTAGCGAATTGGCGAACTTTCAACAAAATGTAAATTTATTTTAATAATATACAACGTCTGAATCCAGCTCGCTTATTTCAGCTTGGTGTGTTTCTAGCCATGAAACGTTTTGATGTACTTCGGAGACAGCTGATAGAACAGATTCAAACTTTGTCTTTGTTTAGAGAGACTTTGTATTATTTGAAATTTTTTTTGAACAAATCACTTGAATTGATATTCACTGTGCAAATAACAACAAATTCACTGATATTTCATGTATTTTATGTTACACGATAAATTCCACTTTATAACACAAATCACAACATCGCTTTGACACAGAATCTGTGTCTTCACAAAATTACATCAGAGCAGCCACAATTCGCTATAATTTCACTGAAAACGTTCGACAGTCTAGTTCTGGTGATGTTTGGAGGATTTTCTCCAACGTTGGTGCAAAACATGGTGACTTTTCGCGAAAATAAAACTTCGTGACAATGAAAACTGCAGGACGCGGGAAGTTTTTGACAGCTCGAAGCGCGAACGACGTGACGTCCTCCTCCGACTACGGCCAGCGGGCGACTGGCGTTTGACTGGCCGTTGCTGGCTCGGCGAATGCGGATTTTCAAGCTGGGCGGGAATTCCTGCGAAAGAAAGAGAAGGCATTCAAATACATTATGATAATATTATTATTTTTAAATCAAAAGTTGCAAGTACAGGTGTAAATAATGGCATGACATTCCTCCACAGTAATAAATTAATGACTTGTTCACCTTAGAACAGGTCACCACCATAGTTAGCAGTAAGTAGGTAAGTACCTAATCACGACAATATTCACAAGTACCTATTTATTATAATAATAAAAATTATAATAATATTTGGATGACTTGTATAGCGCCCTTTTTGAGAAAAATCACCTCAAGGGCGCTGTACAAATTTCAATACATTTCTCCAATCTTGAACTTCCAACTACATAAAAATAAAAAAAGTCTGTAGTTTCTTTTTTTCTAAAGAAGTAATATCTCAAGAACTGTGAGTTCTGGCGTCACGAAATTTGCACAGCTTTTCTGTCTGAATTTCTAAATCATCGCAACAATAATAAATTGTCAAAAGGACGTATTTTATTTTTGTAGGATTAATTATGGAGGACATTATTTGACATCTATCGTGTGTCATTGTTTTTTGTTATTATTATTATGTTTTTATGCTATATTATTATGTTTTTTCATTTGAATACCGCGCAAGAATCTCAACTGCTCCCGTCTGGAGCCAGTGAGACTACGGCATCCCCAATTGAGGTATGTTTTGAGGCTGAAGGTAGTGGGGGGGGGGGGGGTATTTTTCGAATTAAAAAAAATGAAAGCACATTTCATCACCTTTCAAAAACTGTTTTCAGATGTGTTAAGAAATTTTCCATTTATTTGGATTTTACACAATTTATTTATTTTATATGGATTTATCACAAAAAAATACCTATTTCTTTCACACACTTACAAGCATGAAGAATCTTTTTTTAGTAGGCAGTAGAAATTCAACATATGAGTAGTGTTTAGTTTATTGTTAAATTCCCCTTTAATGAAAGTAATGACTTTATGATTTAACTCTGTAAGACGGATATGTACAGTTTGCGGTTGGGAGTTTGTGGTTTTAGGTAGATTAGCAATCATAATACCTGTTATGTAAAAACATAGATCCATTCGCCTCACTATTATGTAAGCTTTTGTTTGTACCTCGAAGGAAAATTTACCGCAAAACATACAGGTAGCTGCTATTCTAATGTAATTCAGCTTTTGTTTAATGTAAAATGGATAAGTGAGGCTGGGTGATTGAAACGATTAAAATAGTAAGTACATATTTGCTTCCAATAAAACCAATATAAATTATATACTTACTTACAATCATTTTTTAAAATTTTCACTGTATCAAGAAAATGTTTTGTACCCCTGACTACTGAGAACATATCAAATTAATAACGCCTGCTAATAAACCACATTTTACAAAATGTTTTTTTTTCATACCGTACCCCATATGGAAACTATATCGGGACCCGTTTAAAAAAAATAAAAACAAAGAAATTATTGTATTCACATTTGTACTTGCTGGAATACATCACATATTTTAATTTAATTTAATTAATTAATTTATTTATTCATTAATTTTTTTATTTATCCAGCCATCCAGCCATCCAGCCATCCAGCCATCCAGCCATCCAGCCATCCAGCCATCCAGCCATCCAGCCATCCAGCCATCCAGCCATCCAGCCATCCAGCCATCCAGCCATCCAGCCATCCAGCCATCCAGCCATCCAGCCATCCAGCCATCCAGCCATCCAGCCATCCAGCCATCCAGCCATCCAGCCATCCAGCCATCCAGCCATCCAGCCATCCAGCCATCCAGCCATCCAGCCATCCAGCCATCCAGCCATCCAGCCATCCAGCCATCCAGCCATCCAGCCATCCAGCCATCCAGCCATCCAGCCATCCAGCCATCCAGCCATCCATCCATCCATCCATCCAGCCATCCAGCCATCCAGCCATCCAGCCATCCAGCCATCCAGCCATCCAGCCATCCAGCCATCCAGCCATCCAGCCATCCAGCCATCCAGCCATCCAGCCATCCAGCCATCCAGCCATCCAGCCATCCAGCCATCCAGCCATCCAGCCATCCAGCCATCCAGCCATCCAGCCATCCAGCCATCCAGCCATCCAGCCATCCAGCCATCCAGCCATCCAGCCATCCAGCCATCCAGCCATCCAGCCATCCAGCCATCCAGCCATCCAGCCATCCAGCCATCCAGCCATCCAGCCATCCAGCCATCCAGCCATCCAGCCATCCAGCCATCCAGCCATCCAGCCATCCAGCCATCCAGCCATCCAGCCATCCAGCCATCCAGCCATCCAGCCATCCAGCCATCCAGCCATCCAGCCATCCATCCATCCATCCATCCATCCATCCATCCAGCCATCCAGCCATCCAGCCATCCAGCCATCCAGCCATCAGCCATCCAGCCATCCAGCCATCCAGCCATCAGCCATCCAGCCATCCAGCCATCAGCCATCCAGCCATCCAGCCATCCAGCCATCCAGCCATCCAGCCATCCAGCCATCCAGCCATCCAGCCATCCAGCCATCCACCAATTCATCCCATACTTCGTGGTGTGCCGGATCGGGTGAGACTGGTTGTGGGAGACCCTTTGACCTCTCCACCAGGACTCTCGGGGAACATCGCCTTTGTCGAAGGAATGGATTAATTTGTCCGTCACACCTGGAGACACTGACCCCTCATACCTTTTCCCTCCCCAGAACTTCATCTTCATCCTATCCTAAATGACCCTCCTCACAGCATCCCCAAAGATGACTCAGGGCCTGAGGGGATTTATTTCCCTCAGGACCTCCTGTGTGGAGTTGATGTAAAATAAGGGGAAAAGTAGTATTCCTCTAATTTCAGAACATAGACAAAGAAGACAGATTGTTTTTTTGTGTATGATGCATATATACTAGAATGCGAGAAACAGAAATTGCCAGTTTATTGTTGCGCGAAAGAGGCGGCAATAAGATGTGTGTCTGAATTTCACGCTGATTTGCATAATAGACAGAGAAAACTAACACGAGAATTGCGAGAGAGACAGAAACAAACGCAAAGTTCTAGATAAAAAAGAATAATCCTAGAATATCATGGATAACTCGTTCCGCTTTCAAAGTGGTTCTCGGAAAATCTATGGATTATCTCTGGACATCTTTGGTTAAACCCGTATGGTTTGTTTTTATTCATTACTTGCACGGACCCGTGAAAAATCACGGGATAGTGTGAAATATTGACAAATCAGTTTTGAAAATGTGTTAAAAAATATATACATACGGGTGTTAAGGTACGTACTTGAGTTACTTTAACCTGTGATTCCTGACATTATTTGGAGTAAAAAATGTAAATAAAATTTTTGTCTCCGGTGACGTTTTTGATGTTTTTTTTTTTTTTACAAAAACATAAAAAATAGTAGGTGTTGGGTAGATGGGGGCGGGGTAAGTGGTGGGGCGGTAACTCGGCTGAGTGACCAAAAAGGTCATGTGAAAGAATTTTGTTATTGTTTGATTTTGAAGAAAAAAAAACTTGAAAAATATAAAAGATTTCATAAAAAAAGTCACCGGAGACCAAAATTTCATTTACATTTTTTACTCCAAATAATGTCAGGAATCACTGGTTAAAGTAACTCAAGTACGTACCTTAACACCCGTATATCTATTATTGTAGGTAGTTAGGAACCTAATTTGACGCTTATCTAACTTATTCACACAATCAGTTCCAATGTTAAAAATGGCACTTTTATTTAACTTTTTTTTTCTTTTAAAATAACTAAAATATTAAAATATTCGTAACCCGGGAATGTTTATTCCCGGGTTACGAATAACCCAATAACATTTGAAAATCTCCTACAACCTCCACACTGAGCGGAAGATGTTGCTTGTGTTGTGATGGAGGACTTAGCCAGCCGAGGAATCGAACACGGAACGCCTGGGTCAGACCCAAACGCGATGCCCACTCAACCACTGACCGGTATATTTAGTTAATTGAAACAGATTTCAAGCAGGACTAACGCACATCACAGATAACCCAAATTAACATGTTTGATAACTCGTAAAAAATGACGGAATATAACAAATTGACTTATCAAGGTAATTTTTTGTTTATGTAGGTACCAAATAAAAAAAATCACAGTTCAAATAATACAGAATACAAATATAACATCCATCATCAAGGGCAACCCAAATGTATGTTTTGAAGCTGAAGAAAGAAAGGAGGGGGAGGAGAGTAAGGTGGGGAAGTACCTGGCTATTCAGATCTGATCACCGACACAATTAAGCCATTTAAACCAAGGTTTCAATTCTGAATGGTGGTCTTTACACCAGGGCGATACTGAGAGCATCTCTCACTCTGGAATGTGCAGCAAATACACCAAATATTATTTTAAATAATTAATTTGTTAAATAACACAAATCAATCAATTAAAATTTACTGGGATTAGAACCTGCGACCTAATCAAGAGCCTTACCCCTTGACCACGGTGAAATATATTATAGATAGATAATTTATTCATATTGGATTTTTTTAAATATCAATTCCAATTTTGTGTATAGTACCTAAGAGCCAAACTTTAATTTCGACCTGAACTTAATACGATCCATTCTTGCGCAGGGGTGCTAGCATGGTCGATCGATAAGGATCGGTAGGATAATTGTCGGTAACTGTTATCATTCCCTTGGACAACTGCAGATCGCTAACGTACAAACAACAGTTGATATCGAATATATTAAGGACACTTAGTTATTGTGAACTGTTACCTATTCGATTGCGATCTGCAGTTGTCCTAGGGAACGATGAGAAATTACCGACAATTATCCTACGATCCTTATCGATCGACCATGCTGGCACCCCTGAGGCCCTAGCACGCTCGCTCTATAAAGATCGATAGGATAACTATCGGTAAGTTCTCATCGTTCCCTAGCATGACTACAGATCGCCAACGAATAAGTGACAGTTCACAATGACTAAGTGTCCTTAACATATTCGACATTAACTGTTGTTTGTACGTTAGCGATGTGCAGTTGTCCTAGGGAACGATGAGAAGTTACCGACAATCGGTCGGTAACTTCATATCGAGTGACCGTGCTAAGTGTCCTTAACATATTCGACATAAACTGTTTTTTGTAAGTTAGCGATGTGCAGTTGTCCTAGGGAACGATGAGAAGTTACCGATAGTTATCCTATCGATCGTTATCGAGCGAGTGTGCTAGGGTCTCTGGTATACTCGCTCTAACGACTTTACAATTACTGTAAAGAGAAAGATGCGTAAAAACATACGTGCGACAGAGAAAGGCTTAGGCGGGGAGGCAAGCCACTTTTCTGACCTTAAACTCACATATTGCGACGATGTCTGTATCAACGGCAGGTCGGTATTAAGGTTTAGCTTATACGACATGTGCGCACAGGAATTTTTTATTTTTTATTATAGGTAGCTAACTCAGAACGCGGTTGTGATGGTAATTTGTTACTGAGTAGGAACTTTAATTAATACAAAATAATATTTCTAGAATAAAAAAAATTCGTGGAACGAGTTTGGTTTAGTATGTCAGAAAGCAGATTTAATAGGATGTAGATATGCAAATTTCATTAGTTTGACAAAGGACTGTTACCATGCGGTTTTTATGTTTTTAAATAACTAACTAACTGTAGTGTATAGCCCTTAAGATGTACCTTAATAAATTAATGATCGATACAGCCGAAGATTCCCGAATGAGCACAGTGAAAGCCAGTTGCTGTCGAACAGCGTCGGGGTCGGGGCCGCCAGAACTAAATAGAGCATACCTGTGATCAGACGTTACTTAAAATATCATTATCTTTACGATCATTCACAATAAACTGTAAAACGAACTTACGTTGTTATTACTTAGAATACATCGTGGGCTAGTGAGCCACGACTCCAGAGAGGATGGACAGCGAAACAACTCGACAATTTGCTTCATTCACATCCATACATCGTATTTTTACCTGTTTATTTACCTGTTATTCGGACTCTTGACATGGTCCAATTCAAGTAGTCGGTTCACTTGTCTTTTTCGTTCATATTAGCGCCTCCGCCCACTCAGGCAACTGAAAACTCTCAACTGCCAACTGTCTTTGTATGACAATGTGATGGCCCGCACACTTCACAATCACACAAAACCCCGTTGTCAATGGTAACGCAAGCGGTGACTTGCGACCATCTTGCGACTGTCACGGCTGATTGCCCTGCTAGTTGCGAGCTGTCAGCTGATTGTTCTTCATCTATGGTTAAACAAGCTTTTTGACCAATCAAGACAGAGAAAACAGCCGGTTTTAGTTGGTTTTCAGTTGCCTCAGTGGGCGGAGCGCCTTATAAATTCATCTTACACCCGTTCTTCGTCCATTCGCTATACATTATTTTTAAATGTATATTTTTTTAATATAAAACATTGGTTACATTTTTTTACATTATATTTTACAAAATATAATATTTAAGGTCATGATTGGTGATGTATAGGCTCCCTTATCAGAAAAGAGGAGCTCTTGTGCCTGATAAGGGAGCCACGACTTATTTGACGATTTTCCGTGGTCGAAGGGTAAGTCTCTCGACTCCCAATCCAAAGGTTGCGGGTTCGAACCCGACGTGCGCAAATAAATTTTATTTGATTAATTTGTGATATTAATTAAAAATAAAACATAGTAGTTTCGGAGTGGAAGATACTCTCAGTGTCGCCCTGGCCCCCTAGTACACTCGATCGAAAAGGATTGATAGGCTAACTTCCATCCACAAGCAAATGCTTTTAATGGAAGGCCAGTATGAATTAACATGTACCATTCTTAAGTTAATAAAAAAAAATAATAACAAAAAAATAATAAAAAAATAACCATCGGTAAGTTCTCATCGTTCCCTAGCATGGCTGGAGATCGCAAACATCAAAAGTTGTTTGTACGTTAGCGATCTGCAGTTGTCCTGGGTAACGATGAGAAGTTACCGACAATTATCCTATTGATCCTTATCGAACGAGTGATCTAGGGGGCCTGGTGTAAGACCACCTTTGAAAATCCAAACCTTGCTTGAAATGGCTATAGCTTTAGTTGCTTTTAAATGTATTTGGTGACCAGATCTGAATAGCCAGGTACTTCCCCACCTTTATCTTCCCCATCACCTTCATACTCCGAAAATTGGGGATGTCATAGTCTCACCGGCTACATACGGGAGCAGTTGGGACTCTTGTGCGGTATTCATATTAAAAAACCTTGCATTATTTCTGTAAGAAAACATCTTTTGAAACAACGTTGGGTCTGAAATTTTTTTATAGGTTCAACATTTTTCCACTAATTCTGTATAATTAATTTCTTGTGATAAATTCTAATTTTATTGCCTTCCTTCACAACTTTTTATTTTAAACTCTTAAGAATTATATGTTTATTGTAATTTAAATAGTATCTAAATGTTGTGAAACATAACTGGTTTAGTTTTTTTTTTTTAATTTTTCTTGGAAAAAGAATATCATTGGATTCAACCCTTTTCCGGGCAAGGGCTTAAGAACCAGTGGAGAGCGCTTAAAAAGAAAAATAAGGGTAGATATGTAATTACCAATGTTAGAGGGAGCGTGCTAATATTAAAAACGATAACAGTTAAGCGAAAATTGTGAAAATGTTTAATAAAAATACAACAAAAACCTCGCTGGAAATATCTTAAAGAGCATATAAAGAAACACTGTGAATTTTTTCATCCATGTAACTTGTTAAATAACAGAAAAAACGTAAGGTTCTGGGTTCGTGTACCAGTTGCAACCGTTATCTTTTATTATTTTTCTGTGTCTTGTTCATTTTCATATTTTAAAAAATTAGATTATTATTGTTATCTTCTTCTTCAATGATAGAAAAAACGTGTTAAAAATAATTTTCGGACCACACTTTGCGATTTTTTTCTGTCGATAGAATTTCATATAATTACAGTTTCGGCGGGGCAAATGTATAGATAATATTATCTTCAAAAATAACATCTATATTTTTATGTTAAATTTAAAAACAATAGTTTTCGAGAGAAATGTGTTATAAAACTGTGGAAATTCGGATAAAGTCAAAACGAAACACGCTGTATGTAAGTTATACATGTATGAGTGAGTGCTGTGTTGAAGTCAACTAAGATTGATGGACCATATACCTAGAACAATGTTAAAAAACATCCTTAACCCCTTGAGTCCATTTGAATTTGAGGAACAACTCACATGGGTCGCATAGAAATCGATGTGTCTCCCTTACTATCATGGTTAGAAATATGATCTAAACGGTGTTAGAAAGAGAAAATATCATGCTTTATATTCAAATCTAAAAATTAACCGCAAAACCAATAAAATATACACTTTTATAAATTCAAAATTTCTGACAGCAAATTGAAAAAAAAAAAATGAATCTTTGAGAATTTTTTATTAATTATTTTTACATGAAAACACAAGAAGTGAGGTGGTAATAATATTTATAATACATTTTTGTAATAAAATATGTAGGTGTTTTTTTTTTCATTATCAGTAATTTCAATTAGAAAAACTATAAGGTCAGCTATTTTTAAAACTTTTTTAGGTTGCATTGCCAAATTTTTATATTAAAAAAATTGTTTGTTTCTTTTGAATTATAAAATTTAAAAGCGTATTAATTTTAAACAGTTATTAATTTTCGGATATAATCAGAAATATCCCATTTATTTGGATTTTTTTGAAAAACGGTAATATTTCGATCTCTGAAAAAATTGTAAGGAGGGGTTAACATTGAGACCCTGAATTTATATCACTGACCAACTCAATCTGTTATCTCTTAGTTACCATATTAAACCACTAACACGTCTTAAAAACGTTTAAACACAATATGTAATTTATTTGTTAGTCAATAGTCTTAACGACTAACAATCAACCGGAGATTTGTTTTTCCCCTTCGCATTGCGTTGTTTTAATAAGAAGTGCTATGAAATCGTTTAAGGCAGGGGAGTTAAGACTTGTTCTAACGGAGGGTCGCATTAAATTTTAACTGGCTAGTATACATATGTATATAGTATAATGAGGTAGCGCAACACAGCGCACTTTGATTATATAAATGTCTAGATAGAGTGATGCGCTGTAATTGCAAGAAAAAGAACAGGCCAGATTTGAAACACTAGTGTGCGTGACACGCACACTAGTATGCGTAACTTGTATTGTTTTACAAGCGCTGCGGGCGTATTGAGTGATACCAGCTCCCAAATATTTCCCATAAAAGTGGGTAAAAAATATGTTTCGGTTTTGCGGGACCTATAATTCGTTAATTTTGAATTCATTTAAGGAAAATAGTTTTCTACATATAATAATGATATAAATGAAAAGAAAATCATTATTAAAAGAGATTTATTTTTATTTGATTATTATATATAATATAAGACAACGAAAATCATTAGAAACGGTTTTATTTAGTTAACTAATAAAGACTTATTAAACAGTTTTAGAAAACATTTACACATTACTTTTATTATTATTATATTTTATTCGAACAACAAATTAAAACTACAAAGAACAATACAATTTACTTAGTAAGGTCAAAAATACGAAAATACGGTTGCAGAATTTTAGTAATAGACTTACGTTATTTGGCACCTTTTGGTACGGGCCGCTAAAAACAAAATTACAATTTTAAAAAATTACCTTACACGGGATCACTTCCTTTTTTAACCTTCGACGCTTTTGATTGTTGACAAAATACAGGTCTTTGGCACGGAAACGATCAGAGCAAATGACAGTTGTTTTAGCTGGTTGCCAGACATCCTCTCCGCGGCTTTTTCTTATTATTTCTATTTACTTACTTCTTAATATAGGATCATTAGGTATTCTGTAAAATATGTATGAATAAAATTAAAAGTTTACTTGATACTTCACCAAACAAACCTGTCACATTTTTTGTAATTTTAATAGATAAACACATTTTGTATTAATAACTTTTTTAAATATAGTGTCAACGTGAAGAATTAAAAAACACTTAAACACAAAGACAAACTTTCACATTTATATTATTATTATGTATAGTGTACCTACTTTTGGGTAATTATTAAAAACCTATTTTAAAATTAACAACGCATTCATGGGAAAATGTTATTTAAAGAACAGGCAACCCCGTAAACATGGCGTCAAATGGCGTTGTTCTAAGACCAAATTACACTATTAAAACTGAATTATTTCTTTAACTAAATGGTTATTTTAAGGTAACTTACCGATGATAGGTAACATTTTTAGTTGTTTTCAACCGTCCTTTGTAATTCCTGCACACTGTTATAGCGCAAATCGTCATTTTCAAATGTCACACCACACGTGTTTACCGTACAACGATACTTTCGCATCTGAGCGGACAGGACAAGCTTTACGGCGAACAGTTAGCTGAATCTTTTTTTGGCGTTTCGTCGCTCGAGCACTCTATCTAGACATTTATATAATCAAAGACAGCGCATATAATTATTATAAGCAATAATTATTTGCCTGAACACTTATCCATATTGAAAAAATCTCCCGAGAAAAGATACATGCCCCCAACGGGACTCGAACCCGTGCCCTTCTGATTGCCGGTTAGGTGCTCTAAACCACTGAGCTACGGCGGCTTATCTCTTACCCGCCAAATGATTCATTCAACAATGCTTATTATTACATTTTTTCACCTGCAAACAACCAACTTTATTTTTATATGAGAACGGCATTGTAAGTGCTAAATTTTTCACTAGGTGGCGTCGAGACATATGATGTCTACATATTTTTGGTGAAAATACTTTTAACTCGTCAAATATTAATTATTATTTTTTAAATTGATAAACTAATGTTTAATACAAGATTTTTTTATGCATAGCATAAAGGGTAACAATTATTATAAGCAATAATTATTAGCATGAAACACTCATCCATATTTAAAAAAACTTCCCGAGAAATACACAGCACATAATACAACACATAATAACAGCACATATACATATCCAAAAATAAATTCCGGAAAAATCTTAAATCCTATAATTGTAACATAACTTGTAACAATTTTCTGTCCTTAAAATGTCATTTCTTACAACAAACCCAATAATATCCTAGAGGGACTAACGTATAAAAAGTTACTTGAAATTAAAAAAGTGCATCTATTGGTGGATGGTTTAGAGGCTAGACTTTGCACCACACGCGGAACGTTTGGGTGTTTCATTGTCTGCCATTCTGTCCGCTCAAAATAATCTCACACATATTTAATAATATTTTCCGATAATTATACATGTTTGAGAGACACGCATTGAAATTTGGAAAACATGCTGACATAGCTTTCACTTTCTAGAAGGCAACATAAAAAAAATTCATTTCGTGCAATTTTCGATGTACAAAAGTGTTTTTTCCCGTATTTTTTTTATGGGCCGAAAAGCGAAGTCTTGAAGGATTCTCACTTCACTAAAAAATGAGCGTTCTCATGTATATTTTAACCCGTTTAATCAAAGGAGACCATATTTGTCCCAGCTCACATAGGTCTCACAGAAATCGTTGTTTCTCCCTTACTATCATAGTCATAAATATGATCTAAACGGTATTGGAAAGAGAATACAACAAACTATATATTCAAATCTAAAAGAAAACCACAAAAAAAATTTAATTTACCCCTTTCTAAAACCAAAGTTTCCGATAGCAATTTGAAAACAAAATATGGAACTTTGTGAATTTTTTAAGAATTTTTTTTTACATGAAACGAAAAAAAGTGAAGTGACAGTAAGGTTTATAATTCATTTATCTAATGAAATAAGTATGTGTTTTATTTTTTTTCATTATCAGTAATTTTAGTTAGAAAAAAAAGTAAAGTGAGCCATTTTGAACACTTTTTATAGTTTTCGCAAAAAAAAAAATTATTTAAAAAAATACATAGTAATTTTTAATATAGAAATTTGAAAGCCTATTTCATCACCTTTCGAAAACAGTTTTTAGTTTTCGAATACGTTAACAAATGTTCCATTTATTTGGATTTTATTGCAAAGCGGGAATATTTTTAGCCTCTGACAAAATACGCCAATTTTTTTAAGGGTTTTAAAAGAAAAAAATTGAATTCACCAATAGTCTACAATTCATAAACCAGCATGTTTTTAATATTTGAAATACTGCCACGGTCCCCAGATCTATATAATGTATATTGGTGACCCCTGTAACCTACCCATGATGAATACTAAATTCTTTTATGTAGATTTGCCGCGCATATTCAAATTTTTGAAATACGAACTTGGCCCATCATGTCACGTGGAATTTTGTTTACTTCTCGGGTTTAATAAATTCTGGAATAACTTAAATTATACCAATTGTTACTGATTATATCCACTTTAATAACTGGACTGGTTAATGTGAATACGCGTACTCAATACTCAATACTATAAAGTAGGTTAAGTTTTGGAAATTTTAATCAATTCAAAAGACGGATTTATTACATGCAAATGAGAAGTTTCAGAAAGTTTGCAAATAATTGTCGATGACATACATAAAATATAACAATATCCAACAAAATCTGCTACTAATACAAACAAGGCGTTTAATAATTTTATTTGATTAATTTGTATTATTTCACTATAAATTAATTAGAATTCTGCGGCACGTTCCAGGGTGGAAAATATACAGTATAGCCCTTCAGAATCTAAACTTTGCTTGAAACGGCTTTAGCCATGTTTGGTGACCACGTCTGAATAGCCAGGTACTTCCCCACCTTCCTCTTCCCCATCTCCTTTCCATACCCGCACCTTCAACCTCACATGCCCCTATTGGGGATGCCGGAGTCTCACTGCCTCTAGGCGGGAGAAGTTGGGACTCTTGTGCGGTATTTGTATATAAAAATAAATAAATTATGAAAAAAACATACTGCTGACAAACTACATAAGTACCTAGTTTAGCGAGTTTTAATTATGAATAAAAAAATAAATAAAAATTGTACCCATAAAAAACATGTATCCGTATCTTTTTCTGATTTTTCTGTTTCGGATTTTCGATTGACTTTCGCTAATATTATCTTCATTAATTAAAATATTATAATTTGAGGTTTAACTCTTTAAGTTAAAAAGTTTAAAATAAAAAAAAACATTTGTGTTATTCTACGAGATATTTTTTTCACATTTATTAATGCCCTAGTGTACTTTTACATAAAAATTACACAAAAAATACAGTATTAAAGTACAAAGTGATTAATAATACCTATAGATGTACCAATAAAAACTAATACAATTTATAAAATAAGCTTCGACATAAAACAAAGTGTAATGGATAAAAAAAAAATCTGTAGATACATGGAAACAATTATTTGTGAGTGTTATAACTTACAACCCTTTGATTATATAGACATTTACATAATCAAAGTTACAACCATGACACTGATAAAGATATGATGTAGGTACTCGTAAGGTTTTATAAAAAGAAGAAAAAAAATTAATTGAATCGAATTTTGTTGCCTTTTGAAATTGTCAACACCAAATATATCTATAAGTTCGCAATGCTTATTCGCAAGACGACGAATTCTAGGAATTGGTGAATAAACAGAGTAATTAATATTGAGGTTATTGTTACATTCAAATGAATCTTTGTTTCGAGTTTGAAGAGCGGAGAAAAATGTATTGCTAATTTATTAAGAATTCACTTCAAATTGTTGGCAATACCAGTTAAAAAAAATTAGATTGCAGGCGACATCATGACGACGAAACACGTCTGCATGATTTAAAAAAAAATAAATTATTAGGTTGTATCCACTCACTGAGGCAACTGAAAACTGCCAACTGGCAACTGTCTTTGTATGACAACGTGATGGCCCGCACACTTCACAATCACACAAAAACCCGTTGTCAATGGTAACGCAAGCGGTGACTCGCGACTCGCACTGATGATTGCCTTGGCCGGCCGTTGTTAGTTGCCAGCTGTCAGCTGATTGTTCTTCGACTATGGTTAAACAAGCTTTTTGACCAATCAAGACGTAGAAACCAGCTGGTTTTAGTTTGTTTTCAGTTGCCTAGTCAGCGGTTTTCAGTTGCCTTACAGTACAAATTTTCCTAATAATTCCACGTTACTAACCTGTTGTTGGATGATTTATATAGCGCCGTTTTTGTGAAAATCCCCAAGGGTTCTTACCAGTGGCGGTTTTCTCTAAAGTGCGTTTGTGCGGCGAACCCCCATCAAAAAGATGAGAAAATAAAACAAACTTGTTTTGTAATAATATAAGCACATCATAGATTGCGCGCCACTAAAATTCCGTCTTAAAACCCGCGCCACCGTAAAATACGGTAGGTATCTATCCCATTTTGTGCGTCTTGAAATCCGCACAAAACTCCCCATACTAAAGAATCCTATTCGGTACAATCCCTCTGGCGGTGATTTGTACAAAACTAGGAATTTCTTACTAAAATAAGGACAAAGGTGTGCGCCGCGTCGCCGCGTGTGATCGCGATTCATGATGTCACGTGACCTGCGAATGCCATACATACAGCGAACATAGACGAGTGTCACCGATGATTCCCGAGCCCGAGATGTCCGCAGACTGACCGGCTAACGGTTGACCTTTGCACCATAGGGATGCAAGTTAGATGTTATTTTTTTACGTTATATTACGGTATTTATCTTTTAGTCATATCAATCTTGTAGTCATTTTTGTACATTTTTATTTTCTTGTGTCTGCATTTCTCCAACCGTTTGTCAATGGCATTTGTGAATCTACTATTGAAGTAAACCGATTTTGACTTCTGTTTTCGTATATATATATTTTTTTAGATAAGTCGTTATATCCTTTGGTTATATTTACGAAAGCTTCGGCAAACGCCGCATGTCGTCGCTAGTTATGCAATTTTGTGTTCTGCATTCTCCAGTAGGTATTGTTTCGAATTTCCAATTGAAAGCGTTTGCGTTTGTTGATTGTCGCAAATATTCTGTCATAATTTGTTTTACACAATGGCGGAATACAGATTTGTGTATATAAAAAATAATGCTAATACTTATGAAAAAAGGTTGGAAATTAAAAATAAAGGACCTCCGCGTCCTGAGCTCTCATTAAATCAAGTTTTTGCCTATATCTTCTCTTGAATTTCTTTTTTATAGGTATTAATTGAAAATAATTTCCCTGGGCCTATGTCATATTTAAAGATGCTGGGTGGAGGGTCTTTTTGAGGAGAGGAAGGTGTGAACATGGGTCTTAAAGTGACCCATGTTGAAGGAAGGAGGAAACACAGAGGCCGGCAAATCATTCCACAGCCGAGCTGTTGAACTAAAGAACTAGTCGTACAACCGACCCGTTCTCATGTGACAAATGTCAACCATGTACATAATATGTTGAGCGCACGTTTGGCGTGTTTCCCGACTATGCACCTAGTTACTCGGAGCATCTTCCATTGAAATACCGGTAGAACAAGGATAGCGTTCCCACCCGACGCCTTTGCTCTAAAGATTGCAATCGGTTTGTTAAGACGGGAGAATCTATCAAACGGACCGCCCGTTTCTGCACAGAGTCGAGGGTGTTTTTCAGGTACTTTGGGGCTCCAGACCAGAGGTGGCTACCAAATTCAATCATGGGGCGCACTTGCGATTTGTAGAGGGTTAGCAGTTGTGTATTGTGTACTATTAAGTACCCAAGATAAAACACTCTCGAGGTAACTGTCCATTCTTTGGAACTTTGGAGTCGTTGGAATTTCTGAACCCCCTGTTGAAAAGACCACGAACCGCCACTGGTTCTTACTCAATACTCTAAAAGGACTTCGTCATAATTTTATCAGTATTTACAAACAAATAAAATGAATCATTTCATGATATTTTATCATTAGTCACTAACCTATTGTTGAACGATTTATATAGCGCAATTTTTGTGAAAATCCCCCAAGGGTACTACTCAATACTCTAAATGGACTTCGTCATATTTTTATCAGTATTTACAAACAAAAATAATGATACACTTAGGTTTTTTCAAATTTTATTACAATAATAATAAATATTATTATTATTATTTATATTGCTGATAAGAACAGATTTATCTAAGCCAACGGGCCGAGAATTCCGGGGAAATTAAAATCCGGAGAGATGGACGAAATCATGAAACTACAAGTCCGGGCGTATATACACTTGCCATTCCATACAGCAGTTGTGAACGGAAGTGGCGCCATCTATTGGCTACTAATACAAAACACATCCAATAAATTAGTTCCATATTATCAATTAATGTATGGGGAAAAAATTGTCGAAGATAATATTGTTAATTCTAAATTAAAAAAATTAGATTGGGAAATTAATTATATGGTTAATTGTTGGTAATAGGTTCGAGACCCAGTTGCGACCGTTAGCTGTTTATTTTATATAAATGTTTAATAGTAATAATGTTCAACAATAAAATATATAAATTTGTTTTTGACCACTCTACATTTATTTTAATTACACTCTACCGGTTTCGGAAGAACCCATCCTTCGTCAGGAGAAAATTAAAACTAACCTATGAGACAAAATATTGATAGATAAATACCAAAAATTTAGGTGATGGAGTGGGAGGTCCAAGGGGGGGGGGGTAATTGCTGGAATTCAAGCAATAACAGAGCGGTTTATTGGAAACATATCTAGAATGGGACTAAGCAATAAATTAATTTGGTTATTCAATATATTAGCGTTATTATTTAGGGATTTTTTAATTTCAAGTGCTTCCAGGTTATCTAATTTTTTGCTTTTATTATTAGGGTGAAGAATTTTAACCCCTGTGTCCTTTTTTTTCAGATAGTGTGCGGTACACTTTTATGTATAACTGCATACTTAGGGATGCAAGGTTTTTAATAATATCGATATCGATATATATAGATTTATCTATCGAATTGAGTCGATATTTCTATTTAAAAAAAAGCTTATATTCAATGTAGTTTTAGTTATATCAAACGTTTGTCGATTATGTATGTACATAATGTTTTTTACTTACGTATGTGAATAATCACAAAATTTGGATAGGTGTATAAAATGTGTTTTTTTTTTAATAAATTTATTTAAAAAATAATAATTTCAGTATTTAGTACGGTTTGTCAAACAATAAACGTTTTTCGATTATGTATATACATAATGTTTTATACTAACGTATGTGAATAATCACAAAATTTAGGTAGGTTTATAAAACGTGTTTTTTTTTCATAAATTTATTTTTAAATAATTAATTCCAGTATATTTTTTTTAAATGGCTCACGTTACACTTTTCCTAACTAAGATTACTTATAACTTATAACGAAATAAAATAAAAACTCACACATATTTCGTAACATTATCGTCAACATACCTTTCTGTTTTTTTTTCATAAAAATAATTAATAAACAAATCCCAAAGTTTCGTAATGTTTTTCAAATTGCCGTCGGAAATTTTGGGTTCATAAAGATTTACATTTTAATTATTTTGCGTTTAACTTTTACATTTAAATATAAAGCGAGGTGTTTTCTCTTTCTAATACCGTTTAGATCATATTTCTAACCATGATAGTGAGGGAGACAGAACGATTTCTATGAGACCTATATTATCGTTCCGAAAACCGAACAAATTAGCTTGAGGTTTTAAGAGGGTATTTTATCACCAGAGAATACTGGAAATCAGTCATTTTTAAATCAAATTCTAGACGCATGGACACTTTTTTACAAAAAAACATAAATTGGTTTTGGAAGACTTTATCAGATTTTATATAAGATCTTTATCTTTATCTTTTATAAGATTTTATCTGGTACACGCAGTTTTAAATTTTTGAAAAAACTAAGTTTATTTTTAATATACTAAGGTTATACCGTTGGTCGTAGGCAGATTTGTTGAATTTTCAAACGATAGATTCTATTAAACAACAAAAATTTCAAATCATATAATCATACAACAAAATAAACAATACATAATCTAGTAAACACAGATCTTATATAAATTTTAGTTAAATTAAAATCATAAAAAAATAAATCCGAGAACGTGTTTTGTGACAAAAATACCTCAGTTTTCTATTTATTTAAGGTTTTACAAACTAAAATATTTCAATTTTTGTTTGTAAGATTTTGAGATTTTTTTTACACACTTATTTTCTTTAGAAATTATTGAAAAATCATTAATACTTCTTCATCTAAAAATACTTACAAGAAGTACACGATATTTAATAATTTATCATCGTGCGTTTTGAGCATTTTTATTGATTACATGAATGTGGGTCGGGTATATATTAAAGCAAGTTTTGAATGAAATAAATCAATTTTTAATTTAAAAAAAATGATCCGGTAATAATAGAATTTTCTCATTGAAACCTCCCTGTACAGTTGCAAGCATTTTTAAATTTTTATTCTCAGCCGCTGGTCAGTTGTTCTTAACAATATCATGACATTGTTAACACTATTTTTGAACAATGAGTTTGCATTATTTCTGTTGTTGGATGTCAATATCGTAGGATTGATTTAATTATGAATATTACGATGTTTAACGATAGACTGGGTACTGGTCCAATCTTAAGGTCATATAATGAAGAACACGCTATAGGTAAAACAGTAGTTAGTATAAGAATGATTATTGTTTGTCGTAAAATTTTCCATAGTCAATTATATTCCTCGGTAAAGTGGGATCGAATCCACATATTTAGTCTACTTTATAATAATAATAAACAATGGTTTGCTTCGATTCTGTAAACATTGGTTTGAGTTTATCTATGCTGCTTTTCCGGTGCTAATTTATAGTGAAAATCGTGACTTCGATCATCCAGCTGCTTATTCAGACATCTCCGCAATTGATTTTAAGTTCAGTATACATAGGAATGCAACGATATATCGGCAAACCGATAAATATCGATATAAGGATCCCCTAAAAATATCAATATTTATGGATATCGATGACACGCCAATATCGATATATCAAAATAAAAAACTCAATATGTCGTATCGAAATATCGAACCAATTGTGGCAACAAATGTTCATTCTGAACGTCTTTTTTCAAAGGAAGCAGACTGTCAAAGTTAATATTTTTCGGTTCGATAGCTAGTACAAACCATACAAAATACTGGAATTTGTCGACTTACCGCTTTTCTTCCTTCACTTTTCAATTATTCACTGGTTCTCACTTCAAAAATTGAGATCACTAGCACCTTATGAAAAGAAAGTTCAATCGTGTGCTAGTGATCTCAATTTTTGAAGTGAGAACCAGTGAATAATTGAAAAGCGAAGGAAGAAAAGCGGTAAGTCGACTATCCTGTCTTATCCATTTCCTTCCGCTTTGCGGGACCGATTTCTGTCCCTGACAAGTAGCAAAGACGAAAAATACAAAAATGAATCATAAATATTAGAGACAGGCCTGATTTATTTACCTTTCATATACCAACAAGAACTACTCGATCTAAAATTCTTTTTAATTGCAATAACATTTTCAACTTCATAAAAACCATTCCAAAAATATTCTCATCATAGAATCCCGTCTGACTTCAGTATCGAGCATAGATGACCATTGGAGAAAGACACTGACGGCTCCCACAATCTTAGATCCGATAAATTCCTGCGTTTCTATGCTTTGATTGTATTTTTATTTTTATTCTATTTTTCAATTTTAGTTTCATATTTACTATTATTTACTCAACCTACTTATACTCTCTATGGGATGTGTGGGATTGCCTCTTCTTCCCAAATCCTGAAAATTATTATTATATATACTCGCTTGTGTCTAGATTGCATGCAGTTAGCAATTCTTTCTCAGAAGTGTAGATGTGTTCAACTGCACGGAATATACTTAGAAGAAGGCTATAATAACATACCTCAACAATAATAATCAATGTTAGCATAATACTAATTTTCTGCATGGGTTCTAAGTAAATTAAAAAGCATATTTTTCTATTTTTTTTTTTAAATTTGTTAAATAATTAAAAATTTTAAAAAATAGCTAACGAAATAATAGCACCCTGTAAATCACCCTTATTGTCAATGTTACCATGTGATGTTGACTCCTCCCACCGTTCTGCCTCTCCCCCAAAATCACCCTCCCACCACCCCCGCCTAATAAAATCTAATCATATCTCTACTTGTATAAATTTTAAGTTAGTTTTAAATTTGCTAGTGAATGACACGCATGTGTCGAAACCGGTAGCATTTAAGTAACAAATGTGTATGATAAGTTAAACTCTTCAAAACAAAAAGCATATTTTCTTAACTATTCTCCCTCTTAGAACACGGGTCTTTTCAAGACTCGGGTCCACTCCTTTCTTTAAAAATACCCTACACTAAGCATTAGAAATTAGTTTCCTCAGCGCCTCCCGTGATCATCTAAAAAAGAGTCACATTTCTTATTGCGCGTGAAAAAGCTTCCGTCGAATTTCATGAAAGTTTTTGGCTGCCGATTGACGTTTGTTTTTTTTACTTGGTAAAGGGGAAGTACCTTTTTTTACGCAAACAAGTACCTACCTACCATTAATTATTTCTACAGATACGTTGACTGCGTTCCAAATTTAAAACATTCTCTATTTAAATCTCATTTGAATTTGCAATAAATAGGGGAAAAACCCGCCGATAAAATCTGCCAGGACATCTGTCTCTTTTTCTGGGAAAAATGTAAAATTTTAGTATCAATTATTCTGTGTAGTTGACTGAATAACCTAACTTATGAATATTGCGGTTAAACAAACTTATGTTTTATTCATAAGATGTTTTGTTCAAAGAAATAATCGATCAATGGAAAAAAAAAATTGAATATTGATTGGTTCTTTGTTTTTGAAAACTTTTTTTTGTTCCACACAGAACGCCACGAGGAAAATAATTCTCCTAAGCGCCTATTTCATCTTTGAGGATGCTGTGTGGAGGGTCTGCCTAGAAAAACAAGAAAAGGAAGGGTATGGGTGGGTAGTGTGTCCAGAAGTACCGGACGTATGAATCCATTCTTAGTTACGAAAAACGATTGGCTTATTAATGAATGGAAGTGAACTAACGAAGCTCTAAGAATTAAAAGAAATCGTATACGCTATCCATAGACTTAATTAATGTATTTAAGATGCGATGAATTTATTCCGTTCGATTTTGGAGAAACGAAAGTTTTTTTTATATAGAAACCTCACAAGAGTCCCAACTGCTCCCTTCTGGAGCCAGTGAGACTATGACATCCCCAATTGGAGTATGTTGTGAGGCTGAAGGTAAGCGGGGAAGGGAAGGAGATGGGGAAGAGGAAGGTGGGGAAGCACCTGGCTATTCAGATCTAGTCACTAAACACGGCTAAAGCCATTATTAAGCAACGTTTCAATTCTGAATGGTGGGCTTACACCAGGGCGATACTGAGAGTATCTTCCACTCTGGAACGTGCCGCAAATATAACATATATTATTTTTATTAATTAATTGTGAAATAACACAAATTAATCAAATAAAATTTATTTGCGCACGCCGGGTTCGAACCCGCGACCTTCCGAATGGGATTGATTACCACTCGACCACGGACGGTCGTCAATTATGAATAAATTCTGATTATCTTCCACTTAGTGTCAAAAAGTACATGCGAAGTGCTAATGTATTTTAAAGTTAGTACCTGATTCAATTCGAAATTGTCAACTGTTAGTGTTTTTAATTGTTCGTAGCGGTTCAACGTTTATGAATTTAAATCCATGGACAGATCCGCCAGTGTTATCGCAGCATACATCGATTTCTTATTTATTTCCTGTCAATATCGGTTTGGCTGTCAACAGCGCAACCATTAAGGATCTACAACTTCTGCTGAATCAAGTGGTGAAGACTTGTGAGAATTTTGGGTTAGAACTGAATATAACTAAAACAAAATACATGCTCATAAGCAAAAATAACGCAGTTGACTTGAATGACAATCTTTATGTAGCTGGAACGAAACTAGAGAAGGTACAAAGTATTGTATACTTGGGCTGCAATTTAAATTAAAGATGGGATCCTTCGGTTGAAATCAAATGCCGCATTGAGCAAGCTCGTGCAATCTTTACCCGCATGAAAAAGATGTTCTGCAGTCATGATCTCAACCTTGGATTACGAATGCGAATGGTCAGATTCTACGTGGATACTTACTGAAGAACTGGTAAGGCGACTTGAGGCATTCGAGATGTGGATCTACAGAAGAATACTAAAAATAAGCTGGATGGACAGAGTTACGAATGAAGATGTTATGGTTCGGATGAATAAAGAAAAATAAGTTATTAAAACAATAAAAATCCGAAAACTTCAATATCTAGGACACGTGAAGAGACATCCGGAGAAGTACGAGATCTTGCATCTCACAATGCAGGGAAAGATTGCCGGAAGACGGGGCCCTGGAAGAAGGAGGACATCGTGGCTGAAAAACTTGAGACAGTGGTTTGGCCAGTCCACTGTACACTTAGAGCTGTTCCGGGCCGCAGTAAACAAAGTTCGCATAGCCAACATGATAGCCAACGTCCGTTGAACGGACAGGGCACGAGAAGAAGAAGAAGTGCAACCATGCTCAGGTTACCGATATAATAAAACTATCGATCCGATATTGTAAAGTTATCCTAGACCCCTCCGGACATAGCATTTCTGCGATTTTGAATGAATGACATTGAAGCCAAGTATAGGGTGAAAGGAAATTTCCTGACAGCAATCTTGTATGATAAACTTTTGATTTGATTTGTAAACAAAGTGGTTTAGAAACGGTTTTAACTGTGGTTTTTTGTGGTTAATGCATACAACGACACTGATTTTGTTTAGTATTTGATGAGACTGGGAATTGGACATGTCATGATAAAATTAAGCAGGCAAAAATATCTTCCCTCACACCCCGCGGCTTTAAATTGTTCTCAAATAGCTCTTTTGAAGGCTATTTAGGAACATGCCGTAATAAGTACCTACATAATATATGTACATGAAATAGCGCATGGTTCACATGGGGCAAGGTTTCATTGTTTTATAAATCCAATGTTTTTACTTGAACGATCTTGAATTAATTGATGGATAATTTTCATAATTTAAAAATACATCAGGTCAGAAAAACACGTTTTACATAAATTCGTTTTCTGTTTAATGTAAAAATTTTAAATTTTTTTTTTGATTTTCGAGGATTTTTGATTTTTTGGAAAAAATTAAAATTAGAAAAAAATGGTTCGGAAAATTTATCGGAAATGTTTTTTAAACTGAGAAATTCCAAGTTTTGTAAATTTTATTTTTGTCGTTTTCTCATCGGGGATTGTGTATGAAGACTTCAACGGTTATTTTTGGAAATAACAGAGGGCACCACTTCCATGTACAATAATAATTAAGATAATTCAGTTTTCCGGTCACTGCACTGAGGCCTTTGCTACTGAATGAAATATTATGAAATGTTAGGAATAATAATAGCGTGTATGAAATGTTAGGAATAATAATAATGTTATGTAAATATTCCGATAAAATACATATATTGCACATTCTTGTTTCTGGGTCATATTCAAGTTCAATCAGCACGGGCTACTTGTAAAGGTCACAAAACATAATCCCCATGAGACCCCTGCCAAAATGATTGGAGTTTTAAAACATTGCATAATCTGTTAAATAATAAAAAAGATAGTCTCGAATCCGTCATTGGTTTAAATGTTCCAACGGGTCGTACCAGGCATCCCACGCTTCTTCACACAGAAGCCAACAGCACTAATGCGGCAAATAACTCACCAATTACTCGCGCAATCACAACTTGTACCCACTGAGAAAAGTTACTACACATTTATCATTCATTGCTATAATATAAATTAAACAACTCGCGCGCTGCAAATCGTTAAATTTATATACAAATTTCACAACGCCAGAGCTCTCATCTACATAACTCTTTATAAAAAAACCTTCGCGGGCGTGCGCAAAACAACTCACCAAAATGTAATCGCTATCGGATTAACGGTTAAGCGCCATTCAGACGGTTCGCTAATCGCTCATTTCCGCATTTCATTGGGCCTAGTTTACTCGGAATGACACGTCTGAACATGAAATGAAACGAAAGTGCCGAATACTGCCGAACGAAATCTTCAAGTGAACCGATCCAACAATGTGGGATATTTTCATTCGGCATCCTTCACTTGCGCGCGCATGCGCGCGGAAGAGAGCAAAGTGAAGCGTCTGAACACCGAGTGAAATTTCAATCCACTCAATCAGTTTGTCTCGCGTCCTGTACGGGAAGGACCATGGAAGGACTCTATCACATCGCACGCAAAACGTCAAAATGGTATTCGTTCGGCTAATTTGTTTGCTTTTGGGAACACCTCTCATATAAATTTTTGGGTCTCCCTTATTATCCATGTATTTTATATGTTTTTTAATATATGTAAGATTATTAATTTGTAGGAAAATGTTCGTAATAAAAAAAGTAAAATCAAATTGTGTTATTATGTCATAAAAAATAAAAAGGTTTATAAGACGAAACAATACTGTTTTATTTATTTATTTTTATTTAATTGTGTCAACAAAATTTCGTAAAAATCGATGCATCTGACATGTTTTTCCTTAAAATTCGGGGCCGGACCGCGCTGGAAATCAAACGAATTCCAGCGCGGTTGAGCTCGCTCGGCGACGCTGTGGTGGGAATGGACGAGTGAACGCTTATTTCTATAGCGCCGTCTGAACATGGAATGAAACGAAGATGGAAGATTAGGCCGAAAAACGATGGCGTAAACCTTCCCTCGAGTGAACCGTCTGATTCCAGCCTTAGGAAGGCATACGGGACAAACAAAAAAAACATTCATTTTTATACGTAAAGATAAAATGCTTATATAGCTTAATGTGTAAAGTGTTGTCCCGGTAAGACAGAGGTTCTGAGTTCAATCCCAGTTGCGACCATTTTCTTTGTAATATTCTATGAATTTTCACATTTCATTAAAGATTTGAATAATATCTGTCGGATTATTAGAATTAGAGCTTTTTTGATAAATGAACAAAAAAAATATAATTCGTTCGCCACTATTAGATATGTTCAAGCCAAGTGCAAATATGAGTGCAAAAAATACTTAACTATGCTAATAAAAGAACACCCTGAGTCTTCATTTGGGCATAACTGAAATGACGAGTAGCCGTTGGTAGGGTGCATTTGTGATGACTAAACGACGTAAAGTCAAAATTAAACAATGTAGTAAATGGGAACACTTTCATCTATTGAATCAACTATCATTACAACTTGAATGATGAACCTTTACAATCTATGTCTATATGTAAAGATCTAGGTGTTTATTTAGACAGCAAATTAATTTTTGATAGGCATATCGAACAAATTATCACAAAATCCCACAAGATGCCAGGTTTCCTATTTAGAATATGTAAAGCTTTCAAAAGTGCTAAGACTCTAGAAATGTTGTTTTGTTCATTGGTTAGAAGTCCACTGGAGTACGCGTCCATAATATGGAATCCTTAAATGCTCCATTGCAGCGTACCCGGCACACTTCTCTTTTTCATATAGAAGCCCACAACACCAAGGCAACAAATAACTCACCAATCACTCGCGCAATCACAACTTACACACATTACGAAAAATTATTACAGTTAGACATTTCACGATTCATCGCAAATATACAAAACCAAATTGTTAAATATCTTGTCGTTTTATTAAACTTAAATCAATCAAATAATTCAAACAAACGGTCAATTACATTTAGTGAGCACATAATTTTTGATTTTAAAACGTAACTTTTTCTCCACCCACACACACACATTCATTTTTGTTATTATTAGTCAACCTATGTTTGATTCTCTTCATTATTTTCATAATAATTAAGTTTTAAAACCCAGGAGAAATTACTTTATGACATTTTACAGATTTACGTAATAGGTATAAAACCATGTAATTTATTTAACATTCCTTACAACTTATATTATTTAATGTACTGTGTATATCTTATAAACAAATAAATAAATAACCATTAATAACTTCCAACATTTTACTCGGAAATCAATAAGGGCATATTATGTAATAAAGATAAAAATACTTATCTAGAAATAATATCAATACATCGTCTGTGTGGGGGAGACCCACAGTTTGGTAATGCCTTCAGAAGGCGAAACAACTGTCACGCGTAATAATAATTACATAGCAGAGCTTGTTTATAAATAAACTGTAGTTATAAATTCAATAATAATATTATTGTAATAATTAAAATTTGTTATTTCGGCTCCTGGAATTATAGATAGCTCACTCTTAAAAACTCATTAAAAATTTAGGCTTATTAGATTTTGTCAAAGAATTTATATATAAAAATGCAAAAATCAGTAATGTTAAATACATGTAGGATTACGAAAGATTTTTTAAATGTTTATATTGAGGGATCAGTAGGATTTATCGGTCCAGTTAGGAGCTCTACCGAGCCGAACCCTCTGATATGAAAATATGTGGAGTCGGTGATTTTTTTTCCATTTGGTCTCTGGTAGGTTGACATGTTGTTCTTGTATTGTTTTGTATTTATTGTACTTATATAATACACTTTCATATCTTGGATTTACTAGATGACCATTTGTAGAAAAGTGTGTAGAAGGGTTTAGTTTTTCCTGTGGGGAAGATTTTACACGGACATAAAGTCGTAAGACATAAATAAATAAAAATTAAAATGTTATTCTACAAATTGAACTTGATAACAATAATAAATGAATGCTATCTTCTTCAATGATTAAAAATTAAAGTGCACATTTTATATTATGACTTTAACTGTTTCATGTAATCTTTGTTTATGGTATATGTATACCGTGGACATTAAATAAATAAATTATATCATATTTAATCTGACCTAAATTCTGTGAAATTTCATTCTAACATAGTTTTAAAAGTCAACATATACGCAGTAAAGTTATCTTTAGTTATATAAAGTTATCTTGGCTACATCACTCTCTATTTTACAAAACTACCGCGAAAAATTAATACATAAAAGCATAGTTTATTTTTTAACTCTATTGTTTCAAAGCGGTGGCAGCGATTACACTCCTAGAACCCGTGCATTTCTGACACGTGCTCTTTTAAGGTCAAAGTCAGAGTCTAGACTAGATTTAAATCAGTGGTACACAACCAAGAACCCGCGCATCGCATTATGTCTTATTAAACTAAATTATTTCGAAATATTTTCGAAATAAAATCTCAAGAATGATGATCTCTGGCTGAGCGGTGACTGACCAGATTGAAATAAAAAAAAATTTTTATGATGAAAAAAACAAACATTTCTGTGTTGCAAATAAGAAAATGTTGCCAGTGCATCCTGTGCAGGACAATATTACACATTTAAATTAAACTAGCTGACCCGCCCACGCGTTGCTGCGGCTAAAGAAACACAAAGCCATCTACTTGGTGGTTACCTAACCTAGATAACCAAGTGTTGTGTCAATAAATTAACTCACACCGCCATCTGTGAGAAAATTATGGAACTTACAAATAATGTCAAATCATTGTCCCATAAAAAAACATTTAATTCACAATAATAGATATTGAGGTCAATAATCGAGAAAAAAACTATCCTATCTTTTAATTTGGACCAAATTACACACAGTAAGCTAAATTTCATCGAAATCGGTTAAGTAGATTTGGAGTTTTTTGAGACCTTGGACGAACATTGTGACGCGAGATTTTTTTATATAAAGATGTTTCAAAGTGGGTACCTAAGATACAATTTGTTGTGCGCATGCCCGCGATGGTTATATGATAAAATATGTGGATGTATGTATATATAATGTAATAATGTGTATATTTTATGTACCTGTTTAAATTTTCTAAAAAGTAATTGTTAAAAGAACCCGTTGACAAACTGATATAAATCAGTTTAACGCGACTTGTTAAAACATGAAAAAAAATAGTTAGCTGTGGCGTTATGAAATTATTTTCTATAGTATTCATCCGATTGCGATTATTTTTTAATTGTCGGGAACATGCCCGCGAAGGTTAGTACAGGTATATACTGGGAAGCTTTGGCGTAATGAAATTTACATAACAATATTTGAAATAGGTCAAACGCGAATTTAAAAAAAAAAGGGATTTATGGAGTTTAGCGGCAGGGAAAAAAGACTGGAGAGGGAGGGGAGGAAGGGAATTATGGAGGGGAGTTCGCGAGAGGGGGAACGGGGACGAATGGGAAAGGGGAAAGTTTATATCGATAAAATGATTTTCCTTTTAAATGTGGGCTGTGATTCCGACAAATGTCGATGTTAGAGTTTAGGTAAATATTATCAAAGGTACCAAGAGCACGGATAATGGGCGAATTTGCTTTCTGATTAAGTGTATATAATAGTACTGTAAGGCGGTATATCTCAAATGTATATAAAAATTAATTAGGTTACTGTTTAAAAGGTTGTCCATCACTGATTAAAACGATCATTTTTCGATGTTGTCTAGGGTCCGACGTTCGAGACAGTTTAGTTTGCGGAGAAGAGTAGTGTTACAAAGTAATATCTTCTTTGATAACACGACACCTACTATAATAGAACACGGAACCCGTGCCGGGGATTGTGCAGTGGCGTGCACGAAGTTTCTAATCAGAACAGGCAGTAGGAAAAACAGCGAATTAATTGACATTCTAAAAACTTGCTGATTTTTGCTAAGAAAGCATATGGCTTTAGTCGATGTTCCACTGGGATCAAAATCTAGCGCGTATTTTTGAAAGTGTAAATTAATTTCATAAATTTAATATTATTTCTTAATTTGACTAACACCTCTGCCACAGGTCACCCCAAGCAGGGGTTTAGGTTTGTCCGGGACTTGGGGGCGGAGGCGTCTGCCAACCATCTGCGTGGCAGGGCGGATCGGGAGAGACTGGTTGAGAGAGACCTTTTGATCTGGTGATCTGATGCAGCCGGACCCTCTCAACCTATCGCCTTGCACCGCAGAGGGAGGGTTGGCTTCACACATCCATCACCCCTGGACATATTTATCCCCAGATTCCTACCCACCCCTCAAACCTTTTTCCTTCCCAGGACTTCAAGAGACATGAAAGGAAAGCGTTTTCCCACTTTGGAGGAGGTAAAACTAAAATAGCTGGAAGGCCTAAAGGACATCCCGATAAGTAAATTTAAAAACTCTTTTGAACAATGAATAAGCGTTTGGAGAAATGCGTTGTGGTCAATGGAGAATACTTTGAAGGTGATCAAACTTTGGTGTAAAAATATTGAAAAATAAAATAAAAGTTATGAAGATAGTCTCGTTACTTTTGGGTCCGCATGTGCATAATATAGGTGATTTAAACTAAGGCAGAATATGCGTGTCTCGCTTGACGTCACGAGACACCATTTCATACGTTTTGTCCAAGTTCACTTTGAAAGCTTTTCGTCACGATATTTTTCTAAAATATCATGAAAATCGCATCCTGAAATTTCGCGGTACCACACTGAAACATGCCGTATCTTATTATGAAGAAAATGGGAGAAAAACTTTTAGATTTTCTTTACATTTCAATGCGTTTCATTTTTGAAGTGTTCGCAACAAAAGCAAAGATGCACATTACGTTTTTTGGTGTTTATTTTTGGGATGTTATGCCGTGTTACGCTAACTCCTTCTTTCAGGCGCGGATCCAGCCATTGAAAAAGGTTGTGGGCACAGCCACCCGAAAATCGAACAAGTGCGAGTTGGAGTACAAACTCACCCATGAACGCCTTTTGAATTTTATTATTTCCTTTTTTCCGCGCATCAGGACTTTGGGAGTGGAAATCATCATTGGAGGAAGTCAGACCCGATTTCGTCCAATTAAATAGTCAAACAGTTTCGATTAAATTCCAAACCAATTTCAATCAATAAATTATTCTTTTTTCTAGTACCCAGTAAGCCAATATAGGGCCGGTATATCAGTTGGTCTAAAGCTCGGCTTTGAAGGAATGTGGAGCTCAGCATGGCTTAGCACACAATCCGTATATCAGTCGTAATCCTAGAGTTGACCAATTTTAAACGTTTAGTCTATGTCTATGATAATTTTAGTAATTTCTATGCCGAACCAATCTATTTAAGTAAGTATCTATGGACTCTATGGTTTTATCAAACAACCAAACGTCAAACGATGTCTAATCTAAATCGTCATCACTCGAAGAAAGTTCGAATTCCATGTTGATAGGTAAACTTATTCCTCCAATGTAATTTATTGCGTCCGTACGTAGTATGTACGTAGCAGATCGAAACCGAAGCAATGTGAAATCTAACAGATGACAGATTTGTTTTTGCCAATAGCGCTACAGCGTCTAGCAAAGGAACTATTCTGCGGCTTACCACGGCTTAAGCGGCCGATTTCGGCGGTTTAAGTTGAGCAAGGAATGTGCTCCTTCGCAAAGACTTATATAGTCTAGTGGCCCATAGGGACACTTTTCAAATAAATTAAATATATTTGGATATGTCCATATGAAAACATATTACTTGCTGATTTTGGTAGAGTATTATTTACTGCCCTGAAGAAACTACGGTTTTAGCGAAACCCGGTCGGCATTAAATATAAAAATGGTATATTCTAAGTTATTGTTTTATTTTAAATTAAATATACAATACCCAAATAGATGATACATAACCTCATAATAAACATTTTTAAATTGTTGAAAGCTATCACCATCGCAATCTTTTACGTATAAACTATACTGAAAACGTAAATCGTTACCTAAAAGTATTCATTCATAATTTAAAATTCACACATCAGGTTGATTATAACATGTACTTATAAAATATTTCGTTTGACAAGCAAAATCACTTTCGATGACGTTTCAAGACTATGCATTCGAATTCTGACATCGAGAAGCGAGAATCGATTCCAAGTTCGATGACGTTTAAAACCGATTGTCTCGGACTGTGCATTCGAATGGATTCTGACATCGAGAAGCGAGAATCGATTTCAAGTTCGATGACGTTTCAAACCGATTGTCTCGGCCGTGCATTCGAAAGAATTTTGACATCGAGAAGCGAGAATCGATTCCAAGTTCGATGACGTTTCAAACCGATTCTCTCGGACTGTGCATTCGAATGAATTTGACATCGAGAAGCGAGAATCGATTATTCTATGGAAATGAATCGAAATCATTCGATGGTAAAAAAGATCGAGTAAATAATCGATTATTCATCGATTGTGCCCATCGCTAGTTGATATCTATTTTATGTAAAAACAATCTTTTCTCTAGGGTTAAAATCCATAGAGATAAATACGTTTGTATGGAAAAATCACCGATGGGTATCCCCTTAATAGTGGAATCTAATAGAGGTATGTAAATTGATTTCCGAAAGTACCTATTCTCGGCAATCGACATATCTGCGCGAGTGCGCGTATCCGGCCAATAGTAATTTTTGAATATGTGCTGATAAAAATATCAATAAAATTTTGTGTGTGTGCTAAAGAAGATATCAAAAAAGTCAATTTTCTTAGAAGACTAAAAAAAACTGAATGGAAACACTACAAAGCTCATTTATAAAACTATAGTTGCTCCACATTTTGATTATTGCTCTACGATGTTGTATTTGGCCAATGAAGGAAATTTGAACAAGCTAGATGTTATACAGAATATAGCTACGAGATGTATACTGGGAAAAGGCAAATATTTTTTTTTTTTTTAAATAAAGACAAACATTCCCGGATTACGAATAACCCAACAACATTTGAAAATCTCCTACTACCACCACACTAAGCGGAAGATGTTGCTTGTGTTGTGGTGGAGGACTTAGCCAGCCGAGGAATATGCAAGGGTTAATCAAACCAGAGAGCAGCTAAATTGGATTCCAATAAAACAGAGACTGTTTTTTAATGTGTTCACTTTTGTCCATAAAGTCATGAACAACCAAATGCCAAAATATTTTAAGGATGAAATTGTTTTTAATAGAGATGTACATAATTACGAAACCAGAAGTGAAAATAGAATTAGATTTCCACATATGAAGAAATCCAAATCACAGAACTGCCTGACAGAAAGATGTATGATGAAGCCTGAAAGTCTAAAGAATGAAGGAAGAATTAATGTATGTTATGAAATAGAAATGTTGTGTTCATTGTAAAAATATTTAAAGTTACAAATATCTTGTTTATATTAGTTTATATTCATGTTGTATAAACTAACTCAATAAATATATATTTTTTTTTTAAATCTCTTTTTTCCAATACAAGTATTCACGTGCCAAAACAAAACAGTTAATATGCAAAAATGTGACATAACGTGTCAGCATATCGTCTTTGGCTCTTTGTCATGTGTTTTTTTAAATTTTATTAAGGCATAGCGTTTATTATCATCAGCCTATCTATCTCAATATATCGTGAAAGTGTGGCGTTACAAGTCCATTAGGGTTGTGGGCATGCCCACCTTGCCCACAACGGTGGATCCGCCCTTGCCTTCTTTATTAGCCAACGTTTCGGACAACATTACAGTGTCCATCATCAGGGTAGATGTCGATGTCCGAAACGTTGGCTAAAGAAGGAGTTAGCGTAACACGGCATAACATCCCAAAAATAAACAACAAAAATACTTTTGGCCGTGAAAATCTTAAAACATAAATGCAGATTACGGTATATATTCCACATACATAAACATACATCTGCCCTGATGATGGACATTGTAACCCAGACCGAAACGTTGGAAAAGAAGGAGAAGGAGGAAAAAGAAGAAACATGGAATAGTTACCCTAAAATTAATTACTATAAATTGGGATGCAGTTGGATTAGACAAGTTTTTGAGTCAGAGAAATTTATTAGAAAAGATGGGTACCGTACGTATAGATGATGCGTGTTTTGTGTGGTTTTTAAATCGAAGGACTTTGAAATGTGTATTTTATCTGTTTTCACCACTGCACAAGTATAAAGTATACACGCAAGGAAAAGGAGAGAAATTACTAACTGCGGGACCACTTTCTTCTATATTCGCTGGTTTTAACATGCACTTTAAAGCGTTAATATTTTAGTTGCGGTACGTTTCTTCTCTGCGGCGGAGAATAGCGAAAGAGCGGATGCGGATGCGAATATTAAATGCGGCGATGTTTGCAGGAAGAGGGTCGATTATTAAAGATGAGGAAAAAGTGACAGGTTTATAGGGAAGGGTAGGAAGGAAATGTGACAATACCTACTACAAGTACAGCAGTTCGTGTATGTGTATAGGTTCGTACAGATGTATGTCTAGTATAAGTGTAGCTGTGTAAATGCCCAAACAGTAGGAAATTATCAAATTATATAAAGTTAAAAGTTTAATTTTTGGATAATATACACAGTAGAGACAGTAACATATTTATTATTTTTTTTAAATTTTGAAATACAAACAAGCAGTAATGGGCACTGTTGAATTGGTATTTGATTAAACTTACTGTTCAATAACGATATTGTTTTTTCACGTGTTCTTTCATTTCACCTGTATAATCAATAAAACTTTTGATTTATGTAAAAAATTATACTTATGCTAATAGTGATAATAGTGACTTTTTTACATTAGCTCCAAACAGCAAGCCCTGAGGAAATATGATAACAGATGTTATCTGTTAGGATGCTGTGTGGCGGGTCTTTTTAGGGAAAGGGAGGAGAGAAAGTTTTGGGAAGGAAAAGGGTATGAGGTGTAGATATGAATCTGTGGGTCAATGTGTCTAGGAGAGATGACTTATGAACCCACCCTTCCTACTACTGTACAAGGCGATGGGTCGAGAGAGTCCGGCTGTAAAAGCCTAGGTTATGTCTCCCTCAACCAATCTCTCCCGATTTGGCCGAATTGGCGTAAAAATTAATTCAATTAAATTACAAGATATTTTATTAAATTAGAAAAAAACTATTAACTTAATTAAATAATCAGACTTATTAATTAATTATTTTGAAAAGGATCAATTAATTAAATTAAATTAAAATAAGAAATATAGCAATTAAATTTTGTTTTACTCGAACGAAATAAAAAAAAAAGAATTTATATACAAATTACATGTGAATTTTTTTTTTGGGGTGTTGTAAAAATTGAATGGATTTTTAAATGGATAGTGTAAAAATATCATTACTACAAATATAATTATAAAAGATCACAATTTCAGAAAAATTTTCAAAGATTTAGAGCGACGCAAACATTGTATTTTTTTGTTGGTTGTTGTTTTTTTTTCTTAAAAACCAATATTCGTAGTCCGAATTTTGTTTGATCATAAATCATAATATGTATTTGTTTATTGTATTGTATCTATCTTTTTGGACTTGACTAAAGACGAAGCAATTTGGAATGTTAAAATCTGCGAACACAATCAATATACGCAGGTGATTTAGAAACTCCGGTCACGACATTGTCAATTATTATTAGATTTTTTCAATGAACATGTTTTTCGTCACGTACGAACCTAAAAGTAGCATAAACTCCCTAACCATATTGGTTATTCCATAATAAAAGCATAATGAGATTCTTCTACTAATAGGAATTACAATATCCAGAGATTATTTTAAATTTTTTGTTTGTATTTCTTGGGCATTAACTATGTAAAAATTTCTAGACATTTTGTTTTGACGAGTTTTAATTTTCAATGTACTATCGTTACTTAAATTTTAATTTTTCTGCTACCGGTTTCGACCCATCCGTGCCATTCACTAGCAAACTTAAAACTAAACTTAAAATTTAAAACAAGTACAGAAATGAATTAGATGTTATTAGGTGGGGGTAGTGGGAGGGGTGATTTTGGGGGAGGGGGAGAACAGTGGGCGGGGTCAATATCACATGGGAACATAGTCAAAAGGGGAGATTTGCACGGTGCTATTATTTTGTTAACTAAATTAACAATGTTGAAAAAAAACTTATTTTATGTTGATGATTAATTTTAATGCAAAATTTTGGTTTATAGCGTCAATAAAATATTGTAAACTAGACAAAGCATACTCATATGTAAAGCATTTAAGCTAAATAGTAGTATATCTGTGTGTTAGGATATAATGGCCAACCTTATGATTCCAGAGATAGCCTCATTTTTACTGTCAGTGCTATACAATTAAAAAAAAAATGATAATCCTTCATTTGTACACGCAATTGCTTCATACGAATTTTTATAGCATAGTAATGATCAGCAGAATCCATTTCTAGCCAAAAAAAGACCCTTGAAAATTCAAGTCTCTATGTCTATGAAATACGATTTTCAGCCCACTGTGCCTCGGTACTTATGTAACTTTTTTTGATAATAACTTTTCCAGATTATATGGTTTTCGTCGTTTATTTTCAGTCAAATATGGTAGTGAATTAGGCAGGCTCTTTGACCATGAAACCGGTAACTTCAATTGAAAATATTATTGTTTTCTGAACAAACATCTACTAAGGGAATTGCGCTCATCGATAAAAAGAGTTCTTGGGCCAGGTACCGGAAAATGTAAGGGACGAAAATGAAATAGAGGGTAAACAACCTAGAAAACTCTTTCATATGTGTCTCTCAAAATTTAAACGCAATACTGCTTTCAAATGTGACACTTTCATGCATTATTAGTGCCTTTAATACAGCAAGCCTGAATGAAAAGAATGTTTTGGATATTTGATAGTTATACTACAATTGACGCCTTGTGGTTTTTCGTAAAACAGCTGATTATTTATGTTTTCTTTATTTTTATGGTTTACCTTGTTATTTAACTTTAAGAATAGTCTGTTTTTGAGAGAAAAATACATTTTAATTAAAATACATTAAGAGTAAGGTACAACTCCAGTTTTTTTTCAGTCTCACTGGCTCCAGACGGGAGCAGTTGGAATCTTGTGAGGTATTCACTATAAAAAAACATAGAACCAACAAACTGTTACAGTTACAGTTACAGTTGGAATCTTGTGAGGTATTCACTATAAAAAAAACATAGAACCAACAAACCGTTACAAAAGTAGCTCACTGAAACAATATTTTTATTTTTGTTCAGGTTTTTAATTTAAAGTGTTTTACAGTTAAAGTGATAATGGCTTAGTTTTTTACATGACAGAACCATTTTTTTAAATTGCATTACCCTCCTCACTACACGACGTTCGTTCTGAGACGGCTAGCAATAATTGTTGCAAAATTTCTAGTTCTTCTGCATTTTTGAGAGAAAAAGACATTTTAATTAAAATACGTTAAGATTAAGGTAAAACTCCAGTTTTTTTTTCCAAAAAATCGACGTCTGTGATGTAAATGCTTATATTTATTAATAAGTGTGTAAATCTTTGTATTTTATTTTACTTAAACAATAATAGATATATAAACAATATTTAAAAGCAATATTTTTATAAAATACATTTGATATTAAAATATGGTGGTCTGGCAGACCTCACGTCGGTACTTATGTAACAAAAACGGGATTGAAAGGTTTTTCTTTTTCAGTTTTCTGCGCCTTTTCGACAGGATGTAGAGCTGATGAAGTACCCCCTCCCCATGCAATGATACCATACGCAATGATAGATTGGGTGATTGCAAAATAAATCGTTTTTAGAAGATGTAAATGAAGAAAGTTCCTTGTGGATCTGAAGAAGCGTATTGTTTTTATAATTTTATTTCCAATTATCTGAATATGCTGTAACAATTTAAGTTAATTTTTTTTAAACTTAATTAGTTAAACCTCAAATTATAAAAATTTAATTAACAAAGAAAATATTAGTGAAACTCATTCAAAAATTTGAAACAGAAAAATCAGAAAAAAGATACGGATATATCTGGGACTCGACTAACACTACCTAGATAGCATTTAGTTCGAGTTGAATCTTGCAATCATACATAAAGATAGCAGACAATAAAAATATGCAATGTTGATGGTTCTCAGTCGAAGTATGATAGAGTTAAATATGACTGAATCGGAAAGGGATACATTGTCGCAGTGGCCCGGAAAGCCGAAGTTCCTGGGTTTGAGTCCCAGATGTATCCGTAGCTTTTTCTGTTTCAGATTTTCGATTGAGTTTCACTAATATTATCATCAATTATATATATTACTAATTACTAATATTATAACTTAAGTTTATATAATGTTGGGTTATGCATCTAATAATTTTAACCTCTGCTATATTTAATTCCGGTCTGAAGGGGTTCACTTATAAAAAAAAGTTAGTATTGTGTTGGATGAAAGCAGAATTTATTAGAAAGGGTTCTGTACTCGTCTAAAGTCGTAGAACTTGCCCATGAGCGTTTTAAAGCACACTGGGGCTGTGCTGGGATTGAAAGGGTTAATATAAATAAAGGAAAAAGTAGCTACTTGGTTTTACTTCGACTATAAAGTTAGAGAAATGTCTCCAAGAGTATTGTTTTCTGCGAGTTTCCCAAAGGGCTTTTTCCCGTATAAATGTTTCTTGGCAACTGCTTTTTAACAGGTATGATCAACCTTTTTAGCCGGAGGGCCAATTTATCAACTTTCAATTTGTTTGCGGATCGTAGGGGGTAGGGTACATAGAGCTTGACATTGTTAAATTTGCAGTTGATTGGTTAAATTTGGTGGTGTCGCAAACCTTTTTGTAATTTCAAAACTGTATTTTATTTTTAATAAAACAAACAAATAAGGAATACGGCGTAAACACAAAAATATTATTGACATTTGACATTTGACATCGGGCATCGGAAATTGGACATCATTGGATATTGAACGCTTTAGACAAATTGTTGAAAATTATGAATTCGCGGTCAAGTTGTGTCAATACAGTCAGGGCAGATCCGGCAGATCCGGCAGATCCGGCAGATCCGGCAGATCCGGCAGATCCAGCAGATCCAACGATGTGTGATGATGGACACTGCAACGCTGTCCAAAACGTCGGCTAAAGAAGGAGGTAGCGCAACACGGCATAACACCCCAAAAACAAACAACGAAAAAAAAAAAAACATTAATAATTTATTGAATAACCAACATCTCTGCCATAAATGGTTCGCTACATTTGGTGACTTAGCAGGGATTACAGAGTTCACCGGGTGAGGTTTGTAAGCTCACGTGCTGGTTCGAGAGAGACTGGTTGAGAGAGACTATTGAACCATCGCTTTGTGCACCGCAGTTGGAGGGATGGGTCCATACGCCCCTCACTCCTGGACACACTAACCCTCGAGATTCCACCCATCTTTATACCTATTTCCTTACTAGAGTGTCCAATCCATCTATTTCTAAAAAAATCGTCCACACAGCATCCCCTAAAATGACGTCTTGAGGGCGACTATTTTCCTATGTGGAGCTAATATAAATAAAAAATGTGGTGATTAAAATCATCGTTAATTCTTTCTCCAATACAAAAGTCATTCACATTTACATATTATGTAAACAAAAATGTGGACAATTCGGTTTTGTGATACACTTATTGCTTATTGCATACTTACGTCCACAGAAAAGGACAGTCGCAAATTTATTATTCACTGATTTACCCCTGACACAATTTTTACTGATAAAAATTTATCACGGTTTGCTACTGACATAGTTCATTCAGTAGTCGATATAATACATTAAAAAAATTGCGGGAAAGTAATTAATATTCACAATGTTATTATCAATCACCAGATCACATTTAATGCAGTTTTGTCGATGATTGAAATCTAAACACGTCATTTAAATGATTCTATTCGTGTAAATGAGCTTTGTATTGAAAGAATGGCCCAAACAAATAGACATGTTTATGTGCACAACTCAAAGTGTTTATAATCAAATGAAAGCAAAATTAGATTATTTTTAATTTCTCATATAACTCTATTATTATGTTCTTAAAACTTGCCCCTTGGTATTGTCGTTTTGTACCTATTAATTTATAAAGTATTGACTATTACTATTGACAGAAGATGTCTCGCCCGCTGAATAAATACGAACTGAGGTGAATGTCAACTATGTCAACAACATCAATAATGTAAAAAATGTCAACAACGTCAACATAGTCAACATAATCAATAATTTCAACAATGACAACAACGTCAACAACGTCAACAATGCCAACAACGCTAACAACGCCAACCACGCCAACAACGCCAACAACGCCAACAACGCCAACAACGCCAACAACGCCAACAACGCCAACAACGCCAACAACGCCAACAACGCCAACAACGCCAACAACGCCAACAACGCCAACCACGCCAACCACGCCAACAACGCCAACAACGCCAACAACGCCAACAACGCCAACAACGCCAACAACGCCAACTACGCCAACAACGCTAACAACGCCAACAACGCCAACAACGCCAACAACGCCAACAACGCCAACAACGCCAACAACGCCAACCACGCCAACAACGCCAAAAACGCCAACAACGCCAACAACGCCAACAACGCCAACAACGCCAACAATGTCAACAATGTCAACAATGTCAACCAGTTGGCATCGCGTATTGGTCCCACCTGGGCGTCACGTGTTCAACTCCTCGGCTGGCTAAGTCCTCCATCACGACACAAGAAAGATTTTCCGTTTACTGTGGTAAGAGATTTAAAAATATTGTCAGGTTATTCGTAACCTAAAAAAAAGAAAAGAAAGAAAGAATGTCAACAACGTCGACGCCTTCAACAATGTCAACAACGTTAATAATGGCAATAATGTCAACACTGTCAACATATCAACAATGTCGAAAGTATGAATAATGTCAACAATACCAACATTGTCAACAATGTCAACACTTCAGCAATGTCAACAATACTAACATTGTAAACAATGCCAACACTGCTAATAATGTGAAAAAGGTTAACAATGTCTAACCACCGCTTATTCATCTACATTAATTCGAGTTCAGTCAGTACAGTACTTAAGGTAGTTTCAGACTGGGTCGACGCACGTATGCATCGCTACGCCAAACAATACATCGCACGTCGCGATGCGTGTGGCCAATGTGATTCTAAAACATAAATTTTCATTGAAAATCTATGGTTGCTAAGTAGCCCAGATATTGTTAGGCGTGGCGATTCATACGTACGTCGACCCAGTCTGAATCTACCATTATATTTATATTATTTTTTGTTGTTATTGTTTTACAAGGATAATTTCAAATGCACGGCATAAATAAGTGCGGTTTATAAAGAAATAAAACCACAGAAAAATCTTTAAATTGGTATAAAATCTAATTTCCGAGAAATTATTAATTATAACAATAAATTCATAAGTAATAAATAATATAAATATTGTTGTTTTACGATTGAGATATTTATTATCGTAAATATAGTCTGTTCATTGATAAGACAAGCTCTTTTAAGACTTTGTTTTAACAATTATTACAAAAAAGAATGTACTTTTTATATACTGACGGCCGGCATAGTCCAGCGGTAGGGCGTTAGACTCCCATTCCGAAGGCCGCGGATTCGAACCCGGCGTGCGCAAATATATTTTATTTAATTGATTTGTGTTATTTCACAATTAATTATTTATGATAATATATACAACATCTGCGAAACCTTCATTGGCTTAAGTGTCCCGAGAGAATCCAATTCAAACTCTGCTGGATGGTTTTTAAAGCATTACACGACATGGCGCCACCGTACCTGTCGGAACTATGCATTCCAAATGATGTCAATGCCAGGCAAGCAACCCTTCGATCAGCATCTTCAACAGCCATATGTAGACTCTCAGAACCTAAGCGCAATCCAAATACCAATTTCGGAGACCGGGCTTTTGCAGTAGCAGGCCCGACAGCGTGGAATAAACTCCCTTCATATTTGCGAAAGATCCACAGCTCATCTGAGTTCAGAGCAAAACTCAAAACTCATCTTTTCAAATTGTCGTATCCAGAACAATGACCGTATTTTTTCAGTAATATTTCATTACTCAGTCCATGGCATTTGCCAGTCCATCGATTTATCTATCTCCTTTTTAACAATTTACTAAACGTAAACTTCTTTTGTATTTTTTTTCACAACCCACCACTGACAGCACGGGCAGTATTTATAGCAATATGTGTTTTTAAATATTGGTAAGTTTGTTACGTAGTAGTAAATGTATGTAGTTTTTAAGATAGTCGTAAGTCATAACACGAGTAAATACCCACTCGGTCATTTAAATAAGTATAGTTTTAAGTCACTAGTTATAGATAAGTCTTAATGTTATGTCACTAGTTATAAGTTTTAGTTTTAAGTCACAGTTATAACGCAAATGTTGAATGTATAGATTAAGTTGTAAAGCGCCCTTGAGGTGATTTCCTCACAAAAACGGCGCTATATAAATTATCCGAACATTATTATTATTATTATTACTGTATTTGCGGCACGTTCCAGAGTGGAAGATACTCTTAGTATCGCCCTGGTGTAGGACCACCATTCAGAATTAAAACGTTGCTTGAAATGGCTTTAGCCGTGTTTAGTGACTGAATATCCAGTTACTTCCCCATCTTACTCTTCCTAGTCTCCTTCCCTTCCCCACTTACTTTCAGCCTCATAACATACCCCAATTGGGGATGCCATAGTCTTACTGGCTCCAGACGGGAGCAGTTGGAATCTTGTGAGGTATTCACTATAAAACAACATAGAACCAACAAACTGTTACAAAAGTAGCTCACTGAGCACAATATTTTGATTTTTGTTCAGATTTTTAATTTAAAGTGTTTTACAGTTAAAGTGATAATGGCTAAGTTTTTTACATGACAGAACCATTTTTTTAAATTGCATTACCCTCCTCACTACACGATGTGCGTTCTGAGACGGCTAGCAATAATGGTTGTAAAACTTCTAGTTCTTCTGCATTAAGATGATACCCGGTGGTGCAGAAATAGATTTTACTAAAATATTGCTGTCACTGTTGCTCTTACTCCACCGGATATTGAGCGAAAGGGACAATGCACTGACACCTAACTAAAATGGAGGTTTTGTATTCCCCACTTTTCTCCTCCAAGAGTGGACTGATTTTCAATTTTTTTTACCAACTACATAAGAAAAAACTATTCTATGTCTTTACGTTTTGCTTTTTTTAAAAAAACATTGTCTGGTTTGTATACTGAACATCTTTTGACGGCGTTTAAACCAGTCAATTTTATTGATTTTTGGAAGGTCATAACTTCTATAAAAAGTAACTTATCAAAAAAACAAAAAGTACCGACACGCTAGTAGTTGATATATATTTTATGCAAAAACAATATTTTCTATAGGGTTAAAATCCAGAGAGATAAATAGGGAATACGTTTGTATGGAAATATCACCGCCGGGTATCCTCTTAATACCTTCAATACGGTTATATTGCAAAAAAACAAATTTTAATTCGAAAATTAACTTTCGTCCAGTTATATCAACCTCAAAGTACCAATTTTTCGGTAAGACCATTCCACACTTTTTTAAAGTACTTAAATTAAATTTTCTACAATCTCAAATCAGAACGGTCTATGTAGACTTAATAGCAAAAAAATCACAACTAAATCATTTGATGCTTGCTCTAACGTAAAAAAAAGTCTGTGCCTACTATAACAGCTTTCGCTCAGTTTTATCTCCGTATATCTGTTTTGATTGATGAAAAGTGACTTCGGAAATTTTCCTCAAATCACTTCAAGCATAAAGGTCATAAGTTCTCTGTGTATATTTTATTGCGATTAAGATGATATACTTCGCTTTTCAGCCCATACAAAAAGAACGCCCGGGAAAAAACAATTTTCTACATCGAAAATTGCACAAAATGAATATATTTTTTTATACTGCCTTCTAGAAGGTGAAAGCTATGTCGGTATGTTTTTGGATTTTCGATGCGTTTCGTATTAACGTAAAAATTCACTGTCAAACATGTATAATTTATCGGAAAATAATATTTAAGGAAGAAGTGCTGCTAACTCAATTCTTATAAAAAATGCAAAATTATAAAAACATATCGACATAGCTTCTTCTTTTGAAAACATATTTTTATTTTTAAATTACAATTTCGTGAAAGTCTGGGTGCAGAAAAATGTTTTCTCCTGAAACCCTTTTTCGGGCGAGTTCTGTTTGAGAGTTTACGGGAGTTGTCCCATTCGCAAGTTTCGCATTCGCATGTATCGTAAGTATGTGTTAGCTTATTTGGAGTGGGACAGAATGACAGACAATGCAATACCTAAACGTTCCGCGTGGTGCAAAGTCTAGCCTCTTAAATTATAAATTATCTAGTTATTTTCAATTAATGGATAGAGATTGTCGCTTTTGTTTTATTACGCTCGTTGGTCCAAAGGGATACTGCCATTTTTGTTCCGTACCCTGCATTACCCTAATGGAGATTGCCGTTATTGTTGTATACCATTTATTTTAAAATGTATGGGTTACTGTCATTGCATATGCCCCGATCTCTTAGTAGCTGTCGATAGTATTTTTGTTTCTTTATCCATCGCAATATCTAACTCATTTTTGACCAATGATGGAGATTGCCGTCTTTATTTCGACATGCCTCATATGAACAGACTATATCCCAGCTAGGGATGTTACGAATGTGATATTTTTCACATTCGCGAATGCGAATTTTCAGAATGTAAATGTGCGAATGCGAATGCGAATGTTAAGCAATCACATTTTTAAAAAAACATTGGTCAACATTAATCATCGTTTTAATAAAAAAATAAACACAATTAATCAATTCTTATACAGTAAGTTATAATCGTAATTAACCAATTAAATAATCGAAGTTGCCGTCGCAACACGTCGAAGGACGTGATGCCGGCTAGCGCGCTCATGAGCTTGCGCGAAAAACAAAAGACAAGTGGGCAGTGGGCGAGTCACGACATGATCTACACACATTCGCATTCGCTAAAAAATTGCATCGATAGTTGCGAATGCGAATGTTTAAAATTATGCGAATTATTCGCATATGCGAATGCGAATGCAAATGTTCGTAACATCCCTAATCCCAGCATTACTATAATGAAAACGCGTAGTAAAGTGTACCGACTACAATATTTATTATAGTTATGTAACAAAATTTTCCAACGGATTAATTATTATTATTACTATGAGTGTAACGCGTTTTAATGAGTAACCTTATACAAGGCTTTGAGATTATCTGCATTATGGCTGCCTAGAATCATTAGATGCGTCTTATTCTAATACACAGGAAAATTATTCCTTGGCAGGTTTTCACTGTTTGGAAGAAATTTGTTAAATCAATTTTTTGAACAAAGAATAATAGTAAAGCAGTGATTATAGAAGCATTAGTAAAATTTCTTAAATTTGCTGTCTGTTTCCACTGGAGCGATTTGTGGTTTATTTATGCGTCTTTTTAAATGTCTAAGATTGCTTTACGGCTTTAAAAAGCCAATTATCTCTTGATTCGGCAAAAAAAGATTTAAAAAATATTTGTAGCTTCCACGTACGTTATTTCGGTCTTAAAACGAAGCTATTTATCTTATTTTATCTATTATAGCCGTAGATGTTGCAAATTCGAACTTTGTTGATTATTTTAGAACGATGTTAAAAATACTTTTTTTAAAGATTTTTTTCCCGCAAAATTTATGATCAGCTGTTTACGGTTAAAATGAAGTCCCTTTTTCAAAGATATGTACCTTTCATTATCAAGTATACCACAGAGAACATACAGAAATCGAAAATATTCTATATTGACTCAAATAAGTACCTCTGACGGCAGATTCAAAGTATCAAACACGCAGGAACCGCGCGGTTATAAACTTTACGATTTTTTAATATTTGTTTTATACATCCTACAAATATGAGATATACGGAATAATAGAGGTTAATTCATTGGCTATATAGCATTTTAATAAGTTTTTATGTCTTCATGTTAAAATTCGAAGATATGATTTTATTTAATATTGGCGAGAAATTTTAAAAATGATCGTCCGGAAATCTCGAGCAATCGAGGCAAATTTATTTATTTCGCGTGGTCGCTCCAGTGGTTGCATACCAGAGGCCCTAGCACGCTTGCTCTATATCGATCGGTAGGATAACTATCGGTAACTTCTCATCCCTAGGACAACTGCACATCGTTAACGTACAAACAAACGTACAAAAAATATGTTATGGATACTTAGTCATTGTGAACTGTCACTTATTCGTTGACGATCTGTAGTCATGCTAGGGAACTATTAGAAGTTACCGATAGTTATCCTACCGATCGATATAGAGCAAGCGTGCTAGGGCCTCTGTGCTAGCACGGTCGCTCGATATGAAGTTACCGACCGACTGTCGGTAACTTCTCATCGTTCCCTAGGACAACTGCAGATCGCAAACGAATAGGTGACAGTTCACAATGACTAAATGTCCTTAACATATTCGACATCAACTTTTGTTTGTACGTTAGCGATGTGCAGTTGTCCTAGGGAACGATGAGAAGTTACCGATAGTTATCCTACCAATCGATATAGAGCAAGCTTGCTAGGGCCTCTGGCCCCCTAGCACGTTCGACCGATAATGTTTAATTGGATAACTTTCGGTAACTTCTCATCGTTCCCTACACGGAGAAAAATGTTATTCTAAAATACAATCATTTTATTCGTAAAAACGGTTAAAAACGGGACTGAAGCTCTGACGAACAAATTAACAGAGTTTCAATGTTTATTGGAGGGAACATGTAAGAATAATGTGTTTTTATACGTAATTTCGTACGCACACCAACAAATTATTCTTACAGTTTCCCGCCAATAAACATTGAAACACTGTTAATTTGTTCGTAAGAACTTTAGTCCCGTTCTTAACCGTTTTTACGAATAAAATGATCGTATTTTAGAATAACATTATTGCAGACTGCTAACGTACAAAAAAAGTTGATGTCGAATATATTAAGGACTCTTAGTCATTGTGAACTGTTATTTATACATTAGCGATCTGCAGTCATGCTAGAGAATAATGAGAAGTTACAGAAAGTTATCCTATCAATCCTTATCGATCGACTGTGCTAGGGGTTATACGTAATACATACTATATCGGATCGATAGATTTTCGACTTCCGACGATTTTATACCGAGTACGGTTGCGCTGGTGATGGCAAAACCGATATTGACACGAAATAAATAAGAAATATTTTTATGATGGTTACATTGGCGGGTGTATATATACGGTTGAACATTTCTAGACGGTTTGAAAATACAAATAAATTGTCAATGTCAAATTGAAACACTGACTCTTATATTCATTGACAGTCCGCATTTATTTTTTTACCCAACTTATTACGTGGGCTTATATTCAAATAATATATCTAATTTCTTCACCGAATTCTATAATGCTCCCACTCCCCAATTCAAACACAATAAATGTTTTCTCTTTTGAGTTGGGTATTTTTGTTAAGAAAAAATTCTTTCTTGTATTTATTAATTTATTTTTATTTCATTTATTTTTATTTATTATTAGAAAGACAAACATTCCCGGGTTACGAATAACCCAACAACATTTGAAAATCTCATACTACCACCACACTAAGCGGAACATGTTGTTTGTGTTGTGATAAAGGTATTAGCCAGCCGAGGAATCGAACACGGAATGCGTGGGTGGGACCCAAACGCGATGCCCACTCAACCACTGACCTGATTTTATTTGTACTTAGTTTTTTTATTTATTTAATTATTTATTGAGTTAGTTTATACTAAATTAGAATATAAACTAATGTATACAAAGTAATATTTCAATTCATAAATTTCAATATTTTTACAGTAAGTATAACATTTCTTTTTATATATATTTGTTCTCCATTCTTCAGATCTTCAGGCATTTAATCATATCTACATTAGGCAGTTTTGTGATTACGATTTTTTCATATGTGGCAATCTAATTCTATTTATATTTCTGGTTTCGTAATTACGTGCATCTCTATTAAAAACAATTTCATCCTTAAAATATTTTGGCATTTGGATTTTCATGATTTTATGCACCGAAATTAAAGAACCATCTGTTTATGTATGTATTTTAAACAATAAAAAAATACTTGTTATATTTGAACCACACAAAGGTCGCACGGATTCAATTGATCGACTTCTTTCAATTGTAAAAGGTTCGTTAGTTCACCTCCGGTCACAAATAAACTTATTGAACGACATTGAGCATGGTACAGACTCGAAGCTTACATAAAAAGATACTATGTTATAAAGTATCTTTTCTACTGACACACTACGTTATAAAAGATTTCTTTTTACGGCAGGAGAGGGGGTCAGATGAATTCGGAAGCGGTCGAGGGAATATCATTTCTTTGTACTGGGTATGTCAACTTAACGGCTCCGTGTATTCATAATGACCCCCTCTCCTGTTTACGGCGAAGGGGGGGTAGCATAACTTTTCTGATATCGCGACGGTAGAGGACGCGACGGACGAGAAGATTCAAACCGCGCTTAAAACACATGATCTTTTTACGTCTGGCGGGTCTGTATGGGATTGTATGGCGAGCGCTATTGTGTTATACGTATCTTTTTGATGTGTCTTTGATGTATGTTGGCCCCACTATTCAAAAAGATCGGTATAATATCTGACACTTGGGGGACCGCGCTAAAATTTGTCTATCGACCGTCGTAACATTTCTTATCAATAATTATCGTTGAACGGCTGGCAAATATCGCCAACTTACCGTAGGTGAGGAACTTAGTGAATATCGTAATTATATAAGGTTTTATCGATCGACCGTTAGAAAGAGAGTTATATAATTGCTTCATCATATACTCGTTGTTCATTTTGCAATGTCTTACAAATAACTGATTGGTTCCTAAACATAATAAAATATAAATGGAGTGTAGGCAATATTATACACAGTTCAAATAAATAACACTTGCATATGAGAATTAGTACATAAAGGTTAACCTTCTAAAACTATTTGTAAATTATCTTGTTTATGAATAACCGGCGTAATTACGTACCTACATATTATCACACGTGGAAGATATCATTTATTATTGCCAATGGCGTTGTTTCCCACTAAAACTGCGCATTGATGAACTACGATCCAATGTGGATTTCCGAGAATCGCTCCAATTGTTTCTTGAATATTTCTGCCTCAGATAAGCTACTGATTAACAAAGCAAATTTAGAGTGCTTCTAATACTAAGTCCTTTGATACAAATGTTTTGATGTTGTACATTAATTATTATTGATTGTTAGATTACTATGTGATTGTATTAACAATATGCCATGCAAAACAATTTCCAATGATTATTTTTTTGCTGTGAATCCCTCACAAGAGTCCCAAATGTTTCCGTCTGGAGCACCCCTATTTGGGATATCACTATATATATATTGCGCGAAAAAAATAAATAGAAGCGAGCAATTTCCGAATAGTATCGCAAAATATTGCAGATTTCCGCTTTGATCAAAGTGGCTACCATATTCAATTTCGGTACCTACTAATATTGTTTTAGATTTGAAAAAATACCTTTAAACTTATTAGCGGATTCCACAAGAAACGAAAGAGGACAGTTAGACAACTTTACACTTTACCATTACAAGCGTACAAAGTAACCCAAAATACTCCGAAGTTAAACACAAGCTTTGGACAATGACCCACAAATACCAGGCAATAAAAGGGTTCACGGGGAGTTCATCGAAAACGAGTTCAACTAACTAAAATTCAACCTAACCTAACCCAACCTAACCTTACCTAACCTTTTTATGTGTTTTTTTGTAAATTTGCTTTCGATAAATTGATTTTCAATGAACTCGTTTTTTAAAATTTCAAATGAACTCGTCGGTTACCAATAAAAGCATTCAACAATTTATATACATACAGATACAAAATTAAAATATGGATTAAAGAACAAAAAAGCATTACTAAAAAAAGCTATAATATAAAATAATAAAACACGTACACGTAACACACAATAACATTATAAAACACACCTCATTATACACAATCGGAACTCTTAATTTTTGATTTTATTTTTTATTAAAATTTTAAATACATTTATGAAAAATCGTGTAAATATTTTTCGTCTACATTCTTCATATTCTTACATAACCACACATAAAATAAGATACGTGCGTTTATGTGCATAGGTACAGAAGGTAATTAGTTTTTCCTGTTTGCCCATAAGACATGGTAATTATAAATTCCACTCTAAATAATAACATTTTATCCATAGGAAAGCTAATAGCTCAGAGATACACAAAATAATTTGAAAGGCAGATCGAAACATTACATTAGGAATTATTAGATTCCTGGTTAAATAAAATTATTCACGCAAACAAAAGCAAAACGCAAGCAAAACAAAATGTTGACAAACTTTCGTCAAACAAATGGTTGAGTATTGGAGAGTTGAGCGCAGTAATAGAAGGATTTATGCTTGCTATTCAAGATAGAGTCATTAATACTAAAAATTATAGGAAGCATATAATCAAAGATATAAATCAAATTATCAAAGAAAATGTATGGCTTTTCCGGAAACTATAGAACATATTATATCGGGATGTTCTATATTAGTATTAGTCTGAGTATACATTTAGGCACAATCAGGTTTTAAAAATAATTCACCAAAGTTTGGTAATTAAACAAAACTTGATTAACTGTCATAATATAGTACCATATTATGAATACGAACCAAATTAATTTTTAGAAAATAATTTCTTTAAAATATACTATGATAAAACTTATACTAACAGACATACCAATTAGTCATAATAGACCCGACATAGTTTTACATGACAAAATTAAAAAAATAACATCATTTATGTAGCTATTCCACATTCCTGTATTATTGAAAAATCTGTTTCTGAAAAAATAAGAAAGTATACAGATTTAGGAAATGAAATTAAAAGAATTCGGCATTCTCAGACTATAAAAATATTACCATTTTTTATTTCGGCTACTGGCATTATACCTAGCTCTCTCATTAAAAATTTAGGCATATTAGATTTGTCAAAGAATTTGTATATAAAAATGCAAAAATCAGTCATTTTAAATACACGTAGGATTACGAAAGATTTTTTAAATATTTATATTGAGGGATCAGTAGGATTTATCGGTGAAATTAGGAATTCCACCGAGCCGAACCCTCTGATATGAAAATATCTGGAGTCGGTGAATTATATTCCCATTTAATAGTCTGGTGGGTTAACATGTTGTTCTTGTATTAATTATACTTATATAATACACTTGCATAGTGTGGATTTACTAGATCGTTAGGTGAGAGTGAAAAGGTTCCATCCGCTCCAACCAAAGTTTTGAGATATTAGAGCCCAAAGTTTTGAATTGATTTATTTTAAAATTTAACAAACCTTCCGTATAGTTTGCTATTGAAACTAGTTATTTATGTACATATTAAGCAACTAAAACACATAACATATTGTAGATAACAGTTTATTTGGTATACCTAAAATAGCCGATGGAACCTTTTTACTGCAAAACTTTCGAATGTAGTCGGTTCGAAAAGGTTCCATGTATTTTTTCTTTGTTTATATCCACTTTATAATTATGGTTTATTTTAAATAAATATTTTAGTACTTTTTAATTACTGCTCAACCACAGAACAATATATTATTTTAGTTATTAAACTGATTACTATTGACAAAATATCAAAATTACGAAATAAAAATTGCATTGGTTTGTAGCTAATACAAAGTGGATAATAAAAAATGCTAAGTAATTCTAAAATAATCGTGGCCAACTTTCTTTGTCAATATGATGAAATAAAGAAATAAAAATAAAATAAAAACCTATAAAAAGCATTCCTTTGGGTCGAAATTTAAAAAAAAACGTGACATTTTTTGTGTTTCAATATAAATCTGTCGTTTTAAATTTAAAATTAAGCCCAAGAAAATGTTTTTTTTAATGCTTTTTATTTTATTTTACAACATATTTACATAGCCGGTGTGGCCAAAATCAGCCGATTTCAAAAAAAAAAAATAATTACCATGAACTCGCAAATATTGACATCACTGCCTCTAAAATTTCGATAAATCGAATTATTAATTGGCCTATATTTTATAATTAAAACAAACATATGCAAATTAGCTCTCAAGGCGTAATAGAAAATCAAATGTCCTATTGATACAAAAAAGATCTTTAATTTTCATTGCTTATTTTGGACTCAAATGCAAAATTAAAGTTTTCAAAAAGTTAGATGGAACCTTTTCGAACTAAGCTTTTGGTAATTTGAAATGTATGAAATAAAGGTTCCAACTGTGGTTGAACCCTTATCAACCCAAACGGAATCTAAATTTAGGCGCCGTTAGAACCTTATTACTTTTAAAAATCGGTGTACAGACGTCAGATGGTGGTGAATTTTTTTTTCAAAATAGTTTAATCGAAAATAAATTCCCTGGTAACAAAATCTCAATTTTTTCAAAAACACCACTTGGAACCTTTTCACTCTCACCTAACGAGATGTTAATTTTTATGGAAAAGTGTGCGAAAGGATTTAGTTTTTCCTATGGGGAAAACTATACCCGGACCTAAAAGAATGTCTGGTGCTTAAAAATAATATAAGATATAGAAAAATGTCAGAAAACGGACAATTTTACGAACGAGTTCAATTGCGACTGTGAATTTACTGAAACTGAGAAATTCCAGACGGTGAAAATTATGTGCTGACAGAGCCACTATTTGAGAGATTTTGCTGCTACAGCTATCACATAAGGTAAAAAATTGTTCTAATGTTAGATAACATACGTAAATTATTTTTATTTTCGTATGATGTTAAATTCAAGGAACATATTATATTGGTTGGTGGGTTTATATAGGCTTTAATAAATTTAATTCATTGTATTAGATTTTTTATTTTATTTGGGTGGCGGGTATGGGTACCGCCGCCCCGGGATCCATTTATTCGATAACCAATACCCCTGCCGTAAATCAACCCAAGCGGTTCGCTACGTTTGGTGACATAGCGGGAGTGCCCGGGTTCACATACTGCGTGGCGGGCCGGATTGGGAGAGACTGGTTGGGGGAGATCTAATATAGACCTCTAAAGCCGGACTCTCTCGACCCACCCCAGTGGGAGTATCGAATCACATGTCCATCACCCCGGGACGCATTGATCCTAAGATTTTTAAATACACATTTTATCCTTCCGAGAACTTTCTCTCCTTCCTTTCCTAAAAATACCGTACACAGAGCATCACCAAAGATGACATAGGCCCTTAGGAATTTTTTTTCGTCAGGGCCTCCTGTGTAAAAAAAAATGTTAAAAAAACTCAGAAAAATGGCATTTCAAAACCCCTTTCAAAAGTCATCAAAAGTGAAGAATATCTGCTCTTAATGGCTTTTCAAAGGAGTGATGAACTTGCAAATTGTTGAGTTGTCCGATCACAGTCATTACATTATTCCCCCATCTTAAACTTACTTGAATATTATTGAAAGATCATTACAGTTATTTACATTAATTACTGCGTATTTTAATCACAGATGTTTAAAAAATGTGTTCTGATTCAATCGTTTTAAGGAAAACAAATATTTTTTCAAAATAGTTACTAATGTGTACTTTGAGAGAGGAGAAATATGCCATGGCCCCTTGCAAAACAAACTATAATAAGATACACCGAGTGACATGCAAAGGTTATACACAGTGTCCGGGAACTCGCAGTACAAGCGGGAAACTTGCGAATCTACATCACATCCAGAGTCGATGTGGTGGAATATAACTTCTCTGATTTGGAGTAAATGGAGTCCGAAGTAGAATTTTTTTATGAATATCATCTCTTTCAACGCCGCGGATTTCTTACATATTTTCCAAGGCCACGCTACCCCGCTCAAAAAGAAGAAGATGGAGAGATACGTTAATACGAACGTGAGAGCGAGCGCACTAACATTAAAAACCATAATATTCGTAATTCATGCGAAAATTGTGAAAATGTTTAATAAAAGACGACTCGTTTGAAAAAGAGCAAAAATCTCGTAAGGGCTGTGTTAAGTAGCATTTAAAGAAACATTGCTAATTTTTTCATACATATAACTTGTAAAATAACCAAAACATACGTGTAAATAATAATTTTCGGAGCATACTTTGCGATTTATTTCTATCGAGGGAATTTCAAATAATTACCGTTTCGGCGTGGGGAATGTATAGATACTATCTTAAAGAATAACATATATTTTTTTAAGAACTTACAAAACTTCATACGTTTAAGGAAAACATGTAAGAAATCGGTAGAAATTGGCAGAGCGGCCCCTCAAAAATTTGAAGTTTTATAGTTCTTAAAAAAAAGTTATTCTGTATAAAATCATAAAATATTAAAATCTTTAATAGCCTATATTTTAAAAAATAAAGCAAAAAAAGTAGCTCTTATCCTAGATCGACATTGAACCTACCTTTTTATTACAAAAATAATTTTTCAGTTTGGTTGGGTATTGTGGCCTCAAATCCAAAACTACGTTTTGTATGAAAGCGGCCACGCAGCCGTTCCTCTTAAGATTATCTATCAAATGGACCGCACGTTTCTGCACAGACTCAGTGTTTTCAGGTATTTGGTACTTCAGAACAGAGGTGGCTGCCAAATTCAACCTGCTGGGCGCACTTAAGCTTTTTATACAAATAATAAATTGAATAATTATATTTTAAAGTACAAGGACAAAGAACAAAAAATGAAAAAATCTGGAGTTTACCAATTGAATTGTAATGATTGCAACCATTTTTACATAGGTAAAACTTGCAGAAATTTTGAAACGAGGGTTAAGGAACATTTGAGATGTCTAAATAGCAATAATTATTTGGAATTTGCTAACCACCTAATTGAATTTAACCATTCATTTGACATAAATACTGGTTTTAAAATTTTACTTACTAACGTTAGTAGTTTTCAATTAGATTTTTTAGAAATTTTAGAAATTAGGAAAAATGTCAATAGAAATTTAAATATTATTAATAATCAAATCAATTTTGTGAATAACCCTATTTTAAACATATTTCCATTGTAATTTTTGTCTTTGATGTTCTAAACATCTCCCCTTTCCACCTCTCCCTCTCCCCACTATTCCCTGTTGATCTTCTAAGCACCTCCCCTCACCACCTCTCTCCCCCCACTACTTCAATTTCTACCCACGCATAGCTTTGTATACTTGATTATTTAGTTTTAGTACATTTTATGTCCTGAGGAAGAGAACATCGTTCTCGAAACATGTCGATTTGTTAAAATAAAGATTATCGTGGTAAAAACTAAGGGTTTTAATTTGTCATTACCATTATTTTATTCGTGAAAACGGTTAAAAACGGGACTGAAGTTCTTACGAACAAATTAACAGTGTTTCGTTATAAAAATAATTTGTCATTAAAAACAGCACTTTTTCGATACACAATAGCTTCGTTGTTAAGAGGCTAGACTTTGAATTACACGCGGAACACCCGCGTCTGTCATTCTGTCCCGCTCACAATAAGCTCACGCACACTTACAATACATGCGAATGCGAAATGTGCGAATGAGACAACGCTCAAATTTACCTACAGAAATCGCTCGAAAAGGGGTTTATGGAGAATACACTTTTCTACACCGAAACTTTCACGAAATTGAAATTTAAAAAAAAAAATATTTTTTAGAAAGAAGAAGCTACGTCGGTAGCTTTTTATAATTTTATAATTCTTTATGAGAGTTGAGTTAGCAGCACTTTTTCCTTAAATAATATTTTTTGATAAATCGTACATGTTTGACAGTGAATGTTTACGTTAATACGAAACGCATCGAAAATTTGAAAACATACCGACATAGTTTTCACCCTCTAGAAGGCATTATAAAATATTTTCATTTTGTGCAATTTTCGATGTAGAAAAGTGTTTTTTTCCCGGTCGTCCTTTTTGTATGGGCCGAAAAGCGAAGTCTATCATCTTAAGACATTTCGAAATGTTTGTACTTAATAAAAAAAACTCTATTTTTTTAAAACTCTTTTTAAATTATATCCAGTGATATAAAATTCCCCTGTTTAATCGCAATAAGTAGTGTGTTGTATCAGGGCGTGTAAAGAAATGTGGTTACTTAACCTATAAAATTCTACTAATGCACGTCACTTGCAATGCAGGGAATTTTCTTTCCATGGCATCGGCAGTTCAAACAAAACTTCCCGGTGCATTATGGTAAAGTGGTGTGATATTTGCCAACCATCACACTTTACATTTCACAAACGTGGCACAAAGTGCTTTCGTTGCGAATTGCAAGTTGAAAATTATTTGAAATTTTATTATGCGCACGAAATAGCACCTCTGTGATTTGGTTAGTTTTATAAGTATAGTTCTACAAAAAAAAAAACATTTATTTAAATTGTGTTGAAAGTATTTTCGTTGTTTGTTTTTGGGGTGTTATGCCGTGTTGTGCTACCTCCTTCTTTAGCCGACGTTTCGGACAGCGTTGCAGTGTCCATCATCAGGGCAGATCCGGCAGATCCGTCGATCTGCCGGATGCTTTTGGCCGTGAAAATCTAAAAACGTATCTGTGTTGAAAGTAGTTTATGTTTTTTTTTTTAAACTCCACATTGGAGGTATTGAGGGAAATAATTTCCCTTTAAGCCTTTGTCACCTTTGGTAATGCTATGTGGAAGGTATTTTTTAAGGAAATGAAGTTCTCGAAAGTAAAAAGATACTGTAAAGGTGATAGGTCGAAAGAGTCCGGCTAGTCAAAGGGCCTGTCTCAACCGACCTCACCCGATCCGGCTCACCATCGATCAGATGCTTCCTCCGCCAAGACCTAGACAAATCTTATCCCATGATTCCGAGCACCCCTGCTAATTTACGAAACGTAGCGGACCCTTAAACTTAAAGTAACTTATAACAGAGGTGTTTATTATCCAATAAATGGTTCCCGTAGTGGCGGTACCCATAACCGCCTCTTAAATTGGAATAATACAATGTACAAAACTTTAACCATGCTTAATAACCAGTTCTAAAGAGCTAGGTAAATATCCCAACCTTCCTCTTATCAATCACCTTCCCTTCTCAAAGTGCAGTTTCTAATCACATTCCCTTCTCCGAGTAGACAGAGAGGATGGACCACCACACTTTGGCACACTCTACTTGCTTCATTCACATTCATACATCATCTCTTACATACTCTTGTATTATTCTCGAATTGAGTATTTGATTGTGTTGTTCTTGGCACATCTTTTATCTGTAAACTTCATTTTCATAAATCATTATATTATATGTAAACTTAATTATGATAAATTCATTGCTGCATTAACTGTAAACTTCATTATCATCAATTATTATATTATTTGTTAAACTTCGTTATCATAATTTCATTGTTACATTATCTGTAAACTTCATTACTATCAATCATTATTTTATCTGTAAACTTCATTGACGTAAATTCATTGTTATATTATCTGTAAACTTCATTATCATCAATTATTATATTATATGTAAACTTAATAATCATAAATACATAGCTATATTAACTGTAAACTTCATTACCATCAATTATCATCTTATATGTTACCTTAATAATGATAAATTCATTGCTGCGTTAACTGTATACTTCAATATCATCAATGATTATATTATCAGTATACTTCATCACCATAATTATATTATCTGTAAACTTCACCCGCTATAACACAGGGACATCCCTAGCATAGCGGATGAAATAACACAATATCTATACAATGTACAAAATTAATTTAATAAAAAATAAAAACATCTTTCTCGGGCGTCCCCGACTTCTTATACCATTCACTTGAATGTCTTATATTTTCTCTAAACTCCCTTCTTCGTTCATACTCTCCACATGTGCAAAAAATCCAAGCGCCCTTATCTTAATCTTATTCATAACGCTGACATCAATCTTGCATTCTTTCGGAATCACAATAACATTTAAAACATAGTTTTATCACACATACGCCACAGGAATTTCAATTGTATAGTATTTAGTCTACTTTCATCCATCTTCTGCCTAACTGCCGTATTTCTGAGTTGGTATCAGCACTCTACTGTGGACTGTCAATCTGTCACCTTATAAACTACATTAAACAACGCAAAATTCTCTTTCCCTCACATACTCAAATAAAAATACCATAAATAATGACGAAAACCACGCCCCAAGAAAACCGAGCGTAACCCAGTTATTTATAACTCATTATCCACATAATTGCGATCGAACTGTGGAAAAATTCAACTTTCTCAGCCATTTGAAATGTGTGCATAAAAATTATGCCAAGGATATGGAGTGGAATTTTCCTAGCGAGGTCAATCGAACCATAACTTAACAACTAAGGGTTACAGTTTGGTCTACAGTAGCGCAACATTCACATACGCATATGCTCGGGTGATCTGTCCGTCAAGCATGCATGTCCACCACGAGCCAATCGGTCTATGAATGTAACCGACGGTTTTGCTCGCCGTGCATGACCTCATTCGCAGTCGTTTGTCCTGCAGAGTGTCAATCGAACCATAACTTAACAACTAAGGGTTACAGTAAGGTCTACAGTAGCGCAACATTCACATACGGATAGGCTCGGGTGATCTGTCCGTCAAGCATGCATGTCTCCCACGAGCCAATCGGTCTATGAATGTAACCGACGGTTTTGCTCGCCGAGCATGACCTCATTCGCAGTCGTTTGTCCTGCAGAGTGTCAATCGAACCATAACTTAACAACTAAGGGTTACAGTTTGGTCTACAGTAGCGCAACATTCACATACGGATATGCTCGGGTGATCTGTCCGTCAAGCATGCATGTCCCCCACGAGCCAATCGGTCTATGAATGTAACTGACGGTTTTGCTCGCCGAGCATGACCTCATTCACAGTCATTTGTCTTACAGAGTGTCGTGTTTAAAAATTAATCCTAATCCTAATTAACTAACTAACCATCCCACTGTTCCTCCGCAGGGTTAGACAGAAAGGATGGCCTGCCAAACATGCCGGTCTTGGCACACATTTCTTGCCTGATTCACATACATACATACATCGTCCCATTCATGCTCTCCTATTATTCTGACTCTTGACATGGCCCGACTCAAATATCTAGTCAACTTTATCGTGCCATGTTTTCTTCGACTTCTGCTACGTTAACATTTGCGTTATATATTATCCTTGCACTCCTTTCTTCGTTCATTTGCTCTACATTACCAAACCATCTAACTCATTACGCTTACCTCAGCCTTGCATTATTTAAGGATCCCTTTTTATATTTAATTTTAAAAATTTATTCTACCTTTTTTTTCCTCTCCGGAATTTTTGGTTTTAGATTCTAGAAATTTATCGAAACTTTGAAATTCTCTAGAATCTAGAGAATCCATAAATTTGCCCAACATATTTTGAATTTTCCTCAAATTCCCTAAATTTTGTGCTTTTTCCCTGTTTCCTATTTTTTTTCCTGGATCTAGAAAAAAATTCTTAGACAAACCAACACTCGATATGAAATGCTCGCTGCTCGAATGTGTGTCGCCGAGCAAATCCATGTGAATCGTGCGTCGAAATGGGAGGATCGGCTCGCCGAGAAAGCTCGGCGGTCAGTTCCGCGAGCATGTACGTCTGTGAATTCTGCCCTTATCAGTCTCTGCAGGGATTCAAGATTTTGGTACGCGAAACAACAAAATATTTATCAATATTACTATTTCATTTTAAAAAAAATGTTTGTCGGTAGCCGTGTAATTATATAATAATATATTAAAATACAGTGTTTGAAAATTTCCTAAAAATTAACCATTATCAATTTCCCTGGAATTTAGTTCACTGGAATAATTTTAAAATAGCTGTTAACCTCACCTAACCTAACCTAACATAACCTATTTAACCAATTTTTAATATATTGTTTTCATAACTTTTAATGGCTTTTCAAAGGAGGTGTTGAGTTGAATTTATTATGAGTTATCCGGTCACCGTATCCGGGATGTGACCACACATACCCCAAGGATTTTAATTAGCAACTTCTGAGCATATTTATAGTATTTACAAAAAGCAGGCATCATTTTGCTGTCCGATGGTAATTTTTTCATAAAAAAATATATTTATTTTTAAATCACGCGTCGCCACTGATCTCACTTCTACGCGTCGTGACGGGATCACGTGACACTTGACCGTTTCATGTGTTACCGTGCTGCTGGAACGAAACGAGTCATTATTACGTGACCTGCTAGTCTATACCCGATAAATATAATTTATTATTTTTATTGTTTGTAGTAACTGTTACACCTTGTATACATATAATGTGTATGGTTCCATGTCAACTCAGAAGCAACCGAACACAAAAAAACTCTTTAAAAAGTCGTTAAAAGCTATGAAAAAAAAACCTAACCTAACATAACCATTTTTTTAATATATTTTTTTCATAACTTTTAATGACTTTTCAAAGAAGATGTTGAGTTAAATTCATTTTGATTTATCCGGTAACCGATATGTATGTCCTTCGTTTGTCGAATGTTGTCAATTTCTGAACGAAGGTACCGTTTATAAGGGAAAATGATTTGTGGAATGAGGAAGTACATTCCTAGCAAGTGGAAAGTTACTCGGCGTGCAACAAGTCCATAGAAACCTATGACTTGTGACTCGCGAACGGCCGTGAACTAACGATTTCTGTGGAATTCCACGCTTTTTAAAAGGCTGGAAGAATTTTTATTAGAATTTTTGTCCAAAAAATCATTGTTGCGTCTTTTTTTGTTTGTTTTTTAGTTAACATTTACTTTCTTTTATTTTTTTATCTATTTTTGAAGTAAATACTTCTTTACGCATGCATAACCTGAGGGGTAACCTGGCGAATGTGTAACGGAAATTGAAATGCGTTGCGAGGCGAACGGGCTCATTGTAGAAGCAAGAGAGAGCAGTGCGCGCGCACATTTTCTTTCTCTCTCCCTCTCATAGCCAGTGCATGAAATATTTCGGTCAGTATTTTGAAATAGTTAGACGTGAGGTCCTTGGTTCGAGTCCCAGTTGCAACCATTATATTTTATTATTTTTCTGTGTCTTGTTTCTTTTTCATATTTAAAAAAATTAGATTATTATTGTTATCTTCTTCTTCAATGATATATTACATTGATGGGAAAAAAAAAAAAAATCATAATATTTTTCACTGGATTTCCAAATTCAGCAATCATTTAATCATAAGTACATTTTCTCAGACGTCGACATTATTGGACTTTTCCTCAAATTTACTAAAATAAAACATTTTCAATATAACTGAAAATGGCGCTTGGTCTAAAATGTAACAAATTGTGCGATAAGGAAACTGTTTTCACTTTTCTATTTTCCTTGTATATTTAAGTCGTATAAAAAAAGTATAAGTAATGCAAAGCATTTTCCTTATTTACGTGTTTTGTTAATTTTCACGTATTGTAATTTTGTTATTGTTTTATGTTAATCTTATATTCCCTCTCATTTCGCATTGGCAGGTACCCATAACAAGGTTATCATGACAATTGATCCGGCGACAATTCGCCCGCCGACAGTTCAACCGCCGACAGTTCATCCCTCGGGCAGTTGATCTAGCGGACAGTTGATACCTGTGTCAATTGATCCCTCGGACATTAGAGGATCCCAACCACTTATCCGCCCTGTAATAGGCAGTGCCGGATTAAGACTACTTGATGCCCTAAGCAATCCAAGCCTTTGGGCCCCCATATCTATAAGTAAACTGGTATCGGTCTTAAAAAAAAACGTATTTAATAAAACGAGATAGATCATTACTAAATAACTAACTTACTATCACACCGTTTCTCCGCAGGGCTAGGCAGAGAGGACAGTCCGCCAAACAACTCGGTCTTGGCACAAACTCCTTGCCTCATTCAGTCTCATACATACTCTTCTATTATTCTGACTCTTCACATGGTCCGACTCAAGTATCTGATTCACTTGATCGTGCCACGTCTTCCTCGGGCGTCCTCGACTTCTTCTACCGTTCACATCATAAATTCTATTTACACTCCTTTCTTCATTCATTCGCTCTTTATGCCCAAACCATCTAAGCGTCCTTTTCTTAATCTTACTTATTACACTCACATCTTGACCGGTCAGTGGTTCGGTGGGCGTCGCGTTTTGGGTCCCATCCAGGCGTTCCGTGTTCGATTCTTCAGCTGGCTAAGTCCTCCATCAAAACACAAGCAATATCTTCCGCTGTGGTGGTAGTAGGAGATTTTCAAATGTTGTTGGGTTATTCGTAACCCGGAAACGTTTGTCTTTCTTTAAAAAAAAAAATAAATCTTAAAATATGTATGAAGAATGAAAGAGATAACTGGAGTAGGTATTATGTACATACAATAAAAAAAAAGCATTTTTACTTATTTATTGAAATGCGACTTGCGACTTTTTCGGGCATTAGGTAATTAGTTTTTAAGTCCAACGCTTTTACCATATCTAACTCTAAATACTGATAAAGCCTCGAGTTTTTCCTGCAGCATCGTCGTTAATTTTTCATTTTTTATTATTTTCATTTTTGAAAAGATTGTTCCACTATGCAGTTTGATATCATCAGGCATAAAAATATACGCAGGGTTGTGTCCACATTAGAGAACGCTGATTCAATTTTATCAATGTGTATTATTTTGTACAATAATTGGGCGTGAGTTTGATATGAACTTGTTCGAGGCAAATCACTGGAACTTATTTTTACAATGAAACTGTTGAATTTCGGATTCTAAATCGGTATTAAGATCTTGTGGATACCTATGTGTTTACTAAATTTCTACAATGCTGACAGTATTCTGAAGTTTTTTCAGGACACAATTTTATCGACATCGGGTATTTTACTCAGGAATGAGAATTTGTCAAAATAGAAGTAAAAATATCGGTAAATATATCCGCCTCCTAAATTGTAAATAGATACAGCATTTTTCCCTCAACAGATTGAACATATAAGTTTGTCGTATTTTATTACTCGACCGTATAGCGTCTTCTTCGGGACTCGGAATTATTGTTAGTAAAAATGTTTGTATAGCCGATTTCCACTCAAAATGCCTAAAGATATATGGATTTCGACATACTATCCTTTTTGCATACTGTTATGGGATAAATGTAAATGAGACTAGTTGAAAAGGTTGTTATTTGATGGTGTGTGCCAATGTCAGGCACTGTGGCCCGCAAATTAACTTTGACTTCCGTAATGGGAAGTCTTGGACGCCAAACCCTGACCAAAGTCAGAGTATGTCAATCTGCGGAGAGCACAAGTACTCCATCATCAGAGCATGGGTCATATATTGCCATGCCATCCCTGTAAAGGTTATTAGGTTTCTCTACAAATAAAACCCAGGTAGGTAAATAATATAGACACTGTATTGTGCTGTTAAAAAACATAATAATGATTATAACGGTAAGGACTCACCCCGGGACCATAGTACTATTTACCCTATGCTAATTTAACTATAAAATGAGCACGGCGGAAGAACTGCTGGTGAAGAGAGGAGAGGCCCATCTCGCCTCCACGCGGTGACATCATCGCCTCGACATCCGTGGCATCCAGAAGATACGTCCTCTGTCTCGGTCGCCAAGTAGAAAGGGACCCTTGTATCCATCTGCATCCGGGAAGACCATGCAGGCTTCCAGCCGTTTTATAACGGAAGATTTATATGTGAGACTCGTATCATTTTAGCGGCACTTTGTTCGAGCACGGCGGCTCCCGTTTTAAATATAATCCCGACCGGAGATCACTCGCTGCGGATTAATTACTCGCGGCGTGTCGCCGTCTTACATAGAGCGATTCATTCGATTAATGCGGAATAGACTCTTCCACAAAACAAGCCGACCGGCACTATGTTTCGAGTTTCTTTCCGAAACTAAAAATCTCGCTTTACGCGCGGATGTTTACTAGGAAACTTTTAATTGATAACTTGGACATGATTCTACGCCCGTATGATAACAATCCAACCTCAGGATTCCATTATGCCATTTTAAAACTTAGAAATAATTGACCGTTGTTTTCGAAGCGAGTCGCACAATGTCGCTCCCAAAACCAGAGTGAGGAAACGGAAACGCCCCCAGGCTGCCCACGCTCGCGCCGAATAAAATCTACAAGTGCCGCCAACATGATAGACTAACCATAAATAACGATAGTACCTAACTACTCGATAAATAAAATATGAAATAAAATAATAAAATAAAATCGCTTCATAACAATACCCCCCTTCCCAGAAAAATGTTTGCCCTCAAACAAAACTATCAAAAACCTCAACATGCCCTGAACTGGCTAGGTTGGTCCCGAGGAGTACCTAGTAAGAAAAACAACAAAAATAAAACAAACAGTAGATGTGAAACACATAATACAATTATCAGAGGTAGAGAAGAAAAAAAATATATCAATAATAATCCTTATACAATAATCTTATGACGAATGAGTGCATCGCAATCCCAATCGCGCCTATCCAACGTGTAGGGACGGACAGTAGGCTCGCGATGCAACCATTCTCAACCTTAAAACTAGAAAACCCATTTAACTTAACAACAACTTCTTGTAAGATGATACGTGAATGGACAGCAAGCACCCCTTACCACAGAAAAAAACTGGGTGATTGCAATATTGTCTGTTTCCGAACACTGCCATTGACGTATAATCTGGAACAGAACACTTAAACTAACTTAAAAAATAAGTCTTAAAATTAAATACATACATTTTTATGAATAAATCACTCCTCCAAATACGACAAGTTAAATTCAATGCACTAGGCATCACTGTTCCGAAAAAAATCACTGAATTTAAAATTGCCTCTCGTAGGTCGAAAATATTTGATGGGTTCACCATCTACACTTCACTGACTCTACATCCTTTAGGATAAAAATACCAATCTTCTTTTGGAAGGATATTCCTAACTAACCTCCTATTCTGGTCCTTGGGTGTACAATACTTAACTAATCAACAATGATACCATGTTATTTTAATTTAAGTAGTATTAATAGTATACAACCATCGCATCGGATGGTGCCAATTTTAGAGAAAACAACCAACTTTTCAGAAGGTGTGGTTTGTTAATGATATATGCATCTATAATTTAGTGCAGTTATATAGGTATACATACGCCCAACTCTATAGAAGGCGTAAGCAGTAGATAAAGAACAACTTTAAGGTTTTCACTGTAAACCGTTGTTCAACCACAGAGTATATAATAACAAAGTTATAAGTCTCTCAGGACAATAATAACAGTATACAACCAAAATCTTATACAAACAAAAAAAAACCTACTTCCTATGTTGCTTTAAAATGTGGAATCGTTCACATCGTTCCACATTATAATTTCTGTAAAATCTTATAAATCTCTTAGAGAACAAATAGTGATACATAATAAAAAACAAGAACATAACCTAAAAAAAAAGGTATGCCTGAAACACACCGAGATATAGTGCGGACATGTCCGTGTATTTCAGGATACAAAACTTATAACTAATAATCCTAGCTTATTCATCTGTTCAGTCGACGTCCAAATTTACGTCTGTTTTAGCGTTAATACTATCGATAAATTTATACTTATACATGCACATATGTATTTTTAAATATATATATTCTCAACTCGAGCACTGCCACTAGAGTTGAGGTTGTTATTGTAATGAAACAAACCACCCTCATCATCAATGTTACAAAACACCCCCGCGAAGTAAATAACCCATTTCCTTAGAAAAGAACCTAAGACAGGACTAATGACTGTCAGAACGCATGGAACTTCCATCTCGGTTGATCAGGCCGGATGAAGTTCCGTGCATTGAAAAAAAGTAATAGAAAAATGAATAATATAAAATTCGTTAAACCTAACAGTCCCTGAGAAAGATGGCCAGACTTTCTTAGGTACTGAAGTGCAGGGACTACATAGGTATGTTGTCCAATTTGACGATATCCTTTACGTGGAAGTCGCCGCACACTTTGCCATTCAAGTCTGCTAAAGTATAAACGAGGTCTGATTTTTTTCACTACCACTACATTCTGCACGAAGCGTGGGGATAATTTTTGGGAGAAATAATTCAACGCATTTGATTGTACGAAGTTTCGTCTCCACACTATGTCACCAACGCGATAAGTGACGTTTTTCCTACGCAAATTGTAGTGGTTAGCCCCCTTTTTGTACGCCTTAAGTAGAGCATCAGAGACTTGCTCATAGACGTTTGCCAAACCTTGCAACTTTTGTGCATATATGGTAGGTGAAGCTTCCCTTTGAGCGTTGCTATCCCCCTCGTGAATAGGATTACGGTGCAAATCTCCATCAAGTATCTGCTCACGGCCGTGCATTAGAAAATACGGAGTAAAGTTTGTCGCGCAATTGACGGTGTTATTCATTGCAGACTGAACTTGTGGCAAAAATTTTGACCAGTTACGATGGTCTGATTCGACTAAAATCGATAAGGCAGTACCTAATGTCTGATTGTACCTCTCAACCACATTATTTTGTGGGGTGTAAAGAGAGTTGTAAAACGGTAAAGGAATATTGTAACTTTTAAGGAGTTCTTTGAACTCTTTCGAAATAAATTGAGGACCATTATCACAAACAATGGTCCTTGGTACACCATGTACCAGGAAAATGTTTTCCTCTAAGTTTTTCACAATGCTGCCCGCGGTGCCTTTGCGCAGCGGGAATAACCAAGTAAACTTGGAGAAAACATCTACACAAGATAAAATGATTGTATGTCCGGAGTAGCTACGAGGCAATGGACCCACTAGGTCTAAGGAAAGCATTTGCATAGGCCTGTTTACCTTCTTAGGGTTTGTAGAAAAACCGTTCGGTGGTGCCGTACTGATCTTATGCGCCTTACAAACAGTACATTGACCAATAAAATTTTTGACGTCTTTGTACATGCTAGGCCAGTAATACCTAAGTTGTAGCTTTTTATACGTTTTGAAGACTCCTGGGTGACAGGCGCGAACGGAGTCATGGGAGTCTGAAATAATATTTTTCCTATCCTCTTGAGGAATGACCCTTTTCCATGCGGTGTCCTCACATAAGTCCAATTGGGTTTTCGTGTGACGATACAACTCGTTGTCTTCAATTCGGAAATTTAAAAATCTTTGCGGAGAAATTTGGCAACCCTGCCATACATTTAGGAACCATTTGTCTGACGTAGAACGATAGTCTATTCCTGATATAAATGCAAGATCCTTACGAGAAAGGACGTCTGGTACAATATGTTGCGTTCCTTTACGATGAACGACGTCGAAAGTAAATTGAGAAAGTCGAGTACTCCAACGCGCTAGGCGACCACTTGGATTCGATAAGGACCCCAGCCATTTTAGACTAGAATGGTCTGTTACTACTGTGAAGTGCGCCCCTTCTATGTAAGGCCTAAAATGAGTAACGGAATCCAATACCGCCAGGAGTTCCCTTTCAGTGACACCATAGTTACGTTCGTGGTTATTAAGACAACGTGAGTAATAAGCAATCGGGTGTTCCGCACCGTCTACGGTTTGAATCAAAACCCCACCAATTCCTACCGAACTGGCGTCGCAGTGGATCGCGAAAGGTTGTGAGAAGTTGGGACAACTTAGCACTGGGGCACTTATAAGATCTTGTTTTAAATCATTAAAAGCTTTTTCGGCTTCCGGTGTCCACTTGAAGTTGCTGACACCGTTTTTTGAACCAGTAAGCCTCGACAAAGGAGCTGCTATGCTTGAGAAGCCTTTAATAAAGCGTCTAAAGTAGCCGGAGAGGCCAAGGAAAGCCCGGATGCCTTTCGCATTTTTAGGCACCGGAAAGTCCTTTATGCTCTCTATCTTTACCGGATCTGTGCGCAGACCATGTGAATCTACAATGTATCCCAGGTATTTAAGTTCTGCCCTACAAAATTCTGATTTTTTTTGATTAATGGTAAGACCCGCGTCTCTCAATCTTTCGTACACGCGGTTTAAAAGTTTTAGATGTGAATCTAAATCCTCAGATATCAAAATTAAGTCGTCTAGATAGCAAAATGCGTTATCATCAAATTCTGGCCCAAAAAGGGCGTCTGCTAGTCTTTGGAGCTCGCTGGGTGCATTTTTCAACCCAAACGGCATTCTAGTAAATTCAAAAAGTCCGCGACCTGGAACGACAAACGCAGTTTTCTCGCACGAGTCTTTTTCTAGCGCTATCTGCCAAAAAGCTTTCGATAGGTCTATTGACGATACGTACCTTGCGCCTCCAAGTTTGTCAAGAATCCGCGCAATATAAGGCAAAGGATAACTGTCTCTGATGGTTACGTTATTTAATTTGCGGGAATCAAGGCAGAATCTCCCTGTACCATCCTTTTTTTGAACTATTAAAACTGGGCTAGACCATGGTGAACGAGACGGGCGTATTACCCCTAACTTAAGCATCTCGTCTACTTCGGCGTCAAGTTGACGTTGTCTTGCCGGAGACAGTGGGTAATAACGTTGTTTAATAGGCGGGCCTGTTGTGTGAATCTTATGTTTGACTAGATGAGTCAACCCCAGCCCTTTGTTTTCGTAAGAGATGGATTCAAATTTTTTGATAATGTCTGAAAGAGCTTTATTTTCTGTAGCTGTCAGAGATGAGGCAGGCCGAATTGCTCGTACCTCATTGATTTGTCTGTTATGTTGAGGTGCGCGACCCTCTGAGAACAGTTCCGGCGCGATCCGAAACTGTCTCCAAAAGTTCACGCCTAAAATGAAATTAGGAGTCAGCGATGGGATGACGTAAAAAAGAACCTCCTTTGTGGTTGAATTGTACGTCACCGGCAAAGTTAAGGAACCTATAACAGGTTGACAGGTACCGTCTGCTGTAGTAACCTTAAAATCTACTTTTACTAATTCTACCCCTAAATCTAAAAATATCTTATAACTATCTCCCCCTAAACAAGACACGGAAGCACCACTGTCCAACAGTGCTTTATAATTATTATTTAAGACATAAATGTCGGCATAAGGACGGTCATCCTCTATACTATCCTTCCTCTGCGGCAGTGCGTCCACTGTCTGAGGAGACGGGCTAGAAAGGAATTGTTGTACTAGGCGGAGCCAACGCTTCCACTCCCTCTTTCTTTGTGCACAAGAAGGGGCGCGGTAAGATTGACTCTGTCCTAGTTTTTTGGATTCTTATTATGCTTCTCATTCTTAATACTCCCAACTTGTGGTTTCTTGTTATCGCCATTTTTTTTCCAGCAATTTGCGATTAAATGACCCTTGGTCTTACAAAAGGTACAAAAAGTAGAATTAGGTTGATGTTTTGGAGGGCCCGATGCAACAAAATGGTTATTATTACTATTGTTTGTAGGTCTATAATCCCTATTAGTGTTATTAAAATTATTATTATTGTTTGTAGGTCTATAATACCTATTATTGTTATTAAAATTATTATTATTTTTATTACTGAATGTCCTGTAATCGTTTTGATTGTGAAAAGGTTTATTATATTGGTTGGCAAACGAAGTAAACTTCTTAAAGTCCCTTGTATTATTTTTTGGTTCTACTAATTTCGACGTCGCCGAAGACGTTGAAGCCTCCGTGAATGACTCGAGTTTAGCTGCGCACCTCGTTAATTCTTCAAAAGAATTAAAATCCCTAGATGATAATAAATTTGCATACATAGGTGACAATGCTTTCATGGCTATTCTTAACAGTTTAACATCCGGAATTTTAGAATCTAATTTATTGTTAAGTGCTTTCAGTCTTAAAGTAAATTCCAAAACTGACATTCCCTTCGGTTGTTTAAAATTGAAAATCTCATTTTCGAGATCCAATTGCTTATCCTGTCCCTCAAATTGTTTTATTAACAAGCAGGAGAGGTCTTCCCACTCCAAGTCTGGGCTATAAATTGATCTATACCAAAGAAGTGCTAAACCGTCTAAAATTTCACTGAAAGATTAAACTAAGTCTTTATGCGAAATGTTTCGTGTCCTACAACGCTCTTCCACCAGTAACAAAAAATCTCTTACGCAGCTTTTTCCATCGTATTTAATATCCCAATTAGTAACCCCCCGCGAAGATGATTCTTTATAAATAATCTTGGTATGTTTAATAACCGTGACCTTCTCATCTTTTTCAATATCTGAATCTAGATCCGAATCGCTTTCCTCCATAACCACGTTTAATGATTTCTTAATTGTTTTATTAAAGGCGCGCGCTTGTGTACGCAGCGCCTGAACGGTGCTCTCCGGTTCTATAGATCGCGAAGCTAACTCCTTAACTAGTTCTTCCTTGGAGGCATTATTAACATTTGGAATTGGGGTAGACATGGTGAAGGTTTGTGGCAGGCTTGCTACAATTAGAGAAAAAAACAAAAAAACAAAAAAATATATATTTATATATAAATCCCCAATAAAACTCTTAGGTATTCCCAAATAATTGCCGAGAATTCTAAAAGGGAATTTATTATTTTAAGTAATACTTTTAAAACCGTTTTCCAAAAATAAAAAAAAATATTTTTGAAAGAATATTTTTGACAACCCTGTTTTATGTTAATTAGAATTTGTGACAACCCTGTTTTTTGTTGGTTAAAATTTGTGACAACCCTGTTTTTTTAAAACTAAAATAAGGAATATTTTATCGTTGTTCAATACTCCTGCCTTCTTTCGTCATTTATATGTTAATGAAACGGTACTTCAAAAACAAACAAATAAAGATGAAAACAATTCTCGCGAGTACATTTATGTATAGTGCTAATAAAATTGGACGTGCGTAATTATGTAATTTAAACAAAACGACGTACGTAATTAGTTTAAATAAAACATATTCACAACTTGAGGCTGTGACAATCCACAATAATAGTGCATGCATTTGTTAATGTGCGAAATAAACAAAGTGCATACACGTCAGTCTTATTTAGCGTGCGATGTTCTCCAAATAAGTACTATAAATGTCAGTTTGACGTATGGAAAACATCCACACCAATTGATAGGTAGTAGATATTAATAACTTTAATATTTACCTAAGATGATATGCAAACCGAAATTTGATTATAAATCAAATTTAATTCAAGAACACCACAACTTAATAAAACATATACCATGCCTATCTATGCGGTATTGAATAATGCCAATTAACACGTTTATATAATAATTATTTATAAGGTACCTGCAATATTATTGCGCACAATATCTAACTACAAAGTCACGCCGGTAACAAGACCGGTGACTTGGAATAAAGTGATTTGTTGACATTTCAAATCACTGTGACTGCAATTATAGGTTATGACAGCGACCGTTTATTATCAACAAACGAAATTAACACCCCCACTGAACAGACGAATAATATTTTTTTTACACAGACTACATATCAGGGCGAAGAAAACGTTTACAGGAATGGCATAACTCGAAACCATACCGCGTATGAGCGCCAAATTGTTATGGGATAAATGTAAATGAGACTAGTTGAAAAGGTTGTTATTTGATGGTGTGTGCCAATGTCAGGCACTGTGGCCCGCAAATTAACTTTGACTTCCGTAATGGGAAGTCTTGGACGCCAAACCCTGACCAAAGTCAGAGTATGTCAATCTGCGGAGAGCACAAGTACTCCATCATCAGAGCATGGGTCATATATTGCCATGCCATCCCTGTAAAGGTTATTAGGTTTCTCTACAAATAAAACCCAGGTAGGTAAATAATATAGACACTGTATTGTGCTGTTAAAAAACATAATAATGATTATAACGGTAAGGACTCACCCCGGGACCATAGTACTATTTACCCTATGCTAATTTAACTATAAAATGAGCACGGCGGAAGAACTGCTGGTGAAGAGAGGAGAGGCCCATCTCGCCTCCACGCGGTGACATCATCGCCTCGACATCCGTGGCATCCAGAAGATACGTCCTCTGTCTCGGTCGCCAAGTAGAAAGGGACCCTTGTATCCATCTGCATCCGGGAAGACCATGCAGGCTTCCAGCCGTTTTATAACGGAAGATTTATATGTGAGACTCGTATCATTTTAGCGGCACTTTGTTCGAGCACGGCGGCTCCCGTTTTAAATATAATCCCGACCGGAGATCACTCGCTGCGGATTAATTACTCGCGGCGTGTCGCCGTCTTACATAGAGCGATTCATTCGATTAATGCGGAATAGACTCTTCCACAAAACAAGCCGACCGGCACTATGTTTCGAGTTTCTTTCCGAAACTAAAAATCTCGCTTTACGCGCGGATGTTTACTAGGAAACTTTTAATTGATAACTTGGACATGATTCTACGCCCGTATGATAACAATCCAACCTCAGGATTCCATTATGCCATTTTAAAACTTAGAAATAATTGACCGTTGTTTTCGAAGCGAGTCGCACAATGTCGCTCCCAAAACCAGAGTGAGGAAACGGAAACGCCCCCAGGCTGCCCACGCTCGCGCCGAATAAAATCTACAAGTGCCGCCAACATGATAGACTAACCATAAATAACGATAGTACCTAACTACTCGATAAATAAAATATGAAATAAAATAATAAAATAAAATCGCTTCATAACAATACTTACTTGAATAAATAATCCCCTAACGTAATATTTGAGGTGATAAACTGTCCGAGGAATCAATTGGCACAGATATCTACTGTCCAACGGATGAAATGTCCAGTAGGGTGTGTCAATTATTTCAACTTTGGAATTCAGAAACGCCTGGGATCTCAAAAGTTGCGTCTTACAAAGAAAATGAGAACTGCATAAAATTTATTTTTTAAATGGTTATTAGCTTGCACCCAAAACATGTATTTTTAAATTATGGTAATTAATTTATTTTTTTTCACAATAATTACTGCTGTCGTAACACTTGTAACATGTTATAATTAAATTTTTAGCTTCAATTATTTGTTATTCGTTGTATTTTGTTCAAAAATGTTAGTGTTGTTATTGTTTAGTATCTTGATTTTATCCAGAAAAAGTGTTATTTTCCCTTTTTATATTTTTAACAATAATATGTTTCAAAAATATTTTTTTTTGGAATTCTTTGGACTACAGTTATGAAATAAAAATTAAGTTTGAACCTTCGTTTTATTTTTTTCCCAAATCACGAAATTTTTTTTTTTTTCAAAACTTCCGGCCATTTTAGCGTACTAATAGTGAACACGAATTTAATTTATTGTACGTTTTAGAATAGCTAAAGATCATATGCAACTTTTGAGACCCCGGGCGTTTAAAAATAAGGCAATTTTTTCTCTCTATGGAGAGCGACACACGCTTCTGTCCGGGAAATGAACTGTCGGCGAATGAACTGACGGCGGGCAAATTGTCGCCGGATCAACATAATAACATCAGATAATAGTAGAAAACACCACAAGAAGAAAAACATAATGAAGCACTAAGAATGATTTTTCGACCATTAAAACAAAAAAACCTAATTTTTTTGTTAAAAAAAGAATCATTTTGGATGGTCATAATAAACAAAAGAATCTGATATTATTTTTTGTGCAATTAAAAATAAAGAAATAATTATATGAATAGCATTCAGTTATATATTAAGATGAGCCACAAGTCGAAAATGTACGTATTCTTAGTGCGCCTTATATCGCCACGAATATATATTGCAATAGTCACAAAAATGGCTTGGCAAACGGAGTCTAGAAGCCATGATTTCAAGCGCAATAGCACGTTTTTTAAATTTATTTTGCGAATAATTTTATAAGAACGACAAAAAAATTATCAATAAAAATACATTTCTAATGAAATAACGCATTTTTTAAATAATTTACGCTTATATTTTTTAGGAAGTAATTAACACTTTTATACGCAATGGAAACGGTAGGAAACGTTTTAATTTATCGAAAGCATATTTTTGGGTATTTATAATGTTAAACGAGTTTAGAAATTATTGAAAATCATAAATACTTATGATAGTTATGATCAAAAAATACTTACAAGAAGTACACGATATTGAATAATTTATCATCACGCGTTTTGAAAATTTTTATTGCTCACTTGAATGTAGGTATAAATTAAAGCAAGTTTTGACTGAAATAAATCAATATTACATTTTTAATTTTTAAAATTTGATACGGGGAATAATCGATCTTTCTCATTGGCACCTCCCTGTACAGTTGCAAGCATTTTTAAACTTTTATTCTCAGCCGCTGGTCAATCGCTCTTAACCCAAAAATAAGTGACTGATAATATAATATTATCCTCTGATCTTGAAAGCTTGCGACTTCTGTCGCATTGGTTGAAATACATACATAAATAAACGACACCTGCACGAATTATGATGCTGTCAAGTTATTTTCTTTTATCTTGTACTTTAAAATAATAATGTATACGAATTAATGTGAAACACGCTTGTTTGCCATGTGGCAAATGAGAAAGATAATTTCCCTAACGTTTGTGTAGAGATATTTGAAAGACACGGAGTTAATTAATAATTAAGGCACTATTTATGAACGTATCTTGGTATGCCGTTAATTTATTCTAATACCAAAATTAGGTTTATTAAAAAAGTAGATTAATGATGATATTTTCCTACTTTCAAAAGTGCTCTTGAAGTAATAATATGTCGAAATTTCATTATAAGAATAACAATAGGGAAGTTAAGTGAAAAATATTATGACTTATAAAAAATATGTTCATGTAGATGACATGCAAACTTAAATTCCGGTATTTTTTTTTTAAAGATGCAACAGTTCGTAACATAGCGGTCAGTGAAAAATAACATTTCGTGTTTTTAAATTTAAAAAATAACCATTAAAATGCACTTTTTTCGAAATTCCGGTAAATGAATTGATTAGTACTAGTTAATATTTAACTACTACAACTTTTTAAATTTATTTTTTTCGTCCATATTAAGCGTGAAACGGTTTTGTAAATATTTTACCTCATATTTCAGACAACCAAGGACCGGGTTACGTCACGAACTCTCCCGCACGGTATTATGCTCTTGCCGGTGTTTTCGCGGGCTTTATAAAATTCAAACTTGTAGAATTAATTACATTATGAAAACGGACTTAAAAAATAAACTAGTATATAAGTTAACATGTGAACATTGATAAAAAAAGGACTAAAAAGAAGGAACTTCCTTATTGTTAGTATTAAACAAATTAGTATTTAATGTTTATTGGAATAACTCTTGTTATGATAGGTTTTGAAGGTTATACCCATCAAAATAATATACCATTGTAGACGAAAAGAAAATTAATAAATCTTAAAAAAAATATGCAAATGAAGAAAACAGAATAATGAAAATGTAACGGTTGCAACTGGGACTCGAACATAGGAACTCTTGTCTTACCGGGACAAACGCCTTAACCATCTCGGCCATTGGAACTCCTTATTTGTAAATCATTTTTGACGATCTCATATTTCAAATTCATAAATAACAATATTATCTTCGAGTAATTTTTCCCCTATTTTTGATTGTTACCTTTTTAAATGACCTAAGAATCGGTTTGTAACCTAAATAGAGCTTCAGATAAACATTATCAATTTTATTTATATGAGATTCCTATTGACCTTGTCCAAAATTCTTCATGAATATTCATTTCTGAAATATAATATCGACAAAAATTATTTTAAAATAAGAGCTATTATTGACCGAGTTGGATAAGGCATTTGTCCTGTTAACACGAGAGATCCTGTGTTCAAGTCCCAGTGCGATCGTTACCTTTTTGTTTTTCGGTATCATATTATTATTCACATCATCGTTTGAATTTATTAGTATTAATATCTCCTCCAATAATAAATAAATTTTCATTATTTGATGAAGATCACAAGTTGGTATTATAATAAAATTGGTTCAGACTGACCTGATTATTGGAAAATTTCAAATGAAAACAAAGTCTCACTGTTCGTCTTTGAATATATTTTACGAGTCAAGATTCAGGACTGCAATTATTCACAGTTGAATTCGCAGTCAGTTCAAAGACTGAAAATCTAGATCTTTAACCCACATTTATTTTATTAGATTCTGAATGCTTTCGTACGGTTTGTGGTTTTGATTTATGTTTTTGAAGTAAAACTTTTTTACGCACGTTTGACTTCGGGGGTAAGCTGGCGAATGCGTTACGAAAAGTGTAATGCGTTACGGGCGAGGCGAACGGGCTGTATCACACTGTAGAAGCAAGAGAGAGCAGTGCGCGAGCACATTTTCTTTATCTCTTCCTCTCATAGCCAGAGCATGAAGATTATTCGTAATTTCATTTCGTTATTGAACAATTTTATAAATAGTGTAGGAGCAAGAGAGAGCAGTGCTCATGCACATTTTATTTCTCTCTAGAAGTTTTATTTCAGTCGTGTGGTCTAAAGCACACTCGTTGTTTATTCTTCTTCTTGCTTGCACTGTCCCAACTCATTACCTAGGTAGGCTGTTAGGGTCGGCTCTTCTCGTTCTCAGGTTGTAGCTTCTTCGGTTCTGGGTATCGATTTCATCCAGGCCGTTTCTCTGAGGTATTTTGGAGCATTGAGTCAACCTTTGGTCTTCCTCTGGATGACCAAAGGATATGACTGTCGATGAAGTTCCATAGACATTGCCCGCTTTACGGTGTGGTCTGGTGGTCTCTGTCTTATGTGCACATACCATCTCAACTGTCGTTCCTCCAGCTCCAACGTCCGTGACACCCAGGCTACCATGAATGCGTGAACTTTTAATCTTATCTTTATTGTTTTGTTATTCATTCTGTTATGGACCGCTTCAACAACATAAGATAGGGAAATATCACAAAATATATCGGATAAGAATAATCATGCAGTTCCACATTGGAGAAAGCAGGTAATTAAATATCAGGTAAAGCACAATGAAAGCCAAAAATTTAAAAATGATTTATATAATGGCATAAAATAATAATATTCGTAAAGTAGATATACCAGTTTGCGAAGTGTGCCTAATACATAAAATTGAAAACGGTTTGAAGCCGACTATAGAATAGGTCTGGGCGCGTGACTGATTTTGAAGTGTCACGTGATCAAGTCAGTGCCATCGAGCAACGAACGTTTGCAACGTTTGCAAATGGTGGCGATTGTTGTTGATACTCGTTTTTACTGCTGTTTTATATGTTGTTTCACCGCAGGCATATTAAATATAATCAGAGTGACAAGACTATTTTAAATAGTGAAGTTTACTTACCAACAGCACCGAATCTGACCTGACCAGGCCCCCTAGCACACTCGATCGATAAGGATCGATAAAATAATTGTCGGTAACTTCTCATCGTTGCCTCGGACAACTGCAGAGCGCTAACGTACAAACAACAGTTGATATCGAATATAATGAGGACACTTAGTAATTGTGAACTGTCACTTATTCGTTTGCGATCTGCAGTCATGCTAGGGAACGATAAGAAGTTACCGACAGGTAACCTATCAATCCTTATGGATCGAGTGTGCTAGGGGGCCAGCTCTGTACTTTAATCGAACTTTAAAAGGTTGTAGATTTTTGGTTGTATACGAATACCGAACAAAAGTCCCAACTGCTCCCAACGGAATCCTCAAATAAGGTATGTTGCGAGGCTGAAGGTAGTGAAGGGAGGGGGAGGAGACGAAGGTAAAGATATACCTACCTGGCTATTTTAATCTAGTCGCCAAACACGGCTAAAGCCATTTCAAGCAACGTTCCAATTCTGAATGGTGGTCTTACACCAGGGCGATTCTGAGAGTATCTTCGTATTGCAAATATACCTTATATTATTTTTTATGATAAAATTGTGAAATAATACAAAACATTCCATTAAAATATCTAACCACTGGAGCGAATTTTGGCTTATTTTATGCGCCTTTTTAAATGTGTAAGATTGCTTTACGGCTTTAAAAAGCCAATTATCTCTTGATTCGGCAAAAAAAGATTTAAAAAATATTTGTAGCTTCCACGTTTGTTATTTCGGTCTTAAAACGAAGCTATTGAAATGCTTTATCTATTATAGTCGTAGATGTTGCAAATTCGAACTTCGTAGATTATTTTAGAACGATGTTAAAAATAGTTTTTTAAAATATTTATTTGGCGCAAATTTTATGATCAGCTGTTTAGTGTTTAAATAAAGTCTCTTTTTCAAAGATATGTTCCTTTCATTATCAAGTATACCACAGAGAACATACAGAAATCGAAAATATTCTCTATTGACTCGAATAAAAACCTCTGTAGGCAGATTCAAAGTATCAAACACGCAGGAACCGCGCGGTTATAAACTTTACGATTTTTTCATATTTTTTTTATACATCCTACAAATATAAAATAAACGGTATAATAGAGGGTAATTCATTGGCTATATAGCAATTTAATAAGTTTTTATGTCATTATGTTAAAATTCGTAGATATGATTTTATTTAATGTTGGCGAAAAATTAAAAAAATAATCGTCTGGAAATCTCGAGCAATCGAGGCAAATTTATTTATTTCGCGTGGTCGCTCCAGTGGCTGCAAAGAAACTAATTTAGTTTATTAGATGATTTTCAAAAACGTCAGATTTTGTGACATTTCTATATTTTTCAGTAGAAAATTTATTAACACGAAATTTCAAGAATATAAAATATACTAGAAATTTGGCTCATTCTGGAATAATTCAAAGATTTCTCGTAAAAACATCATTTCACTCAACATCATACTATTTACTAATATATCAGTACAAATCTCGCAAGTTTCGCGGTTTCCCGAGTGAGTTTGTGAGTATGTTTTGAAAACCTTGCCTTAACAAAGGAAGCCGTATTTTCGAATATCAGAAATGTCGGCAATTGCATTAACGGTCTGATATTTTTACCATGGCCTCATTCAGAATTATAACTCTCCTGATGTGTGATTCTATTTTAGATATCCCCAACCGTTTTCCTCCCGCATATTTCAATATCTTTGGTTTTCCTCAATACAAATACAGAATCAATATTAATATATTCGTGTCCCTTATGGTCGAGAACCGAATGATGTATCTTTTTATGACTTCAGTATATCTTTGCTGACTTTAGTTAACATTTATGCATCTGTACCACTGGACTGAAAATCAACAGAAGTGTGATCTATACTGACATATTTATTTATTTTGAATTTCAAGCCCAGATGGGCTTTTATATGTTATTTTTTTTATTTCACAAAGAACATCTACATGAGTGTAACAAAAAAAAAAGAAAAACAGGATGGAAAAACAATGGGAAAAGTAAAATACATAGATGAAATTAGTCTAAGCAGAACTATGTAGTTTGTTTAAGAGCTATTGACCAGCAGCTGAGAATAAAAGTTTAAAAAAAATAAAAGTTTGAGTATTTTCTTCTATGGTTTTCGTTAAAAAAAATACGTATTAATTTAGTTTTTAGTATTAAAAATGCCTAAATCAGAAAAAAATATTAACCATTTTGTGCTTTGATTACTTATTCTACATGAGACCCCTGAACAGTAACACTCCAAAAATGTGGATGAAAGGGTGATGATAATAAACCAACACCTCTACATGTGCAAAATAAAGGGCATAAACTTAATCTTTTAGAGCAGTTGGAAATTAATAAACATAATAATAATCCTAGAGCCATTTTAATAAATGAACAAAAAATATAATATACTCACCGCTTTTAGATATGTTCAAACCAATTTTAAATACTTAATTATGCTGGATAATATATATAATATTTAAAAAATAAATAAAAAATAAAAATTATAAAAAAAACCATGAGTCATCATTTGCAAATGACTAACAACATAATTAGAGTGCATAGCGACCTTCAGTTGAATTTTAAAAATGCAATTTGGGAATTTACAAATAGGGAAATAACAACCATTAATATCTTCAGCAATTTTACTAAGAAATTAGAAATGAGTCATCGTAAATATCGATTTAGATTTAGTATAAATTCATCGTCTGTAAGTGGTTTTGACACCAGTTTGACAATGCCTTCAGAGGGCGAAACAGCTGTAACACATAATAATAATTACGAAGCAGAACTTGTTTATAATAAACTGTTTTTTATACATTGAATGATAATATTATTGAATGTATAAAGGAAATAAATAAAAAATAAAAAAAATGGATGAAAGGGGTTTTCCAAAACACAGTCGATATATTAATAAATAAATAAATAACTTTCATTGGATCCGCTGCTTTGATAGTCCATGCAGTTTGGTCGTAGCTTGACGACAGACGGCAGTTTCCATGCCATATCTCATATTGTTTTTATTATTTTCTATGTGGAAAACTAGCAGGAAGGAGTTGATCTTTCAGAGATTTCAGGAGTTTCCGTTCCTGTTGTGTTATTTGTCCAGACAATGTCAGACGATCCAGAGGTAATTTATTCAGTTCAAAGGTCGAGTCAGGTCAGAACAATGTCTAAGAATATTCTGCCAGACGGAACTTGCGAACAATGTGAAGCAAAATGTTTTTGCAGAACACTAAACTATACTAGTACATTATAACAGAAAATCTCTTCAGGAATTGTGAAATTTTTAATTTAAAGGTTAATACAACAGATAATGTTTTCAGACTGTAATGTCAATTTTATCGTCGAGATTTGGAATATCTACTGAACTATAAATAATAGGGAAGTACGTGCACAGAGAAATATGTTATTCGTAAAAACGGGACTGAAGTTCTTACGAACAAATTAACAGGGTTTCAATGTTTATTGGCGGGAACATGTAATAATAATTAATTGGTAAACGCGATTTCGTACGTATTATTCTTACATTTTCCCGCCAATAAACATTGAAATACTGTTAATTTGTTCGTAAGAACTTCAGTCCCGTTTTTACCAATAAAATGATCGTATTTTAGAATAAAAATTTTCTCCGTGTACGTATAACCACGTACGAGCATGTGAAAAATGCGTAGATTCCCAAAGAATGAAAGTCTGCTAGTAAGTAAGATTAAGAAAGGGATGCATGGGAGCTCTACCATTAAGCTACGGCGGGCTTCTGCTATGCATAAAAAATCTTGTATTAAACATTAGTTTATCAATTAAAAAAAAAAAAAAAATAGTAAGATAAGATAAGATGGATTTTATTATGGTTAAAGTACGAGAAGAAAAAATCTTTCTACCAATGTCTAAAGTAGTAGAATTTTTTTCATACCTATAACATGCTTATTAACAGAATTTGACACTGCAACGCGTCGGCTAAATAAGGAGGTAGCGCAACACGGAATAACACCCGAAAAACAAACAACGGAAAAGAATAAAAAGTGTTTTTAACAATTTTCGTAGCATAATTTGCGATTTTTTTCTATCGAGGAAATTTCATAATAAATTGTACATGATTACATTTTCAGCTCGCCAAATGTAGAGCGATTATCTTAAAAAATAACATTTGTTTTAAGAGCTTAATGTGTTCAAGGGAAATGTATTATAAATCGATAGAAATTTGGAATTCGGAGTCATCTATGATATGCATTAAATGCTAAAATTATGTCTAGGATGTTATAATATAATTTGCTATAAACATTCAAACATTCACACGATGCAACGAAAAAAAAGATAATATCATTCAATTTCCAATTTAAACATCCGAAGAGTTCATGGTCCCAAATGAGTTATCACAAATTGCTCAAAGTTTGCAGGAAACTTCGTGCATATTTCAATATGCACGACAATCTTGAAATTCGTTTTCACAGTTCATTTTCGTTCGGTTTGCCATGGCCCAGTTACGTTATTTAGAAGGAAAATGCAACCAAAGTGAACTTATTACAGTCATGTTGACCGGTATTGCTTTCTGCTTTCCTAATCAAATGAAGCTATAATTCATTTGTACCTTTAATAAAAGAATTTGGATATTTTCTTAACCACTCAGGTCTATCGCCTTTGTGTATGTATTTGGTCTTCACGAACCTGTCAGATTGACAAAAATTTTGTGGTATTTCCTCTATGCAATTAAAGCACAATAAACGAAATATATCTAAACGTAGCCGAAAAATAAAAACTGTTTTTGAAAGGTAATGAAATACGCTTTCAAATTATATTATTACAAATAAATATTATAATTTGTAAATATTAATTTACGATGCAATTAAATTTTTGATGTTTTTATGTGAAAACGGTACTAAAATCACAGATAATATAAAAAACCACTTATTTTATCATAAAAATGTATAATAAACAATTCTATCACCTCACTTTTTTACCATTTAATACAAAAATATTTAATAAAAAAATTAACTAAGTTTAAAAAAAAGTCATGCGATGTGACAAGTGAAACTGTATCTACAAAATAAGTATTTTTATCTATTTCCATGGACAACTTTGAACAGAAATCTGAAGCGTGGTTTATTCTAGATATTTTTCTTTTTGTTTTAGGGTTGTAACTAGAACAACAACGGAGTTATAATGATTTTTGTGGGAACACACGCGTTAGCTTGAAAACAAGCTTATGGGACTTGACTGCTATCGTTATATTGTTGTGAAAACAAGCTTTGGGGTCTGAGTGGTTAAATAACAGAATAAAATAAAACTGAAATGGTCAGTTATCTTCTTGGAAGTATAAAATTCAATGTTCACAATATTAAAATCTAATAATCAAATCTTGCGCTATATAACTTTGAAGTATCCCACTATCAGCCAAGAAATAAGACAATACGTCATCTTTTATTTACAAAAACTAAAGATTATTTTGTTTGTTATGCAATCTGTACTATTTATCCGATTGAGATGAAACTTTGGTGATTTGTTCTGCGCAGGGCCTCAAAGGTTTCTATGTATAATGGTGTGCTCTGGCATTATGAAATCTGCATTAATCATTAGGTGGCGCGTGTGTTGTTTGAAAATGTGTGTATTTCATTAAGTTTAGCGGCTGGGAGGGAAGACGGGAGGGGGAGTGGAATATGGGAGGAGGGAGGGAAAATAAGGAGAAAGTGGAGTGGTTCGTGGGAGGGGGATGAGGGAGTGGGGAACGCGAAGGAAGAGAGATGAACGCGGGAGGTCAGGTCAGCAAGGTGAAAGGAGGGGAAAAGGGATTCGGGGGCGGAACAGGGCACGCAGGGAGAAACAATTTATTACTTTGAGAGGCAGTTTTAAAATCATTATAGAAAGTCTATTCGTCAACAAAAAAATGAATTCAGAATGTTCAGAATCGTATTTTTTTTTATAGTAAAAAAAAGGTGGAAATATCAGGTTCCTACCGCTTCAACACGTGTGCTTAAGGGGATACCCGGCGGTGATTTTTCTATACAAACTTATTCCCTATTTATCTCTCTGGATTTTAACCTTAGAGAAAATATTATTTTTACATAAAATAGATATCAACTACTAGCATGTCAGTACTTTCTGTTTTTTTTTGATAAGTTACTTTTTATAGATGTTATGACCTTCCAAAAATCAATAAAATTGACTGGTTTAAACGCCGTCAAAAGACGTTCAGTATACAAACTAGACGATGTTTTTTTAAATAAAGCAAAACGTACAGACAGTAAAGTTTTTTCTTATGTAGTTGGTAAATTTTTTTTTTTAAATCAGTCCACTTTTGGAGGACAAAAATGGGGAATACAAAACCTCGATTTTAGTTAGGTATTAGTAGCCCGAGGTGCATTGTCCCTTTTCTTCAATATCCGGTGGAGTAAGAGCAACAGTGAAAGCAACAATTTAGTAAAATCTATTTTTCAAATTTCTCCACCACCGGGTTTCATCTTAATCTGCTGGCCGAAATACTCAAAACAAATGTAATAAACTATAAAATTTCATACTGAATGAAGAAAATTATTGTAGCTAGCACTATTGTCGGGAGACATGAGAAAGAAAATGTAATTAAAAAAAATAATATTCACTGTATAAAATTGGCCGTTTTCCCACCTCACCGCATTCGTGAAATTTTCTTTACTTTTTTCTTTGTGTTATTATAAAGCAAAAATCCTGTTATTTCTTACCTACGGGAATAATTCTTAGCGAAAAAAACCATAAACTGAAGGTCTCACGCGACCGTAGTTTATAGAGGGGGTAGGTTGGGGTAGGTAGGAGCAGTGGGTAAAGTGGATTGGAGGGATGCTAGGTCAGGTCGCGACCCCTTTAATCCGTTGGACTCATTTATTGTTTATTACAAATAGCCAATTTTATTTACTTCGTTACTTGTTTTGAATATTAAGACAAATAAAAGACAATAATGTGTAAACTTCTTGGCTCAGTTCCTGATTGAAGTTTTAAAACCAGTAGTAGCTCGAAGCATTTGTACAGTAGTAGCTCGAAGCATTTGTATAGTTGTAGTTCAAAGCATTTGTACAGTAGTAGCTCGAAGCATTTGTATAGTAGTAGCTCGAAGCATTTGTACAGTAGTAGCCCGAAGCATTTTTACAGTAGTAGCTCGAAGCATTTGTACAGTAGTAGCTCGAAGCATTTGTACAGTAGTAGCTCGAAGCATTTGTACAGTAGTAACTCGAAGCATTTGTACAGTAGTAGCTCGAAGCATTTGTATAGTAGTAGCTCGAAGCATTTGTATAGTAGTAGCCCGAAGCATTTGTACAGTAGTAGCTCGAAGCATTTGTACAGTAGTAGCTCGAAGCATTTGTACAGTAGTAGCTCGAAGCATTTGTACAGTAGTAGCTCGAAGCATTTGTACAGTAGTAGCTCGAAGCATTTGTACAGTAGTAGCTCGAAGCATTTGTACAGTAGTAGCTCGAAGCATTTGTACAGTAGTTGCTCGAAGCATTTGTACAGTAGTAGCTCGAAGCATTTGTATAGTTGTAGCTCGAAGCATTTGTACAGTAGTAGCTCGAAGCATTTGTACAGTAGTAGCTCGAAGCATTTGCTCGAAGCATTTGCTCACCGATGCATGCAATAATGTATATTTTATTAAAATGTATTTACATAACTATTCACCGGCAAGCATCGCTCTGTAAATTGGTATGATTTTCTACCATTTACGGATACGATTGTCTGACAAATGTTTTGGCTAATTTACGTCTTTAGCTAGCGATAAGTTACTAGTATCAACACATTCATTGCCTTTTGCTAAGTGCAGCAGTTGATTATGTCCCTATCTAGGCGTTCATTATGTTCTGTGGGCTCGCTTAGGTGCTTTTGCCGATACATGATAAGCCAAAGAACAGAAGTGGCACAGAGTGGAAGAGAAGTATTTTCAGTTGGCTCTGCTCCAACAGTTATTAACCCAAAGGAAGGTACTACAGTACTTGTAGGTTCCTCCTAATCACCTTAGCCCCGTTTTAACCCCTAGGGTCTTCTGAGATTTTTTCGTCTACTTACTATAAAAGATCTGTCAAATTTTGGATATACGAGTATGTTAAAGTACTAATCACATACTAAATTTATTTTTCAGAAGCACGTGCAAAAATAATATCTTTTTGAGACGTTTACCTACGTTAGAAAATATTATATCAAATTGATAATTAAGAACCCTCTACCCCTGCTGTGTGTAAGATCCTTAACTTAATTTCTTTAATTTGTTTATCTTTGAACATTTATCGATGTCATTTTTTTATGTAGGTATCCACTCGAGCGCTTTTTGCCACATTATGGCACTATTTACAAAACCGTGGATTGCTTTGTTGCCAAAATGTGGCAAATTTTCAAAAAAAAAATATTAAAACGACTATATAATGTATTGTACATTCAAAATATAACCAAATAAATGTTCTCTAGATTCATTAAAATGTTTTAAGGTTAAAGATTTATTTATATTTTTTTTATAAATCCTACAAATATGTGATAATAGACAAAAGATAGGGGAATTCATTGGCTACATAGAACTATTATCAGTTTGTATATCTCTATATTCAAATTCGGAGGAATGATTTTTTTAATGTGGGTGGAAAAATTTCCTTTAGCAATCCGAGAAAAAATATTTTAATTGCTCTGTCGCTCCAGTGGTTTTTGAAGTCTGAGTTTTTTGAAGATTTTCTTTTTCCATCAATTCCACTGTTTTTTTATTAATCCATCATATATATACATCAATATACATCAATTTCATCATTTCCATGATTTCCTTTTATTATTTATATATTTGTGTATAAAATTGGTTCACACAACCATACAATGTGTAATTTTTTTAATTAAAATATGTATAACTGTTTGTTTTTGCCTCCCTAATGAACACAAAATTTAAAAAGTTGATTTATTTTCGGTTGACAAAAATATTTTTAAAATTTTTCAATGAATTCGAAAATGAAATACTGTTTCCGAAAGCAGATATTACAAATGGAACCAAACAGTTGAAAAAAAAATCAAATTATAAATTTGAAAATAAGAGATATTGTTTACTGTTGTTTAAAATTACCTCATTATACGAATCTAAAAAACATATTAATTACATAAACGTATAAAGGATATTTTCATTACACAATAAAATAAAGAATTAACAAACTTTTTACAAATCTTTCGCTTGCTCGCAAGCAATAGTGAACGATGATTTTTGGAATTTATTACAATTATTTTTAAATTTCTACGGTTAAATTTTATTATAAGCAATAATTATTAGTCTGAAACACTCATCCATGTTGAAAAAACCTCACGAGAAAAGATACATGTCGCCGACGGTACTTGATCCCGAAAGTAGACATATGTTGTACTATTTATATGTTATGTCAATTATGTTAATGGCACATGTTGTGCCGTATATGTGTAAATAAATAAATAAATAATATGTCTCGACGCCATCTAGTGAGAGAGTTAGCACTTACATGCCTTTCTCGTATAAAAATAAAGTTGTCTTAAAAAATCTTGTCTTAAAACATTAGTTTATCAATTAAAAATAGTTAACTTTTATATGCAAATGCAAAGCGCGGTGTTGCCATTTTCTAAAATTACTTCTACCGTAGATATCACAGTAATATCTACAAAAGGAAATATAATGATATTTTTATAAGAAAAACTCTCTTTTTAACTTTTGAAGGTTATTCCCATCAATGTAATATATCATTGAAGAAGAAGATAACAATAATAATCATTTTCTTTTAAATATGAAATTGCGACCGTTATCTTTTATTATTTTTCTGTGTCTTGTTCATTTTCATATTTAAAAAAATTTGATTATTATTGTTATCTTCTTCTTCAAGGAAATATAATGATTTTTATGAGTCCGTTTGTTAGTTCGTGCCGTATAAAATCGTAGTGCAAAAGAATACTATATTGCTGTTGGTTTATTGTTAAGGGCACAAAAGACCCAAGAGGTTAAAATGGAAACAAACTAGGTCCAAGTCGTAAGACCTGAAAATTCTCGTATTACGGAGTTACTAGAATTTTTAAAGTGCAGAGGGATAATTATGATAAAAGTTGAGAAAAATTTTGGCACTATTTCAAAGTAGAATACATTACATTATCAAAGACTGATATTCGAAGAACTGGTTACCATTAGGATAAATTTTATTTCATTTTAAGGCCTACACCAACTATTTCATCACAAAGCAATAAAATTTACTCGAACGGTGTGCTATAGCGTTATGAAATTTGCACAGTACCTACAGCTGAGATTTTCTGAAAGCATAAACTTTGGGACCTTCAAACAACTATCAATTTAAACGACGCATTTGCTCCGTGCGGTTTATTGTAAATAATAACTCAGGTGCGGGGCATACGTCATTCCTATGTCTACCTAATCTTTCCTACAAACAAGCCCAAGCGGTTAATGTAATATATAATATAATATTTTTATTATTTATATTTTTATGTTACAGATTTTTAATGCGCTAGTCCCCCTCAGTGCAAGATCTCCTAGTGAAGAAGACTACGAAACATCTATTTTATATACATATATATATATTAAACAAGTGTCTTTCACAAATTTAAAAAATATGATATCTTAATCGTAAGAATATAAAAAAAGTCGGGTTAGTTACACCATTTATAACTCAAGAACGGCTGAACCGATTTTTATAATCTTTGATTTTTTAGATTTGTCTCCGTCCCGATTAACAGAATAACTATTAAAATATCGAAAAAAAGCACGGTAAAAATAATTATGAAGAAAATTAATTTTTTCATATATTTTGTATGGAACGGCTTTTCAAATAATGTGCTTTGGTCGACATAATTTGAATTAATTCGAACTGTCAATGGTGTAGTGTGCCGAACATTTCGTGCTTAGTCAACAGCTCAATTTCATTTTAAGAACTTAGAGTATTTATTTTAACTCAATAAAAACATAATTTATTTCAGCTAATAAATTAAACACAACATTTATTGATTCTGAGGCGGTACGAAGTTTGCCGGGTCAGCTAGTAATAAATAAATTTTTTTAAAAATTATGTGTTGGTGTAATCGGTTGTAAATATTTATGTAGCAGAAGGTATATACTTACTTAAAGAATTCCCGTCCAAAACGTTAACTCGGCATAAAAACCAAAAAAAAATACGATAAGTCTTTGTGCGCATTTTTGATTTGATCTTTCTCAGAAGGAGCCAAGATTTTACACGTGTTTTGCTAACTAAGCTGCACATGTTTTACCAGGTTGATTCCTCTGTTTTATTGTCTGACGTACATCGTTCCGCGGCACAACATCAGGAATTTCGACTTAATTAAACGTATCAAGTACATTAACTTCTTTATGTTCCAATCGTCTGCCAGATTTTGGATTCCGTTCTACTCAAAATGTCTGCCTTTGGATAACACAAGTCTTACATGAAAATTTCCATGAGACGTGGCACGAATCCAAGTGCATCTTGGACACTGAATAATTAATCCTTAGATGGGTCGAAAATAATAGAATCGAATAATATAGACCTAAAACTGAGAATACTCCTCATCAAGACCTATGTATGGAGTATCTTGATGTACGGCTGCGAAACATGGTGCCTATCCGAAAGAGATAAACTTATAAATAGGCTTTTGAGATGTGGTCCTATAGAAGACTATTAGGAATTTCCTGGAGAGACCACTTTACAAATGAAGAGGTTCTCCAAAGAATCGAAGGAGGAAGGCACCTGCTCAAGACCTTGTCCGAAAGGCGTGCAAAATGGATCGGCCATATAATACGACAAGAAGGCCTCTTGCATGCCATGATGGAGGGTATGACCGAGGGGACAAACTCTAGGGGACGCCCACGCCGAGAGTACCTGGAGGACCTGCTGGTGGACATGCGCTGCTCATCATTTGCAGACTTCAAAAGAGCCGCACAAGATAGGGAAGAATGGAAGAAAAAAATAAAGGAAATTGCTGCAAACCAATCCCAGGATTGAAACCACAGAGAGAGAGAGATGGGTGGTTTATTTTTGAAAATTTACGTAAGACCTTTTGACTCCAAAATGTTTATCCGATGAAAGTTTTATTCATTGTATTAATTTGTGTTATTTCTCAATTAACCCAAAAAAATTGACTGTGTGCAGAAACGGGTGATTCGTTCGGTAGATTCCTTTATATTAACAGAATGCCACATGCCAAAAATGTAAGAACACTTAGTGGGCCTTATATATTGCCACGATTATGGGTATCAGAGGCCCTAGCACGCTTGCTCTATAACGATCGATAGGATAACTATCGGTAACTTCTCATCGTTCCCTACGACAACTGCAGATCGCAAACAAATAGGTGACAGTTCACAATGACTAAGTGTCCTTAATATATTCGATACAAACTGTCGTTTGTACGTTTGAGATCTGCAGTTGTCCTAGGGAACGATGAGAAGTTACCGACAATCGGTCGGTAACTTCATATCGAGCGACCGTGCTAGCACACCAGAGGCCCTAGCACGCTTGCTCTATAACGATCGATAGGATAAACTATCGGTAACTTCTCATCGTTCCCTAGGACAACTGCAGATCGCAAACGAATAGGCGACAGTTCACAATGACTAAGTGTCCTTAATATATTCGATATCAACTGTCGTTTGTACGTTTGATATCTGCAGTTGTCCTAGGGAACGATGAGAAGTTACCGACAATCGGTCGGTAACTTCATATCGACCGACCGTGCTAGCACACCAGGTATTAAAAAATCAGTTGGGAAACGGAGTCAAGAGGTCACGACGTCAAGCTCAAAAGTGGTTTTAATTTATTTTGTGAACAATTTTGTAAGACAGAAAAAGAGTTAACTGCTTTGGCGCATAAGCTTGTTTTCACGACAATTTAACGTAGGTAGACATAGAAATGACGTATGCCCCGGACCTGAGTTATTCAATGGATACTGTTAGATAATTTTAGCCATAAAATTGTATTTTTAAGAAGTTATTTCTTATACGCGTTCATACATCTTAATATTATATAAAACCAATTCGGGTTCTTTAGTGCAGGCGTCAGGGAGGAGTGCCGTCCTTATTCTACCGGTATTACGACGGAAGATCCTCCGAGGAACTAGCATCCTTCGGCAACGGTGCATGATCGGGAATCACGCAAAATGTGCGGTGAAATTTTGTAAATGGTTGCCAGTCACGTGAGAGGAGGTCGTATCTACATTCTCGTGTTCAACAGATTGGATGTGAAACGATTTGCAGGCCTCTGAGTTTCCCCCTCTTACAACATGGGTCTCTCCTAGCTGGTAAAAAATATTGTGTCGTGCGGCACGTCCCAGAGTAGTCGATACTCTTAGTATTGCCCTGGTGAAATACAACGTTTCACAATTGAAATGTTCATTGGTCTAACCTTCGTCGGTTGCAGAATTGAATAGCCAGATATCTACTTCAAAACATTATTTCACCCTATCTCCTTCCCTTATCCACTCCATCAGCCTCACACTACATCCGCCATTTTGTGACACGTTGCATGTGACACAATGGCCCTGGAGAGTTATGGGCATTTTGTGACATTTTCCATGTGACACAATGGCCCTGGAGAGTTATGGGCATTTTACACGAGCTTTTTTTCACACTGATCCCCATATGGAAATTATGCACAATCTTTCCTACAAACGATCATTATACTTAGGTTTTCATTCAGATTGTTGCCATTCGGGAAGAAATAATATTTTGGAATGTTACTAGATCATCAAAATATGTATATTTATACATATAAAACGAAATGAACATGCAATATTGCCCCATAATATAGTTAAGTAAAACAAATGTCAAATAATATCCGCAATCTTAAACTGTACGAAAATCAGGAACAATAATAGAACAAGTCCATTTATTATTACTGAATCCACGTGATGAAAAGACGACTCACGTGGAAACTGGACGAAAAAACAGTCGGGAAACTTGTGAGTTATTCACTCGTAAAAGAAAAGCTTTTTTTTTATGTTCCGTCAATTCATCAGAAATAAGAAAAAGTGAGCTTACTTCGGGCAAGTGGACACGCCCTAAACATACTTCTTTCGGTTATTCTCTTCAGTGATGTTGGACGTATTCACCGGATGCATTTTATAGAAAAGAGAATGCAGAGTTATAAAGTGTTGATTACGTATTTAATGACTTGCGTTGGATTTAAATTACCCCATTAAATTAATTTGAAGAAAGCTTTATCTTGGTTAATAGTTATCAGTCTATTGTAGATTGGGTTATTTGGCAGTAAACTGTATCTACTAGAAATAAATTTATGGAATGCAAAATTTTCACGTCCAACCTACACATATTTCAATCAAGGTTATACATAATATTGTAGACTGAATCCTGTGGAAATAAGATCCGTGAGGTGAATGTGTGGTAATTTCATTTTATTTATTTACGGTACAAATACCTTAATACAGAAAAAAAAAAATTTTTACATAAAAATGGATCACAAAACAATTTATACAGTTAATCATTATAAATGCATTACAAAACAGATATATTATGTTCATATATTAATATGATTTACATAAACAAAAATTTACAATCAGCTTATTGGAAACAAAATGTAAACTAAAATTGTTTTAAAAAAACACGTGAAATGCATTTTTGTAAGTTCTTTTGGTGCAACTGAAAATATCTACTACTTCTGCGTATTGTTTACTTACGCTGTGTATGTTATAAACGAATTGGTATTAACATTATAGTTGGAGTGAAATATATTTTAGTTCATGTGACTCTGTTAGGAACACGACATGAAATCAATTACATTAATGCATGGCTGTCAATAGTGGAATTATGGTTTTAAAAATAAAAATCACATCAGATACCAATCTTTTGTAGAACAGCTTTATTTATTTTAATGTTTTTTTTGATTTATTTTTTATTATTTTCTATTTTTTATGTTTTATATATATATATTATATATATTTTTTTTTAAGAAAGACAAACATTCCCGGGTGTCAAATAACCCAACAACATTTGAAAATCTCCTACTACCATCACACTAAGCGGAAGATGTTGCTTGTGTTGTGATGACCCAAACGCGATGCCCACTCAACCACTGACCGGTCATTACTTTTTGATTTTGATAAAAAAAATTGTGCGATATTTTTTTAATATAATCTGAGTGAACCTTATAATGCCGTGACCAAATAGGCGAGTTTTATACTTAATTTAAGCTTTGGATTAATGAAGTGTACAAAAATTTTAATGTAGATAATATATTACAAAAGTCCTGTTAAGATGCTGTGTGTAGGGTCTATTTGAGGAGAGGAAGGAGTGAACATGGGTCTTGAAGAGACCAACTCAGTTGTCGGTCAACACTGCTGATGGACGACCGCTGTTGTTCGGTAAATGTCACAGTTTTCTTACTATGATAGCGTTGCGCTCGAGAGGCGCACGTTTATCATCTGTGCATGTTTATAAAATGTTTATAACTTTTGATTTTTTTAGTATATTTTGAAATTTGATTCTGATTATATCTGACTATATAGTTACTACTATAAATACCTGAATTTTTATTATTTTTTGTACAACTTTACATATTTCCTTAAAATTAAAAAAAAATAATAATGTATAGATATTTGTGTATTATTTACTTATTATAAATGTAACACTTGAATGAAGTTATAAAAAAAAGGAAATATGTTTCATTTTGTTAATATATTGGTTTTTTAAACTGTGCGCCTCTCAGGCGTATGTTTATCTTTTCAATACGTAAGTAAGATTATCTTTAAATAAGGTTTAATACTCAGATTCGCAAATCCTACATCTTACTAATATTATAAACGCGAAAGTTTGTATGGATGTATGTATGTTTGTTACTCTTTCACGCAAAATTTACTGAATGGATTTTAATGAAACTTTACAATAATATAGCTCATACATCAGAAGAACATATAGGCTATAATTTATAGAGCTAGCTATTTATTTTCAATGTATTGAAAATAATAATTATTGTTTAATAGAAAATGTCAAAATTTGGAATGACATTTTGCAAAACAATGATTGTTAAATCAAAATTCTATTTTAGAAAATATTTAAATTGATGAATTTATTTGAAGTACTCGCCAAATACTTTGAATCGAATCAAAAATTATAGATATTTTAAATAAATAGGTTAAGAATTTTGGTATAAACGTACATGGGACCTAGGAAAAGAACTAAGTACTAATCCTATACGCAGACGAAGTCGCGGGCAGAAGCTAGTTAGTAATAATTATTAATAACTAATAAGTAATAGTATTCCTGAAAGACACGAATTATTACTACTAGATGACTTGGAGAAGTTTCTAGAAAATCCATCTTAAACTAATTAGTTTGCAAATTACAATAATACTAATTGAAGTACGTGATAGTTTGCCAATGAATATACACATGTTTATTTGTAGTTACAGACGTTAAGAGGATAATAAACCGTTAAATAGACATTTGGCCGACGATCTGAGATAACCTTGGCATTAGATCTGCTAGCTACCATGAACTTCAAAGATGTAAGAAATAAATTTCTGAGAAAATTCGCTAACCGGGTTTAGCGATGTAATTACTTTATCCGTTTGCTGTAACCTTTGAATAAGACAACAAACTCTAGAAATGCCTTCCAAGTATATTTTAATGGGAACTGGTGTCACCACTAATAATAATAATTTATTAATTATATAATTTATTAACAAGTACCACTACAATGGTTTATAAATTACACAAGTAGAAAAAGTTAACAACGAAAATAATATACGTATAAACAGTAGGTATTTATTTTATATAAGAGACTGAGTCCTTCCTGTGGTACCCCATTCTAAGGTCACATTGTACATGATAGGGGGCATACATTAATTACGTGAGCAAAAAATAGGGGGGGGCAGTAAAATCTCACTTTACGAATGGGGGGGGGGGGGGTCAATTAAAAATCTCACATCAACTTTAAAAGAGTATATATTACTATATAGATATAAAAAATTAAATAAATGTTTCACTTCTTTTAAAGTGTCCCATTTTGTCCGCTGAAAAAAATGGCTATTATGAAAAACATTTATTTCGAGAGTAAGAAAAAAATCTCATTTGAGGGGGGTGGGGGTCCCACTAAAACTCACCAAGGGGCGGGGGGGGGGGTCTAAATTTTTTTTTAAACTGCTCACGTAATCAATGTATCTCCCTTTACGTGATTAGATTAAGGTGGGTATAAATAATACGAGAAAAGATAAAAGTGTGTTTAAATAATACGAGAAAAATTATAAGACAATATTTAGAATAGCCACCTCTTGTCTGGAGCCCCAAAATACCTGAAAAACACCCTCGTCTCTGTGCAGAAACGGGCGGTCCGTTTCATAGATTCTCCCGTCTTAACAAACGGATTGCAATCTTTATAGCACAGGCGTGAGGTGGGAATGCTATCCTTGTTCTACCGGTATTTCAATGGAAGATGCTCCAATGAACTAGCGACATTGATCCCTTCGGCACCGGTGCATAGTAAGGAAACACGCCAAACGCTCGCCCAACATATGTACACGGTTGACATTTGTCACATGAGAACTGGTCGTTTTTACGACTCGTTCTTGAGTACAATTTGCCGATTACGGAACGATTTGCCGATTTGAACGATTTTTATCTGTGTTTCCTCCTTTCTATAACATGGGTCTCTTCATGTTCACTCCTTCCTCTCCTCAAAAAGACCCTCCACCATGTTCTTCCTTTCTATGTCCATAAGTCGGTTATTTTTTTTATGGATTTTATTGCAAGAGGAAGGATATTAACTATTTTTATAGAGAGATATTGCATGTTTCTTTGTCCAAAAGTCGTTTTAGTTGTGGTTGGTGTAACGTACGTTTTAATGTGGATCTTGTGAATTGTCCCGAATTTGTCTGACTTAAGTTATCCTGGTTTTTAATGCGTAAATTAGAACATCTTTTGTAGGTATATAATTGTTTTAGTGACATTAAATTCGGGGCTTTAAAAACGTACACATAGGGCCGGTATATCAGTTGGTCTAAAGCTCGGCTTTGACGGAGTGTGGAGCTCAGCATGGCTTAGCATACAATCCATATATCAGTCGTAATCCTAGAGTTGACCAATTTTAAACGTTTAGTCTATGATAATTTTTGTCATTTCTACGCCGAACCAATCTATTTATGTAAGTATCTATGGACACTATGGTTATTATCAAATAACCAAACGTCAAACGATGTCTAAATCGTCATCACTCGAAGAAAGTTCCAATACCATGTTGATAGGTAAACTTATTCCTCCAATGTAATTTATTGCGTCCGTACGTAGCAGATCGAAACCGAAGCAATGTAAAATTTGACAGATGACGGATGTGTTTGTGCCAATAGCGCTACAGCGTCTAGCAAATGAACTATTCTGATTTCGGCGGTTTAAGTTAAGCGAGGAATGTGCTCCTTAGCAAATATTGATATACCAGCCCATAGATACTCAAGGAACCAAAAGTTATAGAGTTGAGGTTACTCATAACTCATAACTCATAACACTACATTAGTAACTTTTCGTTCTAGCCCATTTAGCATAGATACTATTTGTGTCTCTTACACCGGCTATCATCGTATATCGCCATTCCATTATTATTATTATTTTTTTTTACATTAACTCCAAACAGTAGGCTCTGAGGAAAACCATTCCCCTCATGCCACGCCATCTTTTGGAACGCTGTGTAGGGGGTATTTTTAAAGAAGGGAAAGAGAGGTAGTTGTGGGAATGAAAAAGTATGAGCAGTGGATATGATTATGGAAGTCAGTGTATCCAGGATTAACGGACGTACGAGCCCATCAAAAAACCACTCTCTATCAAAATGGGCAGACACATCCAGGGCCAAAACCCAGACAAACCTCACACCGGGCATTCCTGCTAAGTCATCAAATATAGCAAACTACTTGGGGTGACCTATGACAGAGGTGATGGTTTTCGAATAAGTGGTTCCCGGTGCGGCGGAACCGATACCCGCCTCCCAAATTTGACCGATATACAATGTGGGAAAAAATCGTAAAATTTTCCATTTAATGAAAAGTTTGGAAAATAAAAATGCAACGCGGCAGTTTGCGGTCGGAATATTTAAAAAACATTAATAACCTGACAACATTTGAACCCCTCGCACCTAATTGAGATGAAGTTATACGCCAAATCACTATATAGATTTATCTTGACTACGAATCGGTTTACATTATGAATATGAAAAAATATTTTATGGATACATTGAAGCTTTTCCAACCTTTCCAACGAATTGAATTAAAATAAAATTATAATATTTTAATTAATGAAGATAATATTAGCGAAAGTCAATCGAAAATCCGAAACAGAAAAATCCGAAAAAGATACGGATACATAGGAATACGTTGGCGCAGTGGATAGCGCGTTGGCCCGGATTGCCAGAGGTCCTGGGTTCGAGTCCCAGATGTATCCGTATCTTTTTCTGATTTTTCTGTTTCGGATTTTCGAATGACTTTCGCTAATATTATCTTCAGTAATTAAAATATTATAATTTGAGGTTTAAATCTTTAAGTTAATAACTTAAAAATAAAAATAAAATAAAATATTTTTTTTTTTTTTTCCCAATTCATAAAATATTTCTTTGTACAGTTTTTTTTACATGCTTTTTGACTACCACACTAGACACGTGTCCGTATTATGGTAGTCGAAATTTGTATATATAATTATATAAATGTAATATCTGTTAATTTGTTATTATATATATTGTTTTGTTAAATGCAATATATTTGTATAATAAGTAAAAATTTCACTGGTTCCCCAAAAACCATAAACCAACCTTATGTACACTGTTAATAAAATAAAATAAATATAAATAGGCCAATCAATAAATGACTTTACCTGTCGAAATAATGAAAATAAAGATGAATTAAACAAATATGAAAGGTTTTATTTTTATATTTTTAAGAGAATTAATGACAAACAATACGTAACAAAAAATATAAGTGCAAAGTACTAAATAATTTGTTTTTTCATTAGATAAATATGAAATCATATAAGGAACAACTCCATCATGGCTGAGATTATTTTTGATTCGATCCATTGACTAACTTTTTTCATTCTTATAAAATTATTCATAAAAAAAATAAAAACTTTGGCAAAAAATTTTCAAGGAGTAAGAAGTCGAATATTTCTGGGGTTTATATTCCTCTTAATGATTTATAAACGGAAAACATTTGCTTGTGAAATAATTTATTTATTTTATTTATTTATTTTTATTTAAATGCCCATAGGGCTTTTACATACATAAATCAATACATGTTTTGATTAATTACATTGAAGAGTTAGAAGTGAATAAAATACAGGTAAATAACAGAAAATATTAAGACACATAATATAGGTTAGATAAAATATGTGTTGATGGAGGACTTAGTAACCTGTGGCTTTTTACTCGGCCACTGATCGGTCTAATCCATTAAAGAATTTCTCACTCTTCATCACTAAAGATAAATAAATTAATGCCTCCATTCAAAGTAATCTCCTATAAAAATAATTATAAACATTCTAATATTTGCATTCATATAGGCGCCATAGAAATAGTCATTTAAGATAAAAATAAAAATTGAATAGAAATAAAGATACCTTTATATTATTATGTCAATAATGCGTCAGGTATACAACTATGTCTATGAATGGAACACACACGTGACACCTTATCACGTACATGGTGCGTGCAAAAGTTTTTCTTTTCTTCGAAGAAGATCCACATAGGAGCTCCACACAGGAGGCCTGAGGAAAAATATATCATCTATGGGGATGCTGTGTGGAGGGTCTTTTAAGGGAAAGGGAGGAGTGGAAGTTCTTGGAAGGAAAAATCTAAGACGGTGGGTAGGAATCTGAGGGTCAATGTGTCCAGGAGTGATGAATGCACGAATCCATCCCTCCCAATGCGATGCAAAGGTCAAATGAATCCGGCTGGAGAGGACTAAATTAGGTTTACCTCAAGCAGTGGGTGGGCAAAAGCATTCCACCGTCAAGACAAAGACAAACCTCACACCGTGAACCCGGGCACCCCTGCTAAGTCACCAAACGTACCGAACTTACAATAGGTGACCTATGGCAGGGGTGTTGGTTATCAAATAAATGGTTCCCGGGGCGGCGGTACCCATACTTGCCTCTCAAATTGATAATTACTAATGAATCTAACCAAAAATATGAAAAGGAATAAGACAGAAATATATAAAAGGTAACGGTCACAATTGGAACTGTCTTACCGGGGCAAACGCCTTAACCAACTCGGCCAGTGAGACTTGTTATTTTTTAGTCATTTTTGTTAATCTCGTATATTACGTTGATGGGTATAACCTTCAAAAGTTTACTTTATTACAACAAGGGTTAGTCCAATCAACGTTGAATATTCTTTTAGATTTTTAAAACAGGTGTCCTATATAAAGAAAATTGAATATGTTTATCTAAGACACTATCTACGATATGAACAACTATTTTTGAATTTTGTGATCATTTAAAAAAGCAACAGCCAAAAATATAGGGAAAATTAGTAGAAAATTATTGACTCTGAATTTGAAATAAGAGATCGACAAAAATAACTTTATAATTTAAGATTTTCACGGCCAAAAGTATTTTTGTTGTTTATTTTTGGGATGTTAAGCCGTGTTACGCGAACTCCTTTAGCCGACGTTTCGGACAACGTTACAGTGTCTATATCAAACACATCTGCCCTGATGATGGACACTGTAACGTTGTCCGAAAGAAATATTAAAAAAAAAAAAAAACTTTAAAATAAGATGTCTTAATGGCTGAGTTGTTTGTCCCGGTAAGACAAGAGATCCTGGGTTCGAGTCCCAGTTGCAACCGTTACCTTTTTTTTTCTTTCCCTGTGACCTATGGCAGAGGTGAGCTATGTCATGTCACTGCCATAGGTGGTTCGCTACATTTGGTGATTAAGCACGGGCTCATCAGGTGAGGTTTATCGAGGTCTTGGCGGCGGATTGTAGAGGTCTTGGCATCGATTTCATGGCGGGCCAGATCAGGAGGTTGAGGAAGACCATTTGAACTCTCCAGCCGGACTCTCTCGACCCATCGCTTTGCACCGCCGTGAGACTAATGGATTAACAAGTCCGTCACTTCTGGACACATTTACCCACAGATTCCTACCCACCCCTCATATCCTTATTGCTCTTATCCAGAACTTTATCTTCTTTCCCTAAAAAGACCTTCCAGACAGCGTTCCCAAAATTGACACAGGCCCCGAGAGAAATTGTTTACCTCAGGGCCTTTAGTTTGGAGCTAATGTAAAAAATGTTACTAACACTATCAGATAAAACAAAATATCAACTTCAATATCAAAAATATGCACGCTTCACACCGCGTTGTTGCTTTATTTATATTTTTTTAAATAAGCAACTGATTTAAAATTGAATTATGTCATAGCGATTTTCATGCTTGTCTGGAAAATATTAAAGCCCTGGCAATATTATTATTAGAAATACTTGTTGTACCTGTAATAGGAAACCAATAGCCACTCGAATAGACGACACGAGGCAACTCGAGTTACATATTTTCACACGGTGGTGCACTGGATAAACACGCGATATACTATATACTACATAGTGAATGCATTTATGTATTTTGTAAAAGCTTTTGTAGAACGTGTAGTGAAAACATTGATGTGAAGTCTTGTAAGAGAGAGACTGCATGAAAGTGAGACGAGTATAAAGAATATTCACAATAAGGAAGTTGAGTCCTTTTTTTATCAATGTTCACAGGCAAACTTAAATATCAGTATTTTTTTTTAAAGTTCGTTTTCATAATTAAATTAATTCTACAAGTTTCAATTTTATTAAGCCCGCGAAAACGGCGGCTAGATCATAAATACCGTGAGGCAGAGTTCGTGACGTAACCCGGCCCTTGCTTGCGTGAAATATAAGGGAAAATGTTTACAAAACCGGGACACGCTTAATATGGACGTAAAAAATAAATTAAAAAGTTGTAGTAGTTAGATATTTACTAGTACTAATCAATTCATTTATTGGAATTTCGAAAAAAGTGCATTTTAATGGTTATTTTTAAAATTTAAAAACACGAAATGTCATTTTTCAACGAAACTTGCAACAGTTCCTAACATAGCGGTCGGTGAAAAATGACATTTCGTGTTTTTAAATTAAAAAACGTTACCGGGTTACGTCACGGACTCTGCTGTGCTCTTGCCGCCGTTTTCGCGGGCTTTAATAAAATTCAAAATTGTAGAATTAATTTAATTATGAAAACTAACTTTAAAAAAAATAAAAAAGTACTGGTATGTAAGTTTGAATGTCATCTACATGAAAATATTTTTTATTATTTTATAAGTCAAAATATTTTTCACTCAACACGTCCTGTCATTCGAAATAATACATTGTGTTAATGACGATAGACTTCGCTTTTCGGACCGCACAAAAAGGAATCCCGGGATAAAACACCTTTCTACATCGAAAATTGCACAAAATAATTTTTTTTATATTGCCTTCTAGAAGGTGAAAGCTTTGTCGGCATGTTTTTAAATTTTCGATGCTTTTCGTATTAACGTAAACATTCATTGTCAAACATGTATAATTTATCGGAAAATATTATTTAAGTAAAAAGTGCTGCTAACTCAATTCTCATAAATAATTACAAAATTATAAAAACATACCGACATAGCATCTTCTTTTGAGAATAAATTTTTGTTTTTAAATTACAATTTCGTGAATGTTTGGGTTTAGAAAAATGTTTTCTCCCGAAACCCCGTTTTGAGCGATTTATGTAGGTAAATATGAGAGATTACGGCAGTTGTCCCATTCGCACGCTTCGCATTCGCATGCATCGTAAGTGTGTGTGAGTTTATTGTGAGTGGAACAGAATGAAAGACAATGAAATACTTAAATGTGTGGTTCAAAGTCTAGCCCCTTAATGACTGCCTTTTTTAACATTATATCGCCAGCTTAAAAAAGCTGTGGTGATTTGTTTATGTTGATATTTGGAAAAACAAAATTGATGACTATTCTTTCAAATTGGGAGGCGGGTGTGGGTACCTCCGTCCCGGAACCACTTATTGAATAACCAACACCGCTGACATAGGTCACCTCAAGTGGTTCGCAACACTTGGTGACTTAACAGGGATGTCCGGATTCATGGAGTAAGGTTTGTCTAGATCTTGGCGGCGGATGCTTTTGCCAGACTACTGCGTGGCGGGCTGGATCGGGAGATACTAGTTGAGGGACCTAACCTAATCTAACCATCGACTTGCACCGCAGTGGGAGGGATGGTTTTAAACGTCCATCACTCCTGGACACATTGATCCCCAGATTCCTATCCACTCCTCGTACCCTTTTCCTTCCCAGATATATACGTACCCTTTTCTCAAGATATGTTATACTAATACTATCTATTTAAATGCTAAAGTATGTGATTTTGGATTACAGTCCAAAAAACAGTTTCTTTCAGTTATTGCTTTATTTAATTATATCAAGATTACTATTTTTAAGTATTTCTTTTCTTATGAGCAGTCTTACAACTTCTAATAGATTCTTTCTTAACTTGGAAGTCTCAATTTTGTAAATCCCTCGATAATAAGGAAAATATTACATTACATTTCTAATACCTATTTAATGAATCCGATAAAATATAAATTTATAATGTCACAAATAAGTCCAAATCGATATATCAAAAGCTTTCAGAAAGTTTTTTCCTTGGCAAAAGTAATACGAGACCGGAATACGAGTAGCTTCGTCCAGACTCTAAGAGGCGTGTGACGCAAGAGAGAAGTAAGAACGTATATAGCAATAGCAATAGTAAAGCCAGCCGCACACCGGAGTCACACGCTACATGCACGCAACATTTACGTCGTCAAAATATCTGTACCCGAGAAGCATACGGATTCAAGTCCAAAATTTGAAGAAATGAGTTTTTAATGAAGATGTGTAGTAAATGATCATTTTCATCAGTGGCAGAAAGATGGAAGTCATATTTTGAATAAATATAGGGTTTTTCAAAAATGTATAAGGATGCAACTACCATTATTCTTAGAAGCAGAAAGCAAAAATGCAAAAAGCATTATTCTTAGAAGCAGTCCATCCTTCTGCTTCTAATCTCTTTGTTTTCTATGGAACTAAACACAATAACCTCATCTATCAACAAACGAAACGAGGGAGGATAAAAATAAAATAAAACTCCTTCCCAGAACCTCCTTTCTTTCCTTACCCTAAAATACACTCCACACAGCATCCCCAAAGACGACATAGGCCCTGAGGGATTTTTTTTCTCGGAGCCTACTGTATGGAGCTAATGTTAAAAAAGATCCACCGCATTTTTTAACAAAAAATTAAGTAATGAATGCCAGATTGTCTTCTGTCAGATGACGAAGATAATGAAAATGCCAATAATTAGTATCTAATAATTATATAAAGAAACAAACAGTAAAATGTATGTTTTTTTTACCTGTTATGTATTGTTATTATTTTATTTTCAAATTAAATTTTCAAACAACGATCTTTTAACAATTCTTCACTTGTCAACAAAATAGTCTATTTCATTTTGAAGCAGAGGGACTCAAGTCCATAGTGATTCATTTTAAATATTTATTTTTAGGCTTTGCACTTAAAATATTTCATTTTATTTTCTCAATTTTAAAACAAAACTAATTGATTTAATAATTAAAAATGTTTCATTAATCAGCACGAATATCTGCAGAAGAGATCATAATTACAGAAAAAACAACGGTTTTGGCTCTCCTGAACATTTGGCTTTTTGGACTTGCATCCGTATGCTTCTCAGGTACAGATATGCATGCTACATTTTTGCTTGAATTATATTTGTCGCGTATACACACATCGGACGCACAATTGTAGTTTATACTCGAAAATGTCGACATTATATATGACGACACAGATTTCTTGATGTAGCAATTAATGAGAAAAAAAAACTTTATTGGGTTCATCCGTCTAATCAAGATTCTGCAAGTTACGGTTCTTTCAAAATTTCGTAAGAGTTACGATTTTGGTCCAGATGATTTCTGCAATCCGTCTATTGCTATATATAATCAGTGAGTCCATGGTTATATAATATAGAGTTTTATTCAACCTCTGCAGTAAACTCCACATAAAATTCAATATTGTCTTTCATTTTTGCAAACCACTACGCCGCAAAAAAACGAACGCGTTCGATCTATGTAGCGATTCATGTAGCGCGGCTGGCGTCTCGCCGCAAACTGCACCCGATACAATGTCCTAGGTGTGCGAGCTTGCGCGCAAATATAGGTGGGCGTTAAATGTGTCGCTTTTCAAATGTTGCGCCACAGTTATCGTAATACAAGAGTATGTCTGGTGTGCGGCCTCGCTGAATATGAAAGTAGCTCGTAATCATAAATGATACCGTCTTATTAAATGCTCTAAAGATATATAGGCAAATTGAATATAGACGTAAAATAAACAATTCAACTTTTTAAAAATTAAAATTCCCAACTCCAATTTCGACTGTTTCGAACTTCTGTAACTCATAAAACCAAGCATACCCACATGATCAACCCGACAAAATACACTATTCTACTGCAGTATAAATAAGTACAATTACATTGTTCATTCCCAGGTACAGCGGTTTTACACTATAGGAAACCAATTCTTAGGTGACATTGACATATTTAACCCTAATTTTGTGAACCGTATTAAATATTTTTTCTAACTCTATTCCTAAACCTTTACTAAATTACTAGCTGACCCGCCGACGCATTGTCATCTATTGAATGGTTACCTAACCTAGATAACCAAGTGTTGCGTCATTAAAATAACTCACACCGCCGTCTGTCAGAAACTCATGCAACTTACAAATAATTTCAAATCATGATCCCATAACAAACATTTAATGAACATTTAATTCGCAATAACAATAATATTGAGGTCAATAATCGAAATAAAAACTATCCTATCTTTGAAGTTGGGCCAAATTACACACAGTAAGCCAAATTTCGTCAAAATCGGTTAAGTAGTTTCGGAGTTTACCTTGGACTAACATCGTGACGCGAGATTTTTATATATTTTAGATATACACTTCTCAGAACAGACATCGCCTAGTGAGGTGGGTGAAGTACCTACTTGAAATATCATATTTATGTTGTCAATAAACCTCCGGTATGCTTGTAATAATTTTTTTCTTTAAATCAAATGTTGTTTTTCTGTAAACCTACCTGATCACTGTATTTTAATATATTGTACTTACATTTATATTATTTTATTTTCTCTTGTTTAAGCTTTAATTCCTCATGCTAAATATTATGTTCTATAAAATATATGTATGTATATAGGGTATTGGGGGACGTACGTGACTAACTTTAATCATTATTCTTATTTTTTATTTTTGTAGAACTTCACAAAATCACACTTGTATTTTCATTCTTATTGTGTTTGTATTCTTATTGCATATAGAGGTAAAATCTGCAACCATGTGGTGGCTTCGCGGAACTATCTATTTGTTGTCTAAACCGTGTACTTTGTTAAGTGTATTCTTTTTGTTAGAATAAATAAATAAATAAATAATTGATTCCCATAAATGTAATTTTGGTCCCTGGTGACTCAAAACCATCATTGTTAACATCAACATTTTTTTTTTTTACATTTTTTACAACAAATAATGTTAGGAATCACTGGTTAAAGTAAGTCAAGTATATCCTTTAACACCCTGTATACTAATTCTCTAGGCGTTAAATGTATACATAAATTAATAGAATAACATATTATAAAGTCACAAATGTTTTCATGCACCTCTTTTAACTGTTATCCTTTTTGACGGGTTAAGAGGACATTATCAGAGAATACCGTAAATTAGTCCATTTTAAATCAAATTCAAGACTATTGACTTTTTTGTACAAAAAAACATAAATTGAATTCGAAAGATTGTTATTTTATCTGGTACACGCAGTTTTAAAATTTTGAAAAACTAAGTGTATTTTTAATATACTAAGGTTATACCGTTGGTCGTTAACAGATTTGTTCAATTTTCAAATTGAACAAATTTTCATTCTATTAAACAACACAATTTTCAAATCATATAATCATACAATAAAATAAATCAATACATAATCTAGTCAACACAGTTTTCAAAATTAAAATTTTGGTTAAATTAAAATCATTAAAAAATAAATCCGGGAACGTGTTTTGTAACAAAAATACCTCAATTTTTCTATTTATTTAAGGTCTTACAAACTTAAATATTTCAAATTTTTTTACACACTTATTTTGTTTAGACATTATTGAAAAATCATAAATACTTATGATCAAAAAATACTTACAAGAAGTACACAATATTTAATAATTTATCATCGTGTGTTTTGAGCATGATATTTGAATGTAGTTATAAATTAAAGGAAGTTTTGAAGGAAATAAATCGATATTAAATTTTTAATTGATACGGGGAATAATCGATCTTTCTCATTGGAACCTCAGTTGCAAACATTTTTAAACTTTTATTCTCAACTACTGGTCAATCGCTTTAATAATTTATATGATAGATGGTTATGGCGCCCGTGCGCTGTGTGGACAGTTCGGACGAAACTAATGCAAAGCCTTCTTCTATGCGACGAGCGTCGCGACGTCGCGACGTCAAGCAGTGTTATTCATAATCTGCTTGTTTTGCCTACGTAAAAGTTCTGTTTACTCGGAGTAAAGATTGCCACGTGTACAGGATCGTACGCTATACAGTCTGTCGAGAAATTGATGACTAAAATAGAAGGAGATGAGCATTTTTTTGTAATTAAGATACAAGATTTTTTTTTTTTTAAATGCTTACGTCTGGAGCTAGTGAGAATTTGACATCTTAAAGTTGGTAGTGTAGTGAGGCTGAAGGTAGGGGGGGGGGGGAGGGGGGGAGGAAGTAGATGGGGAAGAAAGAGGTGGGGTACCTCGCTATTCAGATCTGGTCACCAAACAAGGATAGAGTCATTCAATGTAACGTTTCAATTCTGAATGGTTGTCTTACACCAAGGTGACACTGAGAGTTTCTTCCATTCTGGAACGTGCCGCAAATGTACTATATATTGTTTTTAATGAATTGTCAAATTATACAAATCAATCAATAAAAATTTACATGCCGGGATTCGAATTAGTCGAGAGCCTTACCCTTCGACCACGAAGGCCATCATCAGAAGTTAAATCAAAATTAAAATAAAACTGTGCGAAAAAGAGACCACATTGCAAATAAAAAATAACGTTAAGTAAAAAACAAGATTTTTTTATTTTCTTATCTTATTTGTTATTGTTATTAAAAGTTAATGTTAAAGTCAAACGTAACCTTACATTTGATTTTTTTAAAATTTTAATGTGTTCGGTGTTGCCATAATAATAAAAGAATTTAATTACATTTTAATAAATTTCTAGAATTTGTTGACAGACTGTCTATTCGCTTTTCTAGAGCTATATTTAGGCTTAATGGAAATAATGATAATTTATCAAAAAATTATTCATATTTATACAGAAATAAATTTTATATTTAGGTTCTCGTGTGGTTACGCGAAAATTTGGTTGGATATATTATCTGTACAAAATAATATGATAAGTGCAGTAGCGTAGTAATATTCTATAAAATATTTGTTTTTTTATGCGGATACCGCACAAGAGTCCCAACTTCCCAAGTCTTAAGTCGACGGCCTACAAGGCTCTTGACTGGCAATCAAAAGATCGCGGGTTCAAAATACGAAATAAATTATATTTAATTACAAATATTATAAGATATATTCGCGGCACGTTCAAGAGTGGAAGATGTTCTCAGTATCGCCTTGGTGTACGACCACCATTCAGAATTGAAACTGTTTGGTGACTAGATCTGAATAGCCAGGTAACTTTTCAGCTACCTCTTCCCCATCTCCTTTTCATTCCCACTACCTTCAGCCTCACAACATATCCCAATTGGGGATGTCATAATCTCACTGGCTCCAGGCTGTTGGGAGCAGTTGTGACTCTTGTGCGGTATTCACGTACATGAAAAATGCTCGGAGTCAGTGGGACTATGTAGTTCCGCCTAGGGAATATTGTGAGGCTGAAGGGAGCGGGAAAGGGAAGGATATGAGAAAAAGGAAGATTGAAAAGTACCTGGCTAATCAGATCTGATCACCAGAGACAGATAAAGTCATTCCAAGCAATGTTTTGATTCCATATAGTGGTCTTTCACAGGGGTGTCAGATGTTTAAACAATTCTAAGTAAATGCATACGAATTAAAAATGAACAAAAAACATTTATTTTTATTTTTAACTTAATTGGTAAAACCTCAAATCATAACATTTTAATTGATGAAGACAAAATTAGCGAAACTCAATCTAAAAATACTGATACAGTTAAATATGACCGAATCGGATAGGGACACATTAGCTCAGTGGTTGGAGCATCTGCCCGGAAAGCCGGAGGCCCTAGGTTCGAGTCCCAGATGTGACCCGATTTTTTCTGATTTTTATGTTTCAGGTTTAGATTGAGTCTTCATTAATTAAAATGTTAATAAAAAACATTCATTGCACAAAAATAGAAAAAAAGAACTAATGGTATAACTTATAGATACATCCTATTTCTTCCAGCTAACCCAAAAAAATATTATATTGTAGCACACCGTTTTTACGCTTGCCACTACACCATCTCTTTCCCCCGTACAGCGCCATCCTGCTCACCCAAATCTAGGCGAACCAGGCTGCGCAGACGCCCTCTGCGCATTTCCTACCCTCGAGTCGCCCCATAAAACACGCCCCGCCACAATGAATGGCCTATATAAAGAGCTGCGCGCCCTAATTCAACCAGTTCGTCTGCAGCTCGCCCTTGGCTAGTACAATCTCTTAGTTGCGCCTCGTCCTTTGGCACGACCCTCTAAGGAGTATTCTACTTACATAAGCAAAGCACCAACCAGACCCCGACTGCTGCCTTAGTTGCGCTTCGTCCTATGGTACGACCCTCTAAGCAGAACACAGTCGCCGCCGTCCGTTACCATAACCGCACGAGTCAGTTGTTGTTGTTGTTGTTCCCAAAGACTAATCAGCAAGGTTCCCTCCGATCCCTTGCTCAGTTAATTATTATTGTGATTTGATACATTGTGACTATTTTTACTAATAATAATAATAATAATAATTGGATAATTTGTATAGCGCTATTTTTGTGAGAAATCACCTCAAGGGCGCTGTACAATTTATAATATAATTCTTAGGCTATATTTAAGTTTATTATTTACAATTGTATACAGAAACATACTTACCTGGTCGGTCACTTCCGATAAACACACTTTAATAAGAAAGTTTATGCTTGGAGAAGATACCAATTTGCACGCGGAGGACATTATATTATTGAAAACACTGGACATTGCATGATTTTACATTTACTGCCCCCCATCACTTTTGGTATTCACTTATAAGAAGTATGATGCCAAAGGTGAGTTAATACTTACTTTGAAAGACTTGAGAATTTAATGATTCTTTACGACTGGAGAATGTTCATCAAGTGACCGTTATAAAAGCTTACAAATAAGAATTAGCTCATATTTTCACAATTAGTTATTTACAATGTCGCGAGCTGTGAATGTGAAAGTGAAAAGGTTTTGACTTTATGGATAAGACAGTCCGAACAGATGAGTTTTAAGTTTAGCTCTAAATTCCGCCGAGTCTGTAATCATTCTTAACTCATGTGGCAGCCTATTCCATGCTTTAGGTCCCGACACTCCGAAAGCGCGCTCACCGAACTTAGGGTCTGGTGTGCGCTTTGGTTCCTTCAACCTTCCGATAGCTGATGATGCTGCTGACCTGAGGGTTGATTGTCGAGAATTGGAATTTTCAGGAATACACAGTTCCGATAAGTAAGCCGGAGCCATTGCGTTAAGCGACTTAAATACCATCCAGCAGAGCTTGAACTGGATTCTTTCAGGACATTTGAGCCAGTGAAGATTTTTGAGATGTTCTGAAATATGGGAATATTTAGATACGCCGGTGATAAGTCTTGCCGCAGCGTTGAAAACGGATTGTAATTTGTTTATTTGATATTTTGGGAGACTTGCATATATACCGTTGCAATAATCTAGACGTGAAACAACATACGAATTGACTAGTAATTTAGTCGCCTTTGTTGGCAGGTTTCTTCGCACTGCTTTAATTTGCCTCAATTGAAAGAACCCCGTGCTTACGGTTCTGTTTACTTGAGTTTTCAGGGAAAAATCAGCGTCGAGATTTACACCCAGTAGTTTTATACAAGTCTTTGGACTGATGTCACTTCCTGAAATGGTTATTGGGGAGTTATCAATGTTATACTGACGTCTGCTGGTGGCGGTCCAGAGAAACTCAGTCTTTGAAGGATTACTATATGCGATCTGTGAACTTACCTTCAATAAATAACCAACAAATGTGTTACAATATTTATTAAAAATCCCAACATTACTTGTTTCATTAATGTATTCATTTATGGTGTAATGACATTTGTAAGAAATGTTTTTTGGCATGCTTTAAATTTGAATGTTACGTAGAAAGTTATTATATACTTTATTGGACATGTAGTGGGGTCCTTTGTGAAATATAGTTAAACAACAAAATACTACGCTAAGAAATTTACCAAAGAAAGGTTTAAAATCCCACATATTTGTAATCAATCAAGTCTTGCCCCGAGCGACTGCCCAATCTGCCTAAATGATCCCTACGCCACAGGTTAAATGAACCAACACGTGTTTTCTCGGACATGTGTACATTATTATATTTAATAACTTAATATGTTTGCGTAAAAAGGAAAGGCTATTTTGATCAAATAAGTATGGTAATTATTAATTATTATGAAAAGCGGAAGCTCTCCGGATTTTCGTATTGTGGATGAATCAAAGAACACGTGTTGTGTAAAATGTACCTACAATAAAATACTGGAATTATTATGTATATCTTTTTGGGTTGGGCACATTAAATCAGGCCTGGCCAATCCAAATTGCACCACGGGCCGCATTGACGACCTAAAATTGCACCACGGGCCGCATTGACGACCTAAAATTGCACCACGGGCCGCATTGACGACCTAAAATTGCACCACGGGCCGCATTGACGACCTAAAATTGCAGCACGGGCCGCAGTGACGACCTAAAATTGCACCACGGGCCGCATTGACGACCTAAAATTGCACCACGGGCCGCATTGACGACCTAAAATTTTTTTTAAATTAATTCATTTTTTTTTCTCAATCATTCATTATTCCGTTCTTTCATACCTTCATAATAATAACAATAATATAATAATAACTAATAACTATGTAATTGTTTTTTTTATAGTGAATACTTCACAAGACTCCCAACTGCTCCCGTTTGGTGCCAGTGAGACTATGGCATCCCCAATTGGGGTATGTTATGAGGCTGAAGGTAAGTGGGGAAGGGAAGGAGATGAGGAAGAGGAAGGTGGGGAAGTACCTGGCTATTCAGATCTAGTCACTAAACACGGCTAAAGCCATTTCAAGCAACGTTTCAATTCTGAATGGTGGTCTTACACCAGGGCGATACTGAGAGTATCTTCCACTCTGAAACGTGCCGCAAATATGCTATAAATTATTTTAAATAATTAATTGTGAAATAACAGAAATCAATTAAATAAAATTTATGTGCGCACGCCGGGTTCGAACCCGCGGCCTTCGGAATGGGAGTCTAACGCTCTATCGCTGGACCACGCCGGCCGTCAAGTTTAGTAATATTCTTTAATTATTTCATTAATTCTATATTTTTTTGTTAATTCAATTAATTCAATTGAATTAATCAATTCAATTCTTTGTACCTTTCCCTTGTATTTATCTATTTCGTTTTTTATTGTGTTTTTGATCTTGTTTTAGATTATGTTATTGTTTTTTTATTTTGTTCTTGAATTTGCTTATGATTTTGTTTTTGGATTTTGTCATTTTTATTGAAATGACTTTGGGAATAAAATATAAAATGAATAACATGTAAAATCCCAGCTGGACGTGAATTACAAAAAAAAAAAAAATTATTCTCCTTTCATTATTTAATTCTTTATTTCTATTACTCCCTCATTTTTAATCCTTTACCCCTTTATTCTTCCAATATTTATTTGTCAAACTTTCAATCTTTTCGCTTAACTCTTTCTTTCTTTCATACCGAATGACTACGTGACTGACATTCTCCGAGTTTAATATTAGCAATGGCGGTCGTGTCTATGTCCAATATATCGTCTTATCGTATCGTGTTCAAACTAGATACAAAATGATCGTTATTCAGTACAGTTCCCTTGCAGACTTCAATATGTGATACTTTTCATGTGGTGTCATTGCCTTTTTCAGGTCGTTGGCGTGCGTACTGCACATAAATGCACTTTATTATACATGTTGCTCGTAAACACCACGGTCTACCCGAAACAAATACTATATTATTAATACTGTATTGAACTCTATAAAGAAAATTTCACCAGCGACCATATTTAAAAAAAAATTAAATAAGACCTTAAGAGGAAACTAGGTCGCCGAGAAATTTTTGCAAAAGGTATTTTACCTAACCGTTGCTCTTACACGGAAAAAGTGTTATTCTAAAATACGATCATTTTATTCGTAAAAACGGTTAAAACGGGACTGAAGTTCGTACGAACAAATTAACAGTTTTTCAATGTTTATTGGCGGGAAAATGTAAGAATAATTTGTTGGTATACGTACGTACATTGAAACACTGTTAATTTGTTCGTAAGAACTTCAATCTCGTTTTTAATCATCAAAATCGAGGTTTTGTATTTCCCATTTTTCTCCACCAAAACTGGACCGAAATTTAAGATTTTTTTATTTTGTTTTGTTTTCTTAAAAAAACATTGTCTAGTTTGTATAATGAACGTTTCTTGACGGCGTTCAAAATAAGGCAATTTCAAGATTTTTTAAACTCCTATAAGAAGTAACATATAAGAAAAAGCAAAACGCACCGACAGCTAGTGGTCAAAATCTAGAGAGGAAATTGGGGAATACGTTTGTATGGACAAAACGCCGCCCGGTTTCGTCTTCATACTTATCAGCCATCATTTGACACCAGTCGATGCAAATTGTTGAATAAATAGGCGTTTAACATGACTTTTGTGTCATCCAGTTTCCATATGTGTCGCCTTTTCATATGGATTCGGGTTGAAAAAATGGACTTGTTCTATTTTGGTACCGATGTTCGTACAGTTTAAGATGGCGGATGTTATTTGATATGTCTCGTCTGTCATTGTTTTAAATACATACTTAACTAAAGCTACGTTTTGAAATACGAATCTGTTTAGTTCCTACCGGGATGTCATTTATCCAGTTCATAACTCTACAGGAAAAGTATTTGAAATTTGAAACAAAGGCCTGAAAAATAGTCCAAATTCGAGAGTATTTGTTTAAAAAATGGAAAAAAATTTGGAATAACTTTTTGAAAGCAATTTGCTGGTGTTTTTCTTTTACACAATCTAGTTTTAATGAAGTAAAATAATGGAATTTCTTCATCTCGGAATTACATAATATCCTTTAGTTCTCATCCTGGTTTTATCCACTGGAGCGACAGAGTAATTTAAAACCCTTTTCTCGGATTGTTAAAAAAAATCATACCTCCGAATTTGAATATAGAGACATACAAACTAATTATAGTTCTATACAGCCAATGAATTCATCTACCTTTTGTCTATTATCACATATTCGTAAGATTTACAAAAAAAGATTATTAAATCGTTAACTTTAAAACATTTTAATGAATCTAGAGAATATATATTTTGTTATATTTTGAATTATGTCGCTTTAATAAAAATAAAAAATGAAATAGTGCCATATTGTGGCAAAAAGCGCTCGAGTGGTTATGTACCTCGAGGTATTACGTTGGAACTATAAAACTATAATGTGGTTGTGTCGTGTGCTCCTTCGGAAAGATACTGAGGCAAACGATTGGTTATCCGTTTTCCTTGCATACCTTGTTTTTCCTATACTACTATCACCCAATTCCAACAAATTTCTTTTAGATTTGTATTTAGTATTTGCAGTACATTACAAGCTTCTATCTGAAGGTGTAATTCATAAGCACCTTCGGATGCAACAAGGGTCGACTATCATTCTTCATTGTTAGTCTTTTCAAATGCTGTTACTAGAACGAAAGAGTAAATATTATCATTGTGTGTTGGTTTTGTGTATTCATTTTGTCCACCGGTAGTGATAAATATTAAACATCAAAATAACACAGTCCATTGTTAAAATAATTTGTCACATTATCGTGTTTTGATAAGCTGATCACGCGTATTGAAACACCTACGCCAACCACGTTCAGAACGTAACATTGGAGGCAATAATAATATTCGTAATCTAGGTAGGTACTGTTTTAAAAATATATATGTACTAAAATTATGTTTTGTTATTGGGTCGGCAATTTCTTTTGATGTCCGTATTCATAAATAGACTCTTTTCATTCTTCATATTGGTAACATTGGTATCTTTCCAATCACAATCTTTCCTACAGATGAAATCACAAGCACCATTCTACAATTTATTCAACAATGAATTCACTGTAAAGCCACTTTATAATCAATGCATCCACAACCACAATACTCGAAATAACAATAACATCCTCAAACACACACTACAAAACATGGGATAGAATCTCTGAACTATCTTGCCTACACAACATATCATTAGCCTCTATATATATACAAAAGCATTGAGCAAAATACCATTGAACACATTCATGTTTTTTTCTGTCTTCTTTCTTTTTTATCTTGTTTTCTTTTCCCTGTACTTGTAATCATACATAATTGCACTTATATCCTTGTTTGTTTCTTTATGTTTTTTCTCCTGTCGTTTGTAATACTTAACCTGTCTTTTTTAATTTTATATTGTACTGAATGTGAAGCTCATATTTTTGATAGGTACAAAATACATATGTGATTTTTTTATTTATTTAACTTTTTGCCATAATATGGCACTATTTCCAATACCACGGATTGCTTTGCTGCCAAAATATGGCAAAAGATTCTTTAAAATGTTTAGTTAACGGTTTTATAATTTATATATTTTTTAAATCCTACGAATATGTGGTAATAGACAAAAGATATATGAATTCATTGGCTACATAGAACTATAATCAGTTTGTATTAATTTTTCTCTGTCGCTCCAGTGGTTAAAAACGAGTTCTACGTTTTTAATTGTTAATATTCTTTAAAGTTCTACATTTTAATTCTACTGTATAATTGTTAATTCCAGCTGTTTCGCCTTTCGAAGACATTGCAGAATTTTAAAGCAACTTACAGAGGATCTATTTAAAATATTATTTCTCTATTTATATTGGCAGATCGACTTTAAGTGGCTTCTCCACAGCTTGATAATGCGAAACAGCTGTCACTTGTAATAATAAATACACCACAGAACTTGTTAATAAATAAACCTTTCATTAAAAGTTTAATTAATAAAAAATATAATAAAATTTGTAAAAACTTAAAATTAAAATGGATTTCTACAAATTAAATTCGATAACAAAAAATAATAAAAAAGTAAATTGTTAGGTCTATGAATTATTAAACGAAGAGCTTTTTTATCATTGACATTAAAAAATATATATAACTCTTTTTCAATTAAGCAATTAAAAAAAATAAAAATAAGTAGACGTTTAAAAAGATAAATGTACCGACATAAATATGAGTGGGTAAACTTAACCTAGATTCAAAATTGTTTCAACTTGGCTTGGGTCAAAATATAATTCTTTCGAAAAAATACGCAATTCGTTAGCTGTGGTTTAATCTGGAATTAACCGTAATTTGTCGGTTTTCTATGGGAAATATCCTGTTTGAACCGGAGATCGGCGGTTAACCTCTCGAATGCCGTTCGCCCACCGGTGGCTGCGGGTCGAAATAATTTTTAATTTTTTTTTTTTAAGTGTAGTAATTAAGTGGACCCCTTATTCAAATATAAAATTTAAAAAAATAAAGCTATGCTTAGAGAATAGATTTAAATAATCAACCTTCCTCTTTTCATCTCTCTTTCCCTTCCAGACTCCATTCAGTCTAACGACATTGGGGACCTCAATGGGGTATTTTCATAAAGTACCGTTAAAAATGTGTGGAAAATAAAAAGTTATTTTTTTCTGATTGTGATCATTGTACTAAAATTGTTTAATTTAAACATTTTCATTAATATTTATTGATTTTAAAAACCGCACATTCTGAAACGGTTCGAACTGGACATGGAAAACGCAAGTACCTGGTAATACGGCGTGACGTCAAGGCCACCGCCGAATCTATAATACAAAAATTAATGTTCGTTTGTTTGTTGTTTGTTTACACCTTATGCGCGGCGATACCGTTCATCCGATTGCGATGAAACTTTGGGAATATGATGTGCGTATACCCGGGATGGTTATAGGATATTGAGTTCTGGCATTATGAAATTATTTCCTATACTATTCATACGATTGGGATTAAAATTTCATCCGATTGAATGGTTTTGAATTGTTGTGAACATGCTCGTGAGTACTTTTATATATATACTGGTGAACTCTGGCATTAAGAAATTTGCATAAAAAACTTTAAATTTTCACGCGAGTTGTTGGAAAAATGGGTGCATTTTATGGAGTTAGGCGGCAGGGATAAAAGGCTGGGGGGAGGGGTATGCTGCGGAAGGGTCGGTTGGGGAATTAAGGAGGGGGCTTCGCGGGAGGGGGGACGAGGGAGAGGGGAAGGCGAAGAAGGTGGTAACGAAAAGCGTGAAGGGGGGGGGGGTCGGGTCGCGAAAAAGGGGAGAGCGGGACAGGGGAGGGGGAGCGCGGGATGGGGAAAAGGGAACGCGGGAGGGGAAGAGGAGGAGAAGTCGGAAGGGGAACGAGGACGAATGGGAAATGACACGAAGCGAGAAACAAACAACAGCGCCCTTGAAGTGATTTCTCACAAAAACGGCGCTATACAAATTATCCAATTATTATTATTATTTAATTAGAATTGCAACGCATGCCGGGTATCAGCTAGTTCATTAATAAAACGAACATGTCGTTTTGGCGCAAAGCGAAAATGGCACATTTTGTATCGTTAAAGAAAATTTATTCGTCAATATAAAAATACCTTCATTAGTAACGTAATTTTTTTCTTAATTTTCAGGAATTTAAGAAAATATCCTATTGGGGACCAGTGGCGGCTCGTAACTTTTGGTGAGCTAGAGTGCTAATATTAACAAAAATGGCATTATTGATGTCGTTGTAGCCGAAAAATATTTTTTATTTTTTTTTCGAAAATTTATTTTTTGTATGAAGATTTTCAGGAAATCTGTGCGGCGCACGGCAAAACTGAAATTTCCTGAAAATCTTCATACAAAAAATAAATTTTCGAAAAAAAAATAAAAAATATTTTTCGGCTACAACGACATCAATAATGCCATTTTTGTTAATATTAGCACTCTAGCTCACCAAAAGTCACGAGCCGCCACTGTTGGGGACGCCGTAATAGATTTACTTTAATAAATTTACACACTAAAAAATACACACTTTCTGATCCGAGCAGGGTAAAGATTTTATCGGAGCAGGGTAAATATTTATTATTATTTTAAAAGATGTCTGCAAAATCTTATCGAAGCTTTTGACTCAGATAATTTTGTAATTTTTTATCTCAACATTGTTTTAAAATTACAAAATTGTAATAAAAACCATCAAACACTGGTAACTGGTACTGATTTCGATCGTGAGTCTGTGAGTAATTATAAATTAGGTTGAATGGACCGGATTTCTTTGAACTTATGCGTCATTTTCAAAATTGGAACTTATATGTCAAGAATTCAGACAGGCGATGAATTACCCACCTTTTTTCAAAAAATTATTTAAATTCTATGTTTGGAATGTGTTTTTCATTTGTTTAATTTTCTTAGGGTTACTCTTGACAAGTAATGTCAGATTTCGTGATTTTCGGGAAGTTCTGGGAAGGAAAAATGTATCAGGGATGGATAGGAATCTATTTCATCTCTCCGACTGTGCAAGTGCAAGGTGACCTTCTCCCGCTGGATAGTCTCCTGCTGGACCTGGCCAGGTAGTAGGTAGGAAGTAGAAACCGGAAAAAAATCAAAATTGATATATTAAAAACAGGCCAATAAAACAATGCACTCATCATATAAATATACGTATATACCTAATACTAGCTGTCCCGGCCACGCGTTGCTGTGGCTAACGAAACACAACGCCATCTACTGGATGGTTACCTAACCAGTGTCAATAAATTAACTCACACCGCCATCCGTAAGAAACTAATGGAACTTACAAATAATTTCGAATAATTTGTCTGATAAAAACATTTAATTCGCAATAATAAATATTGAGGTCAATAATCGAGATAAAAACTATCCTATCTTTTAAGTTGGACCAAATTACACACAGTAAGCCAAATTATAACAAAATCGGTTAAGTAGTTTCGGAGTTTACCTTGGACGAACATTGTGACGCGAGATTTTTATATATAAAGATGTACATTACACAAGTCTGATAAATGAACGATAACACTCTCGTCAAATCTGCCATAGATAAAAACTTATCTCCCGTATTGGTTAATAAGCATTTTGGCCTGAAATAACTGACCTGCTCATGTAACTATTATGTGTCAACAGTTCAATCACCACCTGCAATATTATTAGTTACCGTGAACAGAATATAATAACCTAGAAAATTGAGCTGTTTTGAACGAAAACTGATGTCGCCAATTTGCTTTAGACCTTTCGACTCCTACGCCCAAAACAGGTCAATGAAATTATTTATCTGCAGAAGTTGAAGATACTCTCATTATATAGCCCTCCTGAAAGATCAATTTGGGAGGCAAGTAAGGGTACCGCCATCACAAAAAGAAAACGAATCTAATTATTTACCTCCGTAGATACTTATTTATTTATTTATTTGGAATTTACGGCACTAGACCCATTTACATACATATGTTTTAATTTTTATTTTTACACAGATATAGCACAGTATTAAAATTTGATAAGTGAAAATTATGGGAGCAAAGAAAATAATACATTTATTTATTTATTTATTATTATTAATCTTCTCCCATGTTATTATTATTATTTTTTTACATAGAAATTAACCTCACTAGGACTATAATAGCCTGTATTGAGGTTAACTTTAGTACAATTAAGTGAAGAAGCATACGTTAATGTTTTACACACATAAGTTAAATTCAATACATAAGTTAAATTTAAAAAAAAACACAAAAACTGCAAAAAAAACACATAATACTAAAATATTACATGGAGAAAGAAAGAAATATTACATTGTGGCCAGATGGGTAGAACTTGAGGATGAAATTGTAACAATGTTTAAACCATAAATACATTATTAAACACTATACTCATTGAGAAGCAAAGTGACAGTTCAACACAACTAGGGTGACACTCTGATTTTGGCAGATGGAATTTTATTAAAATCTTACTACTTAAAAAAAAAACTTATTATTTAAAAAAGGACAATGATGAAAAAATGGTATGCCAATCTTCTGTCAAGATAAATTTCTTAACATTATTTTTAAATATAGCCAATGAATTAGAAGACTTAATATAATCTGGAAGAATATTAAACATAAGTGGAGCCTGATATAAATAGTTTCTTTGGCCAAAGGATGTTTTAGTATGTACTGCCACAAAATTCATTGTAAAACCAATTCTAGTGGTATGGATTTGTTGGGTTCTTTCTGCAGATTTAGTATTGCTAAAAAATCTACAAACATCATACAAAAATCTACATTTGTAACAAGTTTATGAAAGACAGTGAAAAAAAACATAAAAAAATATACCTATATATCTGTTATGAAGTGAAATATGTGGCGTTATAGTATCATCTCTACCTTTTGTCACCCCAAGTGGTTCCCTACATTTGGCGACTTAGCAGGGGTGCCCGAGTTCGTGAGGTTAGGTTTGTCTAGGCTTATTTAATTAGAGATAATAATAAGATTATTTATACTTCACAAGAGGCATATTAAAAAACATCAGTGATTTTAGAATATAGATTCCTATAGGTATGTAATCTATGTATTACTGAATTATATCCCGAGAGAGAGGTATAATTGCCACAATAATACATACTAGGGGACCTTGATCTTATGGCAGGTACATGAAATTAAATCAACATTAATATATTAGGGCTATCCAACTGATTATTTACAATTTTATGTAAAAATATAAGATGAAAATTGTTTATTCTTTCACTTAACTTTAGTAATTTCAATGAATGTAATAAAAAATCATAATCTATTTTTTCTATAGGAATTCCGAGTCTGGAATTATTACCCTTCAATGGTATTAATGTGATTATTAAAGACAGGTGACCAAATTGTAGAGTTGTATTCTGGAATACTTCTAACGAGAGATGTGAACAGAATTTTTAATGTGTTAATATTTTTTAAATCCTTGGAAATTCTTACTATAAAACTTAACATTTTCATAGCCCTGTTAGCGATAGAAGTTATGTGAGATACAAAGTATTTCGATTACAGAGATTCAAACCAATGATAAATATTTAGTAAATTAATAAAAAATCATTATTTTGATATAAATAAAGGGTTAAAAATTTTACACACAAACGCAACAGATTTACAATTAGCAAACTTAGAAATTAGAAAAAGTGTTAATAGTAAATTAAATATTATTAATAACCAAATATTTTTTTAAAATAGCCATCTCTTAAATTTATTTTCTTATTAATAATTATATTTAAAATAATTTATTTTTGTTGTTTAAACATCTTTATTATGTTTTGATAATTAATATAATGTAATTTTTCATATTTTTAGATAATTTTTATATTTAATTTTAAATAATTGTTTTTTTAGATATTTTTTAATTAATTAATCACCTCTCTCTATAATATTTTTGTCCATAGTTCTTTTTAATCTGTTCTTTTTAGTCTATACTTGTTTGTTTATTTTGTTATTAATGTCATTACTACCCTGACGAAGAAACCATCGGTTTTGAAACATGTAGGTAATTGTGATTATATTAGTGGTTTAAACAAAGTTATTTGTTTTAATTTAATTCAAAAGACGCCACAAAGTGATTTTGCGAAGTTTGAAGAGATAAATATTTATTTACCTGATTGGAGACAAACTCATTAAGATGTTTTAATTCGTGTTAAACATGTTGATAACAAAACAACATCCTGTCTGCAAAGATACGTCCTTCAAAACACGTTAAAATTTTCGTTACTGATTTGTCATCAGTACCTAATGATTCTTCAGTAACATCATTATTATTGATTCTTATTTATAGATAATTCCTGATTCATAATGCCACAGGAAATTAAAATCACATGCCATTAGTAAATGTTCACTTTTACCAAAAAAGCACACCAATAAGCATGAATAATGAATATCTGTGAATAAAACACGGATATGAAATGAGGAAAATGATAAAAAAATAAATATTGGCGATAATGTGGGTATTTTTTGACATTGAGTTAGAAAATTTATGATAATAAACTTCCGCCAGATAAAATGAATTATTATTTGATTGAAAATATGCGAAAAACTATTATAAATATATATTACTACTGAGTTCCCGGCATGCGTTGATGCCAATTAAATAATGAAATTGTTTCTCCCTGCGTGTCCTTTCCTATTCGTCCTCGTTCCCAGGTTCCCTTCCCCCTCTCGACTACCATCCCTACCGCTAAAATACACAAAATTGTCAAACAAATCGCGTGCCACCTATTGCAATTTTTTATAAAGAATTCTTGACACCAGAGCTCATCAATATATATATAAATCTTTGCGGGGGTGCGCACAACAATACACCAAAGTTTCATCAAAGGTATAGGAAATAATTTCATAACGCTAGAGCTCAACACTATATATTGAAACCTTTACGGGCATGTGCACGATAAATCACCAGAGTTTAATTGCAATCGGAAGAATGGTTTAGGTTGCGCATTAGAAAAACAAGGATACATTCATTTTGCGGGCGTGCGCACAACAATACACCAAAGTTTCATCGCAATCGGAAGAAAGGTATAGGAAATAATTTCACAACGCTAGAGCTCACCACTATATATTGAAACCTTTACGGGTATGTGCACGATAAATCACCAAAGTTTCATTGCAATCGGAAGAATGGTTTAGGTTGCGCATAAGAGAAAAACAACGATACATTCATTTTAATATATTTTTAAAATACATTTTTAAGATTTTGTATCTGAATTATCTATGTTTTTAAAATAAAGAAAGTTCTCAAAGTATGCCTACCGCCCGAATATCGATCACAGAAATTTGTAATGCTGTAAAAGACAAAATGTTATTTGATTTGATGATTTGATCAGGTGAGCGAAATTAAAGTTTTTTTTTTATTTTTCAAAAATTCATCTCTCCTGTTTTTGTAGACCTATTATTATAAAATACAAGAGTGTGGAATGTATCCAATCTCCTATTCTCATCCTATATTCCCCTCCCTCCCCTCCTTGCCTAAAATTAATTTTAATATGTAATAAAACTCAAAACACTTTTACCTCTTTTGATAGAATCATTGATCTAACATTCATTCTTTCTCCATTTGATAACAATTTGAAATTTCATTTATGGTTGTGCACTAAATTGATAGCGATAACATTGTTTACAATAAACTTTATAATTTCGGTGTAGACAAACTTCTTGGAATTTGTAACAGATGACCGGTTAAAACCAGCTACGAAGCGATAAAACTGTCAAGTTATCAGTGTTATCGCTCTTTAACAACCATTCAAAAGCGCCACATCATTGTAACGATGTTAAATAATGCTATAAAATTTGGAATGTAGAGCAATAACGAAGGCGGTGCCATCGCAGAGCATTATTCATAATAATATTGTAAAATCATTATAGGTCAGAATCAGGGGAGTTACGGATATTCGCATCCGCATCCGCAAATGCGGATTATTCGCATTGATTCAGACATCTGCATCCGCATCCGTATCCGCATAAATTAATGCGGAGCTTTGACGGATGCGGATTTATATCTGAGACAAGTAACGAGTGACGCGTGCCTCGCGCGTGTTTGCTAGCAACTAGCCAAATAACGTTCGCTAATTGACCAATAGGAAGGCACACAATGGTGACAAGATCCTACAGGTTTTGTTTGTTTTGATTTAGTTATCGGTGTGATTCCCATTGTGAATCAATTACAGTGTTTGGTTACTGTGTTTATCCAAGTTGCGTGGTTGATGAAAATATTAAATGAAAAAAAAAAAAAAATGCCACCACTCATAAAAAGCAGTATGTGGACTAATTTTGTATTACTAGATATTCATTATATATAATTCAGCAATTTTTTAAATTTAATTTTTAAATATTTTTTTTTCATTATTGCTTTAGACTTAAAATGCTTATAAGTAAGAGTAAAAACTGTTTAAGCTTAGCTTTTAAAATATGATTAAATAAAATATATTAAAATTAAATCATATTTTCATTTATGTTTGTACTTAAGAATTAAATATCTTTAAAAAATCCTGAAATCCGCATCCGCAGATGTGAACCTTTAATAATTCTCATCCGCATCCAATTCCGCGGAAGTCAAAAGTTTTGCATCCTCAACAACCCTGGTCAGAATAAGTCATATGACAAAGCTGTTCTCGGGTAATTCCCCAATTTGCAAGGAATTTTTGAGTTTTATAAAAATTGGGTATTTTGTGGGGAGAACCTTTTTGCGGGGAAAATGCGGGGATTCTTGGCATTTTTTGATTATCCAAACAAATTGAAAAATACTTCGGTGGTCGATTTCTACTAAGTAAAATATTATTTTATCTTCTTCTACTAACTCTTTTTTTTTCACGTTTAGATTACTTGTCTTTTTCAGTAAATTTTTTCTCCTAGGCATACCTGGCACACTGTAGGTGTGATTGTATTACTTTATGTTTTCTATGTTTCCCCTTTTGCCTAATAATGACTAAAAAATGTTTTGGCACATATATATTGGTACTAGAGCTGGGTCAATCGATCATTTTACACGACCTGAGTCACTCACGTCACACTGGCGTCGTGAGCGGGTCGCGAACACCCGCTCTTTTCGTGATCCAAACTTCCCGATTACTCGTCATCTACATGCGCTCTGTATGTCACCCGTGATTCGTGATCCAAAGATCCAAACCGGCCGAAACACCCAAAACCCGCGAGATGTATTGACTTTGTAAAAAAGGCCCGCGCATTGTATCGCAGTTTTTAGATCGCATTGTGCATTGCGTTTTACCTTTTGTTGGTCTACAGTAAAGCTAATTATTCGCCCAGTCATCCTGAATCCTGACCAAGTAGATTTTTTTCAATCACTAAAATAACCATGTTTTGATTATTTTAGAGGGTACATCTATCTTGGACTTTATTTTTGAAAATGTAATCAGCTATCTGAAAACAGAAAAAATATATATACCTATATACACCTCACCGATAACTTAATACCAGCGTATTAACAAGTGTAAGATTAAAGATTTTGAAATTGCTTAATATCTCGTAAAGTTTCTCTGGTAAAGTTTCTGACGTCACTCACCATAAGTGTATTCAAGTTCACAAATACATACAAGTTTTTTTTGTCTTATAGTTACGATACGACACTACGGGAAGGGATACCAGGGTTGTATCCCGTAAAGTAATTAATTTTGATTTTTTTGGTTGTCATTGTAAAATGTGAAAAAATATTTACCACAATTACGTTGGATTTTGGTAATGGAGATTTTGATCAGATCATTTAAGATTTAAGCTAATAAAATCACGCAGTTGATAAAAATAGTAATAAGAAGACAATAAATAAGTACATCAATGTGAATGAAGCAAAGAGTGTGTAAAGACCGAGATGTTAAACGGCGTGATGGTTAGTTAGTTTAGTTAGTTCGTTAAATAAGTAAAACGCTAAATTAATCGAAAACAGAGAACAAAGACTTTTTTTAAATAGTTATTTTGGATCCAGGAATTAGGCTTAAATTCACGAATGATTTTTCGATTAAAATGAGTGTTCTTAAAGTAAGTTATTCCTAGATAGAGGTAGGTATTTTTAACATATTCAGTGTTCAATTTTGCAATTTTAATTTGAAATAATTGACTACTCCCCTGGACAAGCGAACACTTCCGCATACATTTATACATCACGTGACACATACCACATAGCCGATATATCCCTCTATAGCCCGGCCGTACGCTACGGCGGGGCTCCTGCTAAAAAAAAACAATTTACAATACCTACTAAATAATATTAAAACCGTAAGCACCTCTTCCTCGTTAGAACTCGCCGTTTTATTTTTTGACGCCTACGTAATTATTTACGTAGGAACTCAACTATTTACGTAATTAATAACGTTTAAAATTAGTTTAATGTTAATGTTAAATTGCTACAATTTGAGCATAAGCTGAGATAAATAGATATGACGATTCCCGAGATAAAATAATAAATAAAAACTATTTACAAAATAAAAAAAAACCCTACGATTTATGTTAAATATCTCCTACACTATGGGTTCACGTAAAAAATCCTTAAAATCGTATTTAAAGTAAGTAATTATATTTCATAAAAATTTCATTACATAATTCATAAAAAGGGTTGCAGGAGTCCAGCCTTACCACGAGCCTGACGCGTGCGAAGTTCACACACTGCGAACTTGCAGTCTCTAATGTCTACCTTTCTCACACTTACATACTGTTCTTCATTCTTAAGTCGCGTGTGTGAGTGTTTCGCGATACCCGGGTGTTGAAAATACCCGGGTGTTGACGAAAATATGATCTGATTGTTCTTTGGTGGATCGTGAGAAGGTCTCAATGAGCAGGTCACTCACGATCGACACAGGACTAATTGGTACTCGTATATGATCTTTTCTTGCAAAATAGCTTGACTTATTCTTCTTTATTCTTTTTATTCATCTTTAATCTTTTTTTATTTTATTTTCTTCGGTTTTACTGTTTTCTGTTTTTACATTTTCAATTTCCATAAAATTTTTTTTTACTAAAATCTTTTATACTTTTAACATGTGTAAATACTTAATTCATATGTTAAGACTAGACCTCACATATTAACTAAATTCTATTGGTCACCATAAAACAGGCAGTCGGCTAGTAGGGTGATTTAATGTATCATATGTATTAAAATTTCCTAATGTATTATCATGTATTCTATGAATAAATAAATAAATAAAACACCGTATTAAATATATTTTTTAATAATATATGTCATTATTTTTCATCTTGCGAACATATTTTTTAAACTTATATTATGTATGAAATAATATGTTTTAATTCTGTTAATGTTCAAAATGCAATAAAATAAAAATAAATCTTTAAAATGCAATGTCAATAGAACGTTTCAAAGAGAAGTTTATGGGGAAATTGCGGAGAATTTGTTATGTTGTTCTCCCCAATATGGGGATTTTGAACACTTATTGCGGGTATTTTCGAACATAAGCATCGGCAACTCTGGCCTTTTAAAAAGGGAACCTCAAATTCCCTCCTCTATATGAAATTATTTGTTTTTCTTTTAATTGTTGGTTTTCGGAACAACTCTTGATAGGTCTCGTAGAAATCGTTGTTTCTCCTTTGCTATCATAGTTAGAAATATGATCCAACATTTGATCTAAATTTGGCCCGCGAACGAATTATAAATGGCTCGCGTGAGCATGTTTAAAAATTCCCGCCAACTTGCAACAAATTATTTTTAAATCCTCTGACTACACTACCAGCTTGACTGAAATAATTAGTCTGTAAATAATCGATTACAACTATAACATACAATTTTGTGTGTAACGAAAATTACAGGATGACGGATTTCCTGACGGAATCCCCAGGCTGGGTAAATCCAGAAATTCTCTACCCCCTCCCCCAAGGATGGATAATTTCAGAAATTCTCATCCCCCCCCCCCCCTCTTCGCCATCAGTGGCCCGCCTGTAATTTTGCCGCTTTAATTTGGCCCGACTATTAAAAAGGTTGAGCGGCCTTGATCTAAACGGTGTAAGAAAGAGAAAACACCACGCTTTATATTTAAATGTAAAAGTGAACCACAAAATATTAATATACCCCATTATGATATCAAATTTTACGACCAGATTTGTAAAAAAATAAAACTTTGTGACTTTACCGTGACTTTTGTGACCAATACCGGCGTACAGGACGCCAGTGATCACTCCATCTCATTGGTGACCTCCCTCTGCTTCGTCTGCCAAACACTTGGAAGCAACGTGTCCAAAATATCTTAAGATACCTTGTAGGCAGATAGTTGAAAGCCTATTGTGGATAGCTAGCTCTTTCAGAATGGACACATTTGTGCGTCTGGCTGTCCAAGGAACCCTGAGCATTTTTCTCCTGCACCACATTTCGCAGGTGTCTCTCCGTTTTGTTTCCACACCGTACAGAAATATGTATTTTGTCATGTAAATTCTGATAAATTTAATATACGTACCGGACAAACTTTAACCAGCGATTTCTGATCATATTTAGATTAAAAAATGTTATGACGACTTTGCTCTCCGAAAACATTTTTTTTCAATAAAAAATAAAAAAATTTCACACTCCGTCACTGTGCACATTTTGCGCTACCCTCTCCCCGCTACTTACTCTATCACGCATTCTGTTATTGGTCTGTATTGTTTCGGGAGTTCTCATGTGTGAGTGTTCGGCCGAGTTGTTTTATATGAACAGTTTTGTTTTATGCATTAAAAAAGGATTGTTTTTAAAACTATACATTCTTTGGACCTACAAATTAGTGGAAATAAAGTTAAGTGTGTCAAGCTGAACGTTTCGTTTCGATTTGCATACGAAAAATGTGCATAATTATTATTGTTACATAAAATATTTATTTTCTGGTACTGGATTGTGTAATACGGGCTTTTTTCGCCGCGACATAATATGTTTTAATTGAAGCACATGTTCACACAGTGGACGCTTTCAAATTTTAACACAGTGAAGTCATGTGGTGAAAATATGTTTAATTAATTAAAAAAAAAAAAAAAAACTTTACCGGATAGTAAAGTCGTGATAATATTTTTTACTCGAAATATGCTCAGGAATCGCTGGTTAAAGTTTTTCGGGTACGTACAGATACCTGTATATTTTCAAAGGTATTGAAATAAACATTCAATATAATATTATTATATTCCATATTTGATGCCCAACAAAGATGTTTCTTCTTCCGTACACCCATCTTCTCCGGTTTTCCGGAAAATAAGGTTTATGCGTCTTTAAAAAAAAAATCCGATTCGCTTATTCGATAATCGCAACATCTTTTCAACATCTTCAATGAAATGTTAAGTTCTTATTATCCAATATATTTTTGCCAAAATCTTATTTTGTTCTGAATGAGCAGGTATATTGTAAACATTTTTGTTTGAATGAACATTTTACATAAAGCACAATCACACATAGAATTTATTATTGGTATTTTTTTACATTAAGCCCGTAAGGCTCATAGGAAAAAAAAACCCTCACGACATATGTGATCTTTGGAGATGTTATATGGAGGGTTTTTTTTAGAGAAGGGATAAAGGTATATGAAGATGAAGAAATATAGGATATATATATATAGGAGGTAGGAAAGAGGTATGAGGGGTGGGGGGTGGGTAGGAATCTGGGGGTCAATGTGTCCACACGGAGAAAAATGTTATTCTAAAATACGATCAGTTAATAATAATAATAATAATTGGATAATTTGTATAGCGCCGTTTTTGTGAGAAATCACCTCAAGGGCGCTGTAGTTAGTTCGTAAAAAGGGTTAAAAACGGGACTGAAGTTTTCACGAACAAATTAACAGGGTTTCAATGTTTATAGGCGGGAACATGTAAGAATAATTTGTTGGTATATCTACGTAATTTCTTACGTATACCAACAAATTATTCTTACATTTTTCCGCCAATAAACATTGAAACACTGTTAATTTGTTCGTAAGAACTTCAGTCCTGTTTTTAACAGTTTTTACGAATAAAATGATCGTATTTTAGAATAAAAAAATTCTCCGTTCAGGAGTGACGGGCGTATGTATGAATCCACCCCTCCCTCTGCGGTATAAGGCAATGGGTCGAAAGAGAGAGGATGGATAGGTATAGGTCAGGTCTACTTCAACCAGTCTCTCCCGATCCGGCTCGCCACACACAACCGCCGCCAAGACATATACAACCCGGGCACCCCTTTAAAGTCACTAAACGTAACGAACCACTTGGGATGACCTATGGCAGGGGTGTTGGTTTTCCAATGAACGGTTCTCGGGTCGGCGGTACCTACCCAAAATATGATCTAAAAAGTGTTATCTATGATGTTGATCTTATGAAAGAAAACCGATGGAGCCAATTTGCCTTTCAATTCCTAGGCCCCGGGCAGGCCGATGATATTAATTATCCCTTAAAAAAAGACTTTTCCCGATATCTAGTGAAAAGTTGTTTTCAAGGTAACTTCTACGATGTAACAATACACTAACGCCTGTATTTGTCTTGTCCTCACAATTAATTCTATCTGTCTTTTTTTTCTATATTCTATTTTCTCTCATTTATTTTCTTTCTCTTTTATTTTAATTGCTTTCATTCTAATTATCTTTTAAAATTTATATTCAAAATTTAATTTATTTTATCTTATATCAAAATTAGTTTAAATTTTTGCCACCTCAGAACAGGCTCAGCCTAGTGAGGTGGTATATACCAAAAAAATAATGTTTTTTTTTATTTCTATATAATATTACAGCGTTCACATAAAGTTATTAATATTTATACATAATAGCTAATAACATAATTTATGAACTTTTTGTTGTGTTGTGTGTAAGGTAGGTTAGTGAATGTGAAACTGTGGTTGGGTAATGTTGTATGTTTCGTGAACACCTCACTAGGAGAACCTGTGCTAACGTGTTTACGTGGTTATGTTTAAGTGTGACAAGTATTTATGTGTTGTAGTAGAAAGTTTCTTCTTTATTTATTTTTTAAATTAGTGATTATTTTAAACTGTTTATTTATAAAAAAAAAATATAAAAAATATTTGTATATATTGTAATAGAATCTTAGTTAATAAATAATTAAAAAAATATATTAATAATTTTATTTGATAAGAACAGGTTATATGGTATCTATGATTATTTATAAATGTTGTAAAATTTAACCACCGCAATAATTTATACAAATGCGCACGTTATCTTTACTTAATGAGAAACAATCGTTTAAAACAATAATAACAACATTGCAGATGTTTTCACAAATAAGACATCGTTCGTATGATAAGAATCATTACCATGATTGCCATAATGCTATGGAATGACTTGGCAAATATACTATTGTATGACGACATTAAATATATAAGTACCAACTTCAAAACCCATAATATTATCGTATTAGCGAGTTTCACTATAGAATAATAAGTATGAAGGCAAAAAATACAACAAAATATTATTGTAAATGTGTACCTTTTCATATGGGGAATTTATTAACTAAAATAGTGACAAAAAACAAGAAGAGGCAAGAATGGTCTAGAAGAGTGAAGAAAAGGCAAAACGAAGCAAGCAGAAGTAAAAATCGACTAGAATAGCCAAGAATAAGCAGTAAAAAGCAAGAAGAATCCAAAAAAGCTAGAAGAAGCAAGCAGATGTAAGAAAAGTTTATAAGTGACTATAATAGTCTACTTATAGACTATTTTATTACTAATGTTATTGGCTCTTCATCAGAAGAAGCGAGAAGAAGCCGTAAGAGACAAGAAAAGACAAGAACAATAAAAAAAGACAAGAAGAAGCAAGCAGCTGCAAGAACAGATAAGAAAGTACAAAAATAGTCAAGAGGATCCACAATGAAGCGTGAGGAAGTCTGAATAAGCAAGACGAGGTAAGAAAAAGCAAGCAAAAAAGTAGTGACTAAAATAGTGAAGAAGAGCCACGAAGAAGCAAGAAGAAGATAGTAAAACCAAGAAGAGACACGAAATAGTCAAGAAGAGTCAAAGAGGCAAGAATGCTTTAATTCTTTATTAAATCACTGTCCTATTGACTCAAGGTTGCCTGCTACCGGTGGATTAAATTCCAACCTCCTACTCAGTCATTAGAGCACTTATTCCAAGTCATGATATAACTGTGCTCTTTGGTGTATCAGTCACACCGGGACCATTGTACCCCTGCTTGGGTGGAACTTATCGCATTGTGTAATAGATTGAAAAATGTATTTTTACTTAACTTATCATTACAAAATAATTTTCGCGTACGAGTTATTTAGCTAAGATTGGCATTTTAACTAGAAAACCGGATAATGTAATGAGATGAGATCATTTATTGTCGATAGGTTGTTCAACAACTATTGAATTTGGTATAAATAAATGTAATGGTGCCTATTTTAAACTGAGGAGAAGCCTGCAAAGGACGGAAGCCGCTAAAAAAGCAAAGGAAAGGGACGCCTGGAGGTACTTTGTCTAAGCGATGGACCCACGACCCGAATAGGACAAGGGGAAGCAGATGAGATAATATGACGCAGTAAATAAATTGGATGCGTTAGATATTTCCACTTGCGAAACTGTTGATTCGTGGGGGATTCCATTATGCCGTGAAATTCATAACAATATTTCATATTATTAAATGGACCGGTTCGGTGTTTCCTTCTGCGGATATTGTCAGAGGTATTCTGGAACATTCAGCATTGATATCAATTATCAAAATGACAACGTTGATTAGGTACGTCATACATTGAGCGACACTCATTCATTTGAACTAGGGAATTTGTTATTATTATTTTTGTATTTTGTTTTGGATTGGAGGCATTGTTGTCAGATGCTAGGTTTTTACTAAGTTTGCATAGTTTTTGGGTCATTTACAACACTGTGGTTTTTTAATAGGACCAAAGGTGACGAAATGATGTAGTTTTGACTGAGATATATATTTTAGCATGGGTCGAGTTCGGGAAATCCTAAATTCCGGAATCAAGTTCTAGAACTTCAGATCAGCGCGGGTTCACAGTAATTAGTATCTTTGTCAATAAACAATATTAATATATTCATGTGGTCAACAAATGCCCGCTCCATTCATTCTCCGGCGGGATTGATGAGGTCCACAGGGTGACGCCTAAGGCCCAATACTGGCTCGCAGACCTAGATGTCCCCCTCTGACCCCCCCCCCACTATACGAAAGAAGAAGATATATTCATTTGACAGTCTCCATGGTCGAGGGGTGAGTCTAGCAATCCGGAGGTCACGAGTTTAAATCCGGAGTTAGCAAGTTATTTTTATTTGATTAATTTGTATTATTTCACTATGAATTTAAAAAATATATAAATTATACTTGCGGCACGTTTCAAAGTGGAAGATACTCCCACGTGGGGGGTGATTCGCTACGCTTTTTGACTTAGCGAGGTTGTCCGGGTTCATGGGATGATGGTTTTTTCAGCTCTTGGCGGCGGATGCGTCAGCCCACCAGCTGCTTAGCCAGTTGAACGAGACCCTTAGATGTCTTCAGCCAGACCCTTCTACCACGAGGGACGGAATCATGCCTTTCTCACTCCTGGACACACTGACTCCCAGATTTTTTTTTATTATTGTTTATATATATATATATTTACAGGTAGGTACATACATAATAACATAAATAATGAGAGTAAAAAAATCCCACAAAGGCGAAGCCTGGATATTAAAAAGTGGTGGTAAAAATAAAGAATTTAAGAATATAGTCCAATTGCGTAGAGGTGATTGATTTTACAGGAATTTCTGTGATATTTTTTTTAAATTACAAAAATATTTATGTTTTCTTATATTTAGATATATATTTGATTTAATATATATAAATTTTAAATCAAAGATTCAGAAAGACATGGCATATTTTAGTTGTTTAAAATGTAGATAGTACAAATTATAGGAAAAATGAATTCACTTCAATAATTTTTACCCAACTTTTAATATTTTTTTTATATACATTCAAGTTTTGGCATGTGTTGATGGAATTGGGTAAAGAATTGAACAATTTTGGGGCAATACAGTTAATGTGTCTTTAATTTCAACCCATCCATCATACCTTTTTTCCTTCTCATAACTTCCTCTCATTCCTTTCCTTTAAAAAGACTTCCACACAGCATCCCCAAAGATGACAGAGGCCCCGAGGCAAATTGTTTTCCTCAGGGCCTCCTATGTAGAGCTAACGTACAAATATATATCGTAATATATATACTAAATCCGCTTCTCATTAATTCATTTCCATTAGTTTGTGATTGAATGGATTATTTTCAAGGCCTCTCGGAAGGTAGTAGGTAGGTACCTAAAATTTCCATCTGCGGAACAATCTACCTGACTTAAGATCCGGTTCAAAACCTGACCTACGGCCAGAAGCCATTTCGTTACGCAATCTAAAATTAATTTAATCCAAGCACAATCTAGTCACTATTAACAATAATTATTTCCACCTATTTTGGTTTGGTTTTCCCAATACCACCACACAACAAAACACTGCCATCTTGTTTATATTTTAATCAACAAAAAACAAATAACAACATAACAAGAAGTCATGGTATTATATTTTTTGCAATTAATAAACAATATTATCACAAATTCCATAGCGTTTAATCGAATCAATGGCGCCTATAGTTAAATATAGCTGATATAAGATTCGATGAATTTCATCGGAATTCGTAACCAGTTTCTTACTTATTTTGAGATCATTTTGTTATGAATAATTTTTATTACGTATTTTGTGGCGTCTCCTCCGACGAAAATGTTTACACACTTTGTGGATAGTTAAGTCGGGGCCACAATGTTTTTACTTTCCGTGGCCCATGGAAAACAACAAACATTGTGGCCCTGCCCCATGTTTATGGTAATGTTTGTGAAATTGGTCGCAAGAGACCGGCCTTAACTAACCAGCACAGTGGTAGGCGCAGTGAATGGATCGCCAAACCTCTCGGTCTTAGCCAGAGATGTACTTAATTTCAAATAGATCCATTTTAAATGGATTTTTTTTACCCATTTTTATTTTAAATGCTTTTTTCAATTATTTTTTTTTGCATTTTAAATGCATTTTTGCAAAATTCTTCCTATTTTTTTTTATACATATATTATACATTATTTATAAAATGTTTTGGCTGCCCAACTAGGAAGAATCCCGTTTTAGGGCAGTCAAATTAGGATGATATATGTAATATATAATGGAACGTGTCTTGTACAAACAAAAATAAATGGAAGAAATAAAAAGAATAAAAATAAAAAAGATAAAAAATAAGCAAAAAAAATGTAATAAAAGTTTAAAACACAATAACTATTGATTGTTTAGCACAGATATTGAAATAATATAAAAATGATAATAATGGGTATATACTTAATAACAAATTGAAACAAATTATAACAAACCAACATTAAAAACAAACTAATGTTTGCATTGCACGTAACTCTTCAAACAGTCCTACATACATGTGTTGGATAAAATAAGAAGAAAAAAAAGGAACAGAATAAAATGAAATAACTAACCAATTAAAACAAAGATAACCGTTGTTTGTTTAGCAAAGTTATTTAAATAATAATAACAACATTAACAAAAAATTAATAAAATTATCTACTTAAAAACAAAGGATTAAAACAAAATAGCTAATTGGTGTTTGCATTGCATGTTATGGTCTTACATACATATTTTGTATGAATAAGAACTGGAAAGAGAAAAGAAAGGATAAAGTAAGATAACCAATTATGCATGAATATGACTGTTATTTGTTTAGCAAAGTGATTGAAAAAGTAATCTAATAAAAGTTATATATAGTTAATAACAGGGATTAAAATATAATAATAAAGGTAACTGGTATTTGGATTGCCTATTATATACTCGTACACATTTTTTATAAATATGAATATGAAAAAAAAGAAAAGAGGATTAAAAAAAAAATAATCAATTATTACTGTTGTTTGTTTAGCGAAGATTTTAGAATAGTAATAAAGTTTAGTATTGCCTCAACACATTTTTTTTTCTTCATATTTAAGTCTGTCAAGTTACTCCCTGGTAGAAGCCCTGGCAAAATAAGTTATACCATTACCATTACAATCTAATATTAAATTTTCTATGGTAGTTTCTATTTTTTTGTGCTGGCAACATTAGTTCTGTGTAAAATTCGGCGGTTTTTGTCAAATGTTTATGTCTTTCTTCTGCTCTTAATAATAGTAATTGATGCGTATTTAAATTGGAAAAACTTCACAAATATTAAATCCAAAACAGATAAAAAAAAAGGTGGTAACCCGTTTAATCACAGGAGACCATATTTGTCCCAGCTCACATAGGGTCTCACAGAAATCGTTGTTTCTCCCTCACTATCATAGTCAGAAATGTGATCTAAACGGTATTGGAAAGAGAATACAACAAACTATATATTCAAATCTAAAAGAAAACCACAAAAAAATTAAAATTTACCCCTTTCTGAAACCAAAGTGTCCGATGGCAATTTGAAAAAAAATTATGGAACTTTGTGAATTTTTTAAGATTTTTTTTTAAATGTAACGAAAAAAAGTGAGGTGACAGTAAGGTTTATAATTAATTTATCTAATAAAATAAAAATGTGTTTAATTTTTTTTTCATTATCAGTAATTTTAGTAAGAAAAAAAAGTAAAGTGAGCCATTTTGAACAACTTTTAAAGTTTTCGCAAAAAAAAATTTTATTTAAAAAAATACATAGTATTTTTTAATATAGAAATTTGAAAGCCTATTTCATCACCTTTCGAAAACAGTTTTTAGTTTTCGAATACGTTAACAAATGTTCCATTTACTTGGATTTTATTGCAAAGCGGGAATATTTTTAGCCTCTGACAAAATAAGCCAATTTTTTTAAGGGGTAAAGGGATCGTTTGACACCAAGCTTCTTGGTTTTATAATTGGGAAATTTTGAACTTTGATTGAATTAAGATGTAATTTTAATGCAATTTTTACCACCTATCCAAACATAATTATTTGTTTCTTGAAGTAATTAAGAGGGTGTTACCAGAGAATACCGGAAATTAGTAATTTTTAAAACAAATTCTAGACGTATTGACTCTTTTTTACAAAAATCATAAATTGATTTTGAAAGATTGTTATTTTATCTGGTACACGCAGCTTTAAAATTTTGAAAAACTAAGTGTATTTTTAAGATACTAAGTTTATACTGTTGGTCGTTGGCAGATTTGTTCAATTTTCAAACGATAGATTCTATTAAACAACACAATTAAACTTAAACAATTTAAAATTAAACAATTTCAAATCATATAATCATATAAAAAAATAAATCAATACATAATCTAGTCAACACAGTATCGAGAATTTTAATTTTAGTTAAATTAAAATCGTGTAAAAATAAATCCGAGAACGTGTTTTGTGACTAAATTACTATTAATTGTCTGGTTATACCCTCTTAACGATTTCACGGAATCGAAAGCGCAACCTATGGACTGAAATATGCTGCAGACCACACTACGCTGCAAAGTTCATATATTATCAAAACGAAAGCAAAATTATTATGATGTGTAGAACTTTGCTTCAAGAAAGACGTCATAAGAACAATAATAACATATTCCTTACTTTATGATTACAGAAAGTTGCAATGGAAATAAACACAAATAACATAATGCACGCTAATAAGAAGACGTAATAACTAATAACTAGAAGATGAGATTGAATATTTAAATAATAATAATATGATTGTTTACAGTTTATTTATCGAAGGTTTATACTAAAGTAAATACACGAACGTGAATTATTATGAATTAGCAAGCGATAGAAAGAAAGACTTAGGAGCAGTTGTTTCAAATAATGAAAATATTCTTTTAATTCACTTCAAACTAGATTGGCAATCACGTCTTCCATCATTTCAAATACCAAATGGGTTGTTTCAACTCCGATCACACTCCAATCCACGTTGAAAATTTCACTGAGTGTTCCCCGCCGAATCCTGCATTTATTCCGCAGAATTATTTATTTCGAAGACCGTGATATTTTTATGATGGCAACACTTATAAAATTTCTATGGATGCGCATGCGCACGCCGACCACGGCCGTCAGGATTTTACCGCTATTTTATTTCGTTGCGGTTGGAATATTTTTCTACGATATAAAACGTAAATGATTGAGAATGAGTGTTGTTTTTATTCGTATTCAGTCAATTACATACATAGTAAAGTTAATATGGTAACGTTCAATCGTATTATTTGTATATTATTTAATTTTAGACCGATTTTCCGGAATGTGACCACTTCAGAAATGTAACCTGAAAGCAACGTGGGAAAAGTGCTAAAGAAAACATAAAAATATATGGAAAATGAATTCAACGTGCCCATATTTACAAGCTACGTTTAACAACATAAAACGTCGTACATTAGAGGTTACTTGTATTATTAATAATGAGTATTTTTTAAGTCCGAATTCCGATAATTACGTATCTACTAAAGTTTATTTGGTATCCTACAATCGTATAACTATATTTGCAACTAACATTATTAACAATGAATGACGGACATCTCATTTATTGTTATTATTTGATATAATATTAAGTTTGTCTGTTTTACTTATCAGGTACCAACGGATGAAGTAAAATATGTTATAATATTGATACTTGTTTTAGCAGCATTGCAGTATGGGAAAGAAATATATAATGGAGGATTGCAACTGAAATTATGACAAGTCTGTGTTTTGGATAAAGGCTATCTCCAAACAGAAACCAACTTATCTCATGCGAAAGATATGGGTACAAAGGAGCAATAATCACGAACAGATAATTTTAACATTGTTCTTAAGTCGCCAATTAAACATACAAGTGAAATGAATAAACAGTTTTTTTTACCCACATACAACTGTGTACAAATACTGACTTATATATACGTGTACTTATTCTTATAACTTTTATGACGAGGAAGTTTTACGTGTATAAATAAACATTTGAATAAAGATATATATTGAGCACAAAAGGATTTTTATTATAAAATACTATTAATTTCGTATCTTGTACGAAATCGGGAGTTCCTCAGTTGTATCCATGTACATGAACCTATAGCTCCATGCAGCTCCGTGGTTTCAAGGTAAATAATCAGTAAAATAATTTGACGGGGATATGTCAATCAAAAAAAAAGAGGTTTCTTATATATTGTAGATTCATAATGTAAGTATTACAGTTGACAATTATTGTGATACCATCGGTCAATAAGAGAAAACTTTTATTTTGTTCAATGTTTTCGCCAGTTTTTACGTCATTTTCAATCTCTGAAACTGACGATTATCGACAACTATATACTTTGAGAGGATATCTAACTTCTTATAGAGAATTACTTTGAGAGGATATCTAACTTCTGAAGTTTTAACCATTGTGCATTCTTTACGTTATGTACAAAAATTGTCCAGCCATATTTAGTTAAAAATATTACAGACATTCCCGCCACGACCTGTCAGATCACAATATTGACGTCTGCGCATGCGCCATTCAAGCTTAATGGTTCGAACTCGGCTGATCACATTAAGGTGATGTCCAATCACATTTGTATGGAATTTTCGTTGAAATTTCGTCTGACGGAGGTTGAAACAACCCAATTTTGCGGTGATTGACGATTTGAAGGAAAATCTAACGTCAAATTTTCCGAAACAACTGGTCCTAAAAAATAAACATGTTTTTTAATTTTTAAATATTCACTTAGAATCATTTGAAAAAATACAACATAAATTTTAAACCCATAACTAAATACTCATACTGAAAATATAAACACATCATCACAGACGATGTATCATGACCTGCATTTGTGAAAAATATTAATTAATTATTTTATTGAATTTATTTATTTGAATTTCACGCCCAGCTTGGCTTTTGCACGTTTTATTTTTATTTTATTTTTTTAACGCAAAAATATCTAAATGAGCATAACATAACATCACAAAAACTGAAAATTTTGATGCAAAACTGGGCAGTTTGTTTAATTAGATTTGTTTTTCTGCTTTCCGATATAAATTCTACTAAGACCTGTTTAAGTTGTAGTTATTCATACGTTAAATATGTCATCAAACAACATCCTTATAATCATTACCCAAATTATGTATCCGGCGAACGGGAGTATACGTATACAATAATGGTAGGTTCAGACTGGACGACGTACGTACGCATCGCTACTCAAACAATGCTTAGCAACCCATACATTTTCTATGAAAATGGCCACAGACATCGCACGTCGCGATGCGTGTGGCCAATGTGATTCTAAAACATAAATTTTCATTGAAAATCTATGGTTGCTAAGCAGTCCAGGGGGCTTAGGCGCTCCGCCCACTGAGGCAACTGAAAACCAACTAAAACCGGCTTTTTCTCTGTCTTGATTGGTCAAAAAGCTTGTTTAACCATAGACGAACTACGAGACAGCTGACAGCTAGCAACTAGAAATGGCCGCCCAGGGCAATGAGCAGTGACAGTCGCAAGATGGTTGCAAGTCACCGCTTGCGTTACCATTGACAACGGGGTTTTGTGTGATTGTGTAGTGTGCGGGCTATCACATTGTCATACAAAGACAGTTGGCAGTTGAGAGTTTTCAGTTGCCTGAGTGGGCGGAGGCGCTTACTCTCTATCTTTGTGTTTGAAAAACCAGCACGTTTATGGTTTAACCTTTCTTGCCGGTGCTGTCAACTAAACTGTACTTTCTGAAATATCTCTTTAAATATACTAAACACAGAGTTCATATTTAAGGTATTCCTCCGCAATACATTTATGTTTTGGATTAAATAAATACAATGTATAAATATTTACTGAGTGTTAATAAGTTTTTACCACGTTAATACTCGTTCGCGACTTAGCTAAACCGGCCGAATGGACGTTGTGAGAGATAGAGAGTAGGCCCCCAGATATTGTTAGACGTAGCGATGGGCACGTACATCGACCCAGTCTGAATCTACCATAATTATTGTGATTCGAGTTGTAATAATTGAACGGTAGATACTGCCTCGATATTGCCCCAATCGCGAGGTCAGGGTGTTAGATAAGGTACGTACCTGAATTACTTTAACAAGTGATTCCTGACAGTATTTGGAGTAAAAAATGTAAATAAAATTTGCCACTATATATTGTAGTATATTGTACATTTGACAGTACATATTATAATGTACATTTGACAGTTCATATTATATTGTACATTTGACAGTGCCCTTGAGGTGATTTCTCACAAAAATGGCACTATAAAAATCATCCAAATAGTTTTATTATCAAGTATTTACCAGAGGTCGCTTTATTATTATTTATTTCGCAGAAATTTATTCAAATGTAATGAAAACGTTTATTCGGTTTCTTCCGCATCGGATGCATTTAAAAAAACGTCATAATATTTATATAAAAAGTGTTATAGCAGCTATCAAATCGATTTGTAACGATCGTAATGCTTTATACTTGTGAAAACATACACTGGTTTTTCAAAATGTAACAAGAGTAAATATTTATTTTCTCACTCAGCGGGACTCAAAATGGCTCAGTTGGGAGAAGTAGGTACCGAATTAAATAATTACGATTCTTTTTTGTCTGTGCTCCTAAAAACAGCTTTGCACCGATTTTGGATAATTAAATCAAACTCTAACGTAAACTAACCTAATACTTTGCTTCTTTCACATTCATACATCTTCCTTTTCAATTTGGGCAATGTGGATTCGTACCGCCGCCCCGGGTACCATTTATTGGATAACCAACACCTCTGCCACAGGTCAACCCATGTAGTTAGCTACGATGGTGATGTAGCAGGGTGCCCGGGTTCATGGGAATGAGGTTTGTCTAGTAGCGATGTGTCGGTTCAGCTGGAATGGGCTCATGAACTCGGCTCCTTTGCGTGAAGCGGATCCTACTCCTACTCCCTTTTCAATTCGACTACTCCAAGGGTACTGCTCCCGGACTCAAACCCGGACTCAGAACTCGGACTCTGTCCCAAACCCGGAACTCGGAGCCGAACCGGGAACCCGTATGGCTCCACCGGCATCCCCGTGTTCGCGCCGTTCGCGGTCCTTGCCGGTCGCGAGTTCTTCTCATTCTCCTGGTACTAGTATGAGTTGAGAGTGAGTGGTGATACGTCACAGTTTTTTGCATATCTAACGGTCGATTCTGTTTACGAACTTTACAATGAGTGAAAGTTTTGTTTATTGTTTAAGTGTCAGTTAATATTTGATTGAATTACGTGCTTAATAATAATTAGAGGTGGTAGGGTTTTTAAAAATCAAATCTTACCCCATTATTGTCGATAGTTTTATGGATGCGAGGAAATTTTTGGTATTTTTTAACCAATTACTTTATTGTTCGAACATTAAAGTAATTTTGGAATTTATGTAGGAATGTCAAGTTTATATATTATTTTTTTAAAGAAAGACAAACATTCCCGGGTTACGAATAACCCAACAACATTTGAAAATATCCTACTACCACAACACTAAGCGGAAGATGTAGGTTGTGTTGTGATGGAGGACTTTGCCAGCCGAGGAATCGAACACGGAACGCCTAGGTGGGACCCAAACGCGATGCCCACTCAACCACTGAGCGGTCATATTATTAGCAGTTTATTTCAAGTGACATTTTATTGACAGTTTATTTCAAACAAAATGTATGACGTCATTTTTTCTGCCAAAACCGATCGTGACGCCACGAAAGCATGAGATACACAATAGACGAACCAATACATAAAACGATAGCTAAGACAGTGGTTTTCAAACTTTTTAAAAGCGCGATCATCTTTTAGCAATAAAAAATGACATATTAGCGACCCCGACCTCCAGCGGTTTTTTAGTGTATGTACCTTTAGTACGTAGTAGTAACTCTTTACTTGGAGGATCAATGTATCCATTGTCAGTTTTTACGCGAAAATTGGTGGTAGGATACGTACAACATAAAGTGGTTAACTTTGCAGTCGGTGGAGTCGCAAACCTATTTTATATATTGTAGAACAATAACTTCTATATTAGTAGGCCAAAACAATAAATGCTATCGATTTTTTTCATTCTGAAATATTAAAGAACATATAAAAAGTACTTGCAATTTTGGCCCCTGATTCAGGTTAAAGGTTAAGGTTTAAACCAATGAATGCTGTTAGTTTATTATCGTTCAGATACACAATATTAATAAGTATAATGTTTCGTCAAGAAAATCTTTTGCATTTTTTAAAACATCTTCAAAATTTACCAAACAATGATCTCAACAAAAAACCGCTGCATTATTCTGCAATTAAGATCGAAACTAACCTAAGTAACCGCGAAATTCTATCATTTATTATAATACGCAAAAAATCTCTTATTGTTTTTAACGGCTGATTCAAAACTTTGAAGAAAGACTAATTTTTCGGTTAAGACTTTTTGCAAAACAGAACAGAAGCCGTTGAATATTTTTTAAATATTTTATGTAGTCAAAGCCCAGCAGTAAATGGGCTTGCGGGCCGAGGGTTGCTCATCACTATGTTAAATGGTGTGCACTTCACATAAATATCAGCCTTTGCGTACAAGTTCAATTTTCTTCCTTTGTTACGAGAAAATCGAAATTTAGAAATAAAATTGGAGGATGACCTCATACTCTGCGCCTCGAACATAGAGCCAATGTTCGATTAGTTGAAAAGCGTGTCCGTTGCATTAATTTGTATTACTCAGGGACAATTTTTAATTTCTGTGACAGAAGTACTGTAAAATTATAACCATCGTTTGAATGTTGAAAAAAAAGCATCTAATTAAACTTATTGATGTCTCGCGACCCCCACTTTGAAAACCTCTGCAACAAGATGCGTTTCTCGATCACGCGTAAACACAAAATCGGTTGTATGGGATCACGCGAGGGTCACGCGTCATGCGAATGATAATTATTGGTGTGATGGTTTGTATATCGTAGTGTGCGTTATTGGAAACATTTCACTTAGTCGAAGTCGTCGGGTCATTTTAAATAGCCTGAATAATAGAACGGTATTTTTTTTACATTAGGAAAAAAACCCTCAGGGCCTATGACATTCCTGGGGATGCTGTGTTGGGTTTTTTTTAAAGGAAGTTCAGGGAAGGAAAAAGGCATGCGTACCGGTGCCATATTAAATTTATAGTATTTGTACGGGCCCCACTAACTTGTCCCACACACCACCACTTATAGAAATTTAACATAAACATAATATTATTATGAATCATTTTTAGTAATAAATAGGGGAGATTGGGTAAGAAAAACACTGTTCGCAATATATAATATTATTTTTAAAAAAAAATTCTTCGATCCGGGTCCAAAAGTAACGTTGAGTCTGAGGTATATAAATAAAATCTATGTTCCTTGCAAAACCCTACTTAACGATGAAAGGTTATATAGCTTGCAATGAAGCGACTTTGTGTTCTAGCCACTTCCGTTCCCTGTGAACGTTTATTTTCAAAAGCTAGACAAATGCTCACCGAGAAATAGACTATCAACCAAAAAATTTGAGAAAATTTTGTTCTTAAACTCCAATCTCGGACTTGAATAATGAATGTATGTTCATCAAGTACCAGAATCATTTACATTTGAATAAGTCAAATGTATTGTATTATTTAATAATTATTCAAAATGCAATGTTTTTTCTTGTTTTACAAAAAGATGTCGCCGATTATCTTAGCTGTTTATAATTTATTTACTTGAATAACGTTATTTTACGATACGGAAATAACAAAAAAATCGCACTGATTTGATGTTTAAAATCTTGTTTAAAAAAATCAATGCGAAGGCATTTTTAGATATTGTTGATTCTTGTAACTGTTTGTACCTACTTGCACAATTTTATTTTCCGATTCGGAATTGCAAAAAAATCTTACTGATTTAATATTTTTATGTTCAATTCTTTTGATGTTTTATAACCTTGTATAAAAAATCAATACCGAGACATTTTGATTACTCTATTGACTGTTAAACCTACTTGTACATTTTTTCCGATATGGAAAATTAAAAAAAACTTGCAGATATATATTTTTTTTGTGTTTAATTGTAATGTTTATAATCGTCTTTTAAATAATCAATAAATTAGCATTTTGAGAAAATGCTGATTCTTTTAACTATTTGTATCTATTTGTAAAAGTTCCGATTCAGAATTAACAAAAAAATCTTTGTGATATATTCTTTTAATGTTTTATAATCCTGTTTAAAAAAAAAACGATGCGAAGGCATTTTCAGTTATTTTTGATTCTTTTAACTGTTTGTATCTACTTGCATAATTTTATTTTCCAATTCGGAATTACTAAAAAATATTACTGATGGTTTATTTTTATAAATGTTTATTTTTATATTTGAATCTTTTGTGTTTTATAATCTTGTTTTAAAAATATCAATGCGAAGAGATTTTATTAGTATTGTTTGGGGATAATTGTACCACATGGACAATTGTACCATAATGTTTTCATACAAGATAAAAAAAAAACTTCTATTTTTCTTGAGTTTAAAATATGCTATGGTATTAATATATATGTGTATCATCATTTTATTATATTACAATAGTTAAAGTTCTTTATTACAATAGTTAAGTTTCTTCACTTCAACTGACGAATTCTATAAGAGTGTTCTTGTTGTCAGATAAATTGTGTATTACGTTCTATGTAATTGAAATTTTAAATAGTAGTTTTATAAACCAACAAAAAAACTGTTTTGCCTCACCGAAATTATTAGAATTAAAAAAAATTATCCATAAATTCTGTGTTTTAATTTAAATTCCGCTCCTGGTACAACTAACCCCGCGGTAGGGGTCAGTTGTAGCATTTCCCTGGATCAATTAATGCGCTTATAGCTCAATTTATATAAGATTTAGAAAAATCATATAATAAGAATTTGGTTCACAACTAAATAATCTGCCGTTGAGTATGAGTTTTTTTTTTTCATAAAATTTATACCTAAGATGTAGAAAATGTTAAAAGTCAAATTGGTACAGCAGTCCCCGGTCTCCCCTACTACAACAATGATATGTTTTATTTTATTTTATTTTAGATCACCATTTTTATATTGTTGTATTATTTAAAAAAATACTACTTTTGTTGGTATCTGTTACTCTGGTACAATAAATTCTAGAACTGGGATTTGCTTTGATTTTCAAAATTGGAACTGATTGTCAACTGGTATTGGAACGATTCAGACAAGTGTTAAGTTAGGTACCAAAATTATTTTATTAATTGGTAATTCTTTATTTAAATATGCATTTCCTTTGTTAAAAATGTTGACGTATGTCGTAATTTTTCGAGCTTAATAGTGTTCATTCGAAAGGTAAATTTTAAAAAAAATTCTGATCGTCTATAAAATTGACAACGTGTGTTTTTGAAGGACAATGATCCTGAGGCAAATATGTTTTTTAGATACTTCTCGGCTTCACAAATCCTACAATAATATCACTATAATATATTGAACAAAGTGTATATGTACTGAATTGTTTATAGTGTAAGGCCAAAAATGGACTTGAAAAAATAGATATTAAAACCTTTTGACTTTTAATTATTGTTAAAATTTTAATATTTCAATGTGTAAGTACCTAACCACTCCCCGACTTTATTTTTAAAACAACACGCATTTATTGAGTTTCTTTCGATAGAGGTTATAAAAACTACAAATCCTCAACGACAATCCAAATATTCATTATTATATTTGGTTTGTTACTGCTTACGCGTGTGCTAAAATTATCACCTTTTTGAATCACCGGAACTTGGAACCCAATACGCAATCCCAGACAGCCGGACATGTCTCGACACGAATGGATTTCGTTGAACTTCGCCAAAATGTACATGCCGAGTCCGCGTGCAGGTACTTGTCTGGCTCCGGCTACGAGTTATTGTGGGGGTTCTATCTGGCTCCGGCTACGAGTTATTGTGTGGGTTCTATCTGGCTACGGCTCCGAGTACTTGTGCAGGTTCCATCCGGGTTACGGGTCTGGCTCCGAGTTCTTGGCCGAACCCGTGCGTCCCGGCTCGTTGCGCCGCAACAGCCGGTACTCAGTCCGTTCCGTACCAAAGAACTCGGACCCGGGACCTGCTCCTAGAACTCGAGTTCTTTTAAAACGAAGCACTCCTCGGAGGCCTCCGGCAAAATGCTGAACTTACCCACCTCTATTGTCTAGCTCTTGGCGGCCGATGCATTTGCCAACGTACTGCGTTTATATCAGTACTCCATTGTGGACTGTTAGGCTCGCTTCATTAATTAAAACACAACGTTTCGTTTGAAACCCCAATTTTTCGTTTTTGTACTGTTTCGATGATTGAATCAGTAAAATGTCGTTAAATGTAAAATTATTTCACCATCGCGCTACCGATATCGTCAAAAATAATTGCATATTTTCCAAAATGTTAACTATAAAGCAAAAATATGTTGGTAGTCTATTTTATTTATTGTTTATTGTTTGTAAAACTATTACAATACACATGACATATTCATAACTTTAAATAAACAAATGACATTTTTTAGAATAACATATTTTTGAGTTCTTGCCTATAATTTGCATTTGTGTATAAAAAAAGAAAAGAAAACTCTTCTACGGGGTACTCTGAGGTCATGAAATTTGCACAGCTATTATTGCCAGAATAGTTAACAAAAATCATTTCAGGACGCTGTGGTTTTCTATTTTTTTATTTTTTTTATAGAGAAAATACCTCACAAGAGTCTTAACTGCTCCCGTCTGGATCGAGTGAGACTATGGCATTTACAATTGGGGTATGTTGTGAGGCTGTAGGTAAGTAGGGAAGTGAAGGAGATGGGGAAGAGGAAGGTGGGCCAGTACCTGGCTATTCAGATCTAGTCACTAAACATGGCTAAAGCCATTATTAAGCAACGTTTCATTTCTGAATAGTGGTCTTACACCAGGGCGATACTGAGAGTATCTTCCACTCTTATGTTCATTTATATTTCTTTTATTGATCAATGAAAGAAATGACTATTAAAACCCGGGCTAAACCGGGAAATATCTAGTATTTTTGAATAACTAAATATGTCATTTCACTTTTAATTAAAATGGGTACCCATAGAAATCAATACAAATCAACAAACATCCAAGAAACAAACGCAGCGTAATGAAATCAAATTAATGTTACTTACCAACAAACAAGTGAAGATAACCATTGCACCATGAAAAAATAATTGTTGTATAATAAATATATCATCACAAGTTAAATGTTAATTTTTATTTTTTTAAATCTTATTTTATATTACAGAAACAAACAGTACATTGGTTACAGTGATGAGAAAGTTTACAGATAATAAATGATATTTCATGGTGGGTACCTATGATATGTTTCTTTGAATGTCATATTTGTAATTACCGGGTGATGTGCGTAGTGTATATGTGCGTGTGTGTATGTGTGAGTATGTTTGCAGGTGAGAAGTGTATGCGCATTGAATAGTTTATATCATTGACATGTTTATACCATTGACGTGATGCTCTTTTCAAATTTAGGCAGTGAATCGGATAAAATGCCGATGTTAGAATTTAGGCAAATATTATTGAATATATGAAGAGCACGGTTAATTGGCGAATTAGTTGCTGTATTTGTTTTGTAATTAAGCATGTGGAACAGTGCAGTATTTCGTGTACGTCTTATATTGTAATTGTATATTGAAATTAATTAAGTATAGTAGTAGTTCAGTACAGTCAATATTATTATTTAAAATTCTGTGTATAAATGTTAAATCAGCTAGTGCTTTGTTGCAAAGTTTGAAATGTAAATTCAAAGTTATTGTTGATTTATATTAATTTGAAGATAAGATATTTTATAAATCTGTTTTGAATGTGTTCGATGCTATCAATGGATACTTTATACTACGGATTCCATATTGGCGACGCGTATTCCAGTGTACTTCTGACTAATGCAAAGTATAGCATTACTATTTTACATGGGTTACCAAAAACTTTACTTTACGAAGTACAAAGCCAAGCATTTTGTATGACCTATGAACAATTGAGTGGATGTGCTTATTAAATATAAGTTTGCTATATATATTAAACATAATAAGTTAACAAGTTTGTCTTAACTATGGCTAAGAACGAATGCAATTATGAAATATGCCGTTCACAGATCTTAATTATTGCAGAAAGTAAAATAGTTATGGACCTTCAAACATTTAGTTCACAAACACAAAAATTGCTTTCCAAACTGGACTCCCATGGTTTATCCTTTGAGGGACAGAAATAACCGAATGGCATTTTAGTGCCTGAGTTGACAGGTGCGACTGGTTCCCACAGAGGCCTCTTGGTTTCGCTCCCCCTTCTAACTAAGTCCTCCATTATTGCACAGGCTGCATCTACCGGTAGTAGTAGAAGATTTCAGGAGTTTTGTCAGGTTATTCGTAACGCAGGAAGATTTTTTAGTACAATGGCGCCACATCTGTTTCTTATCATACCGTAGATCATTGTTTCTCAATCTGGGGGTCGCGATCAGGTATATGGAAAGTCGCGATCAGGTATATGGGAAGTCGCAATCTATCAAAAAATTATGTCACATATTCGAAAAATCCTTTTAATAAGTGAATTACGTATACCTAATTTCTAATAAACAAGTAAATAAATAAATAAATTAATTAAAAGTTTTCTTTACGCGTGGGTCGACACTCAAATCACACGTAAATAAATTATTTTTAAGTGATTTTGTTTATTGTTTCTTCGAATGGTATGATTTTTTACATTTCAATTTTATCCTAACTAGGACTATCCTGTATTGAGGTTAATAATTTTATAAAATAATAATAACACAAAATAATATACACATGTTGAAAGAACAATATTGTTAAGTAAATGTTTCTTTCAAGTAATAGGTACTAAGCTTAATTAAGGAAACAATTCATTATATGTACTATAATAAACATTTAGAGTGACTATGTTTTGATATTGATATCAAATAATATAAAATTCACAGCTTAATTTAATAGTTTTAAAGTATCTACACAAGGAATTTGGTGACTTAGTATATTCAAGAAGCCTATGTTTAATTCTACATTAAATGTAAGTAGAGCCTGATACAAAAAAATCTTTCACCAAAAGAAATTACCCGAGTTTTACTACAGAAGTAGAAAAAAGTTCAGACCAGAACCTATGATAATAGACGAATTTTGTATTTGGATTTGAAAGCTACCACAAACGAGAGGAATTTTTCATATGGTAAGTGTAGCGTTTAGGAACTGGATTGGGATTCAGTCTTCAATCTATCCTCAGTGCTACACACTGATGGTTGTAAATAAATACGACACTGGTTCATACGAGAACGATGTTTATTGAATACAAATGGTTACAAAGTAAACGTCCAGCCTAGCTGGCGGTAAGATTATTAATGGGAGCCCGGAGCAGCGCCCGGTAACGCGCTGCCTTGAAATGACCCACTTCGGGTCGCAACTCCGTCAACGTTCGGGACGTTGCTCGGCTGTAAAGCCCGCCCATCTATCATAGAGTAAGAGGCAGTGTTGCAAACACCACATAAAGATGTGGAGAATGAGATCAATGTTGTCAAATCATTCGTTAGTAAGCTTCCGTATTTACACCGTACTAAAACTTATCTGAATCTTGAGACTAATATTCTATTTTTAAAGTTGTGTCCGCCGACATATCATTTTGTTAGATGTCTTTCACATTCAACCGATTTTTCTTACGTTAGCAATGTAAGTAAAACTTCGAAAACACGTTGAAATATGTAGGGTATTAAGGGATTCTTCGAATTACTTTAACAAGTGATTTTGAAGTAAAAAATGTTAATGAAATTTTGGTCTCCGGTGACATTTTTTATGTTTCTTTTTTCGGTAAATGTTTAATACTCCGCTTACCGGATAATACGGAATTCGAATTTCGATACACGGATAATACGGAGCGGAACATTTCCTTTGCCGCCATTTCTTTGGATTTGATATTTGCGATTTTTTTCAATCTAAATACGCACGAATTACTTAGGTTACCCAGCCTAAGAACCTAATAACCTATTTTGTGCACGTAAATAGTTATATATTGTAGTAATTGAAGTTGTATAAGTCCCGTTTCACTTGGTCAAACGTGGCTGTCAAATTCTTCGCGTAAGTGAAATAATCTTATAAAATTGAAATATAAAATGCATGTTTTTTCGTCTCCCCCGACATAAATACCCAATTTTCGTAATAATAAAGCAAAATCTAAATGTTTGAATAAAAAATATTCCGTATTAACCAGTAGGCGGAGTATGAAACTATTAATCTTTTTTCTACATGACATAAAAAAATAGTAGTTGTTGGACAGTTTGGGGCGGGATAAGTGGTTGGTCGGTTACTCGGCTGAGTGACCAATGACGACATGCAGAAGATTTTTTTGGTGTTGTTTGATTTTGAAAAAAAAATAAAAACAAAAAAGCCATCGAAAAAGTCATCGGAGACCAAAATTTCATTAACATATTTACTCAAAATAATGTCAGGAATCACTGGTTAAAGTATGTCAAGTACGTCCCTTAACACCATGTTTATATAGTGAGGGGGTAGTCTAACTTTTGACCTCCATCTAAGGGGGTCACGATTCTAAAACGGTTGAGAAACGATGGCACAGAAGAATGCAATCAACCTTCACCTTTTCACGGGTACTTTAACTTGATAACATTGTTTGGTAAACAGGGCACATTGTCGGCGATTTATCTGTTTCGTGAACAGTAAACCGTGTCGGCTAGTTAAAATTATAGATAAAGGCTATTTTTTATTATTATTATCTTTATAATTATGCGGTTAATGTTAATGTAATTTATGGGAGTTATTAATTAATGGTGTCAAATGTCAAATTAACACAGATTTCTTATAATGTAGTACCTAACCAGTCTGTTCTTGGTGATGAATCATGGATAAATTACACATATGTGTTTCTTTTGTCCTTGTTGCTTTGAAGGTGTGTGAAATGGAAAATTAAGGTTTAGTACAATGAGTTCAGTATTTCACTGTTTTTAATACATTTTTCAAGTATTTTTTTTTATGTGAACACTTCAAAAGAGTCCTTCAACAAAATGTTCACAACTGCTCACCCTGTACAAATCGCAAGTGCTCTACACTGTTGAATTTGGCAGCCACCTCTGGTCTGGAATCCCACAATCCCTGAAAAATCCCTCGACTCTGTGTAGAAACGGACGCTGCGTTTCATAGATTATCCAATTTTAACAGATTTTAATCTTTAGAGCACAGGCATCGGGTGGTTATGCTGTCCTTGTTCTACAGGTATTTCAATGGAACATGCTCCAGGAACTGGCGTCGTCTTGTGTGCGCCAAACATTTGTATACATTTGACATTTGTCACATAATAAAGGTTGTTTCTACGACTCCCAGCGTCGTTGATTCCTTGTATGCGTCAAACATTTGTATACAGTTGATATTTGTCACATAATAACGGTTGTTTCTAAGACTCCTAGCGTCGTTGATTCCTTGTATGCGCCAAACATTTGTATACAGTTGACATTTGTCACATGATAACGGTTGTTTCTACGACTCGTTCAACAGCTCCGATGTGGAACGATTTGCCGTCCTCTATGTTTCCTCCTTCTTATAACATGGCTATCTTCAAGACCCAGGTTCACTCCGTCCTTTCCACAAAATGACCCTCCACACAGCATCCCCAAAGATGACATACGTTCCGAGGGAAATTATTTTCGTCAGGGCCTCCTGAGTGGAACTTATGTAAAGAAAACTGCCAGAAATAGTAATGTGGTGTTCCCCGTGTTGAGAAGCAAAAGGGGGTGGGAAGGGGAAGAAGATAGACAATAGTGAAGGAAGTAGAAACTAATCACTAAACATGGCTAAAGACATTTCAAGCAACGTTTAGATTTTGAATGGTGGTCTTTAATCGGGGCTATACTGAGAGTATCTTCCAACAAGGCATTATTTTTAATATATTTTTTATTATATTTCTGGCTTTCTTAAAAGAGAAATAGGTCATCATTTTAAATTGATGAGAAGGGGAAGGCCAATTTGTACATTATTAATTTTAATTTCATGGGAAAATTTCATTATCATATCACATGGAAGATTAGAGTCGAGTTCAGGCCTTAGAAGAGTTGAACAGGGGGGAGGCATTTTAGATAAGGATCGATTGAAAACTTGTGAAATAATTATAGCCATATAAATTTAATAACGTCCTTTATATGGTGCTTAAAAAAAACTGTAAAATTTTTAAGAGACTTTTTTGTACATTAGCTCCATACAGGCCATACAAAAATATTTCCCCTCAGGGCCAATGGGATGCTGTGTGGAGGGTCTTTTTGTAAATGTTTCAGGATAATAAAATAATTATTAGCCTGAAATACACTGAGCCCGAGTTTCCTACCCACCCCTAATAAATTTTCCTTTCTTTTAATTGATAAACTAATGTTTAAGACAAGATTTTTTTTATTCGTAGCACAAAGGGTAACAATTATTATAAGCAATAATTATTACCCTAAAACACTCATCCATATTGAATAAACCTCCCGAGAAAAGAAACATGTATGTATATTGAATCATTTGGCGGGTAACAGATAAGGCGCCGTAGCGTAATGGTAGAGCTCTCGACCGGCAATCTAAGGGGGGCGGGTTCGAGTCCCGTCGGCGACATGTATCTTTTCTCAGGAGGTTTTTTCAATATGTATGAGTGTTTCAGGCTAATAATTATTGCTTATAATAATTGTTACCCATTGTGCTATGCATAAAAAAATCTTGTCTTAAATATTAGTTTATCAATTAAAAAGAAGGAGAGGAAGTTCTGGAAAGGAAAAATGTATTAGGGGTGGGTAGGAAACTTGGGCTCAGTGTGTCCAAGAGTAATGGATGTATGAATCCAACCATCCCACTGCGGTGCAAGGCGAAGTTCCGAGAGAGTCTTGCTGGAGAGATCAAAAGATCTCCCTCAACTAGTCCATCCTAATCCGGCCTGCCACGCAGTTGGAGGGAAGATCTGGACAAACCTCATCCCATGAACCCGGGCGACCCTGCTAAAGGCACCAAAAGGAGCGAATCATTTGAAATAACCAGTGGCAGGGGTGTTGGCTATTCAATAAATGGTTTCCGGGGCGGCAGTACCCATGCTTGCTTCCCGAATGTGAAAAAATTGTTATCCATATCATCTATTCTGCTAAACAATAATTTTAATATTTACCAATTTTATGATTTTTTCGTTCCATAATAATAAAACAACTTTAAACGGTTGGTTACGTAATTAAGTCATAAATTCATAATTTTAGGTGATAAAATTTAATACCACTTTTGCTTCAGTAGATATCGAATTATTCACTTTTACAGGGGGGAATTATTCATGTCACAGTATTCGATCTGATAATTGTGGTGATAATTGCTGTCCAATATAATATTTATATAAACTACAGATAATTAGATGTGATCAAAAGATTCTGATATTATTTAATACCGCGACGACCTTGACGGATCGATATGTATTTAGATGTATACCCTGTACCTATAAAATTAAGCTGAAATGCAAAAAATTTCAAATACTCTTAGTATCGACTTGGTGAGAAACTATAATTTAGAATCCGGACAATCTCGACTCAACGCCTTGCGCCCTTGAGAAAGGGATAGATTAAGAGGCTAGACTTTAAACGACACGCGGAACACCCGCGTCTGTCATTCTGTCCCGCTCACAATAAGCTCACGCACACTTACAATACATGCGAATGCGAAATGTGCGAATGAGACAACGCTCAAATTTACCTACAGAAATCGCTCGAAAAGGGGTTTATGGAGAATACACTTTTCTACACTGAAACTTTCACGAAATTGAAATTTTAAAAAATATATATTTTTTAGAAAGAAGAAACTACGTTGGTAGCTTTTTATAATTTTATAATTCTTTATGAGAGTTGAGTTAGCAGCACTTTTTCCTTAAATAATATTTTTTGATAAATCGTACATGTTTGAGAGTGAATGTTTACGTTAATATGAAACGCATCAAAAATTCGAAAACATACCGACATAGTTTTCACCCTCTAGAAGGCAGTATAAAAAAAATATATTCATTTTGTGCAATTTTCGATGTAGAAAATTGTTTTTTCCCGGGCGTCTTTTTTGTATGGGCCGAAAAGCGAAGTCTATCGTCTTAATATGTCACTCTTTGACACACTGATTCCCTCTCACCTCTCACACGGAGAAAAATGTTATTCGAAAAAACGATCCTTTTATTAGTAAAAACGGTTAAAAACGGGACTGAAGTTCTTACGAACCAATCAACAGTGTTTCAATGTTTATTCTTACATGTTCCCGCCAATAAACATTGAAACCCTGTTAATTTGTTCGTAAGAAATTTAGTCCCGTTTTTACTATTAAAATTATCGTTTTTTCGAAAAACATTTTTCTCCATTCATGTTCTTTTCCTTCCTAGGACTTCCTTTTTTCATGTATGTTCCTAATATCCTCAACACAGCATCCCCAAAGATGACATGGTAACTAGTAAATGGTATCTTACTATTCCGAAAAGTAAGGTATTATTTACTAGGTCCAGTCACCAAGTACTGCTAAATACGTTTCAAGCCTATTTCAACCTTGGATATGCTGCTATGATCTTTTTAGGGAAAGAAAGGTAAGGAAGTTCTGGAAAGGAAAAATGTAATAGGATCAGGAATCTGGGGGTTAATGTATGAATCCATCTCTCACATTGCAGTGCAAGGCGACGATGGTTCTAGAGAGTTCGGCTGGAGAGTTCAAAAGGTCTCCCTCAACCAGTCTTTTCCGATCTGGCCCGAAACGCATTAGCTGGAAAACGCAATCTTCGACAAAGACGACGACTTAAAACGTTCTAAACAAACCTCATCACATGACAGGGGTGTTAGTTGTCCAATAAATAGTTCTCAAGGCGGCGGTATCCGTACCCGCCCCCCAACTTTATATACCTATAATAAGTACATTATATACATTCTAAATTACGGATGATATAAAACCTCCACACGGAGAATTTTTTTTTCCAAAATACGATCATTTTATTGGTAAAAACGGGATTAAGTTCTTACTAACAAATTAACAGTGTTTCAATGTTTATTGAATTTCGCTTTTCATTCCCAAAAATTTATAATTAAAAAAACTCACGTTTGAATACATTGCTTGCACATCTTAAGACATTCATTTCTTTGATACGTTTACTAAAATATGTATTAGACATTTTAGTCACCAAAAAACATCACTTTCTTAAGAATTTATAATAAAATAAAGATCTTAAAATGCAAATTATTTCTGAATATAACCTATAGGACCATTTTCTGACAGTTCAATTTAGAACACACGATTTTTGTGCCAAAATTTGACTTAAACTAATGAAAAACAACCCAAATTAATAGTAAATATATTGAGTACATGAATATAAGTGCGAATTGGTGATAAGGATTGAAATCATTAACTAAAACATCATCATCACACACACATTCGCGACCGACTTTTCTTCGTAGAGTTCGCATTCGCGGCTATTTGTTTTCAGCGGGAAAGCAATGCGCAGGCGCATCATTCACACCACCTAGCGGATTATTATGAAAACCACAATTTAAACAAGTAAAATACAGCGTTGCCAAATCTTCACAAAAGATTCTCAAAAACACCGTTGAACGGTCATTAAGTGTTTTTTTTATTAGTAAGGCTGTAAGTTTGATTACCGTTTTCCATTGAGTAAAATTGATTAAGACTTTTATTTATTGAAGAAAAAACAGATAATGAAGTATACCTACGTAATATTATTAAAAGCGAACTTGTTTTGAATCGTTGAAGGTTAAACCAAGTGTATTATAATATAACCACATGTCTCCGGGTATTGAATAATATCAAAGTGTAAATTAGTTACGATTACATTGCATAATATACATGAGTATCTAACCACAGAAATGTGCTTTTTTTAGTAAGATATGTTAGCGATCCTCAATCAAAAAAATTAAACAGAAATCAGAAAAAGATACGTTCACAACTAGGAATTGAACCCAGGACCTTAACCTTGCCAGGGCGCTGCTTTACCACTGAGCTTTTTAAAAAAAAAATTTTATTAACCAAAAAATACATTTAAGTGCATTTTTTTAGGTATATGCCACCTCACTAGGCTGAGCCTGTTCCGAGGTGGCAGGAATTTAATGTTTTTATATAATTTTCTTAAAAGAAAGAATAATTGTTTTTATTAATCAATAAATAGAGTTTGGAAAACTAGATATAAAATGAAAATTAATAAGAAAAATAATAGAACAGAAAAAATGGAGAAGAATTGATATAAAGAAATTAAATTATTTGAAAAGAAGAGAAGGGACCCTTCGGTCATATTTAACTGTATCATCTCCGACTTAGAACTATTAACATTATCTTCATTTTCTTAACACATATTTTTATTGGCTGCTATCTTTATGTATGATTGCAAGCTGATTAATAGTTCTACTGCCTCTTCGGTCTAGGCTAGTAGTTTAGTCAAGTAGCGAGTAATTTAGTAACTAAACGACCAGATCTGATTTGCCAGATAATTTGGTGACCAGATCTGATTAGCCAGACACTTCCCCATCTTCCTTTCCCCCATCTCCTTCCCCTCCCCATTACCTTAAGCATCACAAAATACCCCAATTGGGGATGCCATAGTCTTACTGGCTCCAGGCGGCTGGGAGCAATTGGGACTCTAGTGAGTATTTACATAGAACATAAAAAAAGATCATTCGGATGAAATTTTAATCGCAATCGTATGAATAGTATAGGAAATAATTTCATAACGCCAGAGCCCACTATCCTATAACCATCCCGTTTCATCGCAATCGGATGAACGGCATGACCGCGCATAAGGTACGAACCAACAAACAAACATTCATTTTTATATTATAGATAGGTACTTTATTTCTGAATTCATTACCCGATTAGTTCCAATTTTTAAAATGACACTTGAATTTAAAAAAAAAAACACCAACATCTGTAGGTAGGTACTTTTGCCTCGCAGCTCACATAAAAAAGGTATTTATAACACAATTAATAGCGCTCGCCATACAATCCCATGAGACCCGCCAGACGTAAAAAGATCAAGTGTTATAAGCGTGGTTTGAATCTTCGCTAATCGGCGTTATTTTTCGTGACCGCTACGATCGTAATATCAGAAAAGTTATGGGACCACCCCTTTCGCCGTAAACAGGAGAAGGGGTCATTTTGAATACACGGAGCATGCGCGGAGCCGTCAAGTCGACATATCCAATACAAAGAAATGATATTCCCTCGACCGCTTCCTATTTCAACTGATCCCTTCTCCTGCCGTAGGAAGAAATATTTTATAACGTAGTGTGTTAGTAGAAAATATACTTTGTAACACAGTATCTTTGTATGTGAGCTTTGAGTCTGTGTCGTGCTTAACAATGAACGATTTAGATCTTATAACTTATAACCTTAATTAATTTTAGGTCACTGTTATTAAAAAAGTTTTTACGATGGTCACATTGTAAGTATTAATAGAATTTTAATTAAATGTGTTGCTGTTTTCTAATAAATTAGACTTAGGGTGCTGGCAGACTTGCCGGCCGGTTTGTTCGTCCGGTGTTGATTTGTAAACATATACATATAGGTACTTAAGGTGTTTAGAATTAAAAGCCTGTTCAGACACAGCTATAAAGCCATGTTCAGACACAGCTATAAACTATAAAGCGGTGTCCCCATACGTGCCACAAGCCGCTCGTCGCAAGACTAGGCAAACTATCGCACGCAAACGTTGGTCACCACACGCGTGCACAATTTTGCGAGTTCGACAATGTGTTCGATGACGTCGAGGCAACTACATCGGCTGTCACATTTGCCCTAACTTATTTGTACTTTCATACTTTCATAAACGTAGATTCATGATTCAAATTCACAGAAATCGTACCAGATTATTTATTTTAAATTCTAGTATTTTGTTCATTGGTGTGTTATCTCTTCGTAGAATTTTATTTTATTTTATAATAAATCTAAACAAAAATATGAAAAAGAACAACACACAAAAAAATTAAATGGTAACGCCGCATATTTTTTTTACATTAGGTCCACACAGGAGGCCCTGAGGAAAATAATTACCCTCAGGGCCTATGTCATCTTTGGCGATGCTATGTGGAGGGTATTTTTAAGAAAAAGAAGTTCTGGGAAGGAATAAGGTATGACGGTTGGGTACGAATCTGGGGTTCAGTGTGTCTATATCATCCACCGCCAAGACCTAGACAAACCTTACCCCATGAACCCAGGCACCCCTGCTAAGTCACCAAACGTAGTGAACTACTTGGGGTGACCCATGGCAGAGGTGTTTGTTATCCAATAAATGGTTCCCGGGGCGGCGGTACCCATTCCTGCCTTCCAAATTAAGACTGGGACTCGAACCCAGGATCACTCGTCTTATTAATTACTTTAAACTTACATTAACGGAAATAACCTTAGAAAAGTTATTATTTATTATAAATAAGAGATATTCAATAATAAAATAAAAAAATTGTAATAAATAATAAATCTTAAAAAAAAATTTTTTTAGGGCTATTGTGTAAATCCAGTCGTAATAAATTTTACTATTCCATTTAAAATCTGTAACATAAAAATACTATATTTTACATTTTATCGCAATTTACGATAAATCGAACGGAGCAAAAACGGCGACTGTACCGGGCCAGTTCATAAGTTATACTGAAGCGCCGTAAAAGCTTGCCGAGCTTGCCGCTTGGTGGTCGAAATATCCACCCCGTCCAGGATCGACAGCAAGCTATGGCACGCTCTCGCAGGCGTACGCACGACAAACCAAACGCACTGACCAGACGCTGGGACTTGTGAATGCTTGCCGTGCTCGCCACGTATCTGGCAGGGCTTTTAGAAATAAAATTCAATATTCTATTGAATGCTTTCAAATTTGGGAGCAAATAAACAACCGACTCGTGCAGTAGACGCTGAAGCATAATATCTAAGGAGAAAAACAATGGCTGGGTCATACCCGCTCAAAAAGAAGAACAAGGAGAGATACGATAATACGAATGTTGAGGGAGCGCGTAAATATTAAAAACGATAATATTCAAGCGAAAATTGGAAAATGTTTAATAAAATACGACTCGTTTAAGATATAGCAAAAGTTGTGTTAAGTAGCATTTAATGAAACATTGTGTTTTTTTTCATACATATTTATTTTTTATTTTTTTTATTTTGCAGAAACAAACAGTACATAATAACATAGAAGAAAATAGTTACAAAGTTATAGATGTTAATACAATAATTGGTACCAATGACATGTCGTTGTTATATACAGGGTGTTAAGGAACGTACTTGAGTTACTTTAACCAGTGATTCCTGACATTATTTGGAGTAAAAAATGTAAATGTAATTTTGGTCTCCGGTGACTTTTTTCATGACAAATTTTTTTTTTCAAATTTTTTTTTGTTCAAAATCAAACAAAAAAATAATTCTTTCACATGACCTTATTGGTCACTCTGCCGAGTTACCGCCCCACCACTTACCCCGCCCCCAACTACCCAACACCTACTATTTTTTATGTTTTTGTAAAAAAAAAAAAAATCAAAAATGTCACCGGAGACAAAAATTTTATTTACATTTTTTACTCCAAATAATGTTAGGAATCACTGGTTAAAGTAACTCAAGTACGTTCCTTAACACCCTGTACCTATATATGTATATATTATACATTTTACCTAAATTAAGTTAGTTAGTATATTATGGAAGGAGAGAGGTGTGCGTATATTACTTGTAAAATAACAGAAACAAACGTGTAAATAATAATTTTCGGAGTTTAATTTTTACTTTGCGATTTATTTCTATCGAGGGAATTTCATATAATTACCGTTTCGGCGTGGGGAAATATATGTAAGAAATCGGAAGAAATTCGGGATGCCGCAGCTTAAATAACTGGCCGGTTCCCGTTAGACAAAAGCGGTAAGTCTGTCTGCACACTTTAGGCACAATATTAGAGTCAAAAGCAAGTAACACAAAGAACCTAGTGTTTGTATTAAGTTTGCCGAAGTAATTATTTTCTAAAGGTCAACTTGTCTGCAAGAAGTCCGAAAATTCTAAATAACTAACGTATTTAACCAAAGTCACCCTTTTGTTTATTTTGAAAAGTTAAACAAGCTTTTCAAAGCTTTCAGTTAGATTTATAGCTCTGAAACTTTATACGACTTTCGACCGAAAGGCTTTGATAACAGAAAGGTTTTCAATTAATTAAAAACAATTTTCACGAAGCGGAAACAATCTTATTAAAATATTTGCTTAAGAAATATTAAGTTTTATTAATTAAACGAAACCATAAACATTTCATCTTCGCCCTAGGAGAAATGATCAAATCCCTAACCGAAACAATAAAGATATCGTAATAATTTGAAAAAGGCTTAACAAAACTTAAGAAATTCAATCTTTTGAAAACTACTGCCTTAAGGTAGGTGGTAGCAGCTCAAAATGAAGAAGAAGGGAAGATACGCAAATACGAAAGTTAGAGGGAGCGCGCTAATATTAAAAATGATAATGCTAATTAAGACTATAAAAATATTACCATTTATTATTTCGGCTACTGGCATTATACCTAGCTCTCTCATTAAAAATTTAGGCGTATTAGATTTGACAAAGAATTTGTATATAAAAATGCAAAAATCAGTCATTTTAAATACATCTAGGATTACGAAAGATTTTAAAAATAGTTATATTGAGGTATCTGTAGGATTTATCGGTCAAATTAGGAATTCCACCGAGCCGAACCCTCTGATATGAAAATATCTGGAGTCGGTGAATTATATTCCCATTTAATAGTTTGGTAGATTAACCTGTTGTTCTTGTATTGTTTTGTATTAATTATACTTATATAATACACTTGCATAACGTTGATTTACTTGATGATCATTTATATGGAAAAGTGTATGAAAGGATTTAGTTTTTCCTATGGGAAAAACTAAACCCGGACCTGAAAATCTGGTGCGTAAAAAAAACACGACTTGTTTAAAATAGAGCAAAAATCTCTCGACAAATGCTTAAGTTGCTTTTAAAGATACAATGTGATTTTTTTCATAGCTATAACATGTTAACCCGTTTAATCACAGGAGACCATGTTTGTCCCAGCTCACATAGGTCTCACAGAAATCGTTGTGACTCTATATTATCTTGGAACGGTATTGGTAAGAGAATAAACCACGCTATATATTCAAATCTAAAAGTTAACGAAAAAATTAAAATGTTCACCGTTATGAAACCAAAGTTTCCGATCGCAATTTGAAAAAAAATGATGAATCTTTGTGAATTTTTTAAGATTTTTTTTTACATGAAACGTCAAAAAAGTGAAGTGACAATAACGTTTATAATTCATTTGTCTAAATAAATATATGTGTTTTTATTTTTTTCATTATCAGTAATTTTAGTTAGAAAAAAATATTTTTTACTTAATTAATTTAATTTCATTGCCGGAAACCCGGGCGTTTATTGAGATAAAGTAATATTTTATAAGCAAGAAAGTTACCCGCCTCACTAGACGATGTATGTTCTGAGACAGAATTCAAACATTAAAAAGGTGTACATGAAAATTGACACAAAATAATATATATTTCTCATAATAAAATTTGAAAGCTTATTTCATCACCTTTAGAAAACAGTTTTTGGTTTTCGGATACGTTAACAAATATTCCATTTATTTGAATTTTATTGCAAAATGGAGATATTTTTAGCCTCAGAAAAAATACGCCAAATTTTTGAAGGGGAATAACAGAAAAAAAAATAGTTTTTAATAATTTTAGGAGCATACTATCGAGTGAATTTCATATTATTTCATATAATAACAGTTTCGGCTCGACAGATATTATGTTAAAAAATAAGATATATATTTTTTATGAACTTAAAAACTGAAAGTGTTCAAAGGATATGTTATAATTCGGTAGAAATGTGGAATGCCGTGGCCTAATGTACCAAGTAATTATTTGTTAGTTAGATACTGGCTAGACAAAGTTTATTTACCTCCTAGTTTCTTGTTTTAGCTATCAGCTGTGAATGTTATGTTGTATTTTCACTGAATAACCTTGGTAATTCTGGTGTCGACAACGGACTGTCTGTAATTCACTTTTATTTGTCAATAGAAGATTACGAAAATCGAAAGTTATTTTATTTGCAATACTTATTATTTTCTCCCGGACTCGGCCAGCGACTATGTAGCTAGCAATAGTTAAAACCTAATGTAAATGTCCTAATATCTTATTCTAGTCAGAATAATGATTTTAGGTACATTATTTTGCCATTTTGTAAGCTTAACTGTGCTAGTAGATGGGAATGTGTGTTGTAGGTACAATACGGTGACCCTCAGTTACAGTTGATCCTCACAAATGATAATAATTATTAAAAAAATTGTGTGTTATTTACCAATTTAAAACCAAAAATGGACTTCAAAAATCCTTTTTTTTTAAAGTTAGTAAGGATTTCAAATGAATTTATCTATGGTGTCATTTATAAAGAGTGTTAAGATGAAACCCGGTGGTGGAGAAATTTGAAAAATGGATTTTACTAAATTGTTGCCGTCACTGTTGCTCTTACTCCACCGGACAATGCACCTCGGGCTACTGATGCCTAACTAAAATCGAGATTTTGTATTCCCCACTTTTCTCCTCCAAAAGTGGACTGGTTTTCAATTTTTTTTTTACCAACTACATAAGAAAAAACTATTTAATGTCTGTACATTTTGCTTTTTTTAAAAAAACATTGTCTAGTTTGTATACTGAACGTCTTTTGACTGCGTTTAAACCAGTCAATTTTATTGATTTTTGGGAGGTCATAACTTCTATAAAAAGCAACTTATCAAAAAACAAAAAGTACCGACACGCTAGTAGTTAATATCTATTTTATGTAAAAACAATATTTTATCTAGGGTTAAATCCAGAGAGATAAATAGGGAATACGTTTGTATGGAAAAATCACCGCCGGGTATCCCCTTAAGGGATGTACTTGACTTATTTTAATCCGTTATTCCTGACCACGGAGGAAGGAATAGAGTTCCTCCGTGTTCCTGACCTTATTTGGAGTAAAAATTATAAATGAAATTTTGTTCTCGGTTGAGTGACGAGTGATGTTGTTTTGCTTGATTTTGGAGAAAAAAAAATTGAAAAAAAAAGATATATAAAAACTTTTTACTCCAAATAATGTCAGGAATTAATAATAATTAATAATAATTAATAATTAATAATTTTTTTTTTCAGAACCTCACGTCTAACCGGGACATACGCATTAACCAATTTTGCTATTGCACCCTATTATGAGACTGTCGTATTTGTCAACTTCATATTTAAAATTTAAGAATTAACAATATTATATTCGACTAATGTTTTTTCATATTTAAAAAAATTTGATTATTATTGTTATCTTCTTCTTTAATGATATATTACATTGATGGGAATAACCTTCAAAAGTTATAAAGAGAGTTTTTCTTACAAAAAAAAATTTTTAGACTTTTACAAAAAGTCAATAGGTGTTCCATAAAAATTAAAAACGGATATATTTATCCGAGACACTATCTAGGTAACAAACACATTATTTGAATGCTTGTTTACAATAAAAAAGGTAACACCCAATAATTTGGAAAAAAAACATTAGTCGAAAATAATATTTTTAATTCTGAAATTTGAAATATGAAGTTGACAAATACGACATAGGGTGCAATAGCAAAATTGGTTAATATGTATGTCCCGGTTAGACGCGAGGTTCTGGGTTCGAGTCCCAGTTGCAGCCATTATATTTTATTATTTTTATGTGTCTTGTTCATTTAATATTTAAAAAAAATAGATTATTATTGTTATCTTCTTCTTCAATGATATAATAACATTGATGTGAATAACCTTCAAAAGTTAAAAATAGAGTTTTCTCATATGAAAATAATAAATAAATAATTGTATGCTTCTACTTACTAGCTTTCATACATTATTTGTAAATTTTAAACTTAACATCCCTTCAGAGCACATAAATTACTTATCATTAATGAATATTTTAAGTTTCCAACTTTAGAAAACAGACGAAAAATAACTGACCTAACCTTTTTATTAAAATTATTAAACTCTAAATTTGATTGCTGTGAACTCTTGCATTTAATTAATCTACATGTACCTACACGAACTACTAGACAAACATTAACATTTTATATACACACATCTCATTCTAACTATAAATTGCATTCCCCATTACAACGATTACATAGTCTTCGTAACCAATATTTAAACAATATTGATGTATTTGACAATAATTTGAATTTGGCAAACTTTAAACGCCGTATGTGCGAACTATTTTTACTTATTTCATAAGCTATTGTAAATACCAATTTTATACATTTTTATTAATACCTATTATTGATTTGGAGGATATTGTCAGGCTATCTATTTTTACTTTATTTATATTCTGTATTACCTACATTTTGTCAACTCATATTTTATCTAACCTATATTATGTGTCTTTATATTTTGTTTTACTTACCTGTATTTTATTCACTTCTGACTCTTCACTGTAATTAATCGAAATATGTATTGCTTTATGTATGTAAAAGCCCTATGGGCGTTTAAATATAAATAAATTACATTTTGTTTTATTTCAGATCTTATTATTTAAATTCTATATACGAGTGTATTGCTAAATTGTTTTAGTTTTTTATACGTACAACACTTATTTTTTTTTTTAAATCTGCTATAATGTTCTATACAATACGAGTAAATTACATTATTATTTATTCTGTTTTATTGGTTTGTAACACACATTTATCTTGTTATACTTTATTATCAATTTCATTGCCGGCAACCCGGGCGTTTAATAAGGTAATGTAGTATTTTATAAACAAGTAAGTTATCCGCCTCACGAGACGTTGTCTGTTCTGAGACGGGTAATAATTAGAACTTTAAAAAAGATATAAGGTGTACAGGAAAATAGTTAGAAAATAAACATTAAAATACAAGTTGTATTAATCAAGAATAATAAATCATAATAATAAATCAATAAGAAGAAAGAATAAATCTCTATAATTGGAAATAAAACATGTGTAAATAAAGGATGAGAAATTATCGATTAGGAAGAGGTTAGCATTAACTTGGTGATGCATTCTCTTTTTTTTTGTGTAGTAGCCAAATGTTGCATTGTTTATATAGCCATTTTAGATTTTAATCAGTGATGGAGTAGGTGGTTTCTTTTAAGAATGTGTTGAATATTAGAGGTTAGAGGTAGGATTCGTGCTTTTTGGCAAAAGTTGATTTAATTGTAGGTACTTGGAATTGATTGTGTGATTTTGCTCTTGTATTTTGTGGGTGAGTTATGTGGGATGGTGAGGATTTTATGCAATTATTATGAGTTATCTTTTTAATGTATAGATTCCTAATAGTATCTAATATTTTATGTGTAATAAGGAGGTTTTCCGTTGGATGCAGAATTATTGTAATCAATTTGTAAAATTTGCATGTAAAATCCTACTAGGGCGTTAATAAATAAATAATTACTATGAGTTTTTTTTAAACATTTGAGTAAAAATCCAGGTTTAGTCGGGGACAGGGCATTACTATGACTGTACATGACTTAATAACAATTTATTTATAACTAGTAAATTGCAAAAACCACGTCATCAGACAACAATAGAAAATGATATATTTAATAATGCAATTCATTTGATTAATGGGTATTATAGTGTACCTATAATAAGCAGCGTTATAATTTTAAATAAAAAATATAAAAGTAGGTACACAATGACTATTTATTTTTAACTCAATACACGCATGCTAAACCTAAAGATATCATTAAGTACTATATTGCTACGAGTTCATTATATTTATAATTTATTGTCAACTGTAGTAAGTAAGATGAAAATAATATTTAATCATTGAAGAAGACGATAACAATAATAATCTAATTTTTTAAAATATGAAAATGAACAAGACTCAGAAAAATAATAAAAGATAACGGTCGCAACTGGGACCCAGCACCTTACGTGTTACCGGGACATACACCTATACCAATTGGGCTACTGCGATCTATTATGAGACTGTCGTAATTGTCAACTTCATATTTGAAATTTCAGAATTAACAATATTATCTTCGACTAATGTTTTTTTTCCATATTATTGGCAGCTACCTTTATTATTGGAAACAAGTATTCAAAGAATGTATTTGTTACCTAGATAGTGTCTCGGATAAATATATCCGATTTTATTTTTATGGAACACCTATTAACTTTTTATAAAAGTCTAAAGTAATATAATATTTTTTTTACAAGAAAAATTCTCTTTTTAAGTTTTGAAGGTTATTCCCATCAATGTAATATATCATTGGAATTGATAATTGTCCCAGTTGCGACCATTATCTTTTATTATTTTTCTGTGTCTGGTTCATTTTCATATTTATAAAAAATAGATAATTATTGTTATCTTCTTCTTCAATGATATATTACATTGATGGGAATAACCTTCAAAAGTTAAAAATAGAGTTTTTCTTATAAAAATATGGATAATATTTAATTATCGAAGACAATATTAGCGATTCTCAAACTAAAATTAGAAGAGACAAATCGTTCCAACTTGCACTCAAAAACGACCCGTTCTCACGTGCAAAATCGTCGCCTACACGCTTAATTGTCCAAACAAACATTTCAAATTTTCGTTGTTTGTTTGTTTTTTTTTTTATATTAACTGTACACAGGAGGCACTGAGGAAAATAATTTCCCTCGGGGCCTATGTCATCTTTGAAGATGCTGCGTGGAGGGTCTTTTTGAGGAGAGGAAAGAGTGAAGAGACCCATGTTGTAGGAAGGAGGAAACACAGAGGCCGGCAAATCGTTCCACAGCCGAGCTGTTGAACTCAAGAACGAGTCGTAAAAACGAACAGTTCTCATGTATAAAATGTCAACCGTGTACATATGTTGGGCGAGCGTTCGGCGTGTTTCCCGACTATGCACCGGTGCCGAGGGTATCAATCAGCCGAGGGGAGCATTTTCCATTGAAATACCGGTAGAACAAGGATAAGATTCCGACCCGACGCCTGTGCTCAATAGATTGCAATCCGTTTGTTAAGACGGGAGAATCTATCAAACTGACCGCCCGTTTCTGCACAGAGTCGAGGGTGTTTTTCAGGTACGTTGGGGCTCCAGACCAGAGGTGGCTGCCAAATTCAACCGTGGGGCGCACTTGCGATTTGTACAGGGTAAGCAGTTGTGTACTATTAAAATATCTGCGGCCCTGTACAGTACGCTGATCTGCCGGATCTGCCCTGATGATGGACACTGCAACGCTGTCCGAAACGTCGGCTAAAGAAGGAGATAGCACAACACGGCATAACACCCCAAAAACAAACGACGAAAATGCTTTTGGCCGTGAAAATCTAAAAATGTATCAAACATTTGCAAGTTTTGCAGGAGGAGGAGGTTTTCTTTCTCTTTAAGACGGAGCTATTTCCGTATAGGTAAAGGTCTCCTTAGTTTAAATAATTCTTAGTTAAGTGATGCTTTTTTTTAAATTTTAAAATGAAGATTGAACAAAAACTAAAATGGAGATTGGACAATTAAACACTCAGGCGAGGAAATTTCAACCGTGTACAAATGCTTTGCGCGCATGCTTGGCGTATTTTCTCACTTTGAACGAGTGCCGAAGGGATCAATTACGCTATCTCCTCAGAGCATCTTCCATTGAAATAACGATAGAAGAAGGAATCGGTAGAATCAACGTAACTGTTTAGAAATTTGTAATTTTGTGTATTTTTGCCGTTATTATTACATATAATTATATTTCAAAGGGTAACAATTATTATAAGCTCTAATTATTAGCCTGAAACACTCAACCACATTGAAAAAATTTACGAGAAAAGATACATGCCGCCGATAGGACTCGAACCCCTGTTCTTCTGATGTCCGGTCAGGTGCTCTGATCCACTGAGCTACGGCGGGTTACCTCTTACCCGCCAAATGATTCAATATATACTAGTGTTTCATACAACAACTACCGCTTATTACATTTTTGTGCTATGCATAAAAATCTTGTCTTAAACGTTAGTTTATAAATAAAAATTAAAAAAACATTATATTTTATATTATTTTAGATAAAACCTACATAATACAATAATTATGATCCAAAAGCCCTGTGGGCTTGCGTGCAATAAGATAAACATATTTTTATAATTATTGAAAAAAAAAATATTCATGTAAACGCACAAGTACAGCTGACAGCTCCTTAACCTCGTTTTATTTCACAAATGATTTACGATATACGTATGTAACGAACAAATCTACAACCACGTTCTGAGCAGGAGTACCACAGAATGATGTAATCTTACAAGAATAATAATGTTAAAAAATTACATACCTTGGTTATGTTGCGCCTAAAAAACGTAAACACAAATGACATTGACACTAAACACTCACTTCTCTTGAGTTTTTTCAATGAAACTTTAAAACATCGTCACAATGTCTTCATTCACGATAGTCTTTATAAGACCTTCGCGGCTAAATCGCCGTAGTTCTTTTAGCAAAGACACCAAAATACAGTAAATTAGTGAAGATTCGGAAACGAACGCCCTGGTTCTTGAAACTCTCGCAATGTATTATTTATTCGTACTAGAATCCAAAAGGCCTAAGCAGCAATAAACGCTTCCCTTCTTCTTTTAGCAAACACCAGAAAACAGGGAGTTTGCCAGCATTTGGTCTAACGAACTGCCTTAGTCCTTGAAAATGTCACAATATCTACATTCGCACTAGATTCCAAAAGGCAATAAACTCTCTCCTCTTCTTTTTGCAAACACAATAAAGGAAGGGAGTTTGCAATATACTCGAAATTGTTTATTCGCACTAAACTTCAAAATTCCTACGTGGCAATAAACGCTCTCCTCCTTCTTTTAGCAAACACACTAAAAGACAGGGAGTTTGCGATGTTCCGGCCAAATGAACTGCCTTGGATCTTGAAACCGTCACAATTTCTTTATTCACACTTTAAACGACCTACGCGGCTTAAAACATTCCCCTTATTCTTCCAGCAACACCAAAAGACAGGGAGGTTTCAATGATTAGGCCTAACGTACTGCCTTGTGTTTTTAAATTGTCATAATATCTTCATTCACAATTGTCTCCAAAAGGCCTACGCGGGTAAATCGGTCTCCTTCTTCTAGCAATTACACCAAAAGACAGGAAGTTTGCGATGTTTCAGCCTAACGAACTGCCTTGGATCTTGAAACCGTCACAATTTCTTCATTCGCACTTTAAAAGACCTACGCGGCTTTAAAAATTCTACTTATTCTTTTAGCAACACCAAAAGACAGGGAGTTTGCATTTATGTTTCGGCCTAACGAACTGCCTTGGTCTTTAAAATTGTCACAATATTTTCTTTCACAATTGTCTCCAAAAGGCCTACGCGGCTAAATCGCTCTCCTTCTTTTAGCAATGACACCAAAAGACAGGGAGTTTGCATTTATGTTTCGGCCTAACGAACTGCCTTGGTCTTTAAAATTGTCACAATATTTTCTTTCACAATTGTCTCCAAAAGGCCTACGCGGCTAAATCGCTCTCCTTTCTTTTAGCAATGACACCAAAAGACAGGGAGTTTTCGATGATTTTGCCGATCGAACTGCCCTGGTTTTTGAAAAAATTGAGTCTCACGCGGAGTCGAACCTTCGGCCTCTCTTGCGAAGCTGTGGCCGCCCACTGACGAAATGGACCACCGGTCGCTGGTCGCTTGTCTATATCCACTTCCCATTCAAATTCCACGCAAGGTTCTTCCTGATTATGTTTAATAAGTACCTGGTTTTGTTAGCCAGTTGGTTTTGGAGTTGTAGAGATAGTTAATAATGTATCAATGCAAACAGAGGTCAACATATTGTAAGAAAAAAATATTAACAATATTAACTTGGGTTCGTTTTGTAGCACACAAAAAAACGCAACTTGAGAATCGCCTCTATTCTTGACGACCTCCGGTCCTTACCTTTTTATTTGTATTTGTATTCATAGTTTATTTAGATGTATTAGTATTATCTTCTTCTTCAATGATGTAACCACTGGGGCGACAGAACAATTAATTTTTTTTTTTCGGATTGCTAAAGGAAATTTTTCCCCCCTTTTAAAAAAATCATACCTCCGAATTTGAATATTGAGACATACAAACTGATTATAGTTCTATGTAGCCAATGAATTCCCCTATCTTTTGTTTATTATCACATATTTGTAGGATTTATAAAAAATATATAATTAAATCTTTAACCTTAAAACATTTTAAAGAATCTAGAGAATATTTATTTTGTTATATTATGAATGTAAAATATATTATAATATAGTCGTTCTTATAATTTTTTTTTTTTTTTTTAATTTGCCACATTTTGGCAACAATGCAATCCGAGGTTTTGGAAATAGTGCAGTAATGTGGCAAAAAGCGCTCGAGTGGGTAATGTATTATATTTCACATAAAATTAATACAATATATGGATGAACAGCTTCCTGTATTATGGTTAACTACACTCAGACCCAGTCTCGTTAAAAATCTGAACAATATTTTAAAATTTGAACTCAAATAAGTAGCTGGATGTAAAACGTAACGAGATCAGAAATTTTTAGTTAAAAAAAAAAAAAATTTCTCTCCAACACCTTAAGTACCAATTAAAGAAACACTTTAAAACACACAAAATTAAGAAGTTCTAATTAACTCTATCTTGTGAGTAATATTTTTTTACCGGTAACAATAGTTAACCGAACAATGACAATCATCATCTGAATCATCAATCATCTTGCGTGACGTCACGCTGTGACTGTATACTTCTTATCATTATTGTTGATCCAGTGCATAAATTAATTGCACATTGATTGTGTACTCGGAATTATCGTTGTTTATTGATTGCCGCCTTACTGTTTACAAACTGTCCATTGCATTGTTTGTCAAACAGATAATGGAAATAAGGGAGATGGCCCATCAACCATTATCAGTGTGAAGTCGTCAGCATCGTTTATGTATAATCATGTTCATTTGCACACGTTTGACGAGCTCATACACAGTTTTCCGTACACTACACATAGCTGAGAATGAATACTGAATACACACAAAAAAACGAATTACAGAACGTAATTCACATCTGGCGGGTGCGTTTAGAGGAATCTCTATCGCAAACGGCTGCCATGCCGAGACTAGGCGTCGCAGAGAGTGCAGTATTGTGGGTATTTGGCGCCAGGGAACCAGGCAACGCGCCAATGTTGGTTAATCGTGCGTAAAATTATTCCTCGCAACCGCAGCACCTTTAAGGTCTTATTTTACGGACAGCCCTCATACGTTCAACGGAGCACCCCGTCTTTGATTATTTCAAACACTTATTTGTTTCTCGTCTAGAAATGCCGTATTAGCTATAAACATACTAACTTCTGATATAACTTCGACTCAAGCTAAAAATGTAAGCATTCCTCGTGTACCTTATATCGCCACGAATATTTGTATATTCTTATAAGTCATTTTTTGAGATATCGAAAAGCTAATTTTCTATCGTTATTAACTCTTAAATATAATAAATAAGTAGACGACCTCATTTAGAATATACCAAAACTTTTCACGGTCGTATCAAAAACGCTTTCGAATTACAGCTTGCACTTTAGATGCACTTGTAATGAACTGTAAATACTAGAAACGAAGCAAGACGAAATGGTGTTTCCTGGATTTGGGTAGAAAATATGTGTAGGAAAAACAAGGTATGTAAGGAAAAGAGATGACCAATCACTCACCATTGCGTATATCTGCAAAGGAGCACACGACAAAACCACATAGTTATATAGTTCCGCCTCGACACCTTGAGGTATTAATCGCCACAATAAAACGAATAAGTACAAAACGATATTATCTATAGTACACGCCAAACTTGAGGACCGGCCTGAAAATTGTACGATTCATTCTCGCGCAATTACTGACTTTACAATTAACGTAATCGAAAGAGAGAGATGCGACAGAGATTAAAGGCGTGATCGAGGAGGGACGTCACTTTTTAAATCTTAAACATTCCGATGATTTCTGTATCACAATCAGGACAGCCTTAAATACAGTACACTAAAAATATCAACAACTGGCTTCCAAGAAGTCGAAAATCTTCTTCTGTTTTCAAAACTAATCGGCTAGGGCGGGGCTAGTTGTACATGATTTTGTTAATTTGACCCCATACTCGAAACACTTACAGATATTTTTGTTTTTTCAACTTAGTAAGATAGTTTCATTATCTGGCTTTATTATGATATTGACGAATTGATGTAATACGTTGACCTTACGCAAGGTATTTTAATTTTCACGGAAAAGAAAAGGACCAGTTGTTTCGGAAAATTTCACGTTTGAATTACCCTCAAATCGACATTCACCGAAAAATTGGGTTGTTTCAACCTCCGTCAGAAGAAATTTCATCGAAAATTCCATAGGACCAGTTGTTTCGGAATTCCCTTCAAATTTGAATTTCCTTCAAATTTGAATTTCCTTCAAATCGTCATTCGGCGAAAAATTGGGTTGTTTCAACTTCCGTCAGCAGTGAAAATACTATAGAAATGAGATGTGAATGTGATCAGCCGAGTCCGGACGGTTAGCGAAATAATGGGAGGCGCATGCGCAGACGTCAAAATTGTGATTCGGCGGGAAACACTTGAATAAAATTTTCAAATTTATCGAACGTTATTTGTTGCTATTTACTGCTGACGGAAGTTGAAACAACCCAATTTTTCGGTGAATGACGATTTGAAGGAAATTCAAATTTGAAGGAAATTCAAATATGAAGGGAATTCCGAAACAACTGGTCCTATGGAATTTTCGTTAAAATTTCTTCTGACGGAGGTTGAAACAACACAATTTTTTGTCTATTTGAAGGAAATTCAAACGTGAAATTTTCCGAAACAACTGGTCCTAAGTGGTTCAACTTGCCTCATAGCTAGTTGAACCGCTCCACTAGGCTTGTTGAACAACATAGTGTAAAATATTTATTATCATTCTCACTCATGGTTTAATTAAACAAATAAAGTTATTTAACTAAATTTATTAAAATAATGAAAGAATACAGAACAAAATGTGTTCGACAGCGCTATCATATATGCTAGACGACGGACATCCCTAGGTGTCCATCCGAAAAAAAAGCTGATATTTGAAGAAAGTATTTGTTAATTTTTATTTCTTGTTCTACAGAAAATACTTGTCGCGCAGTTTTATATCTCATTGTTGCGGCCTCTCTTTGGTTTTTAAATTTAGTGTTAAATTTAAAAACCAAATTGAAATGGAAAAAAAAGATGGATCTAGGCTCTGCCTCCCTGGATCCTTCTTTTTTTTGTTGGCACGTATCTAGAATGTTTTAAAAAAATCGGTATTTTTAATGTGCAAAATCGTATAAAATCTTGTGTATTAGTTTTGAAAATTTGATCGCTTAGAAATAATATAGATGCTTCAATTCAATACTGTGAGTAGAACACATCTTGGCCTTTGAAGTGATCGAGTATTTTTTTGATAAGCTTTTTAATAAGCTTAGAAAAAAATTATGCGTCTGACCTATAAAAAATGGTTAAAAGTGAAAAATCTCCTACTTACAAATCCTTTTTCTGGTGTTGTTTTATTGAATAATGTAGCTAATTAAGTTTCTTATAGAGTGATCGGAAAACATTTTAATATTTGTATCTGAACTTCACAAAATAAAATAAAACGTGCATTTTGGCGACGTTTCTTTTCAGTGAATAAATATAGGCGGTACCCAACGAATTTGTAAGTGCGAATTTCATCCTTATGCCATGTACAGAAGGATTTTAGCCCGTCGCTCATTCTACGCCCAGGGCCCGGGGCAAACGGACATGCCTTAGTCTACGCGGCGCTTCGATCTTTAAAAATATACTTGCGGAATAACAAAACACTGTTTTTTGCTAGAGATTAGGGTTTTTATTGGTAAACGCCCAAAAATCGTTCGCTCCGCCCGATTCCGAATGAGTCAAGGACTAGTGGATCATCTTAAAGAGCGAAATAAATACGTTACGTATTTACAGTTAGAAATCGGAATGGGGCAAGTTGAACCAAATGGTTCAATTAACCCACCCATGTTTTATTTCAAATTTCATCGGAAAACTAATATGCCCTTAAATGTAATATAATTTAAGAATTGACGTTATTAACATAAAAGTTGAGTAAATACCAACATTAAACTTATTTTCCTTGACTTATGTATGTTTTTTCCTTGGTACACGGAGAAAAATGTTATTCTAAACTGCGATGATTTTATTCGTAAAAACGGTTGAAAATGGGACTGAAGTTCTTACGAACAAATTAACAGGGTTTCAATGTTTATTGGCGCGAACGTGTGAGAATAATTTGTTGGTATACGTAATTTCGTACGTATACCAACCAATTATTCTTACATTTTCCCGCCAATAAACATTGAAACACTGTTAATTTGTTCGTAAGAACTTCAGTCCCGTTTTTAACCGTTTTTACGAATATAATCATCGTTTTTTTAGAATAACATTTTTCTACGTGTATTTATTTAAAAAAAGCACTTAAACGTCTTTTTTTTACTTTTGGAGCAAAATTCACACAAAACCCCTGTGTACACGCTATAAAAGCCATTGGCCTTTCGAATGTTTGAGACATCATCCATTACGCCATTTCCGCAGGGGTGGGCAGAGAGAACAGACCGTCAAATAACTCTCTCTTGGCACACGTACACTCTTTACTTCTTTCACATTCATACAAACTTTCTGATATTCTGACTCTCGACATCACTCGACTCAAATATTTGATTCACTAGATCGTATCATTATTCGTCGAGTGCCCCCGGATTCTTCTACCCGGTTCCATTTTGATCTTAGGCGACGGAATTATTTTAGCCCGGTGAATTTTTAGCCCAGCTAATAATAGAAAGATCAGCGGCTAACTTTAGATTCGATGTCTTTGATCAATAAATGCGATAAAATTATGTACGTCTGGAACGAAATATGTGGATGAAATTTAATCGATTTGGCACATCATCTTTTCACCCGCTGAAAAATTTCAATTGAAACATACAAGTGCACACCTGTCTTTCAGCAAAAACGTCAGTGATATATCTTCCACAGCAATACTCTAATATAATAACTTTTCCAAACTCCTTTTTTTCTAAAACCTCCTTTAGACATACATTTTAAATACACCGCTTGCAAACTAAACAATGCATTGCGATCTTAGACAAATTAAAAACTATTAGAGAAATAATAGAAAAAATAAGTAAATTAAAAAATTGGATTCCTAAAATAGGTCGTCCCTCCATTACAACCTAACCTAAATAATAATATACGGGGTGTTAAGGTACCTACTTGACTTACTTTAACCAGTGATTCCCGACATTATTTGAAATAAAACATCTAAATAAACTTTTGGTTTCCTTTGAAATTTTTGGTGTTTTTTTTTACAAACACATAAAAAAATGTTGAAGGAGACACAGAAAAATAATAAAACATAATGTTCCCAAAAGATCAAAGGTGATCCAATAAATAAAATCGGATATATTTTTTCGAGACACTATCTAGGTAACAAATACGTTCTTTGAACACTTACAATGAAAAAGGTAGCTGCCGATAATATGGAAAAATAAAAACATTAGTCGAAGATAATACTGTTAATTCTGAAATTTGAAGTACGACTTTGACAATTGCGGTGGTTTTATAATCGGACGCAATGGCTGAATTGGTAGAGCGCCGTCCCGGTAAGGCGTGAGATCTGATTTCGAGTCCTAGTTGCGACCATTATGTTTTATTATTTTTCTGTATCTTGTTCATTTTCATATTTTAATTTAGATTACTATTGTTATCTTCTTCTTCAATAAAATAATATATAATCTTGTTTTTTATAATTTAAATAATAATTATTACAATATCTATTTTATTCAATTTTGTAATATTATCTCCTTTAGGAATAATCTACAATTCTTATTACCGTTATTTTTATTCTTATTGGAAAATTATTATATCAACCTTAAAGAAAGCATGTTAAAAATCATTTAACCTTACTACTTATGTATTATTTTCATAGCTAAAAACTTATAATCAAACTTTATATAGATAATTATATATATATGTATAAAAAATAAATTTAGGCCTTGTAAGCAAACACGGCAAAAGACATTAGCGATGTTTCACCGCGGCAATGTTTATAATATCTGCCACCTTTGATGGTTTTTAATTTTTTAATATTAAAATATTAAAATCTAAAATATTTTTTAATTTGCACAATTTGATAATGATTTTATTTTTGTTAACTATATAACATCGGTTAAACTGATAGACAACGAAATCTATTTTATTCAACCGGTCGATGTAAAAGGAATATTGAAGATTTTCAAAAGCATATCAATTCCACCAAGTCGCTTACATAGACATTACGTTTACAAAAAATGAGGGTTTGAACGGGAGAAAACTGAATACGGTTTTAAGTTACTCTGAACTTTTAAAACGATTCTGTTTGATCAGGAACGTACGCGTTTGTAAGTCTAAAAATAAAAACTCATATCACTAGTAAAATAAATGATTTATGGTTGTACGCTTGACACTAACCAAAGACAAGCAGAAAGACGCATTACCATAGACAAAAGTAATGAAAGGCTGTTTACTACCAACATGTTTACAATAATAAGTTAGATATTTACTGTTAAAGATTTACAAAAAAGGTAACTTGGAAAGATAGAATAACATGTTGACAATTATAAATACATTGAGATGCGGCATTGATGTACTTAAATAATTCATACATCAAAGAAGGAATATTTAAATAGGTTTCAGTGTAGGTAATTAGTAATTATTAGATACTAGTTAAAGCGGCGCAGATCCGTGAAAAATCACGGGTTATTATTAACACAATGCTTTTTTCAATATTTCTGGCTTTCAGCTTTTAAGGATGTTATAGGCTATCATTTCAAGGAGGAAAGGTGAATTAATATTGTAATTTCAATAACCACTGGAGCGACCACGCGAAATAAATAAATTTGCCTCGATTGCTCGAGATTTCCAGACGATCATTTTTTTTAATTTTTCGCCAATATTAAATAAAATCATATCTTCGAATTTTAACACAAAGACATAAAAACTTATTAAAATGCTATATAGCCAATTAATTAACCTCTATTATACCGTTTATCTCATATTTGTAGAATGTATTAAAAAAATATTAAAAAATCGTAAAGTTTATAACCGCGCGGTTCCTGCGTGTTTGATACTTTGAATCTGCCGTCAGAGGTACTTATTCGAGTCAATATAGAATATTTTCGATTTCTGTATGTTCTCTGTAGTATACTTGATAATGAAAGATACATATCTTTGAAAAAGGGACTTAATTTTAACCGTAAACAGCTTGATCATAAATTTTGCGCCAAAAAAATATTTAAAAAAACTATTTTTAACATTGTTCTAAAATAATCTACGAAGTTCGAATTTGCAACATCTACGGCTATAATAGATAAAGCATTTCAATAGCTTCGTTTTAAGACCGAAATAACAAACGTGGAAGCTACAAATATTTTTTAAATCTTTTTTTGCCGAATCAAGAGATAATTGGCTTTTTAAAGCCGTAAAGCAATCTTAGACATTTAAAAAGGCGCATAAATTAGCCAAAAATCGCTCCAGTGGTTTTAAATAGGCAAATTTCAAAGTTATTTGGAAGCTTGGAGTCGAGTTTTTTTTATTTATTTTTACATTAACTTCATACAGGAAGCCTTGAGGAAAAAAATTTCGCTCAGGGCCTAAGTCATCTTTGATGCTATGAACTTCAGTCCCGTTTTTATGAATAAAATGATGGAATTTTAGTATAACCTTTTTCTTCGCGTATCCTTTAACAATTTTAACACAATAATACGCATTTCATTCATCTACGTTATTAATTATAAAAAATGAAGGTACCAAAGACACTGCTCTGAATTGTTCCCACAAACAGTTACAATTTTGAAAATTTAAAATTTCACGGAATATTTCACATCACATCACAAACCACCGGAATTGGTATGTTTGGTAAATTATCATTTATTTGAATTTACTCAAACATTTTTCTAAAGTCTTAATTTTGAAAATAACCCAAGAATTTAAAGCAAATCTATCTGCAGTTCATTGAACTGAAGTTACAAATACAACCGAAATTAGTATTTGTAATTACTTTGGAGAAAGGATGAACAAAATCCTCTATCAAAATCTAACGATCAATGCGGTACGGAAAGAGATGAAAAAAGATATTCGGGGAAATGAGAAAATTGTAATTAATGTTGTTGTTATGTGTGGATTATTTAGGATTGAATAAACATGTGTAAGGCACACTGAGTACCCACGCGCGCCTTTATGAAATGTTGCTTGAAATGCGCAATATTATTGTATTTCCCTTTGAATACTGCGAAACATACGCCAAGATTCAGACTGAATAAACAGATTTAGAGCCAAAATCAAATTTTCATCGAAATACAATGTTTTTAAAAAGTGATAACAGAATAAAAGCTAAAAAGAAAATACAAAAGATGGGGGTGGGGGCGTGATTCGGGATTATTGAAGAGTGAAAGGAGGAGATAGAACGGACGGCGAAACGGAAAATGTAAAAGATGGGACTGTAAGGTAATATTTTTTGATTATTTGTAATTGACTGATTTGGCGATTAACGGAAAATCCCTTAATCGCCAAATAAAACATATTATTTTACAGTTACACCTTAGACGTTTTGGTTTACCCACTTTAATGGGAGATTGTATAATTTACGGATTTATTAAGTTACTATGGAGGTAACCTCTGATTTTAAATATTTTGGAAATAATCGTAAAAATTATGTTTTAATCTTCATACAAAATAATTAATTAATCTTTTTTTAGTTTATTAATAAATATATTTTAATAATTATAATTATACTTGTAATTAATAATTATATATTTTTATTACTATATTTTTTGCGTATTTAATATTAATAATTTTGCAGGGTACCTAAAGATGCAGCACGCCGTGAGATGTCGATGTAAATAATTCGATTGCTGAGAAAATATAATACAAGTGGATCATTTCCCTTTTTTTTAATTAATACCATTATTTAAAAATACCTAAAAATAATATTGTATCACGAAAACAAATTATTCATACAAATTTACAAAAGGGAATCTAAAAGGAAATTGTATATAAAACTAATGCTTCAAAACGGAGTTTGATTTATTGATACAATAAATGTCTTACTTATTTCATTAGTTATGCTAACTTTTAGTTATATAATGAAAAATACACATTTGAAATAATTTTAATAAGTTTATTTTGTATAAACTAACGTTAAAAACACTCAATTTTATTGCTTATTTTGGGAAAAAATAATATCATAAAGAAAATCCTTTGAAGTAATCTAACCTAAAAACCTAACCTAACATAATCTACTTAACCATGTTTTCTTTTCATCAGTTTAAAATATTTTTCAAAGGAGTGATAAGTTGCAAATTGTTAAGTTGTCCGGTCAGCAAAAATAATTAGTGGTTAAGAATAGTTAAAAATAATAAATAAATATTGTTTCATTGTATTGTAGATACCAATAGTTTCCGAAAACCATAACATTTTTGTTTAAGAATTCAACCAAGTTTCACGACTGATGACGAATAGTGTTGTACATCATACACTTCCGATAATCGACGCGTCGAACAATAAAATCTGTCTGCGAATCTTCGATGCAACCTTGTAGCCACAGATGAATGACCAATCGATGGGTAGAGTAGATACTTTTCCTTTCACAGAAGAGTCGCGAGTCGTGACGGGGATTTACATGTTGACTCCATAAATGTAAATGGAATATAACCGATTTTCGATTCGATATTAAAAAACAAAATAATAACGCAAAATGTTTATTTGTATTATTTTAAAGTGGAAATAACCGGATGCATCCGGAAATATGTAATTTTTAAATTAAAATTTATACGTTTTGACTCTTTTCTATAAAAAAATATAAATTGATTTCGAAATATTGTTATTTTTATCTAGTAAAGTTATGTTTTAGATGTTGAAAAAATGTGTTTTTTTTTATTATAATAAAGTTATACCGTTGGTCATTGGCAGATTTATAAAATTGTCAAAACAAATTTTGAATTATACAATACATATTTCAAATCATATTATAAAACTAAAACTTTTCATCATTTTGTTTTTAGTTCAAATAAAATGTTATTGACGAAAATACTTCATTCAGTTTGTCTATTTATTGATTTACGGTATTACAAACTAATAAATTTGAGATTTTTATACACGCTTATTTTGCTCTGAGTAAATTGAAATAATTGCTAATTGAAATAGGATATCAAGACAAAATATGTTCTTGGAATATAAAAATTTAGTTTAGCCGCGTTTAAAATTTTCCGGGGTTTGGGGTTTTAAACAAATTTCGAAGATTTTCGTAGGAAAGTTTAGTCCAAACTACAAGTCATTGTCATTTCTCCATCTTTAATACAAATTAGAATTAACTCCGCTAATTAATCTATACCTTTCTACCTGATTACTGATTTGGGTAATGGTTTAACTGCCTTTTAATGACAATTCCGCGTGCCGGATAGAGTTAGAAAATACCTTGCTTCAGTTCGGGACACTAAACATGACAAAAGCCATTTCAATTTTCTGCTACCTTTGACTTAGGGTTGTATTTTAATTTTGTTTTCTTCTCATTGTGTGCTTGTGCGGCAGGTTTTCAATTTTCTCAAAAATTCAGGTGATGTATATTAATTGATTAAAAATAAAGTATTGAAAATAACAATTTATTTAAATGACGAGATATTTATCTCTTTTAACATTTCTTTGACTTTTGAATATTTATTTTTCTTCATTATAATTCTCATCTCTCTTTTGAAGTACCTACTGCCAATAAAATGTTGTCACAGTAATTATTAACGATGGCATTGTAGGTATAAATTTTTTGATTTTACACCGTGTTATACTCATTTTTTTTGTCACCAGATTATATGTCCGGGTTAAATCTTCTCCACAGGAAAAACTACACCCTTCCACACACTTTTCCATAAATGATCATCTAGTCAATCCACGTTATGTAACTATACTATATAAGTATAATTAATTCAAAACAATACAAGAACAACATGTTAACCTACCAGAGAACCAAATGGGAAAATAATTCAGAGGGTTCGACTCGGTAGAACTCCTAACTGGACCTATAAATCCTACTGATCCCTCAATGTACATATTTAAAAAATTGTTCCCAATAATTATAATTGTATTTTGGGATAAAGTCAATTCGGAGACCAATACATCCTAATATTTAAAAAACACTTATTTCAAAGCCTCACCGTCTATTAATATTTCTGTTTTTGTAGATGTTACTCGTTTTCCAATATTCACACAATTATTTTATTTATATTCAAATTTTTAACTTGTATTCATTTCATTGAGGGAGGGTTTTTTTACGATTTTCTCACATGATGTAGAAACACGGACTCTTAAACTATCTACACACCATGCTGCGAACAGCAGCTTTTGGCAGCTGGCTAAAAATCGAAGGTTGGAGAATGTCTCCCGTCTCTTTTTTTCCCATGCGAGCCCGTAACACTCTGTTTCACGTTGACTGCAAATTGTAAGAAACCGTCTGCCGTTAGTACCAACCGAGGAAATGAGATGGTGATATTGAATTTGTTGTGTTAATAAAAGAGACAGAAGACAACGTGAAACAGAATGTTACGGGTTCGCACGAGGAAAAGGGAGACAGGAGACAATAACCAGCTGCTAACAGCCGGCTGTTCGCAGCACCGTGTGTAGAGCCCATTAGAGCCAGCGAAAGAAAGTGGATAAACGTCCTCGAAATTAGGTGCTGGAGAAAAATGCTTAGGATTCCGTTGATAGCCAGACGCACAATAAGGAAGTGTTTTTTTAAATTTTTTTATCAATGTTCACACGCAAACTTAAGCACTAGTATTTTTTTTAAAGTTCTTTTTTATAATTGAATTTTATTTACCAAACCGGGTCACGCTTAAATATGGACGAAAAAAATAAATTAAAAAGTTTTAGTAGTTAGATATTAACTAGTACTAATCAATTCACTTACCGGAATTTCGAAAAAGGGCATTTTAATGGTTATTTTTAAAATTTAAAAACACGAAATGTCATTTTTCACCGAAACTTGCCACAGTTCCTAACATAGCGGTAGCGTTCCTAACATAGGGACCGGATGACGTGAGACGACGTCACACACTCTCCCGTTAAATAAAATTCAAACTTGTAGAATTAATTTAATTATGAAACATATGTTTTATAAGTCAAAATATTTTTCACTCAACTTCCCTAATGTATCCATTCTGGAAGAGCTAGGCATTCACAATAGACTTTCAACTATCTGCCTACAACGTGAGGACTCCAACTTGGAGACACTCAAAGTCACTGTCAAAGTGTTTTGCAGAAGAATCAGAGGAAAGTCACTAAAGCGCTGGAGTGACTAAGTATCACGATATATGTCGATGTCTTGCTCTCCACACAGCGCAAAACCGCGAGGAGTGGAGTAGCCTTGTCCACCATCGAAATTTTAGTAGGTTTCACGATCGTCAGCAACGAGGAACTGACAAAAGAAACCCCTGTATTCTTATAAAACGTAACAATGCCACATTGAAAAAAATCACAATTATGTAATAAAATTGTGCTTTACAATATATTTAATCGTTAATTAATCATATTATAGAATTCATAGTATTATAATTTTACTAATAAATAAAGTGCTTAGTCATCTGCAATGGTAATTATTATCACTACTTGTATTGTAAATAAAATGTTTTTCAATTACTAACGTTTTTTCCACGCATTAAGTTTTTACCTTTAACCTAGGTAGACATTTTAAACAATGTACCATGAATCTTTACACATCATTGTAATAATGGTTTATTTTATATTGTTTTCTAAGTGTAATTTGTATTCATTATTTCTTAACCTAACCTAACCTAATCAAACAATACATTGTTTGATATAATTAAATTTGTCGGTAGAAGTTAATAAATCATTTATGAATACATATTATATTACTATACAGGTTGTATCAGGACTTACCAGTCAAACAAGTTTATTTGGAGCAATAAATAAAGAAGGCAGTTTTGTCTCCAATTTGTTTATTTATGTATTTTGTTATAAAAAAAATACATTTACATTGTATTGACATTTTAACTGTCCAACTAGGTAGATCTCCCGTTCTAGGACAGTCAAATTTACAAGTATCGTATTTTTGGATACAAGAAAAACAGTATACAAGAAAAACAGTAAAAGAAAAAGAAAATAAAAGATAACAAAAATTTTGGATCAAAAGAAATATCAAAAGAAATATTTAAGGCGCTTGTAGTACATGTCAAGAGTCAGAATAATAGAAGAGCATGTATGATAAGATGTATGAATGTGAATGAGGCGAGGAGTGTATGCCAAGACCGAGTTGTATGGCGGTCAGTCCTCTCTGCCTACCCCTGCGGGGAAACGGCGTGATGGTTAGTTAGTTAGTTAGTTTATGTTTTTAAAGTTTTGAATCAATTAAACTTATTAAATTTAGTTATTTATACTAGGTTTTTACAGATGTTCGCACTTACGTGAGAACAATCCAGTCATGAAAACTCAGTTATTATACAAATAGGGACATATAATTACAAAAATCTACAATTACATACAAATAAATCCAGATATCCATACTTAGAAAAACAAGAACATCACAAATAAAAATAAAAATACAACAGTTGCCTACCATTCCATGTCAATCTCCATATTATTTCTCAAACGATGATACATGATTTTACCACAAATTCATACATATAGATCACACTGCCACTCATCGCAACGCATAACGTTATACGCGCTCTGTCTCATCTGTATGTACGGTGTTGCAGGAACGAGATGGAGTGCGTATCACATGATGCGTTGGATGTTTCCCAAAATATTATTTGGTTTTAATGAAAAAAAAGCAGTGATTCGGGTACAAATTGAAACACCTTGTATACTGATTATACCGACTGAAACCACATTTTTTTAATTCTTTTTTTCCTAAATAATTATTTTAGAAATGATTATCGGCACATTCACAATTTATAAATCAATTAGTTTCATTATCCATTAATTACAGCATTAAAACTAAATTAATTAACTGTGTTCTGAGATAGGTACGACGTCACGGTGCATGTAAAAGATGACACACCCGGAAATAATTTATTAAATAATTACGTGTGAACAGACATAATATTTATGAGTGTATGGAATTGACAAATATGGACAACAATTACGTTTGTTAACCTTAGGAGTAGGCAAATTCTTATTTTTGTACAACAGGTTTATACCTACAAATATTCATCGTATGCATTACTTGCTGTTATAATATGTCAAATGGATAGATTATACTATGTATTACTACTGTAACTGTGAACTTACAATCTTAAGAATATTTTTTATAACTATGTATGTAAAAGCCTAATAGGCGTATAAATAAATAAATAAATAAACAATAGGCAACGTTTCGGACAGCATTACCATCAACAGGGCAGATGTGTAATCGAAGATTTAGAGAATTGTTATTACAACTTCGAGAGGATGATGCCGATTGATGAAAGGAGACGGTAGGAAACGATTTTATGTAAATGTAAATATGAAATAATGTTTCCAAAAAATGTTTGTACATTTCCTTCATATTCAAGTTTTATCATAATCTTAATATATAAAACAAAGTCGGGTTAGTTACACCATTTATAACTCAAGAACGGCTGGACCGATTTTTATGATCTTTGATTTGTTGGATTTGTCTCCGTTCCGATTAACAGAATAACTATTAAAACATCGGAAAAAATCACGGAAAAAATAATTATGAAGAAAATTAATTTTTTCATATATTTTGTAAGAAAAAGCTTTTGAAATAATGAGCGTTGGTCGACATAACTTGAATAATTTAATTCGAACTGACAATGGTGTAATGTGCCGAACATTTCGTGCTTAGTCAACAGCTCAATTTCATTTTTTGAACTTAAAGTATTTATTTTAACTGGATAAAAACATAATTTATTTCAGCTAATAAATTAAACACAACATTTATTGATTCTGAGGCGGTACGAAGTTTGCCGGGTCAGCTAGTTGTTAATAATGTTTTAAAATTCTTTGAGAGCGCTATAGAGGAAGAGGGAATTAAAATGACTAACCACTTCCAAGAAAATATTAAACTGTTTTGGAAGGAGGTCAAAAGATCCCGGAGTGGTTCAGACAACGGAAGCATGAAAGTGATAAAATCAAAAGATGGAAAAATGTTGACGAATGAGGAAGAAATAAAAGAAAGATGGATGAAATATTTTGAGGAAGTCTTCGAAAGCGACCTGGGTGACGGTGATTCCAGTAACGAATCAGGTATGAACGACGACGGAGTGAATGTTACCAGAATCAGCATGGATGAAATAAAAAGTTCGATTAAGTGTATGAAGAATGGTAAGGCTGTTGGTTTCGACAATATCGCTGCCGAATACTTTAAAGGAGATAGCCGTATAATTCTCACATGGTTGTGCAAACTTTTTAACCAGTGTTTAGAGGAGGGTTACACACCATTAGATTGGAGAAGGGCTGTAATCATGCCGTTATACAAAGGTAAAGGGTCGCGCATGGAATGTGGGAATCATAGGGCTATTAGCCTGCTCAGTTCAGTCGGCAAGCTGTATGGTAGAATATTGATTGAAAGGGTAAGAATGAAAACCAAAGATAAAATATGGGATGTGCAAGGTGCTTTTATGAGTGGACGGGGGTGCATGGACCAGATTTTCTCATTGCAAATGCTCACTGAGAAGTTTCTGGCAAAAAACCAGAAACTTTTCTGTGCTTTTGTAGATCTACAAAAAGCATACGACCGCGTCGACAGGAAAAAGCTATGGAAGGTGTTGTCCAAGTATGGAGTGAATACAAATCTCATACAGGCAATCGCGTCTCTGTATGAGGGAAGCGTTGCATGCATTAGGGTAAACGGTGGTTTTACAGGGTGGTTTGACATCATAAAAGGTGTTAAACAAGGCTGCGTAATGTCACCGTGGTTATTCAATCTATACATGGACAATTGTATGCAAGAATTGAAAGGGGCGGGATTGGGCGCGAAATTGAATGGTCTGAAAGTATGTTGTCTGTTGTATGCTGATGATGCGGTGCTGATTTCTAACAGCATAGAAGATCTGCAGTCACTCGTATCTAGGATGAACGAAGTATGTATGAAGAATGAGTTGATGATGAATGTAAGTAAGTCAAAAGTAATGGTGTTTGAAAGAGAGAGTACGAAAACAGTGTGCAACATAGTTGTGAATGATGAGTACTTAGAGCAAGTTGATGAGTTTGTGTATTTGGGAAGTATGTTTACGAGAGATGGGAAGGCTGATAGGGATATTGAAAGAAGAGTAAATGCAGGTAACTCTATTAATGGTGGACTGAATGCTGTTGGCGCCAACAAAAAGCTGTCCAAAGAAGCGAAGCTAGCAGTTCACAATGGAGTGCTGGTACCTACCCTGATGTATGGCAGTGAAGCATGGAACTGGCAGAGAAAGGATGAAAGTAGACTGAATGCTGTAGAAATGAGATCCCTGAGGCGTATGTGTGGTAAAACCATGTATGATCGTGTGAGGAATGTGGAGATCCGAAAAGAATGCAAGGCCGATGTGAGCGTCATAAGTAAGATTAAAAAAGGGACGCTTAGATGGTTTGGACATATAGAGCGAATGAACGAAGAAAGGAGTGTCAAGAGAATATATGATACTAATGTGAATGGTAGAAGAAGTCGAGGACGCCCGAGGAAGACATGGCACGATCAAGTGAATCAGATACTTGAGTCGGGCCATGTCAAGAGTCAGAATAATAGAAGAGCATGTATGATAAGATGTATGAATGTGAATGAGGCGAGGAGTGTATGCCAAGACCGAGTTGTTTGGCGGTCAGTCCTCTCTGCTTACCCCTGCGGGGAAACGGCGTGATGGTTAGTTAGTTAGTTAGTTAGTTAGTTGAAACAAAAGGAGATTTTTTGCGGTTTTTTTATTTATTTATTTATTTGTAAGAGACAAACAGCTTATGCATAAAACATAGAGATAAATATATATATTGTTAAATGAAGTCAAGCTAAAAAACGTCACCTTAAAAGTTAAAGTTGATTAAATTATTATCCTTTGTTAAAGTTGATTGGAGATGGAGTTTTATTATTATTAATTTACTTATATATTTGATTATAACGTTTTTGTTATAAACATTAAGAAGTGTCTATTCATCGGTGCGCAAAGATATTAAACAGACGCATAATATCGTGAAATACTAATATGAATAGACACTTACAGCCTTACTAAAAAAAACACTCCGCGGCCGTTAAACGGTGTTTTTGTGAATCTTTAGATTTGGCAACGCTGTATTTTACTTCTTTAAATTGGAGTTTTCATAATAATCCGCTATGTGGTGTGATTGATGCGCCTGCGCATTGCTTTCCCGCTGAAAAAAATAGCCGCGAATGCGAACTCTACGAAAAAAAGTCGGTCGCGAATGTGTGTGTGATTAAGATGATGTTTTAGTTAATGATTTCAATCCTCATGACTATTATACTCATAAACCTCATACTACTAAATATTTTTTCTCGGATTGCTAAAGGAAATTTTTCCGCCCACATTTAAAAAATCATATCTCTGAATTTGAATATGGAAACATACAAACTGATTATAGTTCTATGTAGCTAATGAATTCCCCTATCTTTTTTCCGTTATCATATATTTGTAGGATTTATAAAAAAAATATAATTAAATCTTTAACCTTAAAACATTTTAAAGAACCTTGAGAATAGTTATTTTGTTATATTTTGAATGTACAATTAATTATTTAGTCGTTTTAATAAAAAAAAAAATTCAAAATTTGCCACATTTTGGCAAAAAAGCAATCAAAGGTTTAGGAAATAGTGCCATAATGTGGCAAAAATCGCTCGAGTGGTTAGGTACTGAAGAATATTATTATTTGATCACGCGGGCCTCACTGGATATTTTTCTATATTGAGGCCCCTATTTTACAATTTTATAAAATGGTTCTCACTGGGTGGTTTATCCGTGCTGAGGCCCCAATTTTATGAAATGGGCCTAACTGTATATTGCATTATAACCATTATATGCAAAATGTCAGAAACCAACCACAGGAAGAAGTAAAAATACACAAACATCAAACATGTTGATTTTCTTTTATTTTTATTGCAATATTGTCCGATGTTGATTGTCTTTTATATTGTTTGTAAAACTGTACGATGTAGTTTGTTTTTTTTTTAAATTTTAATTATGTTGATTGTCTTTTATGTTGTTTGTAAAACTATACGATGTAGATGGTTTTTTTTTTTAAATTTTAATTATAGCATTGTACGATGTTGATTTTCTTTGATATTCTTTGTAATTTACGACGTTGATTGTATTTTTATGTTGTTTGTAATATTGTACGATGTTGATTGTATTTTTATTTTGTTTGTAATATTGTACGATGTTAATTGTATATTTATTTTGTTTGTAATATTATACAATATTAATTGTCTTTTATTTTTATTGCAATATAGTACGATGTTGATTGTCTTTTTATTGTAGTATTGCAAGGTGTTGATTTTTGTTTTTATTTAGTTTGTAAAATTGTGCGATGTTGATTGTCTTTTATTTTGATTGTAATACTGCACGACGTTGATTGTCTTTTATTTTTATTGTATTGTATGTAGTACGGCGTCGATTGTATTTTTATTTTGTTTGTAATATTTTACGATGTTCAGTGTCTTATTAATTTTATTGTAATATTGCATGATGTTGATTGTATTTTTATTTTGATTGTCATATTGTACGAAGTTGATTGTCATTTTTATTTTAATATTGTACGATGTTGATTTATTTTTGTATTGTAAATAGCGCTAGCTTTCAACATAAGATTTCCTAGTGAGACAGGCACAGAAGGTACAGGACGTACGTAATATAAGGATGAATAAATAATAATATTGTTAAATTTGAAATATGAGTTTGACAAATACGACGGTTTTGTAATAGGTGGCAAAGGCTGAATTGGTTAAAGCGCCCGTCCCGTTAAGTGCCGAGGTTCTGGGTTCGAGTCCCAGTTGCGACTGCTATCTTTTATTTTTCTTTGTCTTGTTCATTTTCATATATTAATTTAGATTATTGGTGTTATCTTCTTCTTCAATGATAAAATAATAATAACTAAGGAGAAATTTCTCATGTCTAAGGAATGTAAGTATGTATATTACGTAAGTCCTGAAATGACGACGTTTAGTACAATGGTGGGTGGAGTATGAAAGGTCATTGCATCCAGAGAGTACGAGTACTTATATAAATCCAGTGAAATAAATCACATTCCTGCGGGTTCAGACGGTGAATCACGGAACAGGATTTCCTCGTTTCGACATATATATTTATTTTTTATTTAAAAATATTTAGAGTTACAATATTTACAACTTAATATAAATATAACACTTGAATCACTCTCCTAATAAAACAGTTGATGTGTTTAGGAGAGGACAAATATATATTTTTACATCTACTTAAATTACAAAATTATTATAAAAAACTATTAGTAATTTTGTAAGAAAATTCATCGAAACTAATAAAAACATAGGTAAGTTATAAAATGATACAAAACAAGAAAATACAGTAAAAGTAATAAAAAGGTAAGTTATAAATGATACAAGAAAATAATTAGCAAAACATAATATCAAGCAATAAGAAAAGTTATGAGGTGGTATTAGAGAATTTTAATTTAATTTTTTTTTGTAATTCTCATAGTTTTCCTCCGTTCTTATATCTAGAGGTAATTTGTTAAATAATTTTATACCCTTAAATATAAAGTAATGCTGTGCTGTTGAAGTTCGTACTAGAGGTATGGTTAGCCCTCCAACAGAAATAATTATTTTACTTATATTTAATTGTGGGATATTATTTTTATCAAAAAATTCTTTATGTATTTGAAGGAGTGCACTTTTGTCATATTTTGTCATATTACAACAACATGACGACGAAATTCGGGAATAAGTATCGCCTTGGTGAATGACCACCAATTAGGATTTTAACAAGTCTTGAAGTGGCTTTAGTCCTGCTTAGTGACCAACTCTTTCTTTTTAATGTAGGGGTAATTTCAATAATTTCTATTCCTCATCTCCTTCCACTTCTCACTCCTAGAAATAATTTGTTTTGTCTTTCTGCTTTGTGTGTTTATATTTACAATATATTTTATTTATTTGCATATAATACATTACGTAGATACATTTAAATAGCAAATTAAAATTATAGAAAGTTCGTACAGATATTGTATAATAATTGACACGTGTATAATATGAATGCATGGTTGATCGATAAAGTATTTATCGATAATGTCAATAACTTGTCATCGTTCCCGAGCACGATAAACTGCAGATCGCTTAAAGTACTTCGTTTTAACAAACGGATTTCAATCGTCTTAACAAACGGAGTGCAATCGTCTTAACAAACGGATTGCAATCTTTAGAGCACAGGTGTTGACATTTGTCACATAAGAACGGGTCGTCTTTACGACTCGTTCTTGAGTTCAACAGCTCGGCTGTGGAACGTATTGACGGCCTATGTGTTTCCTCCTTCCAACAACATGGGTCTCTTCAAGACCCATGTTCACTCCTTTCTCTCCTCAAAAAGACCCTTCACGCAGCATCTTCAAAGATAACATAGGCCCTAAAGGAAATTATTTTCCTCAGGGCCTCCTGTGTGAAGTTAATATTTAAAAAAAAAAAGTACAAAAAAGTTGTAAATCAAATAAAAACCTTAGTCGAAGATAATATTGTTAATTCTGAAATTTGATATATGACTTTGACAATTACGGCGGTTTTATAATCGGACGCAATGGCTGAATTGGTAGAGCGCCGTCCCGGTAAGACATGAGATCTGGGTTCGAGTCCAAGTTGCGACCATTATGTTTTATTTTTTTGTCTGTGTCTTGTTCATTTTCATATTTTAATTTAGATTATTATTGTTATCTTCTTCTTCAATGATATATTACATTGATGGGAATAACCTTCAAAAGTTAAAAAGAGAGTTATTCTTATTTTAAAAAATCATTTCTTTACTCTTCTGGGTAAACAAATGCCTTAATTAAAAAATAATTAATTTTCGAAACTCTTTTTTAAGTCTTTCAATATGATTTATTATTGAGTTCTTTGTGAAACTTTTTTAAATGTCATTAATTGTATTTAACTCATTAATCATTTGGAATCACTAATGATTTTTGCAATTTCTATTTAGTTTCAGACAATTTTAAAACGCAAATTCGACAATTTACCTCGGCGGTACAGTAACATGGGGCGACTTTTGAATATCATAATTCTCTCTATATAGCACTCAGAAATTAATCCGTTCTTTGTAATGATTTTTTCGGGCAACATAGATACAAAGACGCTTTGAAAAAAAGTATCAAATTAGTTCGTTTCTTGTTATGTTCATAAATACATTGTCGGTTGTACTGCGAAGCAGTATTTCAGATATTTTCAGACAGAAAGAAAACATGAAAGACATTTTATAAATTCCTGAATAATCGTTATGGTTTCGTGTCACTTATTTTTATTTACCTACTTGTAAATTGTACTCGAATTATTTTAATACTTTTTTTCGATTAGCGTAATACGCATATATATTTTTTTAAAGTTATTTAGGAAACAAACCGTTTTAATTTACAATAATTTTTAATGGTGAATATAATGTAAACTCACTAACTAACTAACTAACCATCACGCCGTATCCCCGCAGGGGTAGGCAGAGAGGATGGACCGCCAAACAACTTGGTATTTGCACACCCCCTTTGCCTCATTCACATTCATACATCTTCTCATACATACTCTTCTATTATTCTGACTCTTGACATGGCCCGACTATCTGATTCACTTGATCGTGCCACCTCTTCCTTGGGCGTCCTCGACTATGGCCATTCACATTCGCGTCATAAATTCTCTCTACACTTCTTTCTTCATTCAAGTTCCATATAAAATTATATTTCTTATGGATACGGATTATGAAATATATAAGTAAGAATTAAATAAAAAGAATAAAGAAAAAATACTTTTGATTTGAGTACATTGAATGTTAACCTGTTTTTAAACGTTTCAAGGGTACAGTGGAAAATATCAACATCTCTTAAGGCATTGTAAGATTGGCAGATATATAATGGTTTAAGTTTCTTATTTCTGAACGTTAACTAACTCCTATTTTATATAATATTTTAGTTATAAGCTTGTTTTCTCCTGTGCTACAATTGTTATTGTCAATTTTTATTATCCTGTGCTATAAAAGCACTGTTAAGCCAGGGACAAACACAGCGTTAAAAGCGCCGGCGTTATTTGGCTTGACCTATTTCACCACATCGCTCGCCATACATTCACAATGGTAATCTATGGCGAGGGATGTGCTGAAATAGGCCAAGCCAAATAACGCTAGCGCTTTTAACGCTGTCTGTGTCACTGGCTTTATTGTGAAATTTTGTTCTCTGATTTTGCTTTGCTTTGTACATATATATAGCGTATATTCTTTATTTCATATTATTTTAACAATATTTTGTAATGGACTCGTAAGGAGCACTATAGGATTATCTTTAAGTGTGTTATGATCGAAGTGAAATAACATAAAACTTTGCTATACAAATGTTACCTCATTATTATTATTTCGTCGCCACAATTCAAAAAGTGACTTTGATCATCATCCTTTTTTCGACTCTCAAAACACATTTACGTATCTACTTAAAATTAAAACAATATATTATATTTCGTTGCCTAGTTTACTCATGTGCAATAAAAACGACATTAAACTTTCCGAAACAAATGTCTATCATTAAAAAATATTTCTGTCAAAGTTAAAAACTGATTGAAGTGACCCCATTTTTATCACCGTTTGTTATTCAGAGATTTGTGGAGAATTTGAGTGATTTATGATTAGATTATTTTTTTAAAGCAGGTAAGTGTTTGTTTGGATATGTAATGATTGTAGAGTGGACAATGAAATAAAGAGTAGAAGATTTCGGGTCAACCAAGAAAGACATGGAACGATCAAGTGAATCAAAATACATAGGCTACCCCAAGTGGTTCCCTATGTGTGGTTACTTACCAGGAGTGCCCGGGATCGTGGGGTGAGGTTTACCTAGGTCTTGGCGGTGGATGCATTTGTCCATGTACTGGGTGGGGGGCCGCATCGGGAGAAACTGGTTGAGGGAGATCTTTTACCTCTTCAGTCGGACTCATTACATTTAACATATTGACCCTAAATTCCTACCCTCCTCTCATTCCTTTTTCCTTCCCAGAAAAAAAAATACTTGAGTCGGGTCATGTCAAGAGGCAGAATAATTTATATTTAAGAAATTAAAAAAATAAAGAGTATGTAACTATGAATGCAGATGAATGAAGCAAGAAGTGTAAGCCGAGGCAGTGTTGTGTGGCGGTCTATCCTCTCTGCCTAACCTTCCAGCGATACGGCTATTTCTTACATTAACTCAACACAGGAGGCCATGAGGAAAAGTAATTTCCCTCAGGACCTGTGTCATCTTTGAAGATGCTATGTGGAGGGTATTTTTAAGGAGAGGAAAGAGAAAGAGAAAAAAGGCATTGAAGATACCCATGTTGTAGGAAGGAGGAAACACAGAGGCCGACAAAACGCTCCACAGCTGTTGAACTCAAGAACGAGTCTTAGAAGCGACCCGTTATTATGTGACAAATGTCAACCGTGTGCATACGTTGGGCACGCGTTTGGCGTGTCTCCCGACTATGCACCGGTACTGAGGTGACCAATTAGCCTAGTTCCTCGGAACATCTTTCATCGAAATGCCAGTAGAACAGAGTGGAAGATACTCTCAGTATCGCCCTGGTGTAAGACCACCATTCAGAATTGAAACGTCGCTTAATAATGGCTTTAGCTGTGTTTAGTGACTAGATCTGAATAGCCAGGTACTTTCCCACCTTCATCTTCCCCATCTCCTTCCCTTCCCCGCTTCACCTTCACCTTCAGCCTCACAACATAATCCAATTGGGGATGGCATAGTCTCACTGGCTCCAGAAGGGAGCAGTTGGGACTCTTGTGAGGTTTCTCTATTAAAAAAAAAGAACAAGGATAGATCTTAACTTTGATAAGACGGGAGAATCTATCAAACGGATCTTCTGTTTCTGAACAGATTCGGGGGTTTTTCCTGTATGTTGGGGCTCCAGACCAGAGGTGGCTGCCAAATTCAACCATGGGTGCGCGATCTGCTGGTTAGTTAGTTGGTTAGTTTGTCATCAGTCATTGACTCCATTGTCGAGTCACAAGTGACATTCAATCGTTTCCAGCAGTTGAAGGATGAAGTTTTGTTTCGCATTGAGATTTAGATGTGACCTCAGTGCTTGGTGCTCTGTGCAGCACACATTGGCGTAACAACAAGCTGTCTCGGGTTCAATCCCCCGTGTGGGCGGGATACTATAGGGCAGATCCCACTCACCTTGAGGCATTACACAACATGTACCATTACATACAAGTCAATACCATTGCGGTTCATCGTAATAGATTTGCACATTATCGGAGTATATTAATACGTTAATGCCCGTACGGTTCAAATTAAGGAACCCGACTCCGAGTAAATCTCCACGCCACACTGTATGGACACCGTTCTGAGCCGTCCGTGAACGTGCATTTTTCCACGGAGCTGCTGCCGTAATATACACACTTAGATCTCGCCCATACGCGTTTTGCAAACGGAAGTGGCGCCATCTATAATACTATATTTAAGGAAAAAAGTATGAAGAAGAGGAAAATTTTTTCGCTTTTATTCAATATTAAGAAGATTTATGTTCATCTCATTATTCACGGTATTAATGTAAGAATGTCTACTATTATCTATCTACATATTAAATATAAGTATTCTGTAGTTTAATGTTAATAATAGTAGTTAGTTTTGCAAAAGGGTGATGCTTTATAAATAGTCACCAACACTTAAACTGGGCGAAGCAGAACGAAAAGCCGCCCGCAGGACCTAGCAGCAAAAACCCGCGGAGCGGGTTTTTCACTGCTAGTTGAATAGTATTGTTCTAATTATTTATTTACATACATGATTTATCGAAAGTACATATAGTTTATTGTGATATTTCACCCTCCATGCTAGGGATGACCCTGTGTTATGGCGGGTGAATTTTACAGTTTAGGGTTATACATTCATTAGTATTGGTTGATAATTTTCATTAATTAATACAATGACACAATTCTTCTACAATAAAAAAGTTATATGTAGTTAGATAGGATTGTTTGACAAATATTTAAAATATTTGACGTCGGTTCTATAATTATAATAAATAAATGTGCCAAAATGTTTTCACTTTTGACGATAGATTTTTTTTTAATATTAGCTCCACACTGGAGGCCCTGCGGCAAATTATTCCCTCAGGGCTTATGCCATTTGTAAGGATTCTGTGTAGAGGGTCTAAGTTACAAAGATCTGGGTAGGAAAATTTTATGGGCTGGGTGGGAATCTAAGGTTCAATGTATCCAGAAGTGACGGACGTAAGAATCTATCCCTCTCACTGCGGTGCAAGGCGATGTTTTGAGAGAGTCTCCTACTGGAAAGGTCTCTCTCAACCAGTCTCTCCCGATTCGGCCGGCCATGCAGTTGGGGGTATAATCATCAGCCATCAAGATCCGGACAATCCTCACTACGTGAGCACGTGTACCCCTGCTAAGTCTAAGGCATACTAGGTATTGGTAATTCAATAAATAAAAAGTTCCCGGGGCGGTGCATTACCCGCCTCCCAAATTGAAATAATACATTATCTAAAGCACGTGATACCTCAGCATGGGTTTTCCTATTGAGGTGTACACAAATCTTTACTTCTTAACAACTTAGAAAAAGTTACTGATTATTTTACTTTTTACTACCATGTTTATATTAGAAACAATTTTTTGTATTACTGACAATTATTATTTAAGTAAATTGTTAACATCTGTATACTGTGTGTACGGATATAGAAATAAATAAATATAAACAGAGATATTATAATTTTTTTTTTTTTTATGGAATAGGCAATTCACCCTAAGAAGAGTGCTTTGTGCCATTAAAGTTAAGAAAGATAGTTAAATTTTTTAGGTTAATCTACGAGGGGACAGGACAAATCAAACATTGAACTCATTTAAGTCTATGAACTTGTATAAAACTGAAAAAACGCGAGAATTGTTGAGAGACAGCAAATACGGAATACTAAGGGGAGAATTGTGGGTAATTTTAATAAGCAAACGATAAATGTTTTTGAAGGAAGAATGATTTTTACAATTAAAGAATATATGGTTAAGAGTCTCCTCCTCCACACCGCACTCGCAGAGTGGACTATCGAGGACTCGGATCTTAAACAAATGAGTTGCAATAGAGCAGTGACCAATTCTCATTCTCGAAATGCAGGAAATAAATCTTTTGGATTTTTTTTTGCCGTGGAACCAAGGTTTACTCGGAATATGCCTTTGTATTCCAGCATAGAAAGATCCAGTTCGGGTTTTCGTACTTGTCCAATTTCTTTCCAGGAACGAGACATATTGGATTTAAGAATAGAGAAGACGTCAGAGATAGGAATTCTAAAATCTAAAGGGATAGAACCAGAGATCGTTCCAAGTTTAGCGAGAGAATCGGCTTTCTCGTTACCCTCAATTCCTAGATGGCCAGGGACCCAAACCAATATTGTCTCAAATTGTGATTTGTGTAGAGAGTTGAGGATGTTTTTAATATTACAAATAATGTAGTCTTCTGCACATCGAACGATATTAGAGGAAATTTTTAATACAGCACTTAGAGAGTCAGTGCATAGTATGGCTTGACGAATATTGAGAAGCTGGATTTGAATTAAAGCTTGTTCAATTGCGAAGCATTCTGCGGTAAATATAGAAATTTCTGTAGGCAATTTATAAGAAAGATTTAGATTGAATTCAGGAATATACACAGATGCGCCACAATCTTTGAGCTCGGACTTGGAACCATCTGTGTAAATTAGGGAAAACCCAGGAAACTTAGAAGACGTAATGCTTTTAAAATTATCGTCCACATTTTGAAAGTTATTAGATGATGTTAAAATGTTCGTCCGAAAGTCGGAAGTTATTACATTGGGGATAAAATTAATAGTATCAAACGGGATTTTGTAAATAGGAAGGATTGGATCTTTTTGTACGTTTTGGAGAGAAGAAGAGAGAGATCTGTATGAAAGAAAACTTTTTAGAAGGAAAGACTGTCGATTTTTATCTGTCAATCTTTTGCTGTTGTTTAAGTTATTAAACAAATGATCGAGACTTTCTTCTAAAGGATGACGAGACAGAGATAAAGATTTGAAAATAAACTTATCAGCAAGGAATTGTCTTCTCAAAAATAAGGGTGGTTCTACGCATTCCACCTGGAGCGCGTTAATAGGAGAAGATTTCATCGCCCCAATAATCATTCTGAGCGCCTTGGATTGAATTCTTTCAAGTTTTTTATCCAAATATTTAGGAAGGGGGTCGAAAAGAAATGTGCCATAATCCAAGTGGCTTCGAACTAGGGAGTTATACATTAGTTTCAGGGTAGTAGGATGAGATCCCCACCATACTCTGGAAACTGCTCGCATCATATTAAGCCCCTTTTCACACTTAGCAGAAATGTGTTGAATATGTGGGAGCCAGGAAAGCTTATGGTCCAAAAGTATACCGAGAAATTTTACTTGCTTAACAGTTTGGAGATGAACATTATCAAATGAGACAGAAAAAGGGGGCAATTTTCTTTTGCGCGTAAAAGCCACTACCTTAGTTTTAGAAGTCGCTAAATTCATTCCATTTGACAATAACCAAACTTTAATATAATGCAAAGCCAAATTTAACTCCTTAGCAGCATGGGATAAATTTTTGTGTGTTATATATATAAGAAAATCGTCCGCAAAATAAAGTCGCTTGATATGAAAAGGGATTAAAATGTCTAAATCGCTTACATAAATATTAAATAACAATGGACTAATTACAGACCCCTGAGGTAACCCTTTCCATAATTTACGTTTTAAAATTTTTGAGGAAGAGTGGATTATAATGGATCTGTCTGATAGCAAGTTGATAATAAATTGAACCAATTTCATAGGAATTTTTATTTTTATCAATTTTTCTTTTAAAATATTAATTAATACATCGTCATAAGCTGACGAAAGATCAAGAAATGTGGCCAGTGTGCAGGAATTAAGGGATTGGGAAATACGAATTTCTGTTGTAAATATACTTAAATTATCCATAGTTGATTTCTTTTTCCGGAAGCCATATTGATTTTGAGAGATAATACTGTGATTTTCAACAAACCACTCCAATCTGTTCTTTATCAAGTGCTCCGCTACTTTCGTTAAACACGACGAAAGAGCGATAGGACGATAGGAAGAGACTTCGGAAGGATTTTTCCCTGGTTTTAAAATCGGGAGAAATTTTTGAATTTTCCAGATATCCGGAATAAATCCGGTTTCAAACATGTTATTAATTAAAGATAATAAGTATTCTAACGACGTGTCAGAGAATGCTTTAATAAAGCTATATAATATTCCATCAGGACCAGGAGAAGAGTCTGAAAGGGAATTAGTTTCTCGTTTTAATTCATTAACTAAGAAAGGAGAGTCTAGCCAGTTAGAGTGAGAAGGATAGGAAATAAAAGTAGGCATTTCTTCATATCTGGCAACTGATGGAGGGGCTATCTTGTCAGCAAAACTATTTAAAATTTCTTCTGGAATATGCTTTGTACGCTGCGGAGCAAATGATGAACCGAACTTTTTTAAACTGGTCCAAACAGATGACTGGGAAGATTCAGGAGACAAACTTTCACAAAATTTTCGCCATCCAGAACGCTTTTTATTTTTCAAAATACGTTTAGTTTCTGCCTGGGCGCGTTTCACTAATAAGTAATTTTCGAACGACATACACTTGCGGAAAATGGAAATTGCTTCTTTTCTAGAGTTAACAGACCTAGTACATTCTTCATCCCACCATGGAGTCGAATGTTTTATCTTAATAGTAGCATTACGTTTCGGAATGGATTTTTCTGCTGCTTTTATTACTAGACTAGGAAACAATTCGCATTCTCTTGTGATGTTCCCAAGGGATGACTTTGTCGAGTGAACAAGGGAGTCTAGTTCATTAGAGAAAGTTCTCCAATCTGCGTCTTTAGTTTTGAATTTAAAATTATTGTTTACAGTAAAGGAACGCAAGGTAGTTAGTTGGTGGAAGAGAATAATGATAGGAAAATGGTCACTGGAAAGGGGGTCTTTAAGTATGTCCCAAGAACATTTAGGAATCATTGAAGATGAGCAAAGGGACAAATCAACGGCACTTTTCCTTTGTTGAGGGGGGGTGAATCTAGTTGGGGATCCGTCGTTTAAAATACAAAGATTAAAAGTATCAATAAAATCTAACAGATTACGACCCGAACGGTTTGTTAATTCGCTACCCCAAGAGGGAGAATGAGCGTTAAAATCGCCCAATATCATATAAGGGGGACGAATCTGAGATATTAATAATGACCATTCGTTTTCGTCAAAAATAGTAGAGGGAGGGATATATATTGATAATATTGTAATGTCAGATACAACAGCTGCTACTATCTGAAAATTGATGGGGAGAGTATGAAAAATGATTTGTTTAAAAGGGATAGAGTCATGAATAATAAGAGCTGTGCCACCTTTACCATCCAATCTATCATGTCTAAGACAATGATATCCAGGAATCTTAAATTGATACAAGGGTTTTAACCATGTTTCGGAGATGGCGGCGACTGAAATATCATGTACATTGAGTAATTGAATAAGCTCAGATTTGTTAGAGAATAGACTTCTACTATTCCACTGAAGTATTCTGTTCAGTTTCAGAGACATTGGGAAGACAAGAGAGTAATGATTTAATATAATCAGCAGCGTCGGACGGTACATTATTGTTGTTTGAAAGAATTGAAATTAAGAGGGTAATTAATGTCTGAATGAAAGAAGAATTTTCATTAACAACTTTAGGGAAAATAGGTGAAGCAGAATTATTTTTTAAAACACTCCCATTGGGTTCCTGAGTTTTATTGTTCCCATTTGGGTAAAACAAAAGTTCATTGTGTTGCTTTTTGTCAAAAGAGGGAATAAATTTAGGTTTCGGTTTTAACGGTTTAAAAAACGTTTCTTTGTGAGAAGATGATAGTGGAGGTTTAGAGGAAGTGAATTGAAAGGGAGATGAGGTAGAAGTTATCTCTGCAAAAGATTTTTTCGCATTGGGGAATATTTTTGACGCCTGGAAGTAAGAAATATTGTCTGAAGCCATTGCTTGCTTAATATTCTTTTGTCTAGTTAATTCTGGACAGGCCAAACTAACCGCGGTATGATTGCCCTTACAATGAATACAAATTGGATCATTAGATGAATTTTGACAATTATCAAAAGCGTGATTTCCTCCGCAATGAAGGCAACGTGGAGGGTGTCCAAACCGGCAACAGTTGAAACATTGAATCGTCGGAAATTTATATACTTCTACAGGAAGTGAGTTGTTATAGATGAAAACACGGGATGGCAAAGTTTGACCTTCAAATGTTATTACAACAGATTGCGAAGGTTTCCATATGGTGGTTCCGGTAGATGTATCCTTGTAATTTAATCGACGTACTTTTAATACTTTAGGAGTCACTTGAGAATCATTAAGAGCATCAACGATTTCTGATTCTGAGAGATCAGATGGAATACCCCTGACCCGCCCCATCCTTGTAAGGTTATATGTAGGAATAAATGATTTAAATTTTTGGTTTGAAAGTGAATCAATTTTTTTTACAAATTCATTTGCAAGGGTGGCGGATTTAAACTCAATGGATAATTTGTAGCGGCCTTCCGGTTTGATTGATCCATTAACTATTCCAAGGTTTTTATTATTTGAACTGAAAATAAATTTCCCAAAATCCAGCGGATGAATAATCTTCCTATGTTCAGTTCTTTGAACATTAACAATGAAAGGGGCAGATGAGGAAAGAGAATACATTAGATCAGCACTTTTAGTTTCAGGTAGAATGGTGTCTTTATGATTTCCCTGAGAGCTTGAGGTTTGATTGGTATGAGAAAGAGATTTAATTTTGGGAGGTACATACAAGAGAAAGCGAAGGTCTTCTTTTACGGGAAGGGAGAGTTATAGAAATATGGCTATCATCAGAGTCACATCCATCTGCATTGTTGAATATGGATTCGGGATCAGGGGGTCTATTTTCGTCTTCCTCCATTTTTACAAATTATTTAAAGTACAAAAAAAATAATAATTTAAAAATAATAACAGTCTATTTGATTGACTGTACACACGAATTTATCGTAAACAAAATAATACAAATAAATTATAATCAAAACAAAAGTGTAACAATAAATGAATTCTTATCTGCAGTAGAATCAGGAGGTAAGTAGGTAGATCGTCAAACACAGAGCACCGGTAAACACAACCACTCACTACCGACGTTCGATGCGGAATCGATATTATAATTGCAATATTTGTGAAGCTGGAAGTATTTATAAAAAAAATCCTTTCAAAAACAAACGTTGCAGTTTTCGGAGACATTTCAAATTTGCCCTTCGAATGAACACTTAGTTTATTTGAAATTTAAAATGACACATAAATTCAAAGCAAATCCTAGTTCTAGACTTCATTAAACTGGAGTCACAGACAGAATCACTAGATTAGTATTATTAATTTCTTCCGCCATCTAACAAAATATATTCGTTCCAAATCTATGTTATTCGTATTAATCCGTGTATGTGACATTTTATACCACTCGTCACGCTCGGAGTACTAAAACGTTGGCCCACCTCAACACCTCATTTCAGTATATACCCCATACAAACCCTAGAAGTTTATTTTGAAGTTCTGTGAAAGTTCTATTCAAGTTCTGTTATTATATCGTTATGGGCCAGTTACTTCACTTAACTGAAAATAAAGTTTCATTGAAGAAGAAGATAACAATAATAATTTTTTTTTTTTTAAATATGAAAATGAACAAGACACAGAAAAATAATAAAAGATAATGGTCGCAACTGGGACTCGAACCCAGAACTTTACGTCTTACCGGGACATACACTTCTACCAATTGGGCTACTGCGATCTTTTAGGAGACTGTCGTAATTATCAACTTCAAATTTCAAATTTCAGAATTAACAATATTATCTTCGACTAATGTTTTTTTCCATATTATAGGCAGCTACATTTATTATTGGAAACAAGTATTTAAAGAATGCATTTGTTACCTACTTTTTATAAATGTCTAAATGAATATTCATTTTTTTTAATAAGAAAAACTCGCTTTTTTAACTTTTGGAGGTTATTCCCATCAATGTAATATATCATTGAATAAGAAGATAATAATAATCTAATTTAAAAAATATATTATGTATATATATATAAAATATATTATGTAATATACATTTGTATGATATGTGTGGAGTCGGTAGTAGTACGCAATGAAGAGCGAGTAAGTATTATGTACAGGTATTTATTCAGGAGCTGCTTGTAACAAAAGAGACATACTTCAAGCACGCATCGCCTTTTATAGAGTCTCGCAAGTATACTGTCTCGCTTGCTCTCATACATATTCACACAGATATCACATATTACATGGGAATAACCTTCAAAAGTTAAAAAGAGAGTTATTCTTACATAAAAAAAAGAAATAAATGTAGACAGAACCTGTAAATTAACTTCCAAATTTGATGAATTATTGTTCTTAGTCACATCTTGTCCAACCCAACAATATTGCCTACTACTTACTGGCTACTCCCCAACTCGAGTGAGTAATAAAAAATACGCCCAAGGGAATCTAAATCGAAAAACACTTAAGAAAGAAAAGAAATATTACCGTCTCGTGTCACTTTTGAAGGTCATAGTTTATCCTATTGACCTTTTCTTTGACATTTTTGATTCTCCTTTCTTTTGTTTTCGATATTTCTGGTATCTAGTTCTTACGTAATATATTTGTTTCATTTGAAAATGAATTATGAAAAACGTTTCTCACAACTTAACATGGTGTAACAGTAGGTACTCGAAGGATTTTAACCAGCGATTTATAATCATACTTGGAGTAACAAATTAGATGTCATTTTGCTTTTCCAAACACGTTCATTAAAGAACTTATTGTATATATATATTTTTATCATCAGATTTTATCTTCTTCTTCCTTGCACTGTCCCAACTCATTGCCTAGGTAGGCTGTTGGGTCGGCTCTCCTCGTTCTCTGGTTGTAGCTTCTTCGGTTCTGAGTATCACCAGATTTTATGTCCGGGTTAAATCTTCCCCACAGGAAAAACTTAACCCTTCCACACACTTTTCCACAAATGATTATCTAGTAAATCCACGCTATGCAAGTGTATTATATAAGTATAATTAATACAAAACAATACAAGAACAACAACAACCCACCAGAGACCAAATGGGAAAATAATTCACTGACTCCAGATATTTTCATATCACAGGGTACGGCTCGGTAGAACTCCAAACTGGACCGATAAATCCTACTGATCGCTCAATATAAATATTTAAAAAATCTTTCGTAATCCTACATGTATTTAAAATGACTGATTTTTGCATTTTTATATACGAATTCTTTGACAAATCTAATAAGCCTAAATTTTGAATGAGAGAGCTAGGTATAATAGTAGCCAGTAGCCGAAATAACAAATGGTAATATTTTTATAATCTGAGAATGCCAAATTCTTTTAATCTCATTTCCTAAATCTGTATATTTTCTTATTTTTTCAATATTTTAGGAATTTTATTATTACGAGCTTTCAAATCATAATGGATGGGCGTCACATTAAAGTTTAAGCCTCCTTATAAAAATCCATATCTGCCTGTAGGTCGTTTCAACACGGACATGGACACCTATTTAGTTAGGGTTTTTGGTTGGCCTGTCATCTGCCAATTTTCCATCATGGAAGCATATCGCAGTTTCTGGGACAAAGAAAAAACAATAGTTTCAAGATCAATTACATGATTGACCGCCATGACCATGACATTTAATTAAAACGAAATAATTACATTGGCATGACACTGATATTCCATAACCCACATCATATTATAATATGGCAGTTGAGAGCAACTAGATTTCACGGTTGGCATGGTGCAACCGAGGTTATGACGGGTCATATTGCACCATTCGATTCCCAACCCACTGAGTTTACGAGTATTATAACTGATACCTAATTACCGCAAGTTTTTAGTTCATTGACTCTCGAATCTAGGTCTTGGAAATTCTATATTGTACTTGATTGTTGTGTATTTTTAACCCGTTTAATCAAAGGATACCATATTTGTCCCACCTCACATGGGCTCATAGAAATCGTTCTGTCTCCTTTAATATCATAGTGAGAAGTATGATCTAAACCAGTGTTTCCCAAAGTGGTCCAGGTGGACCCCCAGGAGTCCACGGGAGACTCGATGGGGGTCTATGTTGGCGTGATACAAAAATGGGGGTCCGCATGTGAGGGTCCACGAAAAATTATCTGGTTTTGATTGTAAAGAACCAAAATGTTGTCTTGGCTTTACCTATCAATGTAGGCCAGTGGTTCCCAAAGTAAAGTGGTCTGTATGGACCCCTAGGGGTCCCGGGGATCATTCAGGAAGCCCCTGAACAATGTAAAGCGGTACACGGAGAAAGAGTTATTATAGAGTTATTCTAAAATATGATCATTTTATTCGTAAAAACGGTTAAAAACGAGACTGAAGTTCTTACGAACAAATTAACAGAGTTTCAATGTTTATTGGCAGGAACATGTAAGAATAATTTGTTGGTATATATAATTTCGTACGTATACCAACAAATTATTCTTACATTTTCCCGCCAATAAACATTGAAACGCTGTTAATTTGTTGGTAAGAACTTCAGTCCCGTTTTTACGAATAAAATTATCTTAGAATAACTAATAATTAATAATTAAAATTATTTTAGAATAACATTTTTCTCCGTGTAGACACATGTTTATTAATATGGAAGTTATTATAAATATTAATGCACACATTATTAGCAATTTTTACGTCGTAGGTAAAATATAGAATTTATAACCTACAATTCTCTAATTCTTTCCTTGAGGCGACAGTAACGTTTATAATTCATTTGTCCAATGAGATATGTATGTATTTTTATTTTTTTTTTCATTATCGTAAAGCGAGTCATTTTTAAAACTTTAAAAAAATATATTAAAAAAATTACATGGTTATTTCTAATAACATAGTCTCAAAGCCTATTTCATCACCTTTCTAAAACAGTTTTTAATTGTCGGATACGTTAACAAATATTCCATTTATATGGATTTTATTGCAAAGACTAGATATTTGCTCTATATTTTGACAAAAAAAAATAATTAAGTTTCGTTGGGTATTTTGGCCTCAAATCCAAATTTTTTCATGAAAAAGAACGCACTATAATTGATTAATTATATTAGGTCCTTACATATGAAATTGGCGTTTTGCCGTACTGGCAACTTTGATCTCAAATATCTTCTCTTTGGTAAGGAACTCCAAATTCAAATTTATACAGCAATTTACTATTTATTGTATTTGTGTTTTGAAAATTATAATTCATTTGTTTTTCCTTAATTGTTTTTTTTTCTTTGCGTCACTTAGTTCACAAAATGGAAAACTTGAAATATCGCGTTATTTACGAGTACGAGTTCCACCGTGGCACCGGTGCTGCATAAACGGCTCGAAGGATTTATGATGTACACGGCGACGGTGCTGCAAAAGAAAACACAGTGCGTTTTTGGTTCCAACGTTTTCGTTCTGGAAATTTCGACCTGCAGAACAAGCCCCGTGGACGGCCGGAGACCAAAGTTGATAATGAAGAATTGAAGGCTATTGTGGAAGCGGCTCCATCAAACCACGTCCGAGTTAGCTGCTGGCTGCGGTGTTAGTGATAAAACTGTTTTGATCCACTTGAAGCAAATTGGGAAGGTGAAAAAGCTTGAAATGTGGGTACCTCACGAATTGAGTGAAGCAAATCAGACCAATGTAAGTGGCATGGATCGTGCCGAGGAAGGATGAAAAAAGATTGAATGCTGTATAAATGAGATCCCAGAGGCGTATGTGAGGTTAAACCATGTTTGACTGGTGATCCGGATAAAACGCAAAACTGAAGAAAGTGTATTAAATGCCCTGCTTTAAGATCACTATTTAGAAATTAAATATTGCTTGAAATGTCTTTAGTCATGTTTTGTGACCAGATCTGAAAGGCCAGTTACATTCCTTCACCTCACAACATGTCTATTCTCACTGCCCCTAGACTGTTGGTATCTCTTGGAAAAAAAGCATGCGGTAAACAATAAGGGATGTTTAGATGGTCTGGACACAAATTCGATATATATTTAGCAAAAATTTGATATACATATTTAGCAAAAATAAGGGTAATAATATTGCACAATTCCAGTCCAACTTTGGTAAGAGTCCGTCAGGCCTTGGATTGATGTCCGATTACCAAGAAATTTAATGACTGATGCAGCAATACAATTTATAAATCCATTTCGCGGGCTCCAGTTATTAATGATGACAATCATCTGTTTTGCTCTGACGGGGATGACTGATTGTGACTTAAATTCATTAGCGTAATGGCTGTGCAATGTAACTCTTCGCCTATTCCAAGTACCACATTCATTCTACAGAAAGACGTGCATAAAATACAATAATATATTTAGTGACGCTGAATTTTCAATTTACTGAGGGCCAGTTGTATACTATAATTTGAACAATTCATTCAATTTCAAGTTCTTTGAAAGTTCTATTCGAGTTATGTTATTATTTCAGTAATATAATAAATGGTTAATAATTATATAACAACAGAATTTTAATAGAACCCTCAGAAAAAACAAAAATAAAAAAATTTGAGGGTCAGAAAGTGGTGGTATACAGGCAGTCCGCAGTTCCAAATATAATTTTCTCGAGAGGAGTCGTTATTTGCACAAATAGATATTCAATGTTATTGTGTTTCGTTGTTCACTTTCTTAATGCCAACTTCTTTTGTATTGCAATAAAAACTACCCCACCAATTGACTTGGAACTTGATCTGTCGGTTTTGTAGCAGCGAAAAGTTTTGTAGTTAAGACAATTTGATTTCAGAGTCTAGCCAGGTTTCTGTAATTATAATGATGTCGCGATGATGAGAAAGTAGAGCTGCTTGTAGGATATCAAGTTTTGATCGTAGTCCATGTATGTATAGATCGTAGATTTTTTAATGTTCTGGTTCGATTGTTAGGTAGAATTGCGATGATATTTTTGTAACTTCCTAGTTTTTTTGGCTGATTTGGGACAACTGTAGGGTTGGACTTTATGTACATTATGGTGACGTGTTCTCCATACTCTTTCCGTTTCTCTAGTTGAACTCTGAGATAGTTTAGAAATTTTGGTTGCTCTGGAGTTGAGTCGGAGAAAATTTTATCACTGTTCTTTAGAAGACCTCGTTTGATTAGAATTTAATTTTTCAATGGCCTTTATTTTATAAATTGAAACACAAATAAATAAAGTAGCACGTACGAGAAATTTGCTACAACTTTTGATAAAAAAGTTATTCAGTTTGTGTAATTGACCAATTTTGTCGAAGGATGGAGTATCTTGGCCTCAAATCCAAATATAAATTTTGTATGAAAAAGGGCGCGCAGCAGTTCGTCTTAATCAATTTCATTGGTCTATCTGAGATCTAGCAATCGAAAGATGTTAAGCAAATTGACGACAACTATTCCTTATTAAATCAGTATTGACCATTATTCTAGTGATTATAATATATTCAGTGACTGTCCCACATTAAAGGCGTCCCATATTCCCGACTAACTAAATTATATGACGTAAAAGACTTGTTCTGACGTAGCCACTGACGCGTTAACCGCTGAATACTTAGCAGCATTTCTCAGAACATAGATTTACATATTCATAGCTAAACACGAATCTGAAGTATGTGCATAGTTCGATAGTTCAGACTCTGAACAATGTGGGATCTTTGGACCCTCACGTATTGCCAAATAATTAATGGCTTAGGTATTAGATGTTATTGTTTTAGAAAACCACGTACGCCATAAACTAATTGAGAGGTAGGTATTTTTTGAACTCCTTAGGTTAATTCGTTCGCTTTTGGGAATAACTATTATAGGTCTCCTAGAATTCGTTATATATACCTTCTTATCATAGTGAGAAAAATGATATAAACGGTATGAGATAGGGAATACACCACGCTATATAGTCAAATTCACCACCAAATAATATAAATGTACATCTTTTCGTCATCAAAGTTTCCGACCGCATACTGAAAAAAAAATTATAAAACTTTGGAAAGAAGAATGAATTATTTTTACATGAAACTTATAATACATTTCTCTAATAAAACATGAGTGTGATTTTTTTTTTTTAATAATTTTAGTTGGAAAAAAAATGAATCCATTTTAAAATCTTTTTTATGTTGGATTAAAAAAATTAGATGTATCTTTTAAATTATAAAATTTGAAAGCGTATTTTATTGACCTTCTGACAAAATATGCGCGAGGTCAGGGGGGGGGGGGGGGTGGATTCATCCGTTACTCTTTGACAAACTGACGCCTCGAGGGAAGTTATTTTTCAGGGCCTCGTTTGTGTGGTTAATGTAAAAAAAGTATGTTTCCAATTTTTTTTCATTTTTAGTAGGACTCTGGCAACTCCAATTAGGATATGAGAATCAATTGAATTTATTTATTTATTGTTTCTTCACCTCACTAGGACAGGCCTGTGTTGAGGTTAACAGTTATTCAAAGTAACAAAAGTAAAAATCAATAAAATTGACCGGTTTAAACGCCGTCAAAAGATGTTCAGTATACAAACTAGACAATGTTTTTAAAAAAAAAGTAAAACGTACAGATATAAAATAGTTTTTTCTTATGTAGTTGGTAAAAAAATAATGAAAATCAGTCCACTTTTGGAGGAGAAAAGTGGGGAATACAAAACCTCGATTTTAGTTAGGTATTAGTAGCCCGAGGTGCATTGTCCCTTTCGCTCAATATCCGGTGGAGTAAGAGCAACAATGACAGCAACAATTTAGTAAAATCTATTTTTCAAATTTCTCCACAAAAAATTTGGATGTAAGTGACTCTCTCTAAATGACTTAAAACAATTATTGAAGAGTCTCCTAGCTAAATGCTGATATGACGGACGATATGGAGAAATTGTACTTTGAAAGACATGTATTTTGAAAGACATCATAGCTATACTTGACAACCGAACCGATATTGACAGGGAATAAATAAGAAATCAATATACGCTGGCACCACTTGCGGATCTGTGTTTTATTCACATTCCGAGACGTCAAACGCCAATCAATTACGTAAAAATATTAATAATTTGGCAATACTAAATTGAAATATCAAACTAAACATGCATAGGTAGTCCGCATTTAAAATTAGACACTAAACGGGATTTATTCATATTTCAACCATTTTCTTTTCTTAAAGATTGAACAGAAATTACGTCTTAGATGCATTATTTAAGTCTAAGATCCGCGTTAGTTCAATCCATTCATTAAATAAGCAAATAATTTGCATAACGAACGATATTATTTAAAAAAAAATACTATAGGTATATAGATTGTGAACCGAATCTTATCTAATACAATGGAGATTTTTATTTTTTATTTATTTATTTTTTTATTGAAAAAAATTTGATACAATGGTACATAAAATAATAAAAGGTATATAACATACTTAAATATAATATTGTATGAACAAAAAAATCCCACAAAGGCAAATGCCTGAGCGTGGGTATAATATTGAATTTATTATAATTTTATGGTTAATAGGAGATTTAAGAATTTAGTTTATTTTTAGGTATAAAAAAAGTAAAAGTAAAAGAGTAAAAGTGCCTTAAAACATAGAGCAAAATAACAGCCTTTGTTGTTATTATTGCATTTGTAAAATTTAATGAAGAATTAATGTTAAAGGCGTATTGATATAGAGTTTTATCCATCGTCCATGCTAGATCTCCTGAAATGAGTTTTGTAACTCATTGGGATTGCTCTAGCAATAAATAAATTAAATTATAAATAATAACGTATTGTACGTAATGCCTAATTTATGTATGATTATATTTTACGAAGGTGAAATCAAATTAACGTTTTCCGTCCAAATTACACGTGATTTAAGCTAATAGCCCTTAAAATCCGTATACACGAGGAAATAATGATCATTCCGCAAAACCGTGCAAAACAGCGCGTTCGAGATCATGATAGTATATTTATGTGCACTAGCCTGAAATGTGTGTGTTCTTATTGTGTCTTATATTGCCACGAATATAAGTAATATGCATAAAAATCGCTAAGCAATCGGAGTCTAGAGATCATCATTTTAAGTGCAAAACATAATCGTTGGAAACCGTCACAGATAATTAATTGTAGACAAAGTTATAATAATAATAATTGGATAATTTGTAGAGCGCCGTTTATGTGAGAAACCACCTCAAGGGCGCTGTACATTTTATTATGACTACTTAGGCTATAACTAGAACTATCATTTACAAATAGACACAGAGAACATACTTACCTGGGGCAGGTCACTTCCGATAAACACACTTTAATTAGAAAGTTTATGCTTGGAGGAGATACGACTTTGCACGCGGAGGACACTATATTAAAACACTGGACATTGCATAACTTTACATTTGCTTCACCATCATTTTTCATATTGCATTCAAAAGAAGATTACTGCTAAAAATGGAGTTAATAAATTGAAGTTATTTCGAAAGACTTGAGAATTTGGGACTCATTAGGACTGGAGACTTTGAATGAAATTAGATGTACAAATAACTCACCATTAAGAATTTGTTAACATTTTTATGCAATTTTATATATCATTGAAGAATCTAAATTTGTCAACTTCATATTTCAAATTTCAGAATTAACAAATTATCTTCGACTAAGTTTTTTTCCATATTATTGGCAGCTACCTTTTTCATTGTGGATGCTGTGTGGAGGGTTTTTTTAAGGGAAAGGAAAGAGAGGAAGTCCTGGTAAGGAAAAAGATTTGAGGGGTGGGTAGGAAGTAGGAATCTGGGGATAAATATGTCCAGGAGTGATGGACGTGTGAAGCCATCTCTCCCACTGCGGTGCAAGGCGATAGGTCGAGAGGGTCCGGCTGGGGAGATCAAAAGGTCTCCCTCAACCAGTCTCTCCCGATACCGGCCTGCCACGCAGATGGTTGGCAGACGCATCCGCCCCCAAGTCCCTAACAAACCTACCCCCTTGAACCCGGGCACCCCTGCTAAGTCACCAAACGTAGCTAACCACTTGGGGTGACCTGTGGCAGAAGTGTTGGTCGTCCAATAAATGGTTCCCGGGCGGCGGTACCCATACCCGCCTCCCAAATTAAATTTGATTTGTCAATTTAATTTTGTTGGCTTAAAATTAAAACTTTTTCTTAAAGGCTTATAATTACACAAAAGTGGTCCTAACGTGACGTAATGCAGTTTTATTTATTATATCCACGCAAAAGGACCTGAGGGAAAAAAAATCCCTCTGTCCCTATGTTATCTTTAGGAATGGTGTGTTGGGTTCATCCCACTGCGGTGCACATTTTGCGAAATGAAACCTTCCTAAATCTGTGCACATTAAAGAAATTGGGAGCCGGTTTGATAGGAGATTTTTCTGTTTTCATCGTTTACTTTAGGCTTTTTGTCTTTGTTATGTCAAGTTTTGGAATTGTTATTACAAACTTTGGCACTGTTAGCATATATTTATGATTTTCAAATGTATTTTAAACTGATATCTACTTATACGTCACATCGAGCGCATATTAATGACGATAATTATAATGTTATTTTGATAATTTATACGGCGCTGTTTTCGTGGAAAAATCACCTCAAGGGCGCTTAATAATAAGGTTCAATAGTTTTGAGCGGGGTCAATTCTAAATATATTAACCCTATTTATAAATTCAAGAGAATATTCGCCCGTAGTGTGACAACATATTATGTAAGTAAATTAACAAAATTTTTCGAATCTTCCATGCGTAAGTCAATGTACTCGCTATGCTTATTATTAAATCTGAATATGAACTGTGGCGTAACAACCAGCTGGACAAAAAGGGCAACCAGGTCTCAAAACTTGAAAAGGCCTGTGCGGGAACACTAAATGCATATAATTTGGTAAGCCATTTATACAATACATTACTACACTTACCTACATATATATTTATCATAAACCGCTGTACTTGTAGTTAGTTTTGTTAAATTTCCTTCCTACCCTTTTCCTATAGACCTGTCATTTTTTCTATTACCCACATCCAGTCACAACTCCGCATCTATAATCCGCGTTTTTTGCTCTTCGCCGCCTATGAAGAAAAGTACCGCGACTAATATAATTATTCCGCTATACGCAGTGCAATATAAAAACCACGACAGAAGAAAGTGCCACTGTTCCGCAGTAAGTCATTTCTCTCATTTCCTTACCTGTATGTGCATATTTTCTACTTGTGCAGTGATTAAATCACACACACACACTCCAAAGGTTCTTCGCTATACAGAGTTATTTAAAACACAAGAAAAAACTAAATAAAAACTCGTATAGAGAGGTGTATATCATCCAAGATATACCGACCGATACAAAAGAAGAGGAAAATGGTCTAAGATTTTAAAAAGAAATTACGAAATATGTGAAGGGTAATTAATACCAATTATTTGTGATTTTAAATACTATTTTTGTTGTTTTTATTGCTATAACACGCTATGTGGTATTTAAGTTAATACACATCACGTGACCACTGAAAATATGTACTTTTTTTTCAATTTGGGAGGCGGGAATGGGTACCGCCGCCCCGGGAACCATTTATTGGATAACCAACACCTCTGCCATAGATCACCGGAAGTGGTTCGCTACGTTTGGTGACTTGAGCAGGGATGCCCGGGTTCACGGGATTCATTGTCTAGGTCTTGGCGGCGGATGATCTAGACACACTGAACCCCAGATTCCTACCCAACCCTCATACTATTTTCCTTCCCAGAACTTCCTTTCCTTAAAAATACTCTCCACACAGCATCCCCAAAGATGGCATAGGATCTGAGGGAAATTATTTTACTCATGGCCTCCTGTGTGGACTTAATGTAAAAAAAAAACTTTATAAAGTAAAATAAATAAAGGTCTTGGCGGCGGAAGCTTCTGCTCACCAATTGCGTGGCAGGCCCAGATCTGGAAAGATAGTTTTAGGGAGATCTTTTGACCTCTCCATCAGGACTCTCTCGGAATATTGCTTTTTCACGGTTGGCACTTGTTTATTAATTTATTGTAAACGTCAGTTAGATTGTTAGAATATATCATTAAAGGAAATTGACTTTATCTTATTAACTTAAATATCATTTCTTTGGTTTTACAGAGCAACACAAGTGTTTTACAATCTATCAATAGAAAGGAATTGAAGTACAAATTTTCTTTATACAGGGAGTTAAGCATCGTACTTGAGTTACTTTAACCAGTGATTCGTGACATTATTTGAAGTAAAAAATGTAAATAAAATTTTGGTCTCCGGTGACATTTTTGAAGTTTTTTTTTTCTACAAAAACATAGAAATCTGTAGGTATTGGGAAGTTAGGGGCGGGGTGAGGGGTTGGTTGGTTACTTGGTTTAGAGACCAGTGACGACATGTGGAAGAATTTTTTTTTTGATTTTGAAGAAAAAGTTTTTGAAAAAAAAAGACATCTAAAAAGTCACCGGAGTCCAAAATTTTATTTACATTTTTTACTCCAAATAATGTCACGGATCACTGGTTAAAGTAACTAAAGTACGATGCTTAACACCCTGTATACATATGAATATATAAATCTTGCGTCACTATGTTTGTTCGAGATAAACTAACTCCGAAACTACGTAACCGATTTTGATGAGATTTGTCTAACTATGCGTAAATTAGTCCAACTTAAAAGATAGGATTATTTTTATTTGGATTATTGACCCCAATATTTGTTAATGCGAATTAAACGTTTGTTATAGGACTAATTATATGTGTATAAGATCCGGCAGATCCGGCAGATCCGACGATGTGTAGCGCAACACGGCATAACACCCCAAAAACAAACAACGAAAAATTATATGCAAGTTCAATAAGTTCAAACAGATGGCGGTGTGAGTTTATTTTATTGGTTTAGGTAACCATCCAGTAGAACGCGTGTCCGGTTCAGCTAGTATTATAAACATAATGTCCGGGGGTAAAGTGCATTAACTTCGAGTGGTGATTCTACATGATGGTACGAGTAAAAAGATTTAAAAAAATTCGAAATTCCAACTTTTTTTCCCATACAAAAAGACGTACCTATTAAAAATCCTTAGTGTAAGGTACAAGCTTACCCGATAAATTTGCTATGAGTCAGCCGGGCGCCTTGTGACGACGTTGGTTTTTATTGGCGCGTATCGTAACAGCGGAGTATACCTAATAGTTTTGGCCGCGCACAACGTACTAATTTTATCTTTTTACCAAATAAGTACCCCTAAAAGTTGGAATTTCTAAAAAAGTTTTTTTAACTTTTTTACTTACACTGTCACTTACACGTTAGTGCACTTTACCCCCGGACACCCTGTATATTAAGGATTGTGACGTTACATGTCATATTTATCAACAAACAAAATATTTTCAGTTCTTGTCTACCTACAAATAAATGTTGTAGCACACCGTTTTTGCCAATACACCATCTCTTTCCCCCGTACAGCGCCATCCTGCTCACCCAAACCTAGGCTAACCAGGCTGCGCAGACGCCTTCTGCGCATTTCCTACCCTCGAGTCGCCCCCATAAACCACGCCCCGCCACAAGGAATGGCCTATATAAAGAGCTGCGCGCCCTAATTCAGCCAGTTCGTCCGCAGCTCGCCCTTGGGTAGTACACTCTCTTAGTTGCGCCTCGTCCTTTGGCACGACCCTCTAAGGAGTATTCTACTTCCATAAGCAAAGCACCAACCAGACCCCGACTGCTGCCTTAGTTGCGCTTCGTCCTATGGTACGACCCTCTAAGCAGAACACAGTCGCCGCCGCCCGTTACCATAACGGCACGAGTCAGTTTTGTTGTTCCCAAAGACATCAGCAAGGTTCCCTCCGATCCCTTGCTCAGTTAATTATTATTGTGATTTGATACATTGTGTTTATTTTTACTATATGTGATCTGTGAACTTACCTTCAATAAATAACATTTTAACAACAAATGTGTTACAATGTATTATTTTTAGAGATCAAGGCCCGATTTTCAAATTGCCTAAGTTCTTTTAAATCTTCCATTACGCCACTGATTCCACCAATCTCTCCCACGTCTCTCCATGGCCATAGAAAAATAGATAAACTCTAATAATCACATGTCATCTATTATCACCTCATTATGGTCTATAATATTATCTTTCAGTGATCTTGAGGCTAAATAAATGCGTGAGGCTATTTCTGTCCTAGTAAAACTATATTTAGATTGCCGTGTTAATTCAAAGGAAAATATTATCACGAGATAGATGTTATGTCAATGTTTGTTTAGAAGAATCTCTCAAACCGTGGGTTCTTTGGATGGAAGAAATCTTTTAATATCTTTTGTTTATATACCAAAATAATTTAAATGCAAAAATACAGTGGAAAAATTATGAACAAATTTATCATTATTTTTTTTTTTTAATATGAATACGGCACAAGAGTCTTAAGAGCGAAATGCTTGCAACTGTACAGGGAGGCTCCAATGAGAAAGATCTATTATTCCCCATATCAAATTTTTTAAATTAAAAATTTAATATGGATTTATTTCTTTACCTACATTCAAGTAAGCAATAAAAATGCTCAAAACGCACGATGATAAATTATTAAATATCGAGAACTTCTTGTAAGTATTTTTTGATCGTGTATTTATATTTTTTCTATAATGTCTAAAAAAAATAAGTGTGTAAAAAATTTTTTATATATATTTTTTTTTTAATGAAAATTCTGAAAACTGTGTTGACTATTTTATTGATTTATTTTGTTGTATGATTATATGATTTGAAATTTGTGTTGTTTAATATTATAAAAGATTCAACAAAAGTTCTTGAGATATATAAACTATAAATTGCATATTCCTGTAGAAAACATTGATTATAACTACCTACTAGATAAAATGTTCCTATTAGAACTTTCAGAAAGAAGAATAATCACAGATTTAATACTATTACATAAAATACTGCATTACAAAATTGACTGTCCTGAATTGCTTCAATTAATCAATATCCACATGCCTAAAAGATCTTGCCGAAATTTACTACCCTTTTATTTTAATAACACCAGGACACTCTCTTATCAAAATTCCCCGATACCGAGACTTCACAGTCTCGGAAATAAATATTCTGATCTGGGATATATATTTCACATTAAAAACAATCAGTATAAACATTTTTTATTTCAATTCTTTCTTATATTTAGACATAAATAGACGTCTATAATCTCTACAATTTTTGTCTATATTGAATATCTTTTTTTTGTGAAACTTCTTATATTTTTTACTTATGTATCTAATTTTATTATATGCATTCATTGTTATATTTTGCTGTAGATATATGCTTTTGTTTTACTTTTATTTTCACTGTATTATGCTTTCTTTATTGTTTTAATTTAGATTTTTTTTAAATAACTGTAATACTCATCTATTCAACTAAAATGTAAAAACCCATAAGGGCGTTTAATAAATAAATAAATAAATATATTCTATCGTTTGAAAATTGAACAAATCTTCCAACGACCAACGGTAAAATCTTAGTATATTAAAAATAAACATAGTTTTTCAAATTTGCGTGTACCAGATAAAATAAAAATCTTTCAAAATCCGTCTAAACTACTTCCGGCCGGAGCCAGTGAGACTATGGCATCCCCAATTGGGGTATATTATTATGAAGTTGGGAAAGTACCCGGCTATTCAAATCTGGTTACCAAACACGGCTTAAACCAATTAAAGATATTGGAATGTGCCGCAAATATACTATATATATTATTTTTAATTACTTGTCAAATAACACAATTGAATCAAATAAAATTTATTTACGCACTGGAATTTATTTCGGATTTGGAGTCGAGAGCCTTACCCCTCGATATTATTATGTTTATGTTAGCGTGTATACAATACTTGAAAGCCGAACCGCGAGCAGAACTACGAATCACGAACCTACAGTTCGTTTCCCATGATTCGTGGTTCGGCTCGCAAGTGTATACGCACTATAAGCTCCTGCTGACAAGCTATGTACTTGCAGTATAAAAATGAAATAAATACAATTATGGTACAATAATTCAATTATATGTAATTATTTATGATTGGTAAAATAAAATGTCTGTCCAAATGCAAAAGATACAGAGGAATAAAGACCATCAATCAAGATGAGACTTGTCAAGACATTGATTTCCTCCGTATTTCTGTACGGTGCGGAAACATGGACTCTTAGAGCCAGCAAAAAAAAGCGGATAGATGCCCTCGAAATGTGGCGCTGGAGAAAAAGGCTCAGGATTCCAAGGACAGCTGGAGTCACAAATTTGTCCATTCTGGAAGAACTAGGCATCCACAATAGGCTTTCAAATACCTGCCTACAACGTATCTTAAGATAGTTTGGACACGTTGCTCGCCAAGCTGAGGACTCCAACATAGAGAAATTTATAGTCACTGGCAAAGTGTTTTGCAGAAAAGGCAGAGGAAGGTCATAAATGCGCTGGAGTGACCAGCTCTCCTTGGCTCTCCACGCAGCGCAGAACTGTATGGGACATGATCCTTAGCAAAGAGGAACCGACTTAAGAAGAAGTAAAATAAATTACAAAATAGTAGATAATAATAATAATAATTTTTCGTGTTAATTGAATATTATTCTGACTAGCAGTGCAAAACCCGCTCCACGGGTTTTTGCTGCTAGGCCCTGCGGGTGGCTTTTCGTTTAGCTTCGCCCCGTTTAATTGTTGGTGAATATTTATAAGGCATCACCCCTTTGAAAAACTAACTACTATTAACACTACAGAAAACTTATATTTAATAGGTAGATATGTAATAGTAGACATTCTTACATTAAGACCGTGAAAATTGAAAAATGAACACTCTTCACCCCAACATAAATCTTTTTATTATTGAATGAAAGCGAAAATTTTTTCTTCTTCTCCATACTTTTTTCCTTAAATATAGTATTATAGATGGCGCCACATCCGTTTGCAAATCGCATGTGAGCGAGTGATAAGTGTGTATATTACGGCAGCAGCTCCGTGGAAAAATGCGCGTTCACAGACGGGTCAGAACGGTTTCCATACAGTGTGGCGTTGGAGATTTACTCGGAGTCGGGTTCCTTAATTTGAACCGTACGGGCATTACCGTATTAATATACTTCGATGATTAAAATCGTGATGGAGTATCAAGAGTTTCAGAGTGGCAGATGTAGATACCCTCTATCTATCTCCCTGTATATATCTCCCTGGTGAAAGAATCGAATAATTAAGAACGAGAAGTCGGTTGCTTGAAATAGCTTTTATTCGTGTTCAGATCTAAATTTCCAGGTTTCAACTTTCCCTCATTCTTCTTCCCACTTCCTTCAATCTTATAATATAACCCAATTATTGTGGTTGCCATAGTCCAATAATCAGCTTCAAGCTATTTCACAAATTTCAAACTAATTTTATGAAAAATTTATTCTTTTTGGTTCTGACAAGTTCAAGTACAAGGTTCTGCCTTGGAACAGGCTATCCTCTATTGGGTTGACCCGACACTTCATCCGGCGACACCTCATCCCCCGACAGTTCATCCGGCGACACCTCATCTACCGGACACTTCATCCAGCAGACAATTTATCCGGCGGACAGTTCATCCGGCGGACAGTTCATCCGGCGGACAGTTCATCCGGCGGACAGTTAATCCGGCGGATAGTTTATCCGTCGGACAGTTCATCCGGCGGACAGTTCATCCGGCGGACAGTTTATTCGGCGGACAGTTCATCCGGCGGACAGTCCATCCGGCGGACAGTTCATCCGGCGGACACTTCTTTCGGCGGACACTTCATCCGGCGGGACAGTTCATCAGGCGGACAGTTCATCCGGCGGAGAGTTCATCCGTCGGACAGTTGATACCTCGAACTTTTCATCGCCTTGCGTTTGGCAGTGTTTTGGAGTGTTGGTTATCCAATAAATGGTAAACATATCCGCCTATTAAATTTTAAGTATATAAAAAAAATAATAAGTACATATAGCGATTTTCCTTCAAGAAACTGCTCATAAACCTACGTATTTTATTACTCGACCGTATAGCGACTCCTTCGGAACGCGAAATTATCGTTAGTAAAAAAAATTGCATAACCGATGTCCCTTCAAGCCGCCTAAGATAAAAGTAATTAGACTTACTATCCTCTTTGTATACTCATCTAAATAAATAATCCCCTAAAATAATATTTTAGGGGATGAACTGTCCGGGGTATAAACTGTCCGACGGATGAACTGTCCGCCGGATGAACTGTCCGCCGGATGAAGTGTCCGGGGATGAACTGTCCGCCGGATGAAGTGTCCGGGGACGACGTGTCGCCGGATGAACTTTCGGAGGATGAGGTGTTGCCGTATGAGGTGTTATAGAACCCTTTATTGGCTATATAAATAACACAAACAAAAAATAATTTAGGACACTCCAAATAGAAAACTACTCGATTTTCTTGGAATATCTAGTAAAGAGATTTATTGCTTTCCCAATAACCTTTCAAGTCTAGCCGTGTTCGCCATTTTGTTGTTGATGCAATTTCTTTTATTATAAGTCAAGATTTAATAGGCCATTTATTTGCTGAAAGAAACCACACTTTGAAAACATCGTTTGTCATTGTTGGTTTACTGATACTCGTAAACACTCGCTACAGTGGAAACAGGAGAAAACGGTATACTCTCGTGAAGAAATGTGTGAATAGAATAAGAATACACATTCCTCTTAACCTAACTTATTCTTTTCGTTATAGATCGGTAGTGAAATAACAGAAGGACTAAATAATTTTTACCAACTCAACATTCCCTTTTTCTCTCTGACTCTCTCAGTTCCCTCCAAAAACTTAAAAACAGTTCTCTTCTTCATCCTGATGACCACTTTGTATATTTTTTTTTAACAGTGAATACCTCAAATAATATGTTAAATTTGGGAGGCGGGAATGGGTACCGTCGCCCCGGGAATCATATATTGGATAACCAACACCTCTGCCATAGGTCACCCCAAGTGGTGCGCTACGTTTGGTGACTTAGCAGGGGTGCCAGAGTTTATGGGGTAAGGTTTTGTCTTGGTCTTGGCGGCGGATGATCTAGACACACTGAACCTTTAGATTCCTACCCAACCCTCATACCCTTTTCCTTCCCAGAACTTCATCTCCTTTATTTCCTTAAAATACCCTCCACACAGCATCCCCAAAGATGACATAGGCCCTGAAGGAAATTATTTTCCTCAGGGCCTCCTGTGTGGACCTAATGTAAAAAAAAATATAATAACACACCACTAATCGGGTACAGCCTCGAATACCATAGTCCCACTGGCTCTTGGCAGTATAAACATTGCAAACTTGGAAAATTTTGTAAATTTAGAAATTAATAGAAATGTTTTTTCCTGAAACGATTATATTATTGACCGAACAAGTCTAATGCTGCGTTTACATTTGCGAACCGAGACTGGAAAAGAACCACGAATTATATAAAAAAATACACATCTTTACACATCAAAGTCAAACAGCTTGAGCCAAATTGGATTTCTATGTAAGTTGTAATGCTTATTGTAGGTCAACCTGTATGAAAACTAGGCTGCCAACAAAAGTAGAACCTAATAATTGGATGATCAAACATTTGCGATGTTTGCTCAGGACATGTGATTATACTCAGATAATAATATTTACTTCGACACTCCCTCTGTTTACATAGGAATTAATATGGACTACATCGGCGTTTTTCTGATGTTAACAAACGTAGGCTCGACATTATGCGAAACCATAAAATTTCCAATTTATGAATCGTAGAACGTAGCGTCATCGAAATTGCTAAGAAATTATTATGCGCATTTATTTGTTTATATTACTTCTAGTTACCAATGTTTGCAGATAATGAGCGGTTATCTCTTAGATAGTTATCGCTTAGACCGGTCAGTGGTTGAGTGGGCATCGCATTTGGGTCCCACCCAGGCGTTCCGTGTTCGATTCCTCGGCTGGCTCCTCCTCCATCAGATCACAAGCAACATCTTCCGCTTAGTGTGGTGGTAGTAGGAGATTTTCAAATTTTGTTGGGTTATTCGTAACCCGGGAATGTTTGTCTTTCTTAAAAAAAAACCTCGAAAGAATCGTCTATTCTGATGAAAAACTTCTTCGAATTTAATGTTTTAAAGACCCAAGACCTATTTCGACCACAGCTCAAAATGCCAATTTAGTCTCCATCAACGGAAGCAATCTTTTCGACAAGACTTCGAATGAATTGCTAGGTGTAACCTTAAACGACCTCTTTAAAATATCGGATCGGTATGCGTAAATTCCGAAGATGTTATGTCAATTGGCAACCGAACCTATTTTGACGAGGAATAAATAAGATATCGATATACGCTGGCAACACTGGAGGTGTTTTCTGTGAATTCCGCAGAAAACACATCAAAACAATCCGAAACGTCAAACGCCAAACAATTATGTAAAAATATTAATAATTTGAAATACTAACCTAAATATACAACTGTAGTCTGCACTGACTTTTTGACACTAAACGGGAGTTTTATTATTTTTTTTAAATTTAATATTTAAAGGTTTTTTTTACAATAAATACACAATTTTTACATTTTATACAGTGGTAAAATAGTGGATAAGAATAGCTTTTCCTCACCATAAAGAGACAAGGCTCTTGTGTTTGGTGAGGGAATTTTAGTTCAATTATATAATATCATGTGTGAAAGTAAATAATTGAATATGGCAAAAAACAAGGGATAATTAAGAAAATGCAAGATTTATTAATAAAGGATTTGAAAGAAATAATAATAATAGTGAGATATGGACTCTTATAGTAGTTTTAGGTATTTTTTTAATTTTTGCTGAAATTCCTGAATATTTTCGATAACTTTCAGATATCATGGTAGTTTGTTATAATATGTTATACCTAGATAGAGATAAGTATTTTGTGTGTGCTTTGTACTAAATTTAGGGATTTTGATAATATTCTGATACCTTGCTGATGAATGGAATGGTAAGTTATTTAACTGTACTTCTTTTTAAATTTGTAGAATTGAATATTTTTTATATATTTTGTCTATTGTAGGTACATTGAATATTGAAAAGTTAATTAACAATCATTATAAGCAATAATTATTAGCCTGAAACACTCATCCATATTACAACATATCTTGTTGTCAATCTGCTCCGGCAGGAGAATCTCGTAGAGTATTGGTTCCCCAGGTGATCGAGGAGGAAAGAGTTCTGGAAGCATTCTGTTGCAACCCACGCCTGAGATTGAGGGTGCCCTTTGCTCCCGTTTGAGCTGGCTTTGGGGCTTGTTTTGGGGTAGCTGGAGCTGACAATTGGCGACCAGAGAAACCCCGTAACAATACATTACACTGAACAGGTAATCTATGGAAGTATATTTTACAGTCTACAGCACACTTGAATCGGTTTATCTCTTCTGTAGCAACATACATTTATGCATTCTTCTTCTTAAATCGGTTCATCATTGCGGAGGATCGTGACCCCTACTACAATTTTCCATGGACAAAGCTCCTCCTCTGCTGTGGACATCGACAAACGATAGCAAGTGATACTTGGTCACTCCAACGTAAAGCGAGTGCGACACGACCAAGCCGCTTGATGGCAAGCACGTAGTTTCTTTTCTATGGCACTTTGTGACAAGCCTTTTGACCGTCTCCAAAGCTTGCTTGCGGCTTTCTCACAAGCATTGCGCAATACTACGTGCTGGCGACGGGGCTTGATGCGAATTTATATTTTTTCGGGAATAGACAAACGAGAATAGATAAATAAGTACACATAGACAAAATACATTACGATGAGTGGTGATTTTAGATATTACGTATCGTGTAAAACAATTATACAAATCATATAAAATTATTATAAAGTAGGCAGCTATTGTTTCTGTGTTCAATTTGTCCATTTCTGTGTTCAATTCAAGAAATCCATTGATTTTTAAAGAAAATATTGCACATCAAATTCAATAATGTTATTTTTAAGTTCTGCAAGTATTTTAGTTTTTTTAAATATTATGGAAGCTGTTTCGGCATTCAATGTCATTTTTAAATTGTAGTTAGGTCACTTTTAGAACACTTATTTATGCGATTCTATTAACGCCGTCCAATTTCAATATCCATGGAGTTTAAAATGATTTTTTACTGGTGTTAATAATTTAATATTTTCTTAAATGTTTAATAATAACGAAACTGCTATTGTCTTAATTAAATGTGTTAAATTGTACAGGTCTTGTGTTTTTTAAAAAAATATTTCCAAACATTATGATTTGAAATTTATTAAGCAGGTTATATGTTAACTTTAAATTGTTATTTATTATTTTTTTTTTTTTTATAGAGATTACCTCACAAGAGTCTCAACTGCTCCCGTCTGGAGCCAGTGAGACTATGGCATCCCCAATTGGGGTATGTTGTGAGGCTGAAGGAAAGTGGGGAAGGGAAGGAGATGGGGAAGAGGAAGGTAGGAAAGTACCTGGCTATTCAGATCTAGTCACTAAACACGGCTAAAGCCATTATTAAGCAACGTCTCAATTCTGAATGGTGGTCTTACACCAGGGCGATACTGACAGCATCTTCCACTCTGGAACGTGCCGCAAATGTAGTATATATTATTTTTATTAATTAATTGTGAAATAACACAAATTAATCAAATAAAATTTATTTGCGCACGCCGGGTTCGAACCCGCAACCTTCCGATTGGGAGTCAAGTGTTGTTACCACTCGACCACGGACGGTGGTCGAGTGGTAACAACACGTTTTTTATTTATGTTCTTACATCTTCTTTTAATTTTTATTTAATTTCACAATGTTGTATTTTTTGTAAATATTATGTCAGCCCACTTAGTTTTTTTATTATAATTATAGTAATGTGAAAATCTGTTTAGATTTTATTTATATTCTTAATTTTATTTTAATTGATGTAAACAATCTGTTGATTTTCCTAAATAAATAAATAAACATCTGAGAAATGGAGAAAAATAATTGTCCTTACTTTACTAATTAATGTTATATTACATTATTAATATATAAAATTTATTATAACACAATAAAGAATGCTTTGTCTTTGTTATATTCCATTTCGCACAAAATTCACTTTCAACCCCCTTTCGACCGCCACGAAATCACCGAAGGCGTGGCCAGGCTTGAAGGAGAGGCTTGATGCGCCGCGGCAAGCCTAAAAGCATAGAGAATAATAGAAAACAATAGATAACAAATTTACGTGCTGGCCATCAAGCCGCTTGTTCGTCTCGCAGTCCCATTATGGTGACCTTCCTCTGCTTTTTCTGCCTTCCACTTTGCCAGTGACCATAAGTTTTTCCAAGTTGGAGTCTTCAGTTTGGCGAGCAACGTGTACAATGTATCTTAAAATACGTAATAAGCAGATAGTTGATATTAATTTATTTTATAAGAAAAACTCTCTTTTTAACTTTTGAAGGTTATTCCCATCAATGTAATATATCATTGAAGAAGAAGATAACAATAATAATCAAATTTTTTTAAATATGAAAATGAACAAGATACAGAAAAATAATAAAAGATAATGGTCGCAACTGGGACAATTATCAATTTCAATGATATATTAGATTGATGGGAATAACCTTCAAAAGTTAAAAAGAGTTCCATAAAAATAAAGTTAATAGGTGTTCCATAAAAATAAAATCGGATATATTTATCCGAAACACTTTCTAGGTAACAAATACATTCTTTGAATACTTGTTTCCAATAATAAAGGTAGCTGCCAATAATATGGAAAAAAAACATTAGTCGAAGATAATATTGTTAATTCTGAAATTTGAAATATGAAGTTGACAATTACGACAGTCTCATATTAGATCGCAGTAGCCCAATTGGTAGAGGTGTATGTCCCGGTAAGACGTAAGGTTCTGGGTTCGTGTCCCAGTTGCGACCATGATCTTTTATTTTTTTTCTGTGTCTTGTTCATTTTCATATTTTTTAAAATTAGATTATTATTGTTATCTTCTTCTTCAATGATAGATAGTTGATAGCCTATTGTAAATGTCTAGCTCTTCCAGAGCGGACACATTTATGCGTCTGCTGTCCATGGAATTCTGATCATTTTTCTATAAGTGTAACCACATTTCGAAGGCATCTATCCGATTTCTTTCGCTGGCTATAACTGTCCATGTTGCCACGCCGTTTAGAAATAAGGAGAAAATCGAGTCTCATCTTGGTGGTATTCATTATGCCTCGGTCACTCCATATCTTTCGCAATTTATTCATAGCGTATTTTGTCTTGCTAATTATTTTTTCGCTTCTGTTTTACGGTTCCATGTCTAATCGGACTACGAGATCTCAGCGTCTGAATTCCCATAGTAAATTTATTCAGACACGATACTTCCTCACATTATAATTCATCACATCATATCTCACATTAACCTAACCTAACCTAAGGTTAAAAACCCCAATTATCAGTTTTCGACGCTTCGAGACATGATGAATGAGAGGAATTAACACCCGATGAAAAGTTTCTACTCAAAATGTTTCCACTGAACATTCTGGTCACCTGTTTTATAACCTACTTTTTTCACTTATAGACGAGCCTTATAGTTGTACACTTATTTATGATTTAAAAGGTGAAAAAACAGATATTTTAAAATAACTAACTTTATTTAATGAACGATCCGAAAAAACTACGTTATTCTACCGGCTTTTTACTATAAGAGATTGTAAAATTTCTACCAAATTTCGGAAGATTTGTTCCTCCCATAATAAGATCCTCGTAAAAAGCTTTTAACATACTGTTTTGACTGAGAGTATAGACTCACTCGATCCTACAATGGAAGAAGACTTGCAATACATCTATCTTTCTCATAGTCTAAACAAACGTTCGTTACAATGGAGCCCCGGTGCCTGAGATGGTCACTTAAGACTGTAAAGAGAATGAAAGGCTCGTTGAGAAGAATGCTACTGTTGAAAGAGACGAGATCAATGTAGTTGCCTTTGGAACAATGAAGAGATACCGGACACCTATTACTCTCTATTTATCCGCAGTTGTCTCACTTTCATGCTGTCTCCTTCATACGAGACTTCAGTCGCACGTTCATTACAGTAACCGAATTTATGATTTTAGATATTACAAAAGAATTTATTATGTACATATATGGAAGAGTCCAGACTGCTCCCGAGCATCTGTATAAATTTAGATTATGTACGGAGAAAAACGTAATTCTAAAATACGATCATTTTATTCGTAAAAACGGTTAAAAACAGGACTGAACTTTTTACGAACAAATGAGGGTTTCAATGTTTATTGGCGGGAACATGTAAGAATAATTTGTTGGTATACGTAATTTCGTACGTAAATCAACCAATTATTCTTACATTTTCCCATCAATAAACATTGAAACACTGTTAATTTTTTCGTAAGAACTTAAGTCCAGTTTTTAACCGTTTTTAAGAATAAAATGATCTATTTTAGAATAACATTTTTCTCCGTGTGGCATGTGTTGTGAGGGTGACGGTAGTGAGGAGAAGGATGTGGCGAAGAGGAAGGTGGTTAGTACTTGACTATTCAGATTTAGTCAGAAAATATAGCTAAATCTATTTTAAGCAACTTTTTAATTCTGAATGGTGGTCTTACATTTGTTTACATATCTTTAAATTTATTTGCGCATGCGAGGCTCGAACCCGCGACCTTCGGATTGCGAGTCGAAAGTCTTACCCCTCGACCACGGAGGTAGTCTGTGGTGTCAATTATTATAAGCAATAATTATTAGCCTAAAAAAATCATCCATATTGAAAAAACCTCAAAAAAAAAAAACATGCCGCTGACGGGACCCGCGCCCCTCTGATTGCCGGTCAGGAGCTCTATACACTAAGCTACAGCGGTTCATCGGTTACCCGCCAAATTATTCAATATATAGTGTGTCATTCAATAATTACCGCTTATTACATTTTTAATAATTATTACTTATAATAATTGTTACCCTTTGTGATATGCATAAAATCTTGTCTTAAACATTAGTTTATCAATTAAAAAAAATAGTCTATGGTGTCCCCAATCCAATATGTAAACAGTAATCAATTACTCAACCACCATTTTCGTGAGTAGAAAGGAGTGGGAAGGGGAAGGAGGTGTTTAAGATGATACCCTGTGGTGGAGAAATTTGAAAAATAGATTTAACTAAATGGTTGCTGTCACTGTTGCTCTAACTCCACTGGATATTGAACGAAAGGGACAATGCACCTCGGGCTACTAATACCTAACTAAAATCGAGGTTTTGTATTCCCCACTTTTCTCCTCTAAAAGTGGACTGATTTTTAGTTTTTTTTTACCAACTACATAAGAAAAAACTATTCTATGTCTGTACGTTTTGCTTTTTTTTTTAAACATTGTCTTTGTATACTGAACATCTTTTGACGGCGTTTAAACCAGTCAATTTTATTGATTTTTGGAAGGTCATAACTTCTATAAAAAGTAACTTATCAAAAAAAACAAAAAGTACCGACAAAGTTGATATCTATTTTATGTAAAAACAATATTTTCTCCAGGGTTAAAATCCAGAGAGATAAATAGGGAATACGTTTGTATGGAAAAATCACCGCCGGGTATCCCCTTAAGAAACTTTGGAGAGAATTCGATCTTATCACCAAACACGACTAAACTTGTACCCCCTTACTCATAATAGCGGTATCCGCCGAGTCATCCTTGATTTTTTAATTTTGGCCTTAATCCTGGTTTAAAGCCGTTTTAACCATGCACACGAAGCGATAATAAGCCAAGTTTTTCACTGTTACGTATTAGTTTTATTACGATTATGAGTAAGAGGGTTAAAGTTTCGATTTTGAATTATGATTTTCACCAGGACGAAACTGAAAGCATCAACCACTATTGGCGCTACACGCCTAGCATTTCAGTATTCACCTTATTATTTTTAATAATTAAGTATGTCTATCAATCAAGCACAAGTTTAGATTTTAAAAAATCTCAATCCGTCTTCATCAAGTGCAGAATCCGGAATTAGAAAATCTCAAGACAGCCGCATGTACTCGTAAATACATCAGAGTGCCAAAAATATTAGGAGGGTATTACCAGAGAATACCGGAAATTAGCCTTTTTTAAATCAAATTCGAGACGTATTGACTCCTTTTTAAATAAATCGATTTTAAAAGATTGTTATTTTATCTGGTACACGCAGTTTTAAAATTTTGAAAAACTAAGTGTATTTTTAATATAGATACTAAGGTTATACTGCCGGTCATTGGGAGATTTGTTCAATTTTCAAACGATAGATTCAATTAAACAACACATACTTAAAATCATGTAATCATACAACAAAGTAAATCAATATATAATCTAGTCAACACAGTTTTCAGAATTTAAATTTTAGTTAAATTAAAATCATTAAAAAGTAAATCCGAGAATGTGTTTTGTGACAAAAATACCTAAAAAACTAAAATATTTAAAAAAAATTTACACACTTATTATTATTAAGACATTATTGAAAAATCATAAATATTATGCAGGTATATATTAAAGCAAGTTTTGAATGAATTAAATCGATATTAAATTTTTAATTTTTAAAAATTGATACGGGGAATAATCGATCTTTCTCATTGGAACCTCCCTGTACAGTTGCAAGCATGTTTAAACTTTTATTCTCAGCCGCTGGTCAATCGCTCTTAATTCTTTTTTTGTGACATTTCAAATTCGTTCAAAATTTCGAGGAAACGAGAGCGGTATATTTTCAATATAAACCTATTCCCGTATGTCCTTTCTGGATTTTGACGCTAGTGCCAATATTTTGTAATTTAATATAGATATCGATCTCTGGCATGTCCCTAAGACATGCTTTTTTGATAAATTACTGCGTACATTGATGGCCTCCCTCGACTCCCGCTCGATTACCAATCCTAAGGTAGCGCGTTCAAATGAAGTAATTTTTTTCCAAAGTGAATAATTTCCGAACTTCACATTAAAATGAAAAAGGTATTTTTTTTATGAAAATTTTCCAATCCATTTCCCGACAAACTAAACGTAATTTTGGAAAACGTTTAAAACTAAACGTTTTCCAAAATCTAATATATAAATATAAAAGAAAAAAAAAACTTATGAACCCAACTTCATGTACGCCGATATTCCTGTCACGGTTTTTTGTCCCGGTGACCTTTTTGCTCCCGCTTAAAGGTTTTCTAAGGAACCGGTATTTTTAGAATCAGTTCGTTTTGGCTTTTACAAAAATCGAAAATTTGAGCTGTGATGAACAAAAAATGTATCTAAAATGGTTTTGTAAATTGAAATCTTGTAATTTTAGAGCTCTCAAACGGATTTGGTTAAAAATTGCTATAGAGAAATTGTTGCGGGGGAGAAACTCGAATTTTACAAAATACACATTTTTGAGTTCTGACTGTCAATAATTTTCTTAGTTAATGGGTGTTTTATTCGAAGAAATTCAGAATACGAGGTTATACCGAGTCCCCGTCACTTACAATTTTACTCTATAAGGTTGGTTTAATGCTCTCGACAAGTAATTAAAAGTTTGTAATTATTATTTCAAACGTTTGTGGGCGCTGACTCGTAAAGAGTATCAAGTGCTACAAAAGGTAACATTCATAAGAACGTCGCGTTGGGTTAACACTACTTCTTGTAGAGTGTAGAGTAAACTTCTAAACTTCTTTATAACATCCCCAAGTATACGGTGGTTCATGTTAACCTTGCTCAAAACACATTAAAAAGTAAAAATTTAAGTCATTTTAAAGTTTATTTTGTAAATAGAAAAAAAGGAGTCAATGTTAAGAGGAGATATTAGTTCCGATACTGAATTTGAAAAAAACATATTTAATTATACCCTTAGTGCTTTTATATATTTTTTTGTTTTTACATAATTACCGCACAAGAGTGCCAACTGTTCCGGCTCCGCCTGGAGCCAGTGAGTCTATAGCATCTTCAATTATTGGAGCATATTGTGAGGATGAAGGTAGTGGAGATGGGAAGGAGATAGGGAAGAGCAAGGTTGGGTAGTACCTGGCTGTTCAGATCTAGTCGCCAAATTTTGCATTTCGAGCAGTTTCAATTCTAAATGGTGGTCTTACAATAGGGTGATAATGAGAGTTCCGCTCTGGAACGTGTCGCAAATATACCTTATATTATTTTTAAATGATTAAATTTCAAATAATTAAAAAAATTTCAAACCAAACTTCTGATTTGATGGTTTTCTAGTATATATTTGCATCTGTGGTTACATCTATGGTTGCATCTGTGGAACATAAAAACGTAGAACAATATTCAATATATATATATTTTATTTTATTTGTTTATAAGATTTACACAGTACATTTAATATAAGTTGTAAGGTATTTTAAATAAATTACATGGTTTTGTACCTATTACGTAAATCTGTAAAATGTCAATAGGTAATTTCGCCTGGGTTTTAAAACTAAGTTATGATGAAACTAATGAAAAGAATCAAACATTAGTTGTCTAATAAAATATAAATGAAAGAGTATGGGTGGAGAAAATTTTACATTTTTAAATCAAAAATTATTGGCTCACTAAAGTTTAATAAAATGACAAGAAATTTAATAATTTTGTTTTGTATGTTCGCAATGAATCGTGAAAAATGTCTAATTGTAATAATTTTTCATAATGGGTATATGTTGTGATTGCGCGAGTGATTGGTGAGTTATTTGCTGCATCGGTGTTATGGGATTCTATATGAAGGAGAGAAGTGTGCCTGGTACGCCTCATTGGAGCATTTAAACCAATGACGGATAGTAATTCGGGACTATCAATATTATTATTAAGCAGAAATATTTAAAGTTAAAGATTAAAGATTTTTTAATATTTTTCTATCAATTTTAAAAATATAAGATGATTAGTAAAATAAAGGTGATTTCATTAACTGTATAGTACTATAATTTGTTTATATGTTTAAATACATAAATGTGGAGTAATGATTTTTTTCTAAAATGGCGAGCACTCAGGCGATTATTTATAATTCTCTATGTCGCTCCAGTGGTTATACAAAAATATTTTACGAATTAAGGAAAAAACAAAATTTCCAGCTACATACATAAATGGGATATTGTGCAATTCAGTTTATCCATATTGGCATTATAGTAAACCATCAAATATTTTAAAATATATATATATATATATATATACTCGTAAGTACAAGTAAGTATAAATACAAAGAAGAAAGTAGAGAAAAACAGTATTGATACCTCCCTAGAGATACCTTACTTCTCTAGGTAAAAAAAACAACAAAAACAGTAAGTAGCCTAATGTTCAGTGCAATTATTTGGAAATTCAATTTATAAGAATAATTTTGATTAATTATAAGACATTATATCAACAAAATTGATGTGATTATAGTATTTTAATCCATTACAGATTAAATAAGAATGAAAATTTCACACGAAATATCTTTTTACACAGTAAGTAAAAAATATTTTACATAACACGTAATTTTAATAACTTAAAACTGCTCTTAACACATGTAAGATCTAGGCAAAATAAAAATACTGATTAAAATTTTTATATGGAATAAATGAAAATATTAACTGAACTAAATTTATTTTCAAGTCTTCAAAGCTTTTGGACTGGCAATGGCTGAATTTACACGCACATGAACTTTGTAATACTATCAGAAACGTTGGCTAAAGGAAGAAGCGGCAACACGGCATAATAACCCAAAACGGCTTAGAAGTTCCGTAAAAAACCAATACCTTAACGATAATTTCATATTACTGTTAATTACGTGATAACTTGCTTCTTCGACACCCTGTACTTAGTTTCCGATTCAACCACCAGGATAATCACGTGGCCTGTCAAGGCTCTAAAACTCTCTTTAGCTCCGTTAATGCATGAAGTGTTAGAAAGGATCTCATAAACAGAAACTTCCCTACACGACTTTAGAGTGAATTTCTAAGAAACGACAGATGAAAGTCTCATTAACAAGGATTGACTGCGGCACGGTATCACATAAATACAAATAAACACACCAGTTTCCATTTACCAGTGCTGTAGGTACTGATGATGGACACTGTTGAGATGTTCAAAATGTTGTTTCATGAATAAATATGAAGTACATACCCTTGAAAAATACGAACGTCAAATCAATCATCAACTGAGACGAAAAAAGTCTATAAGAAATTAAACCACTCGGGTCCATTGCATTTGTGTAAATTTTTGGTCTTAATTAACCTGTCAGATTGATTAAAAATTTGTGTTATTTCCGCTTTGCATTTAAAGCTCAATAAACGAAATATTTCTAAACGTAGCCGAATACTAAAAACTGTTATTTAAAGGTAATGAAATACAATTTCAAATAAATATTAAAATTTGTAAATATTTAAATTGAGATTGCAAACATTTAAAAATGGAAAAATGACACACCTGTCATTTTTTATGTGAAAACGGTAGTAAAATTACGGATAACGTAAAAAACCACTTATTTTATCATACAAATGTATAAGAAACAATTCTATCACCTAACTTTTTTACCATTTCATAGAACTTTTTTTATAAAAAATTATAATAGTATAACAAAAAGTCATTCGATTTGGCGGGTGGGTGGATCTACAAAATAAGTATTTTTTTCTATTTCTATGGACAATTTTGTGACGTATTATTTGCCACGTATTGTAATCTATGTATAATATTTTTAAGTTTTTATTTCTATCTTCTTTAAAATATTTATGTACCTATATTTTTTTCTTTTTGAAAAATATTTTTCAGCTTAGTTTTAATTTTTATATTTGTATTTTAGTTTTATCTATTCTTGAATACGTTTTCTTTTTCTTCTTTCTTGTGTTTTATCTTTTTCTATAAAATAATATTTTTTAGTTTTTATACTCATCATTTTATATCTGACTACCACAACACGGGCACTAGCCTAGCGTGGTAGTTAAAAATATGTCAAAACTGTAAAACTTATGAAAATTTATGAAATAATAAATAAAACAGTAATGTGAAGAGTGGTTTATTGTAGAAATTTTCATTTTTGTATTAGGGTTGTAACTAGAACAACAACGGAGTTATAATGATTTTTGCGGAAACACACGCGTTAGCTTGAAAACAAACTTATTGGACATGACTGCTATCGTTGTGAAAACAAACTGAGGGGGTCTGAGTGGTTTTGAACAAATGAAATACATTTCAACTAAATTAGAATGAAATTATACATATACCCGAAATGAAAATAGCTTTGAGATAAACGAACAATTTACAATTGGCTCCAATCAAATATCCTAACAATGAATATTAAAAAAAACCGGATACATGATTTTAAGCTCAACCCGTAAAATAATTCCACCTCATGTACACTTAAAAATTGAATAGAACGATTTGCAAATCCTTATACAGGTAACATATCTTGGGCTATGCATTGATAGGCATCTAACTTTTAAATAAATCATGCAATATGTTAAAGATAAAATCACACCCTTAATGAGCGTATTTAGCCAGTCATCATATATATTACCAATTATATTTTAAAAAACGTTTATATTATAGTCTCGTACACTCACTTCTAAATTACTTAATTGAAATCTGGTGAAATGCGTATGAAACATATATTAATGCATTACAGGTAATTCAAAATAAGGTAATCAAAAACTATTTCACTTTCGGTCCTAAAAACATCCATAAATATATATATATATATATATATTTGAAACCAAACTCTTAACAGTAAGAAAACGTTACGAATACAATATATTATGTTTCATTATATACAAAATAAATAATAAACTCATACATACAAACACAGATTTCATTAAAACGTCCCAAGTACACAAACATTTTAAAAGACAACACGATAACATACATTTAAAAACCATCCACACTAAATATGGTAAACAATCCACTGGTTACGAGGGGGGCAACTTATATAATTGCCTGCCACACAACATTAAAATCGAAAATAGAATGGAAAGTTTAAAAAAAAATCATTCATTTTTATTCTTAATAAACAAAATAGTGAAACAAAATAATATTATTACGTATAGGGTTATGTAAAATGTATTTAGTTCAAAATCAAGTAAAATGTATTTCTAGTCAAATAAGTGAAAATGTTATTTGCTTCTTTCTGGGAAAAAAACTTTAAAAAAAAAACTACAAATTTTTCTCCACTAAGCTCTATAATTCACTCCCAACAACAATAAAGAAAATAGATAATGCAAATATTTTCAAAAACAATTCAAAACTGATAGATGTTAAAAAAAAGGAAATAAATAAAATTTGGGAAATGTTGTAATGCTGAAGAATGCCAAAGTAGATATTAGGGGAAAGTCGTGGTCTGACCAATACAAGCTCATGTTTTATTTGCCTTCCTGTTTGCACCGCGCTGCTTCAGGACAAAACCTCTGGCAAAACTGAATCAGTTTATATCCAGCAATCCATTATTCCGCTTTTGTTAACAGCGCTACGCGCGGATGTTTTTACAACCATGAAGCTAAATGGTATTAGTTTTAAAAAATTTAAAGCAAAATGTAGTCATTATGAGCGTCGCGAACAAAGAACCTCGCACGGCCGCATCTCAGAGGCTAAAGAATCTCGAGAATGTATGTCTCGAACTGCGATAAAAATGATCAAACGGGTGATGGTAAATGAATGCAAACTATAAACAATAAAATATATAAATTTGTTTTATTAAAATTAATTTTTGATCAAAATAATTTATAATTTTTCAATAATGTCTAAACAAAATTAGTGTGAAAAAAATCTGAAATATTTTAGTTTGTAAGATCTTAAATAAATAGAAAAACTGAGGTATTTTTGTCACAAAACCCTTTCTCGGATTAATTTTTTAATGATTTTAATTTGTCTAAAATTTTAATTTTGAAAACTGTGTTGACTAGATTATATTCTTATTTTGTATGATTTTGTTTATTTTGAAATTTGTGTTGTTTAATAGAATCTATCGTTTGAAAATTGAACAAATCAGCCAACGACCAACGGTAAAACCAAATACACTTAGTTTTTGAAAATTTAAAAACTGCGTGTACCAGATAAATTTTTTATTTTTTATTTATTTATTAAACGCCCTTATGGGCTTTTACATTTTAGTTAAATAGATGAGTATAACAGTTATTTAAAAAAAATTCTAAATTAAAACTATAAAGAAAGCATAATACAGTGAAAATAAAAGTAAAACAAAAGCATATACATCCAACAAAATATAACAATAAATGCATATAATAAAATTAGATACACAGGTAAAAAATCTAAGAAGTTTCACAAAAAAAAGATATTCAATATAGAAAAAAATTGTAGAGATTATAGACGTCTATTTATGTCTAAATATAAGAAAGAATTGAAATAAAAAATGTTTGTACTGATTGTTTTTAATGTGAAATATATCTCCCAGATCAGAATATTTATTTCCGAGACTGTGAAGTCTCGGTATCGGGGAATTTTGATAAGAGAGTGTCCTGGTGTTATTAAAATAAAAGGGTAGTAAATTTCGGCAAGATCTTTTAGGTATGTGGATATTGATTAATTGAAGAAATTCAGGACCGTCAATTTTGTAATGCAGTATTTTATGTAATAGTATTAAATCTGTGATTATTCTTCTTTCTGAAAGTTCTAATAGGAACATTTTATCTAGTAGGTAGTTATAATCAATGTTTTCTACAGAAATATGCAATTTATAGTTTATATATCTCAAGAACTTATGTTGAAAAAAAAATAACAATCATTCAAAATCAATTTATGTTTTTTTGTAAAAAAGAGTCAATACGTCTAGAATTTCATTTAAACTCTGGTAAAACACACAACATTCCCCAAATATCTACTTACAGCATTCTTGAGCATTACAACATTCCCAAAAATCTACATTCAACAGTCTTTACAACAATTACAACAATCCCAAATTCTCAATTTTCAACATTCTTCAAATGAAATGCGCAATGCCATTGTTTTACTGGCCACAGTCAGAAAGAACTCTCGTGCGATTAAAATAAATAAAAAAAATCTAATAAAATAATATGATGGTCCAAAACAACACCAGATGTTTTATTTCACACCGCACTGTCTCTTAGAAATTCTGGACATTTGATGTGAAGTATTCGATATCTCAAAAGATTATTTGCGGACATGACAAAGTGTAAACCGAAAAAAACATATCTGTGTGTGTAGATTATCTCTCACTTTTCGCCGGAGATTGAAATTTTCCGCTAAGTCGACATTATCAAGCTGTCAAATATGTTTGTCTAACAAATGACATATTATTTTTACAGCCTCAAATTTAAGCGTTCTGTATAGAGAGATTGAGTGTTGAGATATTATTTTCAGATTCTGGATTCTGGAAAATTCTACAAGGCAACTGAGTGGCATAACAAGATTATTAAAGCTGTTGATGCGATCCTGATGCTGTTTTTAATGTTTTTTATTAACCTACTGAGCAATATTTAAAGAATCTAAAAATATAACAATATTGACGGCTCTCCCCATTTCACCAAGAAAACCGAATAGCGCTAAGTTGACATTTTTGTTCAAACGCAGGATTTCGATAATGATTCATTTCACTTTAATTTATTTTTAAACACGACTTGTCCGTAAATTAAACTGTGTTATTTATTGTTATATTACAGTACCTCCCCGTAAATCATAAATTAAATGGGGAGCTCGGCACGGTAAAGCGGTCTACACACCATGCTGCGAACAGCCCGACATATCGGGCTGTTAGCAGCTGGCTAAAAATCGAAGGTTGGAGGTTGTCTCCTATCTCTTTTTTCCTCTTGCGAACCCGTAACACTCTGTTTCACGTTGCCTGCAAATTGGAAGAAACCGTCTGCCGCTAGTACCAACCGATGCACCGCAGTGAAATGAGATGGTGATATTGAATTTCTTGTGTAATAAAAGAGACAGAAGGGAACGTGAAACAGAATGTTACAGAGAAAAAAGAGACAGGAGACAATGCAGGAGACAAGGCATGGTGTGTAGACCGCTTAAATAAAGCACACAGGTAAAACAATTGGTATACCACATTATCAAATAATGTAGCGTTCATAGTTAATGTACCAAATAAAAAATTTAATTTGAAAATTTTGATAAAATTACTTTAAAAATTTATAAAATTATGTGATAACGATTGGTGCCCACTTCAATTTTTGTGCAGATTTGGCATTGGGCATTGATCGAAAACTATTTCAATTTTTTTCTCTTTGGTGTCAGGATGTCGTCCTACACGGAGAAAAATGTTATTCTAGGAATACGATCATTTCATTCGTAAAACGGTTAAAAACGGGACTGAAGTTCTTACGAACAAATTAACAGGGTTTCAATGTTTATTGGCGGTATTTTTCAGCTTTCTGTGGTGCATATTTCAAGCTTGTAATTTGCATTTTTATAAGCATTCTCGAGTGCATATTTCACCAATAAAAGGTTCTAAATACACCATTCAGAGATGCATTTTTCATCATTTTGATGGTGTTTATTTCACCTTTAATAGGTGCAATTTAAAGCATTCTGGAGTGAATATTTCACCATTATAAGGTGCATTTTTCAGCTTTCTGTGGTGCATATTTCACCCTTGTAAGGTGCATTTTTTTAGCATTCTCGAGTGCATATTTCACCAATAAAAGGATACATAATTCACCATTCTGAGGTGAATTTTTCACCATTTAGATGGTGCTTTTTTCACCTTTAATAGGTTCAATTTAAAGCATTCTGGTGTGAATATTTCATCATTATAAGGTGCATTTTTCAGCTTTCTGTGGTGCATATTTCACCCTTATAAGGTGCATTTTTTTAAGCATTCTCGTGTGCATATTTCAAATGCAATAAGACATTTATTTCATCTATTTTTCTTTATTCAGATTGTTATTATGGTTCATGTATGGTCTTCATGGTCCATCCATATCCATCCATCTATAATGTCAATATGGACAATCTTTTGTCCATTTGGACATTTTTTGTCAATGAATTCATATTCCAAATGTCCAATGAGACATTTATTTCATCTATTTTTCTTTATTCAGATTGTTATTATGGTTCATGTATGGTCTTCATGGACCATCCATATCCATCCATCTATAATGTCAATATGGACAATCTTTTGTCCATTTGGACATTTTTTGTCAATGAATTCATATTCCAAATGTCCAATAAGACATTTATTTCATCTATTTTTCTTTATTCAGATTGTTATTATGGTTCATGTATGGTTTTCATGGACCATCCATATCCATCCAATCAAAATGTTAATTTGGAACCTTTTTATCCATTTGGACATCTTGTGTTATGAAATTTATATTCCAAATGTCCAATAGGACATTAATTTCATAGATTTGGACATTTAATAAATAATTTCATCTTATTTCACCTGATTGTGCATATTTCTGCATTTTATAAATGCATTTTTGGACATTTTGAGCAGGTCATATTACTCCATTTCAATGGGATACATTATTATATTTCACAATTCTCAGGATTATATTTCACCATTTCTTTAATGTCAATTTCACCATTTTGAGATTTCATAAAATACTGTTCCAAGGTTCAGATTTCACCATTTTGATGGTACGTATTTCAGCGTTCTGATGGTGTATATTTCACCATTCTGGGATGAGTTTTTCACCATTATAAGGTGCATTTTTCATCATTCTGGGGTGCATATTTGACCATAATATGGTGCATTTTTTAAAGCATTCTTGACTGCATATTTCAACCTTAAGAGGTTCCATAATACACCATTCTGAGGAGCATTTTTCCCAATTTTGATGGTAAATATTTCACCATTATAAGGTGCATATTTCACCATTTTGATGCGTATTTCACCATTTTGATAGTGCTTATTTCACCTTTAATAGGTTCAATTTAAAGCATTCTGGTGTGAATATTTCATCATTATAAGGTGCATTTTTCAGCTTTCTGTGCTGCATATTTCCCCCTTATAAGGTGCATTTTTTTAAGCATTCTCGTGTGGAAAATTTATGTGCAATTATAAGCCCGTTGGGTTGACAATTTCACCATTATAAGGTGCATTTTTCAGCTATCTGTTATGCATATTTCACCCTTTTAAGGTGCCTTTTTCAGCTTTCTACGGTGCATATTTGACCATAATATGGTGCATTTTTTTAAACATTCTTGGCTGCATATTTCACCATTAAGAGGTTCCATAATACACCATTCTGAGGAGCATTTTTCCAAATTTTTGATGGTACATATTTCACCATTATAAGGTGCAAATTTCACCATTTTGATGGTGCGTATTTCACCTTTATGAAGTGCAATTTTTGGCATGTTGGGTTGAATATTTCACAATTATAAAGTGCATTTTCAGCTTTCTGGGGTGCCTATTTCACTATATTAAGGTGCATTTTTATGCTTTCTCGGGTCATATTTCACCTTTGTGCGGTTCCATAATACACCATTCTCAGGTACATTTTTCAGCTTTCTGTGGTGCATAGTTCAAGCTTGTAAATTGAATTTTTTTAAGCATTCTCGAGTGCATATTTCACCAATAAAAGGTTCTAAATACACCATTCAGAGATGCATTTTTCACAATTTTGATAATGCTTATTTCACCTTTAATAGATGCAATTTAAAGCATTCTGGAGTGAATATTTCACCATTATAAGGTGCATTTTTCAGCTATCTGTTGTGCAAATTTCACCCATATAAGGTGCATTTATCAGCTTTCTACGGTGCATATTTGACGATAATATGGTGCATTTTTTTAAGCATTCTTGACTGCATATTTCACTATTAAGAGGTTTCATATCACACCATTCTGAGGAGCATTCTTCCCAATTTTGATGGTTCATATTTCACCATTTTGATAGTGCGTATTTCACCTTTATGAAGTGCAATTATTGGCATGTTGGGTTGAATATTTTCTAGTTATAAAGTTCATTTTTCAGCTTTCTGGGGTGCATATTTCACTTTATTAAGGTGCATTTTTTATGCTTTCTCTGGTCATATTTCACCTTTGTGCGGATCCATAATACACCAATCTCAGATGCATTATTCACCATTTTGATGGTGCTTATTTCACCTAAAATGGTGCAATTTAAAGCATTCTGGCGTGAATATTTCACCATTATAAGGTGCATTTTTCAGATTTCTGTGGTGCATATTTCAAGCTTGTAATTTGCTTTCTTTTAAGCATTCTGGAGTGCATATTTCACCAATAAAAGGTTCTAAATACACCATTCAGAGATGCATTTTTCGCCATTTTGATGGTGCTTATTTGAACTTTAATAGGTGCAATTTGAAGCATTCTGGAATGAATATTTCAACATTATAAGGTGCATTTTTGGCTTTCTATTGGGCATACTTCACATAGTAAGGTGCATTTTTTAAAGCATTTTCGTGTGCATATTTCAGTACTGTGAGGTTCCATAATACAACATTCTAACGTGCATATTTCACCATTTTGATTGTAAACATTTCACCATTATAAAACTCAATTATTAGCACGTTGGGTTGAATATTTCACCATTATAAGGTGCATTTTTCAGCTTTCTGTGGTTCCTATTTCACCCTTGTAATGTGCATTTTTTTAAAGCATTCTCACCAATAAAAGGTTACATAATACACCATTCTGAGGTGCATTTTTCACCATTTTGATGGTGCTTATTTCACCTTTAATTGGTACCATTTAAAGCATTCTGGAGTGAATATTTGACAATTTTAGGGTGTATTTTTTAGCTTTATGTGGTGCATATGTCACCCTTATAAGGTGCATTTTTTTAAGCATTGTCGTGTGCATATTTCACCAAAAAAAGATTCCATAATACATCATTCTGAGGTGCATTTTTTCCCATTTTGATGGTGCTTATTTCACCTTTAATAGGTACAGTTGAAAGCATTCTGGAGTGAATGTTTCACCATTATAAGGTGCATTTTTCAGCTATCTGTGCTGCATATTTCACCCTTTTAAGGTGCATATTTTTAAGCATTCTTGAGTGCACATTTCACCAATAAAAGGTTCCATAATACACCATTCTGGGGTGCATTTTTCA